>JACGCM010000601.1:0-1200000 GCA_014058105.1 Kingdonia uniflora | reverse complement strand
TCAAAGACTCCAGACTTTCCTTAATTATTAACTTTGTTGAATTTGAAGAAGTTTTTCATCTTTGGTTTTGGAGATTAGCTCTAAGAAGAAAGTATAAGAAGTTTTGTGTAGAGAGATGGAAAGGTTGTCTGTGCATGTGAGAGGGAGAGGAGAGGAAGGATTATATTATATAGAGAGGTGATCACATAATGAGAGATTATGATCAAAAAAAGCAAAGCTAGTTAATTAGGTATTGATATTGATTAATTTAAATAGATATATACGACATATGAGCCAAACATGTAGTCGATATTAATTATTAAGAAGAAGAAAAAGTTAATAACCATTTGAGACTAGGTGCAGTGACCAGCTATTCTATCTCGCTTGACCACCACTGTTGATAATACATCTTCTCAATTGACACAAGTTCCTATTTTTGTGAGAAAACCAAAATTTTGGACCTAGTTAAATATCTTTTACCAGAATTGTTGCGAGTTACAAACTCCAAATATAATGATAAAAACATGGTTTTAATTAGTTATATATCAATCCTATGTACTATGTTCTTTTACGAATTCAGACACATGCATGCAATAACGAAAACAAAACTGCATTAAACTAAAATAAAATGAAAACTAAATCCAGTCGAAGTTTGAAGTTTCCCATATTGAAATTTGTTTAATACTGTTGTAATTGAAAACGGAATTATAGTACATAACCCAATATTCAAACGATGTTAAGAATCATCTAAACCAAAACTGCAATCTTTGCAACGATGGCAATCTAAGAGTGCTGCCAGGAAACTGGAAAGGTGCATATAATGTGACTTCTCATTACCTTTCTGAAGTTCTCTTCGACTATATATTCACTCTAGGGCTGTACTCGGGTCGGATCGGCCCGGGTCCAGGCATGGGCCTGATCCGACCCGAATTTATCGGGTTATGAAATTATGAATCTGGACCCGAACCGGAACCGAACCGGGTTGATCGGGTCGGGCTGGGTCTTGAATTCGGTTTGTGATTTTTTTTCCGGATGTAACCAAATAGCCCAAATGCAACCAAATAGCCCAGATGCAAATCATTATCAGTGATCAAATAGCCCATATGCAAATCATTATCATCAAAAAAAGTGATCAAATAGCACACAAAACATAACTTAAATCGTTCATAGTTCATACAGACAGATTGGTACAACAATGAAAATAGGCAAAACCATGACCAAGCAATGGTGACAAAACACAACAGCAACTATTCAACAGTATGAGTTATCTAAACATAGTCTGGATGGCAGCATGTGTATCAGTAGTACAAAGCCACACTGATCAAGGTTTCAAATGGAGTTTTGGTCTCAGTAAGAAACTTTTCTCTTACAATGATACTAAACCCGCTTTTCGACCATTTTCGACCTTGTTGGATGCCGATCTAGGCTTCTTTATTGGCTGCGGTACTGCAGGCGAAAAACTAAAACAAGCTGATGAGTCTGTTCAAAGGGTCATGTACATGAGCTGCTGGGGACAAAGTTCGACCATTACAACTCATGAATATTCACAGCAAAAAAACTAACATCCCATGAAATTGGGTTGTGATCGTCGTAGATCAGAGAAGGCTCACAGCAAAAAAGAACAGACAGAAAGCAATCCATGACCAAGCAATGGTGACCTCCACCTTAACACCAGGTTCAATCGTGATTGAAGTTATCTACTTCACAACTTCAGAATAACTCACAAGATCAATGATCCTCTTGTGAATACTACTTGTGAACCACTAAGAAGTATGTTAGAGAGAGAGGAGATGTGGAGGCTGGAGGGAGAGAGGAGTCACAGAGGGATAGATGTGCACTGGAGGCTAGTTTCCTTAAATACCTCCGGTTCGGGTTTGGTCGGGTATTTTAAGGTCTAAACTAAACCCAAACCGATGAGATCCGGGTTAGTGAAATAATAACAAAAACCGAACCGGCTGTTCTCAGAATCGGACCGAACCATCCGGGTCGGGTCGGTCCGGATCGGGTTCTCGGGTTAACCGGTTTTTTGTACAACCTTACTAAAGGATAACACTTATAAATCTAAACCTAATGACATTGCAGCTTTGGACCAACTCTGGCCCTCTATTACTTTTAGGATACCATTCCTAGAAATGAAAATTGGCTACTAGAATAAAGTATAAGCTGAGTTGTATATCTACAGCAGCAGCCTAGCAGGCGAGCAATGAATATTGCATTTGTGAACAGTCGTCACCACAGCTTGTGAACAATGTAAATGCAAGCACCAATAGGCGAGCAACGTAGAGTTAAGATTATCTCAATCCATATGAGGCGGGTGTCTGTGACTCCCATCAATAGTTCCAATATTAACTACGACAGGTTTAAAAATACCAGCGAGTAATAACATCTCCAGGGTAAGAAAATGTGAATAAACTCAGGAAAATGGGGGTTTTCTAATCGTCCACTAGATTGAACGATCTACTAATCGCAATTGAACCGCTGAATACCTCAATGATCCTAAAAAAATTAGCCTTATTCCTCCTCATAGTCCAAAAATGAGAATCAACATCCAAAATGTGCCGGTTCATCCAAAAATCACTACTCCAACGTGCCGGTTCATCCGAAATGTGCTACCCACCAACCAAACAATTCCTTAAATGGATCTTACTTGCAAACTTCACTTCCTTCTTTCTCTCCTTTTACGACAGCCAATGGCTTCTCAAGATTATACAGCCTGGTCTCCTCTGAATCATCTGCAACAAAATAACACATTGTTCCAAGACATCATCCTCATTGGATGCAACCACATCTCCCACAGTCGAAGCTCAGTGATCCTCAAATGGTTCTACATCTGTGAGCATAAAATCCATGTTCAACGACAGATTAACTTTCCAACTCAGAGATATCTTAGTTTTCAGACCTTGGTTTCCTAATATGAACTTCAAGATGTGTAACCTATTCGCTAGATTGTAGGTATTACGTCTCGATCACATTGACACTATGGTACTAACACTTAGGAGAGTTATATACCTTTAATCGAATGCTCACAAGGCCTTCCACATTAACCCCAGCCACATAAGAATGCCCGCGTCACAACAAACAAAATTTTCCGTTTTCTATTCAAGAAAATGTATGGGTATATTGCAAATTTCCAGATATAGGGATTAGAAGCTGGAAATTATGAGAATAAATACTAGTTTTTGCCATATTTACAAAATTAGACCCAGGGAACAATAAATTGCAAAATCGATAATAGCAAGAGGAAAAACCATATTTGCCCCTACTAAAGTTCTAATATTACAGTAGACAACCACCTCTTTTTGGGCTCCACAAGTACAAATGTCACATCTGGCCTAATAAAAAATTGTAAAAAAATTATTTAACTCATTTAAAACTATTATATCAAGCCACGTGTACGAGGAGGGCTGACATTATCACTATCTCATAAACTACTTGTCATTTGTTGTAGTACATTTTGTCCTACCTTTCAACATATATATTATTTATAAGAAGGCAGACTCTTTCACCAATTTTGTTACTATTTCTCATCATTTAAGGTTACGTATCACCTGCGGTTCACAGGAGTTCGTCTGGTTTTTGGAGCCAAAAGCGATCTCGATTCATCGAACAGTTTCTTCTTCTTACTCAACCGCAAAAACCGTCCCGATTATTTGTCACAAACCGTCTGTGTGACTGTTGCCTAGTAAGTGTTTGATTAAAGACTAGTACTCTACTCCTTGGGCATAGAGGAAATTATGGTACTCGTAACTCTTGTAGATGGTACTCTACTGTACTCAAGTCATGGAACAAATGATGGCAAATCGTCTGCGCGGCTGCTGCAAACCAAAATATGTTATTTATTTAGTTTAACTCTAGCATTCTTTCAAACATCTATGCCATTTTTAACAGGTTGTTGTCATATTTGTAATGAACTTTCCCATTTGTTCAGACTTATTTGTCATTTGTTTTATACATATTTGCCATTTATTCCAAAAATTTCAATTGCTTGAATATTAAAATAGGTTTCTAGGCCGTGGGCACCACAGGTAAGGCAACAGGCAAGGTCGTGGGCTCCACTGGTTCGAATGTCACTTTATAACTAATAATAAAAAAAGTTCAAATCATTTAAAAATATTATTATCACGCCACGTGTCCAATTTTAATCGTTCCTCGATCTACACGTGTCCTTACTATTTCTAGACGTGTAAGGTACACCCTGTCACAATTACATGCATTTCTTGTCATTCGTTGAAACCAATTTGTCATGCGTTAAACCATTAGTTATATTAGTTAATGCAGATTTTATCACCATCGATAGTATTATTTGGCATTTGTTTACTGTTCTCCAGGGTTAGGTAAAGAGTGTGATTCACACGAGTTAGTTTAGCTTTTGGCTCCAAAAACCATTCATATTCCTTAAACACTCTCTTCCCTGCATGACCACTGCAAAACCACAAAAATATCCCGTTTCTACAAATCATGTGTGTGATTGATGAGCGTAAAAACCGTCCTAGTCGCACAAACCATATTCTCAAAAATCATTAGCAAATCATCTATGTGTTTGTGTAATTTCAGTATTATATAAGTGGCAAATCATTTGTGTCACTACTGCCTACCAGGTGCTTGATCAAAGTCTGTTTTTTCTTGTTCTTTCACAATAAAGTCTGATAAAGAAGTGAATGAACAAGTTGACAAGGAGAACCAAACACAGGAGGGTAGAGCCAAGAAGGGCACCTCCAATGCTAAAAATTATACCTCTCGGTGTACAGGTTTGAGACTTCACAAAGTATTTGCAGATCTGCCTAAAGAGAAGACTCTTCGTGTCATTTGCTTTGGACCCTTACTGCTGGTTGATCCAATAACGACGATGTCGACGTTAGTTATAGAAATATTCGATCGTCATCTTGGTGATATGAAGTTCCAATTTGGGGAGATGATAATTCAAATGAAGCCCATTCATGTTTGCCTGATTTTGGGGCTACGTGTCTCGCCTATTACAAACGAGTTCTTATTTGTTGATCTAGAGCATATGACAAATTTAAGAATGAAGCGATTCCCCAAGAAGAATAATACATATGGGTTGAAAGAAATTACTGATGCATTAAAATAGGCAAAATTGGAAAGACATCAGGGTAAGGCTATAATTTATCATTTATGTTGTATGCTTTATCATCGTCCGTCATTGTATTTCTCACCCCTCCAATATTTGTATTGCATTTGCCATTTTTGGCTCATTATATTCGTAGGTTTTTATCATTACATTGTGTTATTTTGTTTTGCAAAAGATGTTCTTCGATTAAATTTGTTAAAAATTATACTATCATTTCTCCTCCCAAATAAGGGGAGAAACGTTGAGGTGAGGTATGTTGATATGGTAGATGATCTAGATCAGTTCAACAAATTTTCTTGGGGTAAGCAAGTCTATAATTTCTTGAGGAGGCAAATAGTGATGTTTGCCAAATATTAATCGGCCGCTAATAAAAAATCGGATAAAGCTTTATCACTGCACAGATGTACCTGGGTGTTGATGATATGGATTTTTTTCTCTATTCCAAGCCTAAAGTTTCCAAGAATCCACGAATGCATACATTTGTTCCCTAAGCTACAAGGATGGAGGATGACATTCTTTAAGCGTCGCCAAATTGTGATGTTTAAAAAGTTTTTCGCTAACCCCTATTTGCTGGTAATAGCTATGATGCCTTCTGAGACTGACATGCGGCAAGATCTTGTGCATGAGGCCATGGTAATATATCATTCTTTGTATGATCTTGATTCATTTTATTGTTTCTTTGTCATTTGATTTAGGTTCCTATCATTTTATTTGTTAGTTTTGGCATTTTGTATTCCCTTCTTGACATTTGTTAGATTTTTCTATCATTATGAAGTCCTTTTTGTCATTTGTTGTATGCCTATTATCATTGTTAGAGTATTTCCTGTCATTTCTAAGTTGCCCTTTGTTATCGTCATCTGTTTAAATATTTCGGAGATATCAAATCGAAACACTTGTAATCGGTGCTGCACCTGTAATCGGTACACCTGCAATCGGTACACCTGCAGTCATTGCACCTACAATAGATAGCAGTTCTTCTGCCACTGAGATCGGAGCTGTAGTGGTTAGGGTATGCTCCCAGTTGGAGGAGCATGTCAAAATGTTGCATACTCATGGTAAAATGTTGGAACAAATTTTAATGTCTACTGTGGGAGACAGTACTCTACCACTAGGAGATACTCCACTCCTTGGGCATTACCAGTTCTCTACTCCTGAGAAAACCGCTAAGCGCAAGCGAAAACAAAAAAAGGAAGAAGGCGGAGGCGAGAATAAAAAAAGGTAAGGGAGAATGCCAGAAGAAGGCAGAAGAAGCTGATGTGCCTAACAAGAAGAAAAAGGTTGAAGGCCCGAAGTAAGAAACTTTGACTGATGAAAAATTTGATCATGTCCCACTGATCCAATTGAAAGCCTTAATCCCCAAGATCCCCAAGAAGGGCTTGGCTAATAGAGTGTCAAAGAAGAGACGGGTGCAATTCCCAGAACTTCAGAATATTCAATCAACTGCCAAAATTTTGCTTCGGCAAGTTGTGCCTGGAGAGATATTGGAGGTGGAAAATGCTTTAATGGTAGATGATGATGTTGAAGTTGGGAGGAAAGTAAATTTTAATGTGATATCGTCTGAATATGGTGGTGATCTTTTAGAGGTATCATCAATTTGCTACTACTTATCATTTATATGATTTTATTAGACATTTATCTATTACATATTGGCATTTACTTTATGTAATTTGCCATTTCCTCAGATGTCTGTCATTGCTTCAATATATTTTGGCATTTGTGAAATTGTCTTTGTCATTCTCTTTTCCAGAACTTTTACTTCTGCTAATGTTTTTGTTCATTTTATTTGTTATATGTGAAGTGGAAGAAGGGTGAAGAAAAAGATAATGATGATAAGAAAGATGTCGAAGAGAAAGTTAAATATGAAGAAGAGAAAGTTCAAGAGGTATTTATTTATCTAACATTTGTTTTGAGCTATCTACCATATTTGTTGCTACCCTGTTATTTGTTCATTTAATTTTACCATTCGTAGTATGTATATCCTATTTTACAGATGGAAGAATCGAAGAATGGTGATGAGAAAGTTGATGGCGATGAGAAATTTGATGATGCTGCTAAAGAAGAGGATTCAGAACAACCAACTGTAGTGGTATATTATACTGAAAAAAAATATGTACAGCCTGACAATGAGGTATTTGCTGAACAAAAGGACTCATAACCTCAAGTTACCTGACTACAACTAATATTTGTTTGTATTGAGCTATCCATAATAATATTAACATCACCTATCCATACCATTTTTTTAATTTGTTTCTTCCTTAACCTTTGTTGTACAGACTATGGTGGTTGCGTTCGATCATATCTAGGATAAACTGTATCAAAGTATAGTAAAGAGAGATCAGCATTTTGAAGAGTTCAAGTTCCATATGCGCTTCTTGGAAGATCAGCTCTACGCCGTAAAGTTAGACCGGGATGAGCACAAGAAACTGTGCGAAGAGTCAGCTTCTAAGATTAGTTGTCACGAGTAGAAGATCCAGGCTTTGGAGCGTGATCTAGAATGCACTGAATGTAATCCAGAGGAGTTGTGAACATTTGCTTTTTTGGTATTTAGTTTGTTCATTTTTTGTGGTAACTAGTACTTTGCCTTTGTATGAATAAAAAAACGTTTTGTTTGATGCTATTTCGTTTGCTTTTTGCTGTTAAGTAGTGGTTTATGTTTGGTATGTGGCAAACAAAACAATCACAGTTCTATAAGAAAATAATAATGGTACAGGGGGTCAAGTTTAATGATAAATTTTAAATAAACTGAAGATAAAAATTCAACAGACAATGAAAAATTCTTTGAGAACAAATAATAGTTCTGAATAAAATAATGATATCATGGAAACACACAAATGAGAAGCAGTCATACACAAATAATACTTCAGAAGCAAATAATGAGATCATACAAGCAAACTAAAGATATATTCTACGTGTACAAATGACAGTTCGGTGCTAAATAATTATGCAATGGAGAAAGACAAATGAGAATTTCTTTTTTAACAAATGACAGTTACATTTAGACAAATGATGAATTTTCTAGCACTGACGATAAAGATCATCCAAACAAATGATACATAGAGTACCCAAAATCATCAGTGCAAACTTATTGCAACAACTTCATCTGGGATAACAGGTGGCTTAGTGCTTATCGTAAAAGACGGTGTCATTGTCGGACGTGTATTGTCATCAGATGGGATTGGTAGAAGCTTACAAGAACGACGATTGTGTCCATTTTTTCAACACCTACTGCAAAATCTTAGTTTGGTAACAAGACCAGGTATTTTTACCCTTCTCTTCCTTTACGTGCGAGGACGACTGGCTCGAACTGTTAGAATAGGAGCACGAACACGTGGATCAGCTTTTAAAATTTTCTACTGCTCAATTCCTCTTATAGGAATCCATATAGGTTCATAAACATCCTTGTATGTATTATTTGTATAGTACTTAGAGATACGTGTAGTTGGATCAACATTAGCAAAAGCCAGAGCGCATACTGCGTGTTCACAAGGTTTACCCATCGTTTGCTACCAATGACAAGAGCAAATACCATCTTCAATATTTATAGAATTGGTTCTGCCATAACTAGTTATCTGAAAATGGTGGCGTGATGTACGAACCCTGCAGGTTAGTGAATCTACAACAAATTTTTTACTCTCACAGTGATCCGTTGCCCATAGCATTAAGCGAGCTTGACTCTTCTCTACTTCTTCCCTATATGTGTAGGACATTTCCGAACAAATTTTATGCAATTCCTCAATAAATACATGGATAGGAAGATCTCTTACTTTCAAAATAACGTTATTCCAACTCTCGACATGATTTATGTAAGCGACTCCGTATCTGAAAAAATGACAAACCATAGAAGAAAAATACCAAATGAGCGTATACCGATAACAAATAAGATCATACAACTGTAAAAGGAATAATAAATAAATGATGAGAAATAATGGCAAAAAAATGACAAATAAGAATGTAAATGGAGTTACAATGACTATTGTTCATATGAAAAATGATTAGTTGAGCAATAAAGAGTGACAACGTACGTACCTACTCATTGAAATATATAGATTATACCATGTTTCCTTAGGAATACCTAGTATGTATTGGAGACCCACTGGATCTGTATTCCGGATAACATTCATGTGTTTATCGAAATTAATGATGGTTAGGGCCTCTGCTGCAATCCTAAATGCGATCCTCGTGCTTTTGAAGGTAGTTTTAATGTTGTTAGAATGTGGAAGGCGCAAAACGTATGTATTGCAAATGGAAACACCTTGGGTACCGCATTAATAATTTTGGGGTTCCTGTCAGAGATGACGACGAATCTAGTGTCATGACCGTGAAAATTAGACCCAAACATCTCCAAAAAGTATGTCCAACTTTCGGTGGTCTCCGAGTCTATTATTGAAAATGCAAGTGGAAAAATATGATTACTTGGGTCAATGGTGATGGCTGTTAGTAGAGTCCCACGATATCTCCCTTTTAAAATAGTTCCATCAATCACAACAACTGGTCTCAATAGTTTATAAGTTTTTTTGGGAGGACCAAAACACCAAAAACACCTTGTGAATCTCTTATCCTTACAACTCGTAGTTTGTATGTCAAATACAAAATCCTAGTCAACCAACCTCACTTCCGCAAAGTAGCTCGTAAGTAGTTGGTATACGTGCTGAAAGCTATCTCGCATCTGAAATAATTATGTAAATCAAATGAAATTATGGACCAGACAAATGATAAATGGTATTTTACTAATGACTTGTATGGCAAGTACAAATGACAGAGTGTTTTACAAATGACTTGTATGGCAAGTACATTTAAGAATAAATGATAAACAAGGTTGTACAAATGACTTTTATGAGAGAACAAATGACATATAAAGTGATGATACCTTAGCGTGGGCTTTTCCTTTCGTATGCCAGGCAAGATTGTATGTTACATCAATATTGTGATGAATTTGCATATCATCAATAATTCCGGAAGGTTTGTAGTTTGAGTTTTTTCGTAGCTTTTGCTTGATTATAGAAGCAACCCATCTACTAGACGCTGCCTTATACGCGTTCCCACCTTCAGTTTCTACTCGGATGCAAGTATGCACGGAGCAATAAGTACTTACTCTAAATATGGCAGAATCGACCAACCTTGTCGCATAAATCTGCCAAGAGCATTTATGACCTTTGCAACGTACCATAATTTTATATTCGTTACTCAGAACGTGTTCGAGATTGAACTTGTTTACAACTGCATAAACTCTTATGTGATTCTTGAGTTCAATCCTATCTCGATATAGATCACAAATGTTAAACTCTTTACTGAAGTCATAGGGATCCTCCGTGTACGCAGCAGATTTGAACCGAAAATTCAGGAGATCTTTCACCTGTTCGGGTTGTGGCTCAAACCGAAATTTAGCTGAACAAATGAGAAATATGCTTCTTTGCATGATACTAATTTGATAAGAAATGTTAAAAAATACATCACAAATGAAAAATTATGCGAGCTTACCTGAAGATTCAGTTTGTCCAATAATAGTTTCAGGTTTAATTGAAAATGAAACATTAGTTAACATAGGTTCATTTGAAGGAGGAACATTAGTTAACACATGTTCATTTGAGAGATGAATACTTGATTGAGGAATAGAAGGTTCATTTGAGAGGGGAACATTAGTAGGTATAGTTTGAAAAGGTTCATTTGATTGAGGAACATTAGTTAACACAGGTTCATTTGAGAGATGAACATTTGATTGAGGAATACTAAGTTTATTTGAGGGAGGAACATCAGTACGGATAGTTTCGAAATAATCATTTTCATTATCCACAAAAGGTCCAAACCTGCGCCGATCAAACCCTCTGCCGTTTGTTTCAGGGTAACCCCTGTATTCAGGTTCAGGATCAGGAAATGTGTTATGCCGCAAAGGTCCCCCCGCTTTAGTGGTGGGCAATCCCCTACCTGAACTAGTATCTTTGGTGGTGTACAACCCTTTACCCGAAGAACAAAAATTAGAAATAAAGTTATGGGAGTTCTATGAAGGTACCGGGATTGGTTTTATGCATATTGATCATTACAGCAAAGTCTTGGACAAATGAAATTTCGCATGCACAACCATGGACGAAGTTGTACAACTTACAGTCCTCATGACGGATTTTGCTTCTTTCTTCAAGGAGTATAACGAAATATCCGTATGACGAGTGCACTCTTAGTGAGGCAAGTTTTGTACTTCCTCCAACATAAGTAACAATTGATCTGATTTTTGGACGTACGATATCCCCACCAAAATACAGAATGGCATAAAGCTGAACTCCATTCATCCCTGAAACAAATGATATAAATAAACAATTCTAGTGATAAAGTACCAAAGACAAATGAGAAAAATGATATAAAACTGAATTTCAACAATCCCTCAAACAAATGATAGGAATCCTGAAATAAATGATATCAATGAACAATTCTGGTGATATAATAGCAGAAGGCAGATGATTAAAAAGTCAAAGAAAAATGATTATGTATGAATTGTATCATCTTGCATAACATCTTTTCTTAAGATAAATGGGACAAATCGTGATGCGGATACACAGTTAGAGATGATGGATACAAAGTTAGAAATAATATTTACTGAAACGATTATTTTAACAGTCGGAGAGAAGGATAACAACGGTCTTTGGCAACGAGAATAATATATGATAGCAGAGATCTTTTCCTCCCAATGACCTCTCTGTGAGGACTTTAGCGAATACAGAACGATAGTTGAAAGACTTGGCACATGAAGGAGACAAACAGTACATCAAGGAGAATCTGCTTTGATTTTTGTAGAAGCTTTGTTGTTGAAGAAGAATAAGAATAAGAAGAAGAAGCTTTGATTTTTAAGGTTAGTAGTGTATTATGGGGGGAATCTTCCCTCTTATTATTGTTCTGATTACTGTAGTAGATTAGACTACTCAACAACTCCAGTGGGATAGTTTCTCATTTTTTCCTGCATTATTTATCATTTGTTATGCGAGAACTTTATCATATGATGTGTATATCTTTGTACTTGTTTTGGTATAACTTTGTCATTTGTTGAGTAATCTTTATGAGTAGGTAGTTTTATTACTGTAGCAGATTAGACTACCCATCAACATTTAATGTTTGAGAATAGGGTGGCAGCTAGGGGGTAGTAGGTGGGACCATTATCGATTTGTTAATTTTAGTATCGATTTTGGAAGATGCTTGCCAAAGTATCGATTTTGCAAAGATGGCAAAAACTAGTATTTATTCTCATAATTTCCGATTAGAAGCACAATATAAACATATAATAGAAATAAAATCAAACCTTTCAAATGCCGCGTCCCCTAGGGACTATGTGGCCACCTTGCCGTTCTCGTACAGGTGTCCGTGGAGCAACTACAGGTGTCGCAACGGCTTCTGGCGTGACAACCGCTTCAGGCACAGCTACTGATGGGGGCTGTCATTTCTGAAGAAATAGGGATGAATAAGGGGGTTGGGATAATGTGGAGGGTAGGGGAAATGCCCAAATGGGAACGGATACGGATACACATAATAGGGGCACCACCAGTAAAATGGAAGGGGAACTGTGGGGAACCTAAGATTGGGGACTGGGGCAGCAGCAGCGGCGTGTTGAGTAATCCAGGGGTAGCTAATCCAAATCCTCTACGCTCAAGAGCGATAAACAGAAATGCCAGAAAGATTCAAAATCAAAAACACAATAATTTACCAGGAGGAGGGAAGTGGAAAACCTTGCGGATAAAAAACCATTCCCCGTGAACAATCCACTATAATCAAATAGGTCTCAAACGATTTCTCAAGCATCCTCAAAGTTTTAATGGAGTCTCTCAAATCCTAGCCTCTCTGAGATTAAACTCACATCTGTTGGGATATGATCAATCTATAACAGAATAATACTAAAGCAAGAACAAGAGAGAAAGAGAGAAAGAGATTTATTGATTATCATAACTGTGTTCTCTATACATAGTACAGTGATATATATAGGTAACCCAGAAGGATGCTTGATTATCATAACTGTGTTCTCTATACATAGTACAGTGATTTATTGATTATCATCTGTTGGGGTGTTCCATACTAGGACGACTTGCCTCATTAAAACCTCTGCCTAGCAAAACCCCTTGGGCAAAAAGCTGTGCAGGGAAAGAGTACAATCATATGCCATGTATAGGTTGTGGACGCATATACGTTGCATCATTAAAACCTCCAGCCTGTAAAGCCTCATATGATAAAAACTACGCTATCAGGAAAAAGAGTACAACACGCATGTGTCCACGTCAGGCTGGGACTACTCCCACTGACGTCGATCTCTATGAGATAATAAATCTTGTAAACTGTACATGCTAATTCTATGAACTAATCTCTTGAATGTAGGATATGCAAGAGCCTTCATGAATAGATCTGCCAGGTTGTTTTCTGAATGGACTTGAATAACGTCGATCTCATTCGTCTTCTGCAACTAGTGTATGTAGAAGAACTTTGGTAAAATAAGCTTCATTTTGTCATCTTTAGTAAATCTACCTTAGACTTGAACGATACAAACTGCGTTGTCTTCATAAAGTGTAGTCGATTTATCTTGGATAGAATTCAGACTGCAACTTCTGTTGATATGGTTGATCATAGAACGCAACCAAAAACATTTTCTGCCGACTTCATGAAATACAAGAATCTATGCGTGGTTCAAGGATGTAGTAACCATCGTCTGTTTCACTAACCTCCATAAAATCGTAGTATCTCTATACAAGAATACATAACCCGATTGTGATCGGCCTTTATGTGGATCTGACAAATATCATGTATCGGCATATCCTATAAGTTCCCGTTTGCCAAGTTATAGATAGAATAGACCCCAGTCTTTCGTACCGATGAGATATCTCATAATGTACTTGATCTCAATCCAGTGTCTTTGGGTAGGAACAGAATTATGGCAAGCCAAATAGTTTACTGCGAATGAGTCATTGGGTCTAATATACCCAGCTAACTATAGCAAAGCACCTCCTAGATAGTACCACGGCCCAAGGAGTTTTTTCCCCTATTAAGATGGTGGCAGATGTCGTTGTCCACACCCAAGTGTTGGACGCACAATAAGCGACTTAGCACCGTGTACTACATTCATATCGAAGTGTTAGATAATTCTATCGATATATATTGTTTTGGTGTACGAGTGTCACTATAAAGATGTTCAATCTGAAAATCGAGACACTCTTGATTTTCCAAGGTCTTGTATTTTTGAATTCCTTCCCAAGGTATTCGGCAGCTCTCGTGATCTCCCATGGAGGTCTAATGCTTTCCAAATGATTTAGTATACAGTTATGATGACACTGAAGCTAATTTATGTATAAGAATGCATGGACATATAAGGATATTTGCAAAGTTCTTGACCTTCAAATAATAAGTCAACTATATTATATGGGCCCATTGCTTCAAGTCAATATTAACTTTTCCAGTTTTATTACGTACACACCTCGTGTGTTGGGCTTAGTTGCTTCCAGAAGCTTATACCTTCCTAGGTTGCTTTATGTATATATCTGTATCTAGTTTCCCATATAAATACGCGGTATTTACATCAGACACATGTCTAGCTTGTCATTGACAACTTGACAAACTGATATATACTAAAGCACTATAACGTCCATAACCGGGTAATAGTCACACTGCAATCGATGCTAGATCTCTTAAAGATTTCCTGGGCAACTAGTCTTGCCTTGACCAAATTATCTTTCCGAGTTAATTGTGTTTCTGTACTTTTCCCATTTATAACCGATAGGCTCAATGATATCATTTCACATTATGCATAAGCTGAGCTCTGCTTGGATTCCAGATACCAACTTTTATTAATGTACAACAACACACAGTCGTTTACAATAATTAGCTCTGAATCCTTATCGTTGATGGCGAGCACAGCAGCTAATATATGAATATATTGTAAATGGGTGGTTCTATCCTCTATGAACCGACTACACCATTAGACATATTTGTCCCTTATTCTGTAGTTCCCCGGCAAATAATACTTTCTTCTAACGGTACTTCGCACTAAGCGCGAGCCTCAGATTCGTTTGCGGTACTAACACTCCTAGAACGTTCTGTTGCGGTACTAGTTCTGCCGGAACGTTCTGTTATGTAGGTATATTACTTACAGGTACATACACTTACGGTACTTCAATAGTGCATATGAATGCGTCTAGCAAATCATTTGCGATTTATTGGAGGTTTGAAATCCGATGAACCTTATTGTCACCTAACTTATGTATAGGGACCTAGATGAGATAACGATGGTGTTTTCCAAGACAACTTGGAAACATCTTCAGCATTGACTGTTATTTCTCCCCCCAATGTTGGGAATATTATCTCATCAAAGTGACAATTATCTGCCCTACAGGATATACGTCGCCAGTGGGTCCAAATATCCAGTGATAAATATGAATCATAACCCACATAATACCAGGCTGACGTCAAGGGTCCCATCTTCATACATTGTGGTGCGATTAACACCTGTACGAAACACCTGAACGTTCATCGATGGGCAACACCGGGCTCCAACCCAGTTACTAGTCGCTATAGGGAAAAAATAATTTAATGATTTACTAAGGGACGAACCCAAATCAGTGTTGCGGGAGCAAAAATGTATGTCCCACGCACTAGCTGGAAACTGTGATCATAATAACAGTGGCCTAGCAATTATCCGAAATTGCTTGATTACGTTCTCTGCCAATCCTGAGATGGGTATGGCATGGGGTACTTACGATGCTCAATCATCTATCCCATTTAGCGGTAAAATAATCATCAAAGGCCTGTGAGTCCAACTCCCCAAGTCCTCGTTAAGTCGTATCGATCGACTTTGATCGGTGAATCCAGGAACTGAGCCTGCGATCGAATGATCTAAGTGAGAAGTCGTGCTAATATTGCATTCCTAGAACCATTTCCTAGATACGTCTTTAATGACCATAAATATGCAAGTGTGGCACTATGTGGATGGAAAGGTCCACATGGGTCTCCATGGATGTGGTTGGAGCAAAGGCTGGATATCCCACTCCACCTTGGTCATAATAAACTTTCCTTGAAAGCAATCGGTACACGTATACTCTTTGGATCCTCTCTCCCTTCAAGGAAGGTTGAGATATAATCCCGATAATCCTCCTCGTTATACCAGCCGTAGGAGTGCATTGGAAACCATTCCAATAGCATGTTCAAACCTTTAGCCATGGAGTGAATGCACAAAACCCTGTATGTAATTTTCCTCGATAGTCATTACGTGATAAGTATTATCATGTATCTCCCTAAACTTAGTAAAATCCGACTGGATTTACTAGTTTATAAAATAGTCTAGATACCTTGTATCGTACCGTGAGAGAGTAATAGTATGACGCACTCGGTGCGTTCTATCATGTTGGTCATGCCAATGATATTTGTGCCATACCTTATGCACAAGGTTAGACAATAAATATATGCATAGCTCAAAAGGATAGAGTGCATGGTACTAAATGTCTCAGAGACATATGCCGCCACTCATCCGATTATCGGTCATGCTTAATGAGCAGAGAGAGCCATAGGCAGGTTGTATGTAGTAGATCAACTATCATACATAGAATTTAACTACTTCCCAAGCAATAAATTCAAGTAATCATAATTTACAACAAATGGAGAATCTCACGTATGTCACGAGCACTTTATTGAAATATAAATGATATGTTCCCAACAAAATCAAAAATACTGACAACAAAAAGTAAATCAAGTCTGTCTAGACAAGAAACTACTGGTGTTCTCTCTTGTGTGATATCACATGTCGATTGAGATATCATTACGGATTAATCCGTATGTTGATCGATGACGACTTCAGTGTCGTCGAAGAAGTTTGACCCTACAACCTCCACAGGGGCGGAGTCTAGTATCAGCAACTGCCTGGTGGGTTCGGACATTGGGAGCTCTAGCCACCCTTGGTGCCTAGCAGTCCCGTGCCCAGTATCCCATGTCATCGCAGTTAAAGCAAGTAGATCTCTGATCAGTATGCTTTTCCTTCTTCGCATTGCCTAGTGTCTTGGATTTCTCAAATCCTTGACCTCTCTTAGGGCCAAAGGGTTTCGGGTTCCCATCCTTCCTGCATCCCTGTTAGCCTCCCCTGCCCCTTCCATAACTTCGTCCCTGACGTGTAAAGTTGTTTCCCTGAAACTAAATATTATTTGACGCAGGCAACGACGCACTCCCAGAAGGCCGCATAACATGATTCTTCATCAGAAGTTCATCATTCTGCTCAAAGAGGAGCAGTGCTCGAATCAAGATTGCATGAGTCTTCAAGTTTTTTCGCCGATATTGCCTTTGAATCGTAATATTAATAGCATGGAAGGTTGATAGAGTCTTCTCTATCATTGTAGCATTAGTGACTTCCTTCTCACACAGCTCAAGTGTAGAAGTGATTTTATGGACTGCTGAGTTGTAATCAGCGACCGTCCTAAAATCTTAGAACCTAAGGGTATTCCATTGGTGCATTGCTTTTGGGAGCATAATTGTCTTATGAAGACCATAACGCCCCAGCAAGCTTGCCCATATGTCAGCTGGCTCAACCTTGTTGAGGTAATCAGTCTTCAGATCATTCTGAATATAATGACGGAGGATAAACAAAGCCCTTGTTTTGTCCAGGGGATCTTCCTTGTTGCCAATGACGATGGTCCTCTGCAGACCAAGTGACTTCAAGAATAAGTCAGCGTCAATGCACCAAGTAAGGTAATTGGCTCCAATGAGCAGTAATGGGGGAAATTCAACATTGTTGAGTATCGTAGACATCGGTAATACAAGATATAGATTGGAATAAGAGACAATTCTTGGTAAATATATCAATTGCATTAAAGAAAAATCAGAGTACTTAGAATAAAGCTAAAAAAATTATTCCTAATCATCTTATAGTTGAACCATGTTCATATCTTAAAACTCATGAAATTCTTTTCTATTAATTAAATCTCAAATTTTACCTAATAAAAATGACGATCTTAATCTTAGGTGTGCATTTTAATAGAATTTTAGCCAAGATTGTTATTCAAAACGACCAGATGTGTGCGTGCCTTATGAAATCCTTGTGAAGTACATGATCTCTAATCATTACTAAAGGCAATTCATAGTATTGAAGTCAGTGATTCTCAATCATGATCTATAGGTAAACCTTGTTCATATCCTATGAAGCGTTAAATCACAAATTTACCCTGTAAAATGGTGATCTTAACCTTAAAATGCATTTTAATAGAGTCTTAGCCAAGACAGCTATTCAAAACCACTACATGTGTGTTTTCCTTATTCTGAGAACTAGGGTGTTCTAAACCCTGAAGTTCAATACAGGTAGGTATATTCTAGCCAAATGAACCATTTACTACGAATATGAGGGGTATTAGATGTTTAGCTGACGAGTGGTTCTATCCCGAAGTCAGCTGGGTTCACAAGATAGATTGATTAGGCCTGTCTTTAAACTAATATTCTAGGGTACTATATGGTGCTATTAATGCCTATATACCTCTAAATGTTATGCTTGTAACATCTAATTGCACCTAGATACAAAAAATTGATTCCTCAGGCACCAAGTTTTTAGAAATAAGACTAAGTCAACTCCCAATTGAGCTATAGTTATTTGTCCTTGACAATTAACTATGATTTAGATATGACTCATAGTCGTATGTTAAATTAGTCTTAGTTTTGTATTATCAGTGATCCTCGATCATGATAATTAGTATCCTAGGGGCATACCAGTAATATCTTATTAACTATCATAAAGATACTTAAATAGGTATTACTCCATGTACTTATATCACATATAAGTGAGCCAATGCTTCTATACGAAACACCTATTCCCAAAAAGAATTAAAAATATTTTCATAAAAATAAAATAAAAAATGGGTCCCTCACGGGGTAGGTCCAGTTAATAGAAAATTTTCAAAAAAAATTAGGCTCAATTTGACCAAAAATAGGGCAATTTAAAGTCGTTTTAGGCTCTGAGCCGGTCTGACTCAGTCTGGGTCAAGGCCTGGACCGGGTTGACATGGTCTAAACCGGTCTGACTCGGTCACACGTGCACCACACGTGCACCACACGTGTCACACACGTACACTGCCATGTGTCACACACACGTACACAGATTCGGTACGGCAAGGAATATTCTGGTAACCGGGGGAAAATATTCTTGCGACCGTCTGGCCAAATTTATGACCAAAATACCAACGATATTCCGGCGTCCAGACGGTCTCTGGTGACCGTGAAATCTCTGATTATACGGAAAGATCTTCTCTCCTCACTCCTAGAGCTTGAGTGCTGATAACGTGTTGGGATATGATCAATCTAGAACAGAATAATACTAAAGCATGAACAAAAGAGAATAAGAGAAAGAGATTTATTGATTATCATAACTGTGTTCTCTGTACATTGTACAGTGATATATATATAGATAACCCAGAAGGATTCCTTATCCTACTATAACTCTTCCCATAACCCTATTGGGCCTATGGGTTTGCCAGGAGTCTGTATAGGGCACCCCAACCCTGTTGGGTTCCTAGCTTGGGCTTGGACTCAACTCCTAACAACATTATCATTAAACATAACCACAGTCCTCTTTATATAGTAGAAAACTAATTACAAGTACTACAAATCTCGAGGTGGACTTCTACGTACCAGAATGACTCAGCTCTTCCTATGTTAGGTCACATTACAAGGTACTCTCCGGATATCCTAGAGTTGGTGTTGACGCCATGCTCTGACACTGTTGTAGTTGTAAGGTAACAACTCCGTCGTCTTGTCTAGTGAGCTTGCAATCTGTCTTGTCATACTTCGACAGACTTTAAATCCTTCTTCAGCAGTTCGTACAGAACTAGTTCGAGTCTTCATGAAACTTTACCAGCTCGAGTCTTCAGTTAACATAACCATCTTGAATCTTCAGGTAACTTAATCAGTTCAAATTTTAGGTACTAAAACTAGTTCGAATCTGAACATTGAAAATCTCATTTTCAATATGTTTTACTCCGACTTCGATCCTTGCTCGTTACACGAGCTCCAATGAGCTTCGACAAGCATAGCAAATTCTAAGCTCGTTCCTCGAGCTCCAAAGAGCTTCAACCAACATAGTTCAAGTTCATACCTCAACAAGTTCATCCTTAACATGCTCGTCCCACGAGCTCCGACGAACATCCTCAACCACGATTCGAGTTCATACATAACACGGCGTTGGGGACAATGGTGGCATTCCCGGCGGAGATGTTGTCCTCGGGTCCTTCGGCGGCAGTGGTACTGGGGACAATGGCGGCATTTCCGGTAGGGATGTCGTCCTCGACATTTGGGGCTTTAGGGATGTTGTTCCCGGCATTGGGGGCTTTGGGGATGCCGTCCACGGGTCCTTCAGCTGCAGCGGCGTTGGGGACAATGGCGACATTTCTGGCGGGGATGTCGTCCTCGACATTTGGGGCTTCTGCGATGTTGTTCCTGGCATTGGGGGTTTCCGGGATGTCGTCCTTGGGTCTTTCAGCGATATTGTCGCCGACACCGATATCATCACCAAACCATTCCAGATCAAGTTCTTCAAAAATATCTCTCTTTCTTTTGTTCTTAGAACTACTTCCATACTCTCTAATCTCATGCTTCACATCCGATGCACGATCTCCAAATAGCTCGCGGTAGTTTTCAGAGCCCGAACTATCTCCTGAACCATCACCACCATCTCCTCCCAACATGGTTTCAAGAAACCATTGTATGAAACCCTAATTTTTAGAAACCCTTACTTTTGGATGTCTAAAACAAGAGAGAGAGAGAGAGTGGCGGGGGAAAAGAAGAGGGTGAATGTAAAGTTAAAATTGTTAAGAGTTGGGTTCAAGCTCAAGCTAGGAACCCAACAGTTTGGGTTGGGGTGTCCTATTAGTACTCTAACAAGCCTATAGGCCCGATATGGTTATAGGGAGAGTTTGAGTACCTTTATTGTAGAAACACAATTAAGAATCAATAAGAAATCTTCTCTTCTCTCCCTCTTTTGTTCAAAAGATATAGTACTATTAGATTGTTCTATATCAATTATCTCTTAACACGTTATCAACACGTAAGCTCTAGGAACGCGGAGACCAGAAAATTACCTTCTAATCAGAGTTTTCAGGGAAACCAAGCGATAAGGAGAAGATGCATTTTACATTTTTTGAATACATATTTGATTCCTTGCTATTTTATGTTGTATGATAGATTATCATGGTTCAAAAACATATTTTCCCTATTTTTTTTGTATTAAAAATTAGGCTTTTTGATATTTTTTACCTTTGACAAAAGGCTGTATTCAAACTTTTATATCTTTCTATGTGGACATCGGATAGAGGCGAGATCACTTCGGTTAGATATCCTACTCCGAGAGCTTTCCAATGGTATATGACACGTCTCAGGGAAATTTCATAATCATCGGAAATATCACGTTGAAACTAGGCAATTTCACGGCCAAAAACGGTATTTTTTTACTCAATGACGTCAGCAAAGATATTAATTTTTTTTTTAATAATTATCTCATTTAACATCATCATTATCCACTGTGACGTTAGCAGTGACACGTGTCAAGGACACGTGGGGCACGTGCGGCAGTCGCTGGACTGTAACCGGCCGGTCACCGGAGACCGACCGAATGCCAGAAGTTCGCCAGAATATTGGCCAGAATATTTTTTGGATGGTCACCGGAGCAGTGGCGTGGCAGACACGTATGAAGCACGTATGCATGTGTAAATGGCATGTGTACAATCTGTGTGTGTGGCACGTGTGACCAGTGCGTGCGTGGCACGTGGCAGACAACCCGGCCCAGGCCTTGACCCAGACCGAGTCAGACCAGTCCAGACACTAAAACGGCTATACATAGCCCATTTTTTGGTCAAATTGAGCTCAATTTTTAAAAAAAAATTCCTATTGACTAAGCCTACCCCGTAGGGAACCCATTTGAATTTTTTTTATGAAATATTTTTTAATTTTTTTGGGAATTACTGTCTCGTATAAGAATATTGGCTCACTTATATGTGATATATGTACATGGTGTAATACCTATTTAAGTATCTTACGATATCAAATAGGATATTACTGGTATGCCCCTAAGATACTAATTATCATGATCAGGGGTCACAAATAATACGAAACCAAGACTAATTTAGAATACGACTGTGAGTCATATCTATATCACAGTTAATTATCACAGACAAATAACTATAGCTCAATTAGGAATTGACTTAATCTTATTTCTAAAAACTTGGTGTCTGAGGAACCAATTTTTCGTATCTAGGTGCAATTAGATGTTATAAGATATTATTTAGAGGTATATATGCATTAATAGCAACCTATAATGCCCTAGAATGTTAGTTCGAAGACAAGCATCACTAGGCCAAAACTGTATATAATGACACTTTTGGAGGTAGATTTACTACTTGGCTGGTCTGTTGTAACAATATGACTTATATTAACAGTCATTATTTTAGAACCACCATCGTTTTTTACTTTTTCCCTCTTATTTTCGACTAAAAAAATTGACTCCTCTTGTAGTTGAGAAAACAATTTAATTTTGCTTTAGAGACTGTCGGTTTCTCGTTTTCTCCCTTTGATACATCATCTCTCCACGATCCTACTAATTTCACCACACATCTCTCCATGATCTCAATCCCTCTCTTCTTTCCTCCGACTTTCAACTTTCAACCCTAAATTTCTAAATCCCTAATACCTCTAAACCCTTCGAATCGAAATGAAAGAGTAACAATTCTTCTCACCAATTCTTCAAACTTCATATGCAATTCTTAACCAGATATAATTCTTCTCTTTGATTTCATCTAAATTGGGGAATCAACCAAATTGAGGAACCATTATCAACAAAATTGAGGAATTGAATTGCAAGTTATACATCGGATATGCTTTCTCCCTCTCTTTCTCTTTCTCTTAATCAAATTACAATCTTTTGTTGAAGTTATTTCTTGTTGGAATCGAATTGTTGTTTGTTGGAGTTCTTTCTTGTTGGAATCGAATTACTTCAAACTTCATATGCAATTCTTAACCAGATATAATTCTTCTCTTTGATTTCATCTAAATTGGGGAATCAACCAAATTGGGGAACCATTATCAACAAAATTGAGGAATCGAATTGCAAGTTATACAACGGGTATGCTTTCTCCCTCTCTTTCTCTTTCTCTTAATCAAATTACAATCTTTTGTTGAAGTTCTTTCTTGTTGGAATCGAATTGTTGTTTGTTGGAGTTCTTTCTTGTTGGAATCGAATTATTGTATAGTGAATAGAAGTAAACAGTTGAAGGAAACAAGACTACAATTAGCTCAATTTTAAATCCCTCTCTTTCTCAATTTCCCAGTTTTCTCCATCAAGCTAAACCTCTCTGAGACTCTCATCGATGGCACGAAAGGTAATTTCTTCATTTCTCTAAAACCCCTGTATTTGAAATTAACAACTTTTTTTTTATATCATTGTTTGATTGTTGGTAAAACAGGAAGCATTAGTGTTGCTGATCGATGTCAATCCGTCGATGCACAGTCTTCTTCCGAAGATCGAAAAAGTCTGCTCTATGCTTATCCAAAAAGCGGCATGTATCTTTAATTTCACGTTATATTGCTTATCTTGAATATTCTTCTTGGCATGCTTTTGTTACCCTTAAGCTACATTTGGTTAGTGTTAGAGTATACTATTTAACAATAAGCACCAAAAAAATAATATTACCTCTTACTAAGAGAAGGGGAACATGTAGCAAAATATGGGGCATTGTGCTTCTATAATTCCACTTCGACCACCCAAGTTATTTTGTTTGGAGAGCATACTGGGGGTATGAAGACCATCTAGTAATGTAAATAAAGAATAATAAAACTATACAAAGGAAGCTAAGACACTCTGATGTAAATCGTCATCATCACAAAAATCTCCTAGTTCAATCTCCTCATGCCCGATATGGAGACTGAATTTTCCGAGACTGTCAAGGCTTGATATAATAAACATTTTCAAGAGGTAATGGGTATTCAGTTAAGGCTTGTGAAATACATATATTACTAAGAAATACCCCTAATATATATATACTAAGAAATACATAACCCTAAATGATAGTGTCACTAAAGATGGTGCTCTCAGCTGGCAAAACCAACTAAATGACGAAAATAAGCATTTCTTTGATTTGTGTGATGGCATCTTTGTAAATTATACATGGGAGGTATTGCTTTACTTATTGTTAGTGGTTGTAATCTCGCTATTGTATTTTCTTGCAATCTAACACTTTCTATTTTTCAGGAAGGCTATCCAAAGCTTTCTGCTACTGTCACTGGTGAAAGGAAATATGACGTCTACATGGGTATTGATGATTTTGGAAGAGGTACATATGGAGGTGGACAGTGGACAGTAAGTACACTTCTAAATTCTTTAGTCTACATGGATATGTAGCTCTTTCCCTGATATTCTTAAATATTCATTTATGTTTTTAAAGTAAAAGACTCTGTAACATCTTTATGGCTAGGGACGGGTATAAACAGAAGGAATATATTGAGTAGACTACAGAGATCATATATTCTCTCTCGTCTCTCTTTCTTCTACATTTTGCGCTCTCATACTTTTTTACACATTGTTTATTACATGATCGGAAAATTTCTAGTGAGACTTTTTTTTTCTCGTCAAAATGGTTTAGGGTAATTTTTTATCATGGTACTTATTTCTGCCTCAGACAAATGTTGCACTTGATGTATTAGAATAAAGAGCCTTTTTAATGTTACCTTTAGTTGTGTAATTGCACTTAGTGTTGACTTCTGAAACATATGATTTTGATCTGAATTTGATGATAGAGCTGGGTATGGAGAGAGTGATCCTAATCCAAAATGTACCCTCAAGAGTACTGTATTGGATGTTGAAGAGCTTGCTGATCAAATGGAATTAGGATCAAAATTCTATGTGATGGGATATTCCATGGAGGGAAGGCAATTTGGGGCATCTTTAAGTACATCCCTCATAGGTATGCAATATACTGTAGCTATGTTTTTTGCCTCCTAGCTTCATTTTAAAATATCTAGGTAGACATATTTACACATGGTCACTGCTCAATACTCTTTCTGGCCATATGTAGATGAACCAAGGTTTGTTTTTTGGGGTTGTTAGTAGAATAGGGTTTGTTTCTCTCTAGCTTTTGTGTTTTATTATGTTTATTTTATTAAAAGTAGCAAAATTTTTAATGTTATTTGTGACCATCAAGCACACAATTTACTTCATTCAAGCCAAAACCATATCTACCTATTTCAAAGTAATAAATAAAGCATTGCTTCTCTTAAATGAATTTCTATCATTAAAGACTACCAAGGTAAATAATAGTTATACCCTTTATTTTATTTGAGTAATTAAAAACATGAATGCATTTAGTAATTAAATATTAATATTTATAATGAAAGTAATATGATATTCTATTATAGGGTTTTTTATAGGACAAAAGAAAAAGGAAGAGATGATAATCACGCCTGTAGTCTGGATTCCAAAGAGGGAACTCGATGTCAAGGACCGGACATTCCTTACAGTACCGCACTAGGAAGCCAAGTTTCACCAAATCAATTCCATTGTCTCTAAAGTTCCTTGTAACCAATAAATGTGAACCTTCCTGAGCTCATAAAAACTTAAAGCTCTTCGCTTGCTTTTGAAGTAGAAGAAACACCTTCGGTGTTTGTCAAAGATATAACTAAGGCAAGTGGCTTGTCTTTCTTGTTGTTTGTAAATTTATTTTCATCTTGATATTGCTTAAGGAGCCCTATCTTTTGATTCTTGCAGTTTTGTTGTATGTAGGGATGGATGACTTCAAAGCTCTATTTAAAGGGATCACAAAAGACGTGAATGGAAGAAAAACATGTTATAAGCAAGATTGGACTACTGGAATTTATTTAGGCTTCAGGTAGCGTATATTTGTTTTTGTTGACCAGAGTGGTAGTCACCTAATATTATTATGAGGTTTATGAGTAAATCTTCCATATTTGTGTGTTAGGATATTGGCTCCGACCACATACATCTTCTTTGCTTCTGCCCTTCCTGATATTGCATTTGGAGAATAGCTAAGTAGAGAAACAGGTATTTTCTTCTTACCCAGCCTCAAATAAATTGGATTTACAAATGACTGGTTTGGATTTACAATAGTTAAAGATGTTGGGTAAGATGAAAATAATAGGACGCTATATTTGAGGAAGGGATGAGGCTGGTAAGATGAAAATTAAAGAGGAAGGATTACATATTTCACAACTAGCACTAGATGTTACTATGGAATTGACCTACTATACTTGTACACTAAATCATTATATGTTAATGCAATAGATGGACGTATAAGTTAACTGGAGGAAGGAGGTGTGATAGCAACAGTACATGCCCTCCATGCGCAGGGTAAAAATTTGCAAGCCTGCTTGTCATATGTATTATACTTATAATTTTTGTTTATTTCATTGGTATTCATCTTGTCATTTATCACCACATGTTACAAATTCATCTAAAACAAGGATTATATTTCATAGAATTGTTATATGGTGCAGGTGGGTAGAAATGATGGCACCTGTTTTCTCAAGAGAAGCTTGGCGTTGTATGTGGTATATGATCGAGGTATAACCCGTCTACAAACCTGTAATCTACTCTATTTTAGAATTTATATACGAGGCCATATATACTAGTATTTTACCTTGTTAATTTAGTACATGGGAGTTGTTATTCCTAAAGTTTATGGATCATGTGCCATTCACAGTCTCTTTTTCATAATTTTTCAAGTTAGAGGTGCATTTCTGATCTTCTTTTGCGTTAACTGGTTACTTATTTTTCTCTCAGAACGATTTGATTCATGCATGGGGTGTTGATATGCAACTCGGTTACTATGCACAAGTAAGACCTCCGACATTAAATCTTATTTTCTTTTAATGTATCTTTGTTATGTCCCTTGGTGTCTAATCCATTGATTTTCTATTTGTTCCTTTTCCTTTGATCTGTTTTTGAAGTGTCTGCAAGCAAAAAGAATACAGCAAAAAAGGTTGGGTCCATTAATCCTACAAAGTTGGCGCAACATTCGGATTCTGCTGAAACCAATAATCCATCTTCTAGAAAGAAAAATCCCGACGTAGAGGTGCATGCGGTACATAATAGCCAAGTAACCAGTAAAAAAACTTACTGTCCCTAGAAACAATCCAACTGATGATAATGGAGTTAATTCTAGAAGAGAATCAATCAGCACTGAGAAAACCAATCTTAGTATGGTAAGAAAGCTAAAAGATATACGGAATCCAACTGGTAGCAAATATCAAACAACAAAGTTGACCATTGGAGTTGAATCTGAACCCCTCAGAAGCAAGACAAATTGTGTTGACAACTCAGCGGTTTCAAACTTCCACTTCAGTTTATTTACAAAATAGGAAGCTTCAGAAGCCAGTGGCGACACCCATGTAAGCATCAATAGTGTTGCTGAAAAGTTTGGAAGGACTATGTCACCAGATGTTCCTTTTAAGTTCCAGCCGCGAAATTTGTTAAGTTCTTGACATAGTTTCACAGAATCATTTTTCTTGTATGATTTTTGTTTGTACATTCAAATTCTAATCATATTTCTTCCACGTATTGGAACTTTAAATATTTGATCTCTTTTCAGGTCCTGAGCTACATAGTGATAGCAGGGGAAAAAGTTCTTTGACAGTTGTTAAAGGAGGTATGCGTATTGAGATATTCAATCTCTTACTGAGGAATACCAAAATAAATACTGGCTAATCTTCTTTTTATTCTGTAGCTCAACTAGGAAGAACACGTTCTCTAGTTCAGAGATGGGTAAAGAGAGAAACTTTAAACAATGAATCTCTGACCATCAGTGGATCCATCAACACTATACCTGAAACTAGTACACTATCCCATACGTCGGTATGTCTATATTCTTTTGTTTATTTCATTATGATTCTTGATATATCCTAGTGACCAATGTGTGGAAATCGACTACTCCAAAAGAAGTCCTTTCCATTTTTCTAGTGGATTTAAGGGTCATGGATGAGCTACAACTTAAAAGAGTCGTACGAAACATCGTACTCACCGTTCCTGTATCATTTAGTCAGTTTCAGTTGACTCGGATAGAGCGAGCATGTGCCATGGCAGGGCTGTTTGTACTAAGGTTGATGCCTGAACCAACAGCTGCGGCTCTTCTATATGGACAACATCAACAACAGACGGTGCATGATAACATGGGGAGCGGAAGTGAGAATATAGCCATGATCTTCAATATGGGTGCTGGTTATTGTGATGCTTGTGTAACAGCTACTACTGGAGGAGTTCACAGATCAAAGCCCTGTCTGGTAGTCATTGGAGGAGAAGATATTGTTCAGAACATAATGCATCATCTTTTGCCTCAGGGGTGGATTTGGGGGGGGTGGGGGGGGGGGGGTGTTAGGGGGCCCGGCACCCCCACTTTTTTTTTTTAGATTTCCCTTTTATATATTATATATATACCTATATTAAAAAAACAAAAAAAAAACTCACTGTTTCTCTCCATATAAAGACTCATTGTTTCTCTCCATAACTCACTCACACACTTCGTGCTGTCATTTCTAGGGTTCTAATTCTTTCAGATCAGATCTTCCAATGGCGTCTATTGTTGGAGCGACGATCTCTGTTCCTTCTTCTCTCCTTATTTGACCCCATTTTGGTGTTTTAGGTTTTATTTTGAGTCTTATTTGACTTTGTTTTGGTGCAAATGGGGGTCAATTTTGAGAAATTCTTGTGTTTTTTTGTTGATTTCGAGTGTGTTTTCGTATCATTGATAGTATCTAGTAGTTTCTTGTACTGACGATTGAAACCCCCATTATTTGAGGCTGATAAACGCTCTGATTTCTTTATAGGCACTTGAATCATGGTTGTAGCTAAGGAGATTGGTGAAAGAGGAGCGAGAGGCTCGACAAGTAGGGTTTTCTGATTCTAATGAAAGGGGTTTATCAGAAGGTGAGGAGAGTAACTCTTATTTATACGTTTTCTAAAATATATATATATATATATATATATATATATATATATATTATATATATATATATATATATTATAACAATCTTAGCCAAATCACTATCTGTATCCATGTTCATTGATATATTTCGTCGTATATGTATCGTAGATAATTGTAATGATTTGCTATAAAAATACTCTTTAAATTTCTATAAAAAAAATTTCGGGGGCTCCGTCCCCGAACCCCCGGCACCCCTACTCCTAAATCTCTGGCTCTGCCCCTGTTTTGCCTAATATGGATAGTCTTTTCTTGAGCCACATAAATAATGAGATGAAAGCAATGGGGTTGCTCAGAGTTGCAGCTCAAGATGCAGTCATAAAAATTTCCTCACAAGACATTTTCATGATAGACGTAGATCTAGAAAATGGCTTGAGAATATGTAAGGTCCTGGGGCGGCCTGAATTCGAGGAGGTTAACCGAAAAGTGTTCGAGAAATGTGAGAACCTTGTAGAACAATGCGTGTTTGTTGTGAGAGTTGACGTGGATGATATAAGCGATGTCATACTTGTGGGTGGGTGCTCCAACATCCCCAAGGTAAAAAGCCTTGTTTTGGAGTTATGTAAAAAAGATGAGGCGTATATGGGGATGGACCCTTTGGAAGTTGTGGTTTGTAGTGTTGCACTGGAAGGAGCAGTAGCTTTTGGAGTGAGTGATCCACTGTGAAGCCTGGACCTCTTAACAATACAAGCAACACTACAGAGTCTTGGCATTGAAGCTGACATACTTTTGTGCCTATCATACCTAGGAATATGACAATGCCAACAATGAAAGAGAAGTGGTTTACAACTACACGTGATAACCAAACGGGGGCGCTAATTGTTGTTTATGAAGGCGAAGGGAAGAAAGTGGATGAAAACCGTATCCTGGGTTACTTTAAGATCATGGGAATACCGTCAGCACCAAAAGGGATTCCAGAGATTAGTATCTACATGGATTTAGATGCATCTAACGTCCTGAGGGTATTCATTGGAGCTGTTTCGCCACAGACCCATCAGCCTGTGATGCCATTTCTTGAAGTGAGGATGCCAACAGTGGATGGTGTGCAGAAGCTTTGGTAAAGATGTATGGATCAGATCTGAACTTGTCTCTTTTACAGAAGAAGATGCAAAAGTAAGTTGAAAGCTGCATGTTTCTGCTTAGTCTTCTTCACACAGAAGACGACTGTAAGATAATGTTACCGTTACCTGGAGGTTTACAAATACGAGGTGTGTTCCCTTAAAAATATAACCCCACAATTACTACTATTATACACAATGTCTTTTTATGCATCTTTATTGATAGAACTATAAGCTCTAAATGGCAAGAGCTCTCATGAACTTGAGACAATGATGGTTCAAATTCATCTAGTTCTAATTGTAAGAGTATAGGAAAGACTTTTTAAGTAAACTAATATTATTTACTAAAATTTTGAAATTTATAATTACGAGAAGCGACTAAAATTATCGTCAATAATTGTGTCTAATACGTCAAAAATTTTACGTGACAGATAACACGACTAGTTTGTATGTCAAAAAAATTTAGAATTACAACAAATTATGAGATTTTGGCGTCGTAAAATTGCGACGCATAAAACAGTGGATAAATAAATCGAAAAATAAAACAAATACAACAAAAATAACGACTAATACTTGTGTTTTTTTGCGACGCATAAAACGACTCATAAATGTGTTGCAATTTTAACTAAAAATGACAAATATTACGACGTGGTTTACAGTCGTAATATTACGACGCATTTCAAATCGAAAACATAAAACTACTGCAAAGAGAACGACACTTTTTCCGACTAAAATGGAAGTCACTTTAGCAAAATAACGACTGAACTAACTCGTCGTTTTTTACTCGTTTTGGCCTAGTACATAATCAACCTATCTTGTGAACCTAATAGACTTCAGGGTGGGACCACTTCTTAGCGAAGAATCTAATTCCCCTCATATTCGTAGCAAATTGGCTAAAATATATAGACTTTTAGATAACTCGAGAGCTTAGAATACCCTAGTTCTCAGAATAAGGAAAACACACATCTAGTGGTTTTGAATAGCAATCTTGGCTTAGATTTTATTAAAACGCACATCTAAGATTAAGATCGTCATTTTTACAGGGTAAAATTTGGGATTTAATTATTAGAAAAGAATTTCATGGGTTTTAGAATATGAACAGGGTTCAACTATAATATAATTGGGAATAATTTATTTATCTTTATTCTAAGTACTATCTTTTATGCAATTGATATGTTTATCAAGAATTTTCTTTAATTACAATCTATATTTTGCATTACAGATCTCTGCGAAAATCAAAAATGTTGAATTTCCACACCATTGCTGCTGACTTATTCTTGAAGTCACTTGGTCAGCAGAAGACCATCGTCATTGGCAACAAGGAAGATCCCATGGACAAAACAAGGGTTTCGTTTATCCTCCGTCATCATATTCAGGATGACCTCAAGATTGAATACCTCAACAAAGTTGAGCCAGCTGACTTATGGGAAAGCTTGAAAAGGCGTTATGGTCATCAAAAGACCATTATTTCTCCTAACAGCGATGCACCAATAGAATACCCTTAGGTTCCAAGATTTTAGGATGGCCGCTGATTATAACTCAGTAGTCCATAAAATCACTTCTACACTTGAGCTCTGTGAGAGGATAGTCATTGATGCTGAAATGGTAGATAAGACTCTATCAACCTTCCATGCTATCAATATTACGATTTAGAGGCAATATCTGCAAGAGAACTTGACGACTCATACAGTCTTGAGTCGGGCATTGCTCCTCTCTGAGTAGAACGATGAACTTCTGATGAAGAATCATGATATACGGCCTTCTGGGAGTACGTCGTTGCCTGCATCAAACAATGTTCAGTTTCGGGGATACAACTCTGCACGTCAGGGACGAAGAAATGGAAGGGGCAGGGGAGGATAACAGGGGTACATGAAGGGCGGGAATCAAAAACCCTTTGGCCCTATGAGAGGTCAAGGATTTGAAAAATCCTAGACACTAGGCCATGTGAAGAAGGAAAAGAAGACTGATCAGGGATCTACTTGCTTTAACTGCGGTAACACAAGATACTGGGCACGAGAATACCATACACCACGGGTGGCTACAAGTGACAGAGTGCAGATCCCACCAGGTAGTTGTTGACATTAACTCCACCCTGTGGAGGTTACAGCATCAGACTTCTTCGACAACACTGATGCCATCATGGATCAACATACAGAGTAATCCGTAATGATATCTCAGTAGACATGTGATGTCACATTATAGAGAGCACTAGTAGTTTCTTTTCTAGTACAGACTTGATTTACTTTTTGTTGTCAGTATTTTTGATTTTGTTGGGATCATATCATTTATATTTTAATAAAGTGCTCGTGACATACATGAGATTTATTTCGTTCTAATAAATTGCGATTATTCGAATTTAATGCTTGAGAAGTAGTTAAATTTATTATATGGTAGTTGATCTACTATATACAACCCGTCTTTGGATCTATCTGCTCATTGAGCATGACCGATAATCGGAGGAGTAGCGACACATGTCTAAGAGACATTAGTACCACGCACTCGATCCCTTTGAAATATGAATATATTTCTTGTCTAACCTTGTGCATCAGGGATGGCACGAATATCATTGACATGGCCAACATGATAGACTAAGTGCGTCACGCTATTATTCTTTAATGGTTCGATACAGGGTATCTAGTCCACTTTATAAACTAGAAAATCCAACTGGATTTTACTGAGTTTAGGGAGATATATGATAATACTTATCACGTAATGACTATTGGAGAAAATAACAGACAGGGTTCTGTGCATTCACTCCATGTTAAAGGTTAGAGCACGCTATTGGAACGGTTTCCAATACACTCCTTAAGGCTTGGATAACGAGGTGGATTATCGGGATTACATCTCAACTTTCCTTACATGGAGAGAAGATCTAGAGAGTATACATGTAATGATTGCTTTCAAGGAAAGTCTATTATTTCATCCAAGTATAACCAAGGTGGAGTGGCATCTCCAGCCTTTGCTCTAAAAGACGTATCTAGGGGGTGGTCTTACGTCTGCCTACTCATAAAATCTAGGAATACAACGTTAGTACGACTTCTCATTTAGATCATTTGATCGCAGGCTCAGTTCCTGGACTAACCGATCATAGTCAATCGATGCGACTTGACGGGGGCATGAGAGTGTAACTTACAAGCTTTTGATGATTATTTTACCGCTAAATGGGATAGATGATTGAGCATCGTGAGCACCCCATACCATACTCAACTCGGGATTGGCGAATAACCTAATCAAGCGATTTAGGATAATCGCTAGGTCACTGTTATTGCAATCATAACTTTCAACTAGTGTGTAGGATATGCATTCTTGCTCCCACATCACTGATTAGGGTTCGTCCCTTAGCAAATCGTCAAATTATTATTTCCCAAAAACCACTAGCAACTGGGTCGGAGCCCAGTATTGCCCATCGACAAACATTTATATGTTCCGTACAGGTACCAATCGCACCACAATGTATGAAGATGGAACCCTCAACGTCGGCCTGGTATTATGTGGGTTATGATTCACATTTATTACTGAATATTTGGACCCACTGGCGACGTATATACTGCAGGGCAGATAATTGTCACTTTGATGAGATGATATTCTTAGCATTGGGGGGAGATATGATAGCCAATGTTGAGGATGTTTCCAAGAGGTCTTGGAAAACACCATCGTGTCTCATCTAGATCCCTATACATAAGCTATGTGATAATAAGGTTCAACGGATTACAAACCTCCAATAGTTCACAAATGATTTGTTAGACGTATTCATAAGCATTATTAAAGTACCGTAAGTGTATGTACCTGCAAGTTATACACCTAAACAGCAGAACGTTCTGGGGGAACTAGTACCACAATAGAACGTTCCAGGGAAGAAGGTATTTTGAGCCCGGCTACAGAATAAGGGACAAATATGACTAATGGTGTAGTCGGTTCATCGAGGATGGAACCACCCATCGACGAGGCAATAGTAGCTACGCGACCAGTTGATGGATTACTAGACTAGCCCGGCGTGGCACATACGCGTATGATAATAAGATCTCGATCTATTAAAAGTTTGTAATAAGCACAACGTAGGATCACATTTCATAGAAACCATTCCAAGCCTATGAATTATAAAAGGCGAATGAGATTAGCGTTGTCGAAGATATTTCAGGTAATATCTTTGCAAATTCATTCACGAAGACTCTTGCACCACTTACGTTCAAGCAGCTAGTACACGGAATCGGCATGCAGAAGATTCATTTATCAATATCTCAGGAAGATAGATCTCATGGAGATCGACGTCAGGGGGAGTAGTCTTAGCCTGATGTGGACACATGCGTGTTGTACTCTTTTTCCTGATAGCACAGTTTTTATCCTAGGAGGTTTTACTGGCTGGAGGTTTCGATGAGGCAACGTATACGCGTCTACAACCCATATAGGGCATAAGATTGTACTCTTTCCCTACACAACTTTTTGCCCAAGGGGGTTTTGCTAGGCAGAGGTTTTAATGAGGCAAGTCGTCCTAGTATGGAACACCCCAAGGGGGAGTGTTAGGACTTGGGTCCAAGCCCAAGCTAGGAACCCAACAGGGTTGAGGTGTCCTATTAGGACTCTAACAAGCCCATAGGCCCAATAGGGTTATGGAGAGAGTTTGAGTAGGTTAGGTAACCTTTGTTGTAGGGTTATTTTTATATATTACTGTATTACGTACAAATAACACAATTAAGAATCAATAAAAAAAATTTATCTTCTCTCTTTTGTTCATAAGATATAGTATTATTAGATTACTCTATATCAATTATCTCTCAACAAAAATGTTTACACAAACTCCAATGGTCCCTCCTCAAATTGTGTGCAAAGTGACCAATTCCCAAACCAAGGTCCCTCATCTCCAAGAGTGTATCTTATTTTTCTCTTACAAGGCACAAGCCTACCAAAAAATGCTACACAACTTGATGAGACCAAATTGTCTCCAACTATTACTCTAATTCCACCCAAAAAATCGAGCAATTTACCTGTGTAGCCTACTACACCTAAGTACATTAACAACAAAATTTTGAACAAGGTTTTGAGTTTCTCAAGTCCGGTGATGCCAGCGGGGTGCACAACATCCCATTGAGGTCTTTTTGTTGAAATACTCGCGAACAAGAATTCATAATCACACGAATATAAGACTTTAAGATGTTTTAAGATGGCCAAAAATCGTCACAGTGAAAAACACAAGTGATCCCAAAACAAGTCTGTTACGAAAGTGCTAAATTTATCCAAATACATCAAATCCAAAATTCTTTAGCCCACTTTAAAAACGTGGGATTCCAACAAATACTCTCATTCCTCCTGGAAAGTCAAGCAATTTACCCGAGCACCCTCCAGGGCCTACACCAAAGTACATTGGCAAAGTGTTGAACTGGCTTTTGAGCTTCTCAAGTCCATCTTCAGGGGTGACGCCTACCGGGTGCACAACAGCATCCTGCATAAGAGGATGATGCCAGTTGATGAGCAGCAATGGTTTATATAGGCTTTCACTGAATATAAAGAAAAGAGAAATGAACATTTCAAGTTAGTATTACCCAAGTCGCCTTAGTTTTGGTAGAGGCTACAGGAGCGTCGTTCACTAAATATGTCCAGTCCACATGATCTCGCTTAGCCATTCGTACAGTTACGGACTCAACCACTGTAAGAAGATAATTGTAGCATACTATGAATAGCCGTTTCAGATAATGAGTAAACAAAGACAACCAAAGCACAAATTTATGAAAAACTCTGCAGAGACTGGCAAACAAATCTGATACCAGTTTCTTCAATCTATAGAACAGGGAAATGAAGCGCAAGTAAATGTAAATGACCAATGTTTTTTTTTTTTACTATTTGATACATTGAGACGCCCCTGAACTATCAAAACAAAGGTTACATTTTTCCAAAAGCATTCAAAAGATGTGGGAGACAAGATGGTTAAGATCAATCTATGCTACTCATTCAGATTGGTGTGCTTAGAAGTATTATGTTACTTACAATAGAGAAAAGCAAAAGAGGAGACTCACCTCTGTTTACTCCGTTAAATATGATTTGAATACCTACTACAGCATCAAAAAGCTTACCCTGCAAGTATTTATAAAAGGAAGACATAAAGAGAATTAACAGATCGAAAATGCAAAAAGAAAAAGAATAACTTGAAAACGATAATCAGGTACAAACTGAAAACATGTTTGATAGAAATATAGTAAGATTATGCACAAATATAGAGAAGCATCAGGTGAACTTACTATTATGATAGGAGGCTCATTCGGAAACCCGAGATTGAAAATGTTGTCCGTTGTATCAACCATAAAATACTTTGGATCAGTTCCACTTACAGGAGAAAGAGGAGCAGTAACAAAGACATCTTGAGCGGTTTGATTCCAGGAATAGTTCTCCAGCTGTCCACGAAATGTTCTCGGCCGTAACCAGGGCGAAGCATTTCTCTAAATGTTAAACAAGAAGTTATTTCAAGACAAGATACCATAAGAGTTTCAAAACTGAAGAGCATGAAATTTAAGACAACAGATAAGGGGACGAGACAAAAAAATGGGAAGAATCATCCAAATTAACAATGTATAAGCTTCACAAATGAAGTAGTTGATATTATATCCGATAAACTTCATAAAGAGTTATCTCCTAATACATACTATACCGTATATGAACCACCAACCATCAAAACTGAAGCCACAAACGTATCAAATGAAGTACGGAGGATAATCTGCAACACAGAAAGACAGTATTGCAATCGCCTAAGGCAATGCTCTTGTGAATTCCCATAAAAGTAACAATCATGGATTTATACTCAAGTTGGTTTTCAGGGTTCCCTTAATGTTTTCAGTGCCCCGTATTAAAAGGCTATTTCAGGTTGAAGCTAAGATGATCTCTAGACAAATCAAGATGAAAAAAGACGAGTTTTTGTCAAAAAGTATACTCCGTCAGCAGAGAACACAAAGGAGATCACATGAAATTGGAGATCATTGCGCGCCTAAACGAAGGTCTGAAGAACTCGATAGAAAACCCTAGGGGTTTGAGGACAAAGAAATAGGCAGAGATCTGTTTACTTCAAAGCAAGAAGAACAAAAATTTGCCATCACGAGCTCGTTCCTCGTATAAAATTCAGAATTTTAAGAAAGAGAGAAAGAAGAAAATACGTTTTTCAAAATTTAGAATCTGATTTGGGGGGGAAATAAATATTAGGCTGAGGCCATCAATGAAGCACTCCCTTGGGGATGAGATTGTCAACAATCTTCCTAATATTTGCTCCATTGCAGGTATCAAGGATAAGATTGTTTGAAAAGCTAACCCTAAGGGAGTGTACACCATGGCCACCACTTATAACAAGTTGGGATCCACTAGACACCCTGAACCATGGACCAACATTGTCAGATGCAAGCTTGTGATGATACCTAGACAAGGGTTCATGGTTTGGCAGCTTTGCAAGGTTAGCCTTTCTACCCAAGATAAGCTTGTTGCTAGAGGCAGTCTCACTGTCCCTAACTGTGTCTTCTGTAACAATGCTAATGAAAATACCAACCACCTGTTTATGAATGGAACCTTCAGGTGAACTGGACTCATGAAAGGGTGATCAGATGCCAATGGGGTAGACCTGAACCAGGATTCCACAAACTCAACACATATGGATCTCTTACCAACCTTGGTGGCTTTGGTTATATTGTTAGGAACAGTGATGCTGAAGCTCTTGGTGCTACTGCTGGCAGATGTAGGGCAATCAACATTGTTATGTATGAGATGCAGGCCATTCACCAAGGCATGACTATGGCCATCAACAACAAAGTAGATAAACTGATAGTGGAATCTGACTCTGCTGCAGTTATTCACAAGATCAACAATAACAAGGAGCAGCCCTCCCGTATTCTAGGAAGGTCATGAGAAGCATTAGGCAGAAAATTCCTCACTTTGAAGTTATAAGATTTGAGCACAAATATAGGAATAGCAACACTGTAGCTGACTATCTGGCAAGTATGCTTACAGAAATTGGAAAAACAGAACTTCTTCCTGATGCGTTCACTTTTGACCTTAAGAGGATCGTCAATGAAGATGCAATAGGGAAAGTAAGCTTTAGAATAGTAAGACCTTAAAGGTATTTTTGTTTTGGTTTGTGGAGTCAGGCTCTCCCTTTTCTCTTGTGCTCTTGAGTTAGAGGAGTTGTACCCTCCCTGCATTCTTTATTTAATTTAAAGCTCAATTTTCATTAAAAACAAAACAAAACAAAAAACACCTGCTTATGGACTGCACTTGGGCTAAAGAGTTGTGGACCAGAATAATACACAAGTGCGGATTTATAAGGAACATTGCTACTCTTAATGATGAGATTAAGTGGGTGTGTGGCCTTGCTTAGAGTGATATGGTCACTCAAATTGTTACTCTTGCCTATGCTGGTTTTTTTTTTAATCATATATGGATAGTTAGAAAATGCATCATATTCAGAAATGATGGCACTACTATTGACAGACTACGAGAAAATCATCTTTTAATGCTACTTCTGGAGATAACATAATGTTAGATAAAGTTGAAGATAACCCCAGATTTAGAGAATTTGCTAGTGATTGGAATTTCCAGTGGTGTTGTTACTGCCACTTCAGTTTCTTACATTGAAATGAAAGCCATTCACAGAGGGTTACAACTAGCTCTACAACACAATAAAGAATATTTTCAAGTTTGCACTGACTCAACTCTCATGATCCACTAGATCAGAGATCAGAAACCAGTTCCATGGGAATGCTTTCATGGGAATGCTATATTCTGGCTCAAGAAATCAAAAGCTACATCACTCAGCTCAAGACTTTCTCTATTTAGGCTGTGATTTTCTTGCTTCTTTTGTAACAGTTTTAGGTGAAACAGTTATGGCCCCTAACTCATTTCCTCCTGAACTCTGTACATATTTAGATAAGGATGCTAGCGGTACCATATACACTATTGGATGTCCCATTCATTCATTCATTCAATTCTGATCATAGGGTCCTTGCCTAACCCCACCAGTTTGCCTAGCAAAAAAAATCAATGACAACCTTTTGTGTTTGCAAATTTAAGCCATAAAATCATGTAGGTCACCATTGATTTCTTTTGCAGCCTCGATGTCTAAAAGAAGAATTCATTAGTTGGAAGATGAAGACATATTGCTGTAGAGAGACTTCAAGGTGAAGGTGGATTTAAGTAACATTTGCTGTAGACAGACTCATAAGGGAAAATCCTTGCAAAGATGGTGGCATTTGCTATCTTATGAAGGATACTGAAAGAGAAGGGAAATGTTAAGGGGAAGGAACAACAACATGTTATTCTTGTGGGGGAGATGTGAACTTCGACTGATCAAATCATGTGCCTTCGTCGAGGACTTGAAGTTTTCTTTTCTTCTTGCTTTTCGCTTTCCATCGTGTTGTACTATTCCAGTGTAGAAAAAAACCACGAGAATGAAGATGGAATTAGATTTACTTGGAGTAATGGAAGACGATTTGCACATCAAATCTGCCATAATGAGAACAGGGGGAGTGAAGAAAGCGTTACAAGGGAGACGAATGCGAAGGCTTTGTGATGATATAAACAAAATGCCAATAAACTTCAATGAAATAAAGTAAAGGAAGCCGAAGATGGGAGACAACAGAGATTAAGATCACCCACAGTTGGGGCGTTTGAAAAGGTAATCGTGACGAAAAGAGTTTAAGATTATGTTCTGACTCCGGACTAAGATATATAGGTTGAGACCTCACTGTTTGAAATCGGTGGTGGAGAAGGGTTTTTACAAGAAAATACTATGTGGACTGGTATCTAATTTCCGAAGGAGTATTTTTTTGCCCACAGGAAAGCTAGAAAAGGCATATATATACAAAAATAACCCTAAAATAAAAACTGAGAAATCAATCTAAATTAACACTAATAAAGGGAAATGAAAAGAAAGAACTAACCCTCCAACTTTCTCTTCTTCAGATTGCTCTCTGACACCTCAGCGGCTCTGTTAACATCATATTTGAGAAACTTGAGCAACGCCTCATCATCCAATGGACTTGGTAAATCCTGTGGGTTAATGAATATACCGGCTTCCTTATCATTCAATTCTAACTCAATCTGGTAATTTTTCCACAGAATATAACGATACCATTTCTCTGTCTTGTCCAGGAGTAGGTCTAGCTGTTTCTTGCTTTCAGGATCATTAGCATAATCTCGTTTCTTTACTGATTTCAGAAAACCCAGAATTCAGATTTCTCACAATCATCTGTGCTTAACCATCAAAGATCCGCCTCTCTGTCTCTCCAATTCCGATTTTCTGGACTCAAATCGATCTCGAGGTGCCTATCGATGAATCAAAAATTCTCAATTTTATTTCTGCAAATCTTCCTGTCTCTGTTGTTGAATGAGGACTTCAATCTCTGTTGGCGATAGTTGTTAACAATGGTGGTCGAATTGGTGGTGGAGGAAGAGGGGGAAGATCTTACGGTAGAGATAGTGGAACTGGTTGGCGGTTTTGGGTTCTGAGAACGCTTTGATTCTCGACAATTAAGAAATCAGTAAAACCCATTTGAGAAAGCATGATAAAACTTAAAGAAATCTCCCCTCCCCTATATTCTTCCATGGCTTCTTCTCTTTCTCCTCAACAACAACGTAGATTAACTTCGGTCCATTTCACAAACCCCTAATCTCTAATTTCCTGCAAAATATAGCGAAACTATGTAAATGATTTTGAGACACTCAGTTCTCAAACACTAAGGACTCACTCAACCAATAGATGAGTGGCTCTCAAAATTTGTCTTTTATATATAGGGAAATGAGGTGAAAAACCATGGGTCCAATCAGCCCCACTCTCCATCTAGCTGGCAACAGACTTTTTCCTCTCTCTCTCTCTCTCAAATTCAAAATTTCCCATCATATTTCTCTCACTCTCATATCACACACACTCTCTCTCTCTCATATCACTCACTCTCTCATATCACACACTCTCTCCCTCTCTCATATCACACTCTCTATCTCTCTCTAATATGCCACATATTTCTCTCTTTCTCTCTCTTATTTTTTCTCTCTTTGGTGATTCCTCAACCACCGATTACAGGAGAAATCTTCATCACCGGAGAATTTTTATCACAGTGTGAGTCATTTCGTCATTACCAACTCTTACCTCTTAATTACAGCACCTCTCTCTCTCATTTGTGGGTTTTCGGTTGTGTTTAACCATTGTTTGGTCGCTGCCAACGGCAAGTTGTAATGTGAGTCTCCGGAGAAGATGTAAGACTTACCCGGAGAAGAAAGGTAACAGCAAAATAACAATGTCGGGTTCGATAACATGAGGTTCTTTGTTTATCTGGCAACAAGTCATTAACAGCAAACAAGCATATAAGAATGCATGATAAAATCATATAAACAACTCCAAAACATGAAAGATAGATATGGGAGTTTCCTAATATTGACGATTTCAAACCTCATTAAACATGACAATTATTGTTCAGGTTGCCACGACAAAAAATAAAATGAGCATCCAATATTGTCGAAATCGAAAATAATATTGGATGCTAGTTATCAATATTATTTTTGTTATTGTCGGGTTCGACAATTTCATTGATAATAAGCATCCAATATGTTAGAAAAACCCATGTGCTTTCCTATGGTTTGAATGTCATTTTGGTGTGTTTACTTTTAGTCCCACATTGGATAAGTGAAAAGAGGATTTTCACTTTATAATGGGCTGCACACTACTATCATATGTAGCATGTGTAAGTAGGTGGTGCCCTCGCGCGTGTGTGAGGCGAGTGTGTGAAGGCTTGTAATATGGGGACGCCCATGGGCTTGTGTCCAGGACCCACCTAGACTATTTATAAGTCTATGATTCGGCCTTGGGGCCTTGGGCCATGGGGGATTTCTAGTTTACACTAAGTCGTTTTTGGGTTTTTATTCAGAAAAATATACTCATCCATATATTGTCGATTTCGGCAATACTTATGATAAAAAATTTACCCATTCATATATTGTCGATTTCAACAATTTACCCATCTATATATTGTCGATTTCGACAATATTGGATGCTCATTTTGACCAAAGTGATGCACAATCACAAGTATTATCGAAATCGACAATATATGGATGGGTAAATTGTCGAAATCGATAATATATGGATGGGATTTCGACAATATTGTATGCTCATTTCGACCAAAGTGATGCACAATCACAAGTATTGTCGAAATCGACAATATATGGATGGGTATATTGTTGATCATAAGTATTGTCAAAATCGACAATATATGGATGGGTAAATTGCCTTACAAGTGGATTGACATATATTGTCGAAATCGACAATATATGGATCGACAATATATGGATGTAGGGCTAGCTTGTATTGTCCATGCACCATCTATAATCGACAAATTTTGCAATCCATGCATAGGGGTAATTACAACATGGACATTAAATGGATACAGACTGAAGTATAGAACAATATTTATGATTATCTTGCATCACACATGTGCAAGGTCTACATTTTGCTCTTCATGATTATCTTGTTCAAGTGGATTGACTGTATCATCCATTGTAGCATATGGCTTTCTCCCTTGGCAGAGATCCTTGGTGGGTTCGGATGGTTGGGATCTTCTCGCTTCTCTCCTAACCTCTTACTTTTAGAGGAATGCATGATTTAGTACATGGTAGAACAATATTTATGGAAACAAATAGCTGAAAATTGTGAGAATCAACACCCAAAAATAGATCTGAGAATCAACACCCAAAGGCAGATCTTGAATGGAACCTTTAAGCAATTATTTGAGAGAGAATCAACAGCTAAAAGCATATCAAGACCAGAAATTGTAAAAAAAATTAAATGCAGGTGTTGATTCTCAAATCAAAAGGTTGGAGACGATGAAGTCGTGTGGAGGTTTGATTGTAGAAAGAGAGAGAGAGAGAGAGAGAGAGAGAGAGAGTGTGAGACATGAGCGGTGAGAGAGTGTGATATGAGAGAGAGAGATATATATATGAGTGATTTCGAATTTGAAATTTGTGAGAGGGAAATTTGTGTTGATGATGTTTGTTGTCAGCTAAAGGGGTGAGAGAGAGAGAGAGGGAGAGTGGGGCAGGTTGACCAAGCTTTTCCACTCAGGTGTTTGACTGCGCGTTGTTGTGTCACAGCTAGGATTCCCATACACTTCTCTTTTGAGAAACCAAAGAGGCTTGAAGGATACAAACATTAGATGCAGCCTATAAAGATCTCCAGCAAGAATTGACATGTGTTTACATGGAAAAATTAAATCCAAAAAGGCGAGACAACTATAATCTAGGATCATTACTTGAAAGCGTGATCTTTAAAATTGGATTACACATAATGGCGTCCAACTCGAATCACTATCTCAACCTCAATAATCAACGCATGCAACACTAAAGATGTAGTGTGATGAGGCCAACAGTTAATCTACAAGTACAAACTATAGCAAACAGTGAGCGAGACTACATGAGACAACCAACATGCTGAGTCCTCGGATATTTCTGATGTAGTTGAGGCCACTGCACAAACAACTGACCAGCTATTTGCAACTTGTATAGAAGCTTTTGGGGTGAACGTGCGGAATACATCACCCTCGCGCAATTTGGTTTATCCTTTGTCCTCATGGCATACAAATAATCAACCAACACTACAACAAATATGGCTTTTCACGTCATTTAAACAACATCATTTTATCTGAAATTGACGTGATAGTTCCAAAGTTACAATCGATTCCCGTAAATGACTAATACCTTGTATTTTCACGTCATTTTATTAAAAAGTGACATTAATTATCGTAATGATACCCCCGTCGACGTCATTTTCAGTAATGACTTTGAAAAAAATATGACATACATAGTTGCTTTCAAGTCATTTATTTAAAACTAACGTTATTTTGTTTTTACTAAAAATCGCGATGACTAGAGAGATAGTTTATAAAGGAGATGTAAAATTTGTGTGGAGGAGAGGGTAGCAGATTTGGGTTCGGAGAAAAAGTCTTTTGGAAATTGGAAATAGTTGAGAGATCGAAAAAAGAATTCGTCAAAGGCATGAACACCCAACCTTCTCATGGTCCAATTCTTTTCAGATCGACTACTAAGATCCTCTGGAGAACCATTCACGGTTAGCAATCTCATCTTCCTCTGTTTTTCGATTTCAATTTCATTGATTCTGATTGATTGATGGAGTTTGTGATTCATTGATTGGGTTTGTGTTTCATTGATTGGGTTGTTCCCATTTCAGTTTCATTAATTGGGTTTGTTTCAATTTCAGTTTTACTAATTGGGTTTGTGTCAATTTCATTTTGATTGATTGTTTTGATTTTAATTTCATTTATTGGGTTTCTGTCCAGAATTCTGGGAAAAAATTATGTGTCAATATATACACACATACCGACAAGAACAGGCACGGGCCTCCATACATCTATATGCATCTAATACAACTTCTAGAAATATAGATATCGAAGATTGAACGAATTAAACAAAATGAAGCACAACTTTAGATATCCTAGAATGGGTTGAATATTCAATCATCTTATAAACTATCTCAAAACAATATCCTAGAACGAATTATATTGTAATTTATGTAGCAGATGTATTTGGTACAGGGCTATGTACTTTGAATGACTAGTTCAAAACAATATAGATGTGTTTATTCTAGGTGTACATATCTTTCGTTTAGTTGACGGTACATCGAAATTCTTGGCGATGCTCACTTTGTCCTTATATTGATTAGTAGCTGAAACGTAGATTAAGATGATTTATTTGAGGATTGAGATTTCATTAGCTGTGTATCTCAAGTAGAGTTTTTTTGCAAGTTTGTATCTGTAGCATATAGCTGTCTAAGTTATGTTGGAAGGTAGTTACTGACTTAATTTCTTTTATTTTCTTAGTTTGCAAGATAGAGCTCAAGTAGAGCAGTTGCTGCATTATATTATGGAAGATGCCCCCGAGGATGCGGAGAGCAAATTTACCTTTAAGTAAGTTACTTTTTCTTGGTGGAAAATCAGTATTGTTTAAACTACAGCATAACTTCATTTGTTGCTGATATTATAACTGCTTAATGTCCTATAATTTTTAATGGTGTTTTATTCATATGTAGGTTTCCATTTATTGCCTGCGAGATATTTACTTGTGAGATCGATGCTATTTTAAAGACCTTGGTAGAGGACTAGGAGGTGTGGCTAAACAATCTTTATGTGTCATGCATCCTTTTTCGCCATGCAAGTGGTGGGAAAGCTATTGATTTCTTAGAGAGATCAAAACAAAAATCTCTTCACCTAGTATCATTGAGAAACACAATAATATAAATCTCCATGACTACAAACATTATCATAGCAAGATTGCATCTGCATCTCTTTATCTCTATATAGAGTTATAATTTTTTTTTGGACGATGTCCTCATCATGCTTACTGTTCTAACTTTATGGGTCTATCTTCCAACTGCAGCTTATGAATATACTTTTTTTCATTTTTGGAACCTAGTCGTCATCATAATCCTTTGCAAGCTGGGTACTTTAGCAAGGTACATGATTTCTTATTTTCCGGCTCATGTGATATTTTATAAGGGACATGAAGCTATATGTCTTGTCTTTATTAGTAGATATCGTTGGTTAATCTAATTGTAATGGCGTGTAAGGTTGTTGTATGCCTTATGTTGTGGAAGACAGGGCAGCTTATGAATTATGTTTAACTTCTCTTTGTAAATGATCAACCTTGGATTTTGCAAAAAAGGATTAAAGACGGTTTATTTTTCCTTAAGATTTAGTTTCCTTAAATACTTCAATTTATTCAAGGTGGAAGGTATTGTTACATAATCTCTCAAGGGAAAGTTGGATTGGTAAATGCTAAGCCGACTTCAATATGTGAATGTGTGAACCTAGCTCAATTAGTGGATTGAATTTTCTTTGGCATTTTTTTCTATTATGTAGATAAGTCGTCACTGGTTTTTAGCAGTTCTAGATGTCTGAAGGGTTTCACTACCCCTTTAATGATTCATTGTGGTAGTAGGTGCTTCGGGAAGAACAAAAACTTTCAATTTGCTAGTTGTACAAATTGAGTGAACTATTATTCAGAAAAAAAAATTGTACACAAAAGAAACATAGGTGTGAGCGCTAGCTGTGGCAGGTGGTTAGGCAAATCTCATATTCCTGTCGGCTCTCACCCATCTACAACCTTCCGCGGTAGCACATCTAGGTTGATATCAAGAATGACTGAAGAATAATAAGTGTTTCCAAAAGCAAGGCACACACCTCCCTTTTCGCTATTAAAAAACTTATTGTTCTTTTGTAGAAATTCACGAAAAATGGGAGCTTAAGAGGGGTATGGGAGCTTAAGAGGGGTAATTTTTTGAGTTTGTGTCATAATTATACAAAGATATTCAAATTAAATTTTACATACGTCAGTAATTGTTGAGGCACTTTGTGAGGTTTAAGTCTCACTATGAAAAGCTTCTTGGGGTTGATGCGCTTTGTGAGCCGTAAGCCTGAGTGCATTTTTTTTAACTATGGTATGACAAACCTGTTTGGTTTACTTGACACTTAATATGCATTTTCCAGAGCCGATAAGTGGTTCTCTGTGAAATAATTTCGAGCTTCCTCCATCTCTTAAATTAATCAACTTCTTTATCTATTAGAAGTGCTTTTTGGATTTTATGTTACATGCTACGGCAACCGACTCTATGAAATGCTTAAGATCATCGTATTGTCATGTTCACTTTCTTATACTTTTCTTTGAGTATTTCTTTAAAATGTAGGACTGTGTGCAATGCACATACAGGACCTGTTTATTGTGGAAGGCCAATACTGAAAGCTACTGTACCTTCCCTCTGCTTTCAATATTTTCCCAATAGTTTTTGAAAAACTGGCACTAAAGTCATCAGGGCCTAGGGCCTAGGGCCTTGGTATCTCCTATAGAGTGAAGGGCCTCAAAGATTTAAACATCACTAATGTCCTTGGTAATCTCATAATGGTTAATATTATCAATCATACCTTTAAACTTGAGTTCTTCAAACCTGATAGTGTCAATTGCTCTGTCCCCTTCTTCAACAATGCCTTTAAAGTAGTTCACAACATGCTTGATCAGCCACTTTAAGCTCATTATCAATCAGTTCACTCTCTTTAGTTCTAAGATAGCATAAGGAGTTCCTAGCTCTCTTTTTGTTTTAATGGCCTTGTGGGATAAATTGTTATTTGCATCTTCTAAATCCAACCAGCTAGCTTTTGACTTTTTCCTTAGGCATTTCTTCTTCTTTAAAAGCTAGCTCTGTATAATAGTTAAGAGCCTCTCTTTCTTCGTGGCTAGAGAATTGTCAAGGGGATTAGCCTGAATTGAAGTTTATACATTGGTGAGATTGTTCGTAGCTTCAGTTGTGTCCTTGCTCAAAGATGAATGTTTATTTTTGTTCCACTCTTTTAACATCTTCTTGGTATTCTACAGTTTCTTATAGAGTCTTAGCATAGGATTACCAAACACTATCTCTTCCCAAACAGTCTTTATGTACCCATCTTCATGTATCGAATAGTTATAGAATTTGAATATCTTCTTGCTTGAATCTTAAGAAAGTCTAGTTCTTATTGTTAGCCTGTGTTCAAAAATTGGCATAATCAAAAACAAGTTAAGGAGATTAGAAAGAGATCAAAACACTTATCAGGATATGATCGAGTCTAGTGCATGCACACTATCCCCTTAAGACAGATTCGCCCCTGCCACAGTACTTTGTAGGATATAATCGGCCACTGTCCCCCAGGATAAAACGATCAGTCGTAGAAAGAAGAAAGCACTTCTATCTCTCTGCCAAACGAACCTTGATTGCGTCTATTTTATCTCTTGAAAATGACTCAAGAAACTCTGAAAAACAGATTATTAAAAAATGAAAACGAAGTTGAGTTATATAAAGTATAAGTGACTCTTCACCAAGGGTCACACCTCAAGTTAGTGCCTCTTCACCAAAAGGTCACACCTCAAGTTAGTGCTTCTTCACCAAGGGTCACACTTTAAGTTAACGCCTCTTCACTAAAGGTCACACCTCAAGTTACGACTCTTCACCAAGGGTCACACCTTAAGGCACGACTCATCACCAAGGGTCACACCTTAAGGCACACCTCATGATGTGTCTGTTGGAGACAACTTAAATCACGCACATTACAACTCATAAGTAAACTCTTACTTATAATTTAGAGTTGTGTAACCTACATACCCAATGTGGTACAAAATAAACCACTAAGATATAAGCCATTCAAACTAAGGATAAAACCACAAGGTTTTTTTTCTAACAATCCCCCACATTTGAATGGTAACAGTTAAACTCAGACCAAACAAAAGAAAGAAGAGAAAAATAGGAAATGATCCTATATCGAGAGAGGTATCTTGTGGACTTGAACCTTCCCTAGTGAAAAACTATCGGATTTACGTTGATTAGTAAACATATGTCTTAAACTGTCAGATTTAGTGTAAACCAAGACAATAGTCTTCACACATTACATTTCCAAACACAATCGGCTCTCACAGTTGTGTTCAATTCGGCCCTGAACAAATCCAGGATTCATGAGTGGTATTAGAGAATTTTGCCTTATAAAGTTCTCATGGAAGCGGCCCCACCTCACACTCACATAGGTAATTTCCTATTAAGAGTACCCTGTCGTACCCCACTTGTAAATACAAGTTATAGGAATCATTAAAAGCTTAAATAGCCTACCCTAAAAATTGCTACAGGTTGCACTGTTTACATTATGGAATGAGCAGGAGTTTAGATCTCCTGATCAGTGCTTATGGTGAGTAACTCACAACCATTTTTCCTATTGAAACTAGATCATGGGAGTACAATCAACTAGGATAGGTTTCCACTGAGGTTACTCGTAATTAAAGGCTTTAATCTAATTCCCCTCGATGTACGGTATACTTGCACTCTGACAACTCTTGTTGTAAACAGATCCGTTAAATTGTCTTTAGACTTCACAAAGTTAATATTACACAATTCGCAAGTAGCCGCTCATGGAACTATGTCGATGACAATAATGTCATGACTTACCAAAAGAAAATTCCTTAATAAACTTTCTAACCACCCAATGATTTGCCGGCCGGGCTTTATATATTATAATAAACTCAATTCTATTATAAATTTGGTTATATAAGTTTGTTTTGAGGAGTTACAAAATACGAGTGCACTATGAAGTGTAAAATCATAACCCAATAGTAGAATTTGACTTTCAAATTCTGAAATCCACATGTATTCACATATACCATTGGATATAATGTATAGTGCGAACAATAGTCTAGGGTGTACTCCCAGTACTTTAGTACCCTGACTAATGCTTCTTTGTTTAATTATGCATAACATCCCCCACATTTTCAATAATTTAGAGAAAGACACTCTGCAGTCTTTAATCTACTCATAGAACGGTCTCGAAAAATAAACAATCTTATTATGACCATTACGAAACCGAGAAGAAACTCCAAGTTAATTCTCATGCGCTGTAGGGAAAGCCCATCTCATTAGTTTATATTAATTTGAACGAGTTCACCATGAATCGTTCCTCAAATACTTTATTCGACAAATTAAAGTCATTCCATAACTAGATAATCCGTAAAGAAACTCTTCTTTCATGGATATTGTCATGGGATTGGAATGTCTTGCAGCATTCCTCAAAGCAATAAAACCCATTAAAATCAGCGATATCACAATATCGAGTCTAGGACTGTCTAATACTCGAGTAAGTGTTTCTCAACGCTCCCATTTAACAATGAAGAAATACCCGAAACCCCATCATTAAAATCTACGATATCGCAGACAACGCTGCGATGCCTACCACATTTCGATTTCAGTGGGCATTTGACAGAGTTTCTCTTCTTGAAAATGAACTCTCTAAAATCAGCACCTAGGTCTCAACTTCTTAATGAGTGACCCTTATATTCTTGACTCTTCAAAGCCCTAATTTGTCCCCATAAATCAACAATTTGACAAAGGGTTCAAAATAACACTTTGGATACATCAACCAAACAAAACCCAAACGACATAGATCGAATTGGGATGGATGAACGAGGGAGAACAAAAACTACTTACCCAATTTTTAAAACCCATCGTCATACCTTCGTACTTTGAATAACTAGAAGAAACGAAACCCATAAGTACCAATTCGAATCTCGTATCTTGTTATAACCATTCATGGTGAAGATTGGAAAAGTCTTAATAATCCTCTCCCGCCATAAAATTCTCTTTCTCCGGCTCTGCAAGTTTTTTCACTTTCTTTTTCACCCTCAATTACTCACGGAAATGAAATGCCACTTTCCTTTGAGTTACTATTTTCAACTCTAAATGATGGTTCATCAAGAGGGTCGTCCCTATAAAAATGAAAACAAAAACAAAGCAATTATAGTGATTAGTAATTTATACCAATTTGAATACATTAAAAGATATTTGAATATGTCTTCAGATTGTTTGTTTACCTGTGTTCAAAATTGCATACTTTCAAAACAAGATTACTGATATGAGAAGAAGATCAAAATCCATATCGGGTATATCGAGTCTAGTGCATGCACACATCCCCCCCTCCTTAAGACTAGATTTCCCCCCCTGCCCAAACCTTTTGTAAGTATATTCACCCCTTCATCCAACGATACAATCGATCCAGCTCGCACTAAGAAGAAAGAGCTTCTTCTCTCTGCAAACGAGACGCTTGATTGCGTCTATTTTCATCTCGTTAAAATGACTCAAAAACTGATAAAACGGATAATAAAATGAAAACGAAGTATGGGTTTATATAATAATAGTACTCTTTCACCAAGGTGGTCACACCTCAAGTTAGTTGCCAGTCTGCACCAATAAAAGTACACCTCAAAGTATAGGGCTTTTCTCTCAACAAGTGTCCACACACCTAAGTTGCCTCTTCACCAAAGGTCAACCTCAAGTTTACGACTCTCTCTTTACTAAGGGTCACACCTGTAAGGCTGACTCTTCACCCAAAGGTCACCCCTTAAGGCACACCGCATGATGTGTCTGTTTGAGACAACTCAATCACGCACATTACAACGCCATAAGTAAACTCTTAATATTTAATTTAGAGTTTGTGTAACCTACATACCCATTGGTACAAATAAACCACTAAGTATATCAAGCATTCACACTAGGATAAACCACAAAGTCTTTTGTCCACAGTTCTCACCACTGCACCAACATAGCAATATTAATGTGAGGATATTTCGTCTCACACAACAACTGTAACAGGAGCATGGAGGACTTTCGCGCGACACGTCATGAGTGGTACCACACAACTAATGTTTGATCTTAAATAGCAACAATAATGTGAACAACAACTAATGTTTGATCTAAATAACATAATTACTGCGGAGAGCTCGAGTCGTGGTGTACACTCTCTTAAAAGAGTATCTCGACTAAAACCCTCTGGCGTTATTTTTTATCGATCCTCCCAAGATACACTGAGCTATTATAGTTAAGTTCTGTCCTGAGAGATACGTACTTTGTGTTTATTGTTAGCACCCAAATTAAAAAGTGTATTGATTGACAATGAGAAGATGGACAGTTATGTATTTGGCTTGAAAGGTTATAGAAACCATGTATTTAAGGGAATATACAATAGCTCTTTTCCTCCTTGATTTTTGTACGATGAAGTTTGAACTCTTTGAATAGTAAGTGGAGACGGTTCCCTAAGATTAGCGTCTACTCACTGTGTTATGGACCGACCAGGAACAATAGTCCAACCCAAGCTCAAGTGGATACCTTTTCGTAAAAGATTAGGCCTAGCCCAAGCCAAGAAGTTTTTGTTAAATTCCCACATCCCCCACTTAACTAACTTCGTTACAAAAGAGAATGCTGAGAAAAGAACAGAGTACGGTTGTGTCGATATATAGAATATTTGTCTAAAGTAAATATGTCTTAGACTTTACACGTTTCGTATGGGACATCTTCACTCACCGTATAGATAAAAGTGTCAGAGTCTTGAAGTCTTTTCATTTTATACAGTGAGGAAGAACCACATAACAACCTAACCATATACAGCTCTAATGTGCGCACATTCAGCCATGGGCTTAATGCCCAGTCATAGGTGAAGGGTGACTTTTAGAGCAGTTATCTTAATTCTCATCGGAACGTCGCGAACACTTCACAATCACCTTGTTGACTCTATTAGAGTGTTTTTGTAGCTATACACCCCCACTCAAGATGAATATAAAACTTCATTACGAGTTTAAGAAGCTCATCCTCACATCGATGTAAGCCTATCACTACATTTATATAGTAATGTACAACGGATTAACTCTGAGTGGAAAGCTTCCTAGTGTTCTATTCACATGATTTGGTTTTCCCATTGACCTATTTCTTGGCATTTTCATTTCTTAGTTGGGTTCCCGCCACTTTGATTCTATAATAAATCCTTTCGTCCCCATCCTATGATATGTTCCAAACTTTTGTTAGCTGAGCTGTCCTTTCGTCAAAGGATCGCCAAAGTTGTTTTCCGCCTTACAAAATCTACTGTACGTACTAGATTGAGATAACCTCTCACTACTATTGCTTGCGACGTTCGCTAACTCTTACCTTATAGTAATGGTTCTGTACTCTGGGCCATCGCAGCAGTCCTATCTATTGATCAGAATCGTCGTATAGGCCTACTTCATAAAGAATAGATAAGAGGTCTTTCAACCAACTTGCCTCCTCACGTAGCTGCAACTATGTCTACTAACTCAGACTCCAATCGACTGACTAATTTATTTGTTTCTTGGTCGCCAAGAACCCAGCCTCAGAAAACCGAGCCGTCAGCTATACTAAAAACGTATTCGCTGGTGGCTTGGAATAATCCAAAAATGAGTTCCAATCTGCATCGCTAAATCTATCAAGGACCACGGGAAACTCCTGATAATGTAAACCCAAGTTCATGGTCCTTTCCCGGCACCGCATAACTCGATCAATAACAACTCAGGGCGCCAAACCTGGTTTACTTGTGAATCTAGATAGAACCCCTACAGCATAAGCTATATCGGGTCTAGTACAGTCCGTAGCATAGCAAATGTTGTTAGCCTGTGTTAAAAAATTGGCAGTATCATAAACAAGTTAAAGAGATTAGAAAGATATCAAAACACTTATCGGGATATGATCGAGTCTAGTGCATTTACACTATCTCCATAAGACAGATTCCCCCTTGCCACAATACTTTGCAAGATATAATTGGCCCTTGTCTCCCAGGATACAACGATCAGTCGCAGAGAGAAGAAAACACTACTATCTCTCTGCCAAACGAACCTTGATTGCGTTTGTTTTCTCTCTTAAAAATGACACAAGAAAACTCTGAAAAAACTGATAATAAAAAGTGAAAACGAAGTTGGGTTATATAGAGTATAGGTGATTCTTCATCAAGGGTCACACCTTAAGTTAGTGTATCTTCACCAAAAGGTCACACCTCAAGTTAGTACATTTTTCACCAAGGGTCACACCTCAAGTTAGTGCCTCTTTACCAAAGGTTACACCTCAAGTTACAAATCTTCACCAAGGGTTACACCTTAAGACACGACTCTTCACTAAGGGCCAGACCTTAAGACATACCTCATGATGTGTCTGTTGGAGACAACTAAAATCACGTATATTACAACTCATAAGTAAACTCTTACTTATAATCTAGAGTTGTGTAACCTACATACCCAATGTGATACAAAATAAACCACTTAGATATCCATTCAAGCTAAGGATAAAACCACAAGGCTTTTTTTTCTAACAATCCCCCACATTTGAATGGTAACAGATAAACTCAGACCAACAAAAAAAAAAAGAAAAATAAGGAATGTTCCTGCATCGAGATAGTTTCTCGTGAACTTGAACCTTCCCTAGTGAAAAATTATCAGATTTACGCAGATTAGTAAACATATGTCTTGAACTATCAGCTTTAGTATAAACCAAGACAATAGTCTTCACACAGTACATTTCCAAATACAATCGACTCACACAGTTGTGCTCAATTCGGCCCTGAACAAATCCCAGATATATTCATGAATGTTATTAGAGAATTTTGCCTTACAAAATTCTCATGGAAGCGGCCCCACCTCACACTCACATAGGTAATTGCCTATTAAGAATACCCTATTGTACCCCACTTGTAAATACAAGTTATAGTAATTATTAAAAGCTTAAATAGCCTACCCTGAAAATCGCTACAGGTTGCACTATTTACATCATAAAATGAGCAGGAGTTTAAATCTCTTTACCAATGCTTATGGTGAGTAACTCACAGCCAGTTTTCCTATTTAACCTCGATTATGGGAGTACCAATCAACTAGGACAGGTTTCTGCTGAGGTTACTCATAATTAAAGGCTTTAATCTAATTCCCCTCGATGTACGGTATACATGCACTCTGACAACCCTTGTTGTAAACGGATCCGTTAAATTGTCTTTAGACTTCACAAAGTCAAAATAACATAATTCGCAAGTAGCTGCTCACGGAACTATGTCGACGACAATAATGTTTTGACTTACGAAAAGAAAATTCCTTAATAAACATTCTAACCACTCAAATGATTTGTCGCCAAGCTTTATCTATTATAATGAACTCAATTCCATTATAAATTTGGTTATATAAGTTTGTTTTGAGGAATTCCAAAATACGATTGTACTATGAAGTGTAAAATCATAACTCAATAGTAGATTTTAACTTTCAAAATCTGAAATCCACATATATTCTCATATACCATTTGATATCAAGTATAGTGTGAACCATAGTCCAGGGTATACTCCCAATACCTTTGTACCATGACTAAAGCTTCTTTGTTTAAATATGTATAACATCCCCCACATTTCCAATAATTTATAGGAAGACACTCTACCTTTCCAAAGCTATGCCATAAACAAAGCTGTTATAAACACAATTTTCCCCCAATTATTTTTAATAATTTAGAGGAAGATACTCTGTAGTCTCTAGTCTACTCATAGAATGGTCCCGAAAAATAAATAATCTTATTATGATCATCACGAAACTGGGAAGAAACTCCAAATTAATTCTCATGCGTTGTAGGAAAACCAATCTCATTAGTTTATACTAATTTGAATGAGTTCAACCTAAATCGTTCCTCAAATACTTTATTCGACAAATTAAAGTCATTTCCATAACTAGACTATCCCGCAAAAAACTCTTCTTTCATGGATGTTGTCATGGGATTGAAATGTGTCTTGCGATATTCCCCAAAACAATAAAACCCATTAAAATCAACGATATCACAATACCGAGTCTAGGACTGTCGAATACACGAGTAAGTGTTATTCAACGCTCCCATTTAATAATGAAGAAATACCCAGAACCCCATCATTAAAATCAATGATATCACAGACAACGCTGCGATGCCTACCACATTTCGATTTCAGTGGGCATTTGACAAAGTTTCTCTTCTTGAAAATGAACTCTCTATAGTCAGCACCTAGGTCTCAACTCCTCAATGAATGACCCTTATATTCCTGACTCTTCAAAGCCCTAATTTGTCCCCATAAATCAACAATTTGACAAAGGGATCAAACTAGCACTTTGGATACATCAACCAGACAAAACCCAAACGACATAGATTGAATTGGGATAGAAGAACGAGGGAGAACAAAAACTAATTACCTAATTCTCAAAACCCATCGCCATACCTCTGTACTTTGAATAACTTGAAGAAAAGAAGCCATTAAGTATTAATCTGAATCTTGTATCCTGGACTAACCATTCACGATGAAGATTGGGAAAGTCTCGATAATCCTCTCCCCCGCAATAGAATTCTTCTAAAATTTTCTTCTCTGCCTTATATTTTTCTACTTCAAAAAAATACGGTCTTTCTCTGGCTTTACATGTCTTTCTTACCCTCAATCACTCACAGAATTGAAAAGCCACTTTCCTTTGAGTCACTATTTTCAACTCTAAAGGACTGTTCAAAAAGAGGGTAGTTCATCCCTGTAAAAATGAAAACAAATCTTTATTTTGCCATGCGATTAGTAGTAATTGTTAATTTACACCAAAATCTGAGCACACTAAAAAGATATTTGAATCTGTCTTAAGATTGTTGCTAGCATGTATTCAAAAATTGGCAGAATCAAAAACAAGTTTAGGAGATTAGAAAGAGATCAAAACACTTATCGGGATATGATTGAGTCTAGTGCATGTACACTATCTCCTTAAGACATATTCACCCCTACCACAATGCTTTATAAGATATAATTGGCCCCTGTCTTCCAAGATACAACGATCAGTCGCAGAGAGAAAATAATACTTTTATCTCTCTGCCAAATGAACCTTGATTTCATCTGTTTTCTCTCTTAAAAATGACTCAAGAAAATTATGAAAAACTGATTTTAAAAAATGAAAACGAAGTTGGGTTATATAGAGTATAGGTGACTCTTCACCAAGGGTCACACCTCAAGTTAGTGCCTCTTCACCAAAAGGTCATACATTAAGTTAGGGTCTCTTGAAGATAACTCAATCAAGTTAGTGACACTTCACCAAAAGGTCATACCTCAAGTTAGGGTCTCTTGAAGACAACTCAATCACGCACATTACAACTCATAAGTAAACTCTTACTTATAATCTAGAGTTGTGTAACCTACACACCCAATGTGGTACAAAATAAACTACTTAGATATAAACCATTCAAACTAAGGATAAAACTATAAGGTTTTTTAGTTTGAATGGTTGATATCTAAGTGGTTTATTTTATACCACATTGGGTATGTATGTTACACAACTCTAGATTATAAGTAAGAGTTTACTTATGAGTTGTAATGTGCATGATTTGAGTTGTCTCCAACAGACACTTCATGAGGTGTGTCTTAAGGTGCGACCCTTGGTGAAGAGTCATGTCTTAAGGTGGGACCATTGGTGAAGAGTCGTATCTTAAGGTGAGATCCTTGGTAAAGAGTCGTAACTTGAGATGTGACTTTTGATGAAGAGTTGTGGCTTGAGGTGTGACCTTTGGTGAAGAGGCACTAACTTGAGGTGTGACCCTTGGTAAAAGGCACTATCTTGAGGTGTGACATTTTAGTGAAGATGCACTAACTTGAGGTGTGACCCTTGGTGAAGAGTCGCCTATACTATATATAACCCATCTTCGTTTTCATTTTTTATTATCAGTTTTATCAGAGTTTTCTTGAGTTATTTTTAAGAGAGAAAATAGATGCAATCAAGGTTCGTTTGACAGAGAGATAGAAGTACTTTCTTCTCTTTATGACTGATCATTGTATCTTGGGAGATAGGGGGAAAATATAACTTACAAAGCGCTGTGGCAGGGGCGAATATGTCTTAAGGAGATAGTGTGCATACACTAGACTCGATCATATCTCGATAAGTGTTTTGATCTCTTTCTAATCTCCTTAACTTGCTTTTGATTCCGCCAATTTTTTAACACAGGCTTACCCTGTCATAAGGAGATAGTGTCCACAAACCATTCACCTAAATCATATGAGTACCAATCCCATACTACAGGAGATCTGTAATGGTAAAATGGGGACAATATCGATAATCGTAAAGTAGGGTCGTGACAAAATGGTATTCAAAGCCAGGGGCAGCTCGATCTTAAAGGTGGGGGGACTATAACACCCCCGCTGAGCGGGTATTGGAAAGACACCTAGCCCATTAGCGGTGATGGTAGTACCAATGGTTTAGTCCCATATCGCTTAAGATCATGTCGGGTGTATGGTTCTTAAGTTAAGATTTCACTCTACATGTCACCGAGGCCTTTATTGTTGGAAAATACAAAAGATATTTGTTTTTCCTTGAAGTTTGAATGGTGGAACTAAGTGGTTTTAGTCCCATATTGGATATGAGGGACTAAACCACCTTTGAGATCGAGCCGCTATTGGACTAAAAACAAATACCCTTTGTTTTACAAATACAAATGGTATTTGTTTTTCCAATAATCCCTCACATTTGAATGGTAACAGACAAACTTAGACAAAACAGAGAAAATCAGGGAATGATCATGCATCGAGAGAGGTGTCTTGTGGACTTGAACCTTCCCTAGAAAAAAACTATCGGATTTACGCTGATTAGTGAACATATGTCTTGAACTGTCAGCTTTAGTGTAAACCAAGCCAGTAGTCTTCATACAGTACTATTCCAAACGCAATTGACTCTCATAGTTGTGTTCAATTCTACCCTGAACAAATCCCAAATTCATGAGTACTATTAGAGAATTTTGCCCTATAAAATTCTCATGGAAGCGGCCCCACTCATACTCATATAGGTGATTGCCTATTAAGTGTACCCTGTCGTACCCCACTTGTAAATACAAGTCATAGGCATCATTAAAAGTTCAGAGAACTTACCCTGAAAATCGTAACAGTTTGCACTATTCACATCATAGAATGAGCAGGAGTTAAAATCTCCTCAGTGCTAATGTTGAGTTACTCACAACTAGTTGTCCTATTGAACCTAGATCATGGGATCTCCAATCAACTAGGTTAGGTTTCCGCTGAGGTTAACTCGTAGTTAAAGGCTTTAAGCCCATTCCCCTCGATGTAGAAAACACTTATATTTTTGCCAACCCTTTTGTAAATGTATCCACTAGGTTGTCACTGAACTTCACAAAGTCAATGGATATAACTCCACTTGCAAGTAATTTATTTACAATATTATGTCTACGACGTATATGTTGTGACTTACCGTTATAGACATTATTTTTTGCCCTTACAATAGCTACTTGATTATCGCAATAGATACATAAGGCAGGTACTGGCTTTGGCCACATAGGAATATCCTCTAAAAACTGTCGAAGCTACTCAGCTTCATCTCCCGCTAAATCTAAGGTAACAAACTCTGATTTCATAGTCGATCGAGCTATGCATGTTTGTTTTGAGGATTTCTGTGAGACAGCTCCATCACCAAGTGTAAACACGTATCCACTTGTGGAGTATGACTCGTTAGAATCTGATATCCAGTTTGCATCACTGTATCCCCCAAGGATAGCTGGATATCTTGTGTAGTGCAACCCATAATCTATTGTATGCTTTAAATACTGTAAATCCCTGATTAACGCTTCCCAGTGGCTCGGTCTAGGGTTTATAGTATACCGACTCAGTTTGCTAACTGCATAAGCAATATCTGGTCTAGTGTTGTTCATAATATACATTAGACTGCCTATGATGCGTGCATACTCTATTTGAGAAATAGGCTCACATTTGTGTTTAATCAATTGACGCATATTATCGTATGGTGTCTGAACACCACGACAGTCAAATTTATTAAACTTCTCAAGTACGTTCTCTACATAATGTGATTGAGACAACACAAGTCCCTGTGGTGTTCTGTTAATCTTTATGCCAAGAATAACATCTGCAAAACCTAAGTCCTTCATATCGAAGTTCTTGGATAACATTTTCCTTGTTGACATAATGACATTGATGTTAGTCCCCATGATAAGCATATCGTCTACGTAAAGACACACAATGACATGCTCACCATTAATGCTTTTAATGACACATCTATCATATTCATTAATTTTGAAGCCATCCTTCATCATGACTCCATCAATTTTGTCATACCATTGTAAAGGTGCCTGCTTCAATCCATAAAGAGATTTAACCAACCGACACACTTTATTTTCTTGGCCTCAGACAATGAACCCCTCATGATGGTTCATATATATTCCTTCATTTGATTCACCATTCAAGAATGTTGTTTTAACATCCATTTGATGTATTTCAAGCTTATGCACTACTGCAATAGCTATCAACATACGAATGGAAGTTATTCTTGTCACTGGAGAATATGTATCAAAATAGTCCAAACCTTTTTTTTTGCCTATATCCTTTGGCAACAAGTCTGGCTTTATACTTTTCAATTGAACCATCAGGTCTCAATTTTCATTTGAAAATCCACTTGCAACCAATAAATTTCTTGCTAGGTGGAAGATCTACCAATTCCCAAGTATGGTTGTACATTATAAAGTCTATGTCACATTGTACAGCCTCTTGCCAACAAGGAGCTTCAGGTGTAGCCATGGCTTCCTTGAAGATTCGAGGTTCATTTTACAACAAAAATACTACAAAATCTTTGCCAAAAGACTTAGCAGTTTTAAGTCGTTTCCCATGTCTTGGTTTTGCATTAAAATCAGAACTTGTAGGAGTAATACGTTGATCACTACTATAAGCAACATCGGTTGTTCTTTTAGGAGGATTCACATTATTACTCTTTTTATATGGAAATATATTTTCAAAAAATATTGCATCTGGTGATTCAATGATGGTATTCTCATGCACATAATTTATTTTAGATTTGTATACGAGAAATCTATATAGACTACTGTTATTGGCATTGCCAATAAAAATACTGTCAATAGTTTTAGGTCTTAACTTAGACCTTTTTGGCAATGGTACTTGTACCTTTGCAAGATACCCCCATACTTTTAAGAACTTATAGGAAGGCTTTCTGCCTTTCCAGAGTTCATAAGGAGTCTTTTTAATCTTCTTGTGAGGTAACTTATTGAGTATATAATTCACATAAAGTAACGCCCCCGCCCCCTACAAGTTCTTCGGAAAACCAGAACTAATAAGCATAGCATTAAGCATATTATTTAAAGTTCTATTCTTCCTCTCAGCAAATCCATTTTGCTGAGGAGTGTAAGGTGTAGTAGTTTGGTGTATAATACAAAACTTAGCACAAAGTTCTTCAAACGTAATAGAGTCGTAATCCCCACCTCAATCAGCTTGAAGAACTTTTATCTTTTTGTTGTGTTGAGTCTGAACCTCATTTTTGAAAATAATAAACACTTTCAGTGCTTCATCTTTGCTTCTGAGCAAGTAGACATGACTATATCTTGGACAATAATCTATGAAAGTAATAAAGTACTTTTTTCTGCCTCGTGTTTGAATAAACTTCAAATCGTAGAGATCACTGTGAATTACATCTAGCAGTTTAGTTTTGCGTTGTTCAATAGAATAGAATGGTTGTTTAACAAATTTTGTTTCAACACACACTTTTCATTTTGTTTGCAATAAAGATTAAATTTAGGCAGCAATCCTAAATGGACTAATTTACGCAGCGAACCATAATTTACATGTCCTAATCATTGATGCCAAACATTAAATGACTCGAGCAAGTAAATAGAATTCTCATTCTTATTGATAATTGAAGCTGGTTTACACAAGAATGCTAGTTTGAACAGTCCATCACACTCATAACTTTTTCCTATGTATGCACCATTCTTAGTCATGATACATCTGTTTGACTCAAACACTAACTTGAATCCATTCTTGATCAGCAATACTCTGGAAAAAAGGTTCTTGCGGATATGAGGCACATGCAGCACTTCATTCATAGTGACTTCTTTTTCCGATGTGAATTTCACAACTACTTTCCCTTTTCCTTCAACCCTTGACATCAAAACGTTGCCCATGAACACTTTCTCTTCATGTTCAGTCTTATTGTAGGTAGTAAATAAACTTCAGTCATATCATATATGACGTGTGGCCCCTGTGTCCACAAACCATCCTCTGGAATTGCTTGCCAGGTTGATTTTAGAGATCACTGCACACAAGTTCTCCATCTCAGCAATGTTTGTGTGAGTGCCTTTGTCACTTTCTGGTCCATTTTTACGCTTGCGGCATTCCATTGACTTGTACCCTGGTTTGCCACAAGCATAACAACTCCCTGTAAATTTTTTGAAGTCCTTGCCCTTAGGACCCAGGAAATTCTTCCTATTTTTCCCTTTCTTCCCATTTTTCTTATGGGGTTTAGGGTTTCCCTCGACCATGATAGCCTTGGCATCGTAAGAATGAACAACATCCTTCTTTTTGTTGGATTTGTTATCTTCTTCAATCCTTTGCCTTACGATCAGTTCCTCTAATTTCATTTCTTTCCTCTTATGCTTCAGATAGGTTTTGTATTCCTTCCAGGATGAAGGCAACTTCTCAATTATCACAACAACCTGAAAAGATTCACTTAACCTCATACCTTCTGCATGAATATCATGCAGGATAATCTGCAGTTCCTGTACTTGACTGATTACAGTCTTGGAATCCACCATTTTATAATCCAGGAATCCGCCAACTACAAAAATTTCAGTCCGGCATCTTCGGTCTTATAATTATGGTCTAAGAATTCCCACAGTTCCTTTGCAGACTCCGTTGGACTGTAGACATTATACAATGTGTTGTCCAACCCATTCAGAATATAATTTTGACACAGAAAGTCAGAATGAATCCATGCCCCTACTACTGCTACAGTTGTTAGGTCAGTTTTTTCCTTCTTCAACTCTGGTTTGGCCTCCTCGAGGAATTTTGCTAAGTTTAGAGTTATGAGAAAGAATAACATCTTCTGCTGCCAACGCTTGAATTCAGTGCCATTAAATTTCTCAGGCTTCACCCTCAAAACTTGTGGGTTGCCCTTATTACCCCCCTTCTCAGTAAGATTCACCATTGCTACAGTTTTTGATCACAAAAAAAAAATTAATCTGTCTTAAGAATGTAGGAGATCCGTAATGGTAAGACAAATTGGTACTTGACTGACAAGGTACTCTTAATAGGCAATCACCTATATGAGTGTGAGGTGGGGCCGCTTCGATGAGAATTTTATTGGCCAAAATTATCTAATAGTACTCATGAATCTGAGATATGTTCAGGGCCGAATTGAACACAACTATGAGAGCCGATTGCGTTTGGAATAGTATTGTGTGAAGACGATTGTCTTGGTTTACACTAAAGTTGACAGTTCAAGACATTTGTTCACTAATCAACGTAAATTCGATAGTTTTTTACTAGGGAAGGTTCAAGTCCACAAGACACCTCTCTCGATGCATGATCATTCCCTGATTTTCTCTGTTTGGTTTGAGTTTGTCTGTTACCATTCAAATGTGGAGGATTGTTGGAAAATACAAAGGGTATTTGTTTTTCCTTGAAGTTTGAATGGTGGAACTAAGTGGTTTTAGTCCCACATTGGATATGAGGGAAACACAACTCTCATATATAAGTAAATCAAACACTTACATTGTTGTAATATGTGTGAGAGTTGGTGGGTCACACGCGCATGTGCGACATGTGTGACCCATGTGTACAAACTAGCTTGGGAGCATGGGCTACCCATGGGCTTGCTAGACCTAGGAAACCCGTTTATTATTATAAGTCTGATTCGACCTTAGGGCCTTGGGACATGGGCTCATGGGGATTCCTTTAAACACTTAGTTATTTTTTGGGTTTCAGAGGTGAGTTAGAGTGTCTCCAACAGACGCACCTTAAGGTGTGACTCTGGGTGAAGAGGTACTAACTTGAGGTGTGAGTCTTGGTGAATAGTCACATATGTTCTATATAACACAATTTTGTTTTCATTTATCAAAATTAATTTTTTCAGAGTTTTCTTGAGTCTTTTTACAAAGAGAAAACATACACAATCAAAGTTTGTTTGGCAGAAAGATAGAAGTGTTTTCTTCTTTCTGCAACGACTGATTATTGTATCATGGGAGACAAGGGACTACATTCCTGCAAAACACTGTGATAGGGGGGAATCTGTCTTAAGGAGATAGTGTGAATACACTAGACTCGATCATCTCCTTAAGAGGTGTTAGTTTTTCATGCAGATTGGAAAATAAGTTTAATCTTAAGGCGAATCCAAATATTATTTAAGTGTGATCAAATTTTGGTGTAAATTAACAATTACTACTAATCACATTGCAAAATAGAGATTTGCTTTCATTTTTACAGGGACGAACGACCCTCTTGTTGAAAAGTCCTTTAGAGTTGAAAATAGTAACTCAAAGGAAAGTGGCTTTTCATTTCTGTGAGTGATTGAGGGTGAGAAAGACTTGTAGAGCCAGAGAAAAACCGTATTTTTTTTAAGGAAGAAAAATATAAGGCAGAAAAGAAAATTTCAGAAGAATTCTATTGTGGGAGAGGATTATCGAGACTTTCCCAATCTTCATCGTGAATGGTCAGTCCAAGATACGAGATTCAGATTGGTACTTAATGGCTTCTTTTCTTCTAGTTATTCGGAGTCGGAGGTATGACAATGGGTTTTGAGAATTGGGTAATTGATTTTTTTGTTCTCCCTCGTTCTTATGTCCCAATTCAATCTATATCGTTTTGTTTTTGTTTGGTCGATGTATCCAAAGTGTTAGTTTGTTCCCTTTGTTAAATTATTGATTTATGGGAACAAATTAGGGATTTGAAGAGTCATTAATATAAGGGTCACTCATTGAGGAGTCACGACCTAGGTGCTGATTTTAGAGAGTTCATTTTCAAGAAGAGAAAATCTATCAAATGCCCGCTAAAATTGAAATGTATTAAGCATCGCAGCGTTGTCTGTGATATCATTGATTTTAATGATGGGGTTCCGGGTATTTCTTCATTGATAAATGGGAGCGTTGAATAACACTTACTCGTGTATTTGACAGTCCTAGACTCGGTGTTGTACTCCTGCTCATTCCATGATATAAACATTGCAACCTGTAGCAATTTTCAGGGTAAGCTATTTAAGCTTTTAATAATTCCTATAACTTGTATATACAAGTAGGGTACGACAGGGTACTCATAATAGGCAAATACTTATGTGAGTGTGAGGTGGGGTTGCTTCCATGAGAATTTTATAAGGTAAAATTTTCTAATAGCACTCATGAATTAGAGATTTGTTCAGGGCCGAATTGAACACAACTGTGAGTGCCAATTGCGTTTGGAAATGTACTGTGTGAAGACTATTGACTTGGTTTACACTAAAGCTGATAGTTCAAGACATATGTTCATTAATCAACGTAAATCCGATAGTTTTTCACTAAGAAATGTTCAAGTCCACAAGATAACTCTCTCGATGCAGTATCATCCCCCATTTTTCCCTTCTTCTTCTTTTTTGTTTGGTCTGAGTTTATCTGTTACCATTCAAATGTGAGGGATTGTTAAAAAAAACCTTGTGATTTTATCCTTAGTTTGAATGGTTTATATCTAAGTGGCTTATTTTGTACCATATTGGGTATGTAGGCTACACAACTCTAGATTATAAGTAAGAGTTTACTTATGAGTTATAATGTGCATGATTTGAGTTGTCTCCAACGGACACATCATGAGGTGTGTCTTAAGGTGTAACCCTTGGTGAAGAGTCGTAACTTGAGGTGTGACCTCTGGTGAAGAGGCACTAACTTGAGGTGTGACCCTTGGTGTAGAGACCCTAATTTGAGGTGTGACCTTTTGGTGAAGAGGCACTAACTTGAGGTTTGACCTTTGGTGAAGAGTCACCGATACTCTATATAACCCAACTTCGCTTTCATTTTTTATAATGGAGTTTTATAAAGTTCTCTTGAGTCATTTTCAAGGTAGAAAATAAACGCAATCAAGGTTCATTTGGCAGAGAGATAAAAGTACTTTCTTCTCTCTGCGACTGATCATTGTATTATGGGAGACAGGGGACGATTATATCCTGCAAAGCACTGTGGTAGGGGAAAATTTGCCTTAAGGAGATAGTTTGCATGCACTAGACTCGATCATATCCCGATAAATATTTTAATATCATTCTAATCTCTTTAACTTTTTTTTGATACTGCCAATTTTTAAACACAAACTAACAATAATTTGTGCCTGTTTTCTCTCTTAAAAATGAGATTATGCTTATTGATCAGATATTTACAGGGACTAACTTGAGGTGTGACCCTTGGTGAAGAGTTAACTAATAACAACACTATATTTGAACATAGTGTGCCGGACTGAAAAAAAAATTAGTTGGTAGATTCCTGGATTATAAAATGGTGGATTCCAAGACTGTAATCAGTCAAGTACAGAAACTGCAAATTATCCTGTATGATATTCACGCATAAGGTATGAGTTTAAGTGAATCTTTTCAGGTTACTGCGATAAATGAGAAGATGCCTTCATCCAGGAAGGACATCAAAAGTTATCTGAAGCATAAGAGGAAAGAAATGAAGTTGGAGGAGCTGATCGTAAGGCAAATGATCAAAGAAGATAACAAATCCAATGAAAAGAAGGATGGTGTTCATTCCTACGATGTCAAGGCTAACATTGTCAGGGGAAACCCTAAACCCCATAAGAAAAATGGGAAGAATTTCCTAGGCCCTAAGGGCAAGGACTTTAAGAAGTTCACAAGGAGTTGTTATGTTTGTGGCAAACCAGGGCACAAGTCAATGGAATGCCACAAGCATAAAAGCGGACCAGAAAGTGACAAAGGCACTCACGCAAACATTGTAGAGATGGAAAACATGTGTGTTGTGATCTCCAAAATCCACCTGGCAAGCGATTCCAGAGGATGGTTTGTGGGCAATGGAGCAACACGTTATATATGTTATGACTAGAGTTTATTTACTACCTACAATAAGACTGAATATGAAAAAAGTATTCATGGGCAACGTTTCAACGTCAAGGGTCGAAGGAAAAGGGAAAGTAGTTCTGAAATTCACATCTGAAAAAGAAGTTACTTTGAATGAAATACTGTATGTGCCTGATATCCGCAAGAACCTTTCTCTGGAGCATTGCTGATCAAGAATGGAATTAAGTTAGTGTTTATGTCAAACAGATGTATCATGACTAAGAATGGTGTATTCATAGGAAAAGGTTATGAGTGTGATGGACTGTTCAAACTGGCACTCTTGTGTAAACTAGTTTTAATTATCAATAAGAATAAGAATTCTATTTACTTGCTTGAATCATTTAATGTTTGGCATCAACGATTAGGACATGCAAATTATGGTTTGCTGCGTAAATTAGTCTATTTAGGATTGCTGCCTAAATTTAATCTTGATTGCAAACAAAAATGTGAAGTGTGTGTTGAAACAAAATTTGCTAAACAACCATTCCATTCTATTGAACAACGCAAAACTGAACTGCTAGATTTGATTTATAGTGATCTCTACGATTTGAAGTTTATTCAAACACGAGGCAGAAAGAAGTACTTTATTACTTTCATAGATGACTGTACAAGATATAGTCATGTCTAGTTGCTCAGAAGCAAAGATGAAGCTCTGGAAGTGTTTATTATTTTCAAAAATAAGGTTGTGACTCAACTCAACAAAAAGATAAAAATTCTTTGAACTGATAGAGGTGGGGAAGACGACTCTATTATGTTTAGAGAACTTTGTGCTAAGTTTGGAATTATACACCAAACTACTGCACCTTACACTCCTCAACAAAATGGAGTTGCTGAGAGGAAAAATAGAGCTTTAAAAAATATGATGCTTAATACTATGTTAATTAGTTCTGGTTTGCCGCAGAACTTATGGGGGACTGATGGAAAATGCAAAGGGCATTTGTTTTTCCTTGAAGTTTGAATGGTGGAACAAAGTGGTTTAGTCCCACCTTGGATATGAGGGAAACACAACTCTCCTATATAAGTAAATAAAATACTTACCTTGTTGTAATGTGTGTGAGAGTTGGTGGGTCACACACGCATGTGCGACATGTGCGACCCATGAGTGCAAACTAGCTTGGGTGCATGGGCTACCCATGGGATTGCTCAACTTAGGAAACCCGCTTATTATTATAAGTCTATGATTCGGCCTTGGGGCCTTGGGCCATGGGCTCATGGGGATTCCTTTAAACACTTAGTCATTTTTTTGGGTTTGAGGTGTGAGTTGGGGTGTGTCCAAAAGACGCACCTTAAGGTGTGACTCTTGGTGAATAGGCACTAACTTGAGGTGTGACTCTTGGTGAATAGTCACCTATGCTCTATATAACCAAATTTCATTTTCATTTATGATCATCAGTTTTTTTAGAGTTTTCTTAAGTCTTTTTACAAAGAGAAAACAGACACAATCAAAGTTCGTTTGGCAGAAAGATAGAAGTGCTTTCTTCTTTCTGCGACTGATCATTGTATCCTGAGAGACAGGGGCCTACATTCTTGCAAAGCTCATTGGCAGGGGCAAATCTGTCTTAAGATTGTTGTTAGCCTGTGTTCAGAAATTGCCAGTATCAAAAACAAGTTAAAGAGATTAGAAAGAAATTAAAACACTTATTGGGATATGATCGATTCTAGTACATGCACACTATCTCCCTAAGATAGATTCACCCCTGTCACAGTGTTTTGCAGGATATAATCGGCCCCTGTCTCCCAGGATACAACAATCAGTCGCAGAGAGAAGAAAACACTTCTATCTTTCTGCCAAACGAATCTTGATTGCGTCTATTTTCTCTTTTGAAAATGACTAAAGAAAACTCTGATAAAACTGATAATAAAAAATAAAAATGAAGTTGGGTTATATAGAGTATAGGTGAATCTTCACCAAGGGTCTCACCTCAAGTTAGTGCCTCTTCACCAAAAGGTCACACCTCAAGTTAGTGTCTTTTCACCAAGGGTCGCACTTCAAGTTAGTGCCTATTCACCAAAGGTTACACCTCAAGTTACAACTCTTCACCAAGGGTCACACCTTAAGGCATGACTCTTCACTAAGGGTCACACCTTAAGGCATACCTCATGATGTGTTTGTTGGAGACAACTCAAATCACGCATATTACAACTCATAAGTAAACTCTTACTTATAATCTAGAGTTGTGTAACCTACATACCCAATGTGGTACAAAATAAACCACTTAGATATCAACCATTCAAACTAACGACAAAACTACAAGGTTTTTTTCCAACAGCCTCCCCCAACTTGCATATTCTTTCTGTCTAACATCCTCCCCCAAGTTCTTTAAAAGTTTAACTTGTGAACACAAGGAGTACAAGCAGGTCTACGATCAAAATATTTCTACTTATTCAAGATCTTCTCAATGTAATGAGATTGATCAAGAGTAATACCAGTGTCTGTGTGTGTGATCTTCATGCTTAAAATTATACTAGCTTCACCTTGGTCTTTTATATCAAAATTATTATTAAGCATGTTTTTGGTTTATAAAATAATATCTAGTGTAAAACCAAAAATAAGTAGATCATCAACTTATAGACATATCATAATACAACTTTCACCAGATACTTTATAATATAGGCATTTATCAACAACGATAATCTTAAAACTATTTGAAAGAAGTAATTGATCAATCTTGTCGTGCCACTGTTTTGGAGCTTGCTTTAGACCGTATAAGGCCTTGTTCAGCTTGTAGACTTTGTGTTCCTCACCAGGTATCACAAAGCCTTCAAGCGGATCCATATATAATTCCTCTTCAAGCTCTCCATTTAAAAAAGTAATTTTTACATCCCGTCGGTGAATAATCAAATTGTGCACGGCAGCAACGGCTAATAATACTCTAATGGTTGTAGCACGAGTGACTGGGGAATATGTGTCGAAGAAATAAATATTTTCCTTTTGCACATATCCCTTTGTTGCAAATCTTGCCTTATATTTATCTATAGTACCATCTGGTTTAAGTTTTCTCTTTAATATCTATTTACACCCAATAAAATGACTAACATGAGGTAGGTTAACTAAATCCTAAGTTTTATTTGTAGTAAGAGAATCCATTTCATCATCAATGGCCTCTTGCTACAAATCAACATCATTTGAGGTTAACGCTTCCCTAATAGTATTGGGGTCCGATTCTAAGGTATGTACAACATAATCATTACCAAAATCCTTAGCAATCGTTAAACGTTTACCTCTACGAAGTTTTGGGTCTGTATCATGTGAATCAATATCTCTGTAACTTTTACTTGAGGTATATTAGGGGTCAAAGATGAAGGTTGAGAACCCCCACTGTCCCTTAGTAAGTAGGGAAACTTATCCTCAAAGAAATCAACATCAAGTGATTCATTGATAACATTATCTTTAATATCAAGAAACCTGTAAGCTTTACTCTAATAGCATAACCAATGAAAACATATTCTAAAGCTCTACTAGCTAGCTTTATTTGTTTAGGATCAGGTTTACGAACATAGGCTAAACAACTCTAAACCTTAAAATAACTAACATTAGGTTTGTTTTTCCTCCAAATTTCATAAGGTAACAATTCATATGTGATATGAGGAATACGGTTTAAAACATGGCAAACAGATAATAACGCTTCACCCCATAAAAATTTAGGTGATCCAGAACTAAGCAATATAGAAACAATCGACTCAGTGTAAGTTTTATTTTTGCGCTCTGCTTTACCGTTAGATTCTAGAGAATTAGGAGCAGTTGTTTCATGTATAATCCCTAAGGATTCATATAAGTTTTAAAATTCATGTGAATCATACTCTGTGCCTCTATCACTACGAAATCTTTTAATGTTTCTATCAAACTGATTTTTAACCTCTGTTATATATGTCCTAAATATATCTATAACTTTACTTTTGTGACGCATCAGGTAAACATGAGTATAGTTTGAATGATCATCTATAAAAGTTATAAAATATCTTTTACCATTTCGAGTGAATATTCCGTCCATTTCATAAATGTCAGAGTGTACTAAGTCTAAAAATTGTGATTCCCTTACAATACTTTTATGTGAGGTTTTAGTAATCTTAGCTTGACTACATGATTGACATTTATCAAAATTATTTAAATCTACTTTAGGGATCATGGCAAGTTTACTCATATTGTATACTAACTTCTTATTAACATAACATAGTCTAGAGAGACAACTATTAAAAGAAGACAATAAGTAAGCAGAAGCATATTTATTCATTTTAATACTCATCTTGAACATTCCATTACAAGCAAAATCCTTTCCCACAAAAACCCCACCTTCAGTCAAAATGTATAGATCATACCCAATGGTCTGCTAAAATCCCGCCTTGTTGAGAAGATAGCTAGAAAAAAGATTTATCCTCATTTCAGGAGTGTGCATCACATCCTTCAGAGTCACTATCCTTTCAGAGGTAAATACTTGTTCAGCATCTCTAATGCCTAGCACTTTGGTATAATGGGAATCCCCAACTAGCACCTTCTGGTCTTCAGTCTCCTTGTAGGTCTTGAACCAATTACGTTCATAGCATACATGCCTAAAAATGCCCGAATCAACCCACCACCCGTCGGTTCCACCAACCATGTTGATCTCTGTGATCATAGCCACTAAGGGCTCTTCGGTAACGTTAGCCTGAGCAATAGGTGTGCGGTTCTGACATTTTCTAGATATGTGTCCAAGCTTTTTACAATTGAAGAACAGAATAGAACCTGTTCTGTTATATGGTGGGGCTTGCTGGTTCTTTCCATTATTAGGATTCTGGTTTATTCAGATTACCACCGTTAGGACGGTTGTTCCAATTACCACCATACTTAGCCTTGAAAGGTTTCCCTTTAGGATTCAGATGAACCTTCCCTTTGGCTTAAACCAAAAGAATTTCCTCTTTCAGGTCTTGTTTTCTAGATTCTTCTTCAACCCTCAGACAAGTAATCAAGTTCTCCATGGTAAGTTCCGTAGACTTGTGTCGTAGGATATTTTTAAAGTCTTTCCAATTCGGCGGTAATTTGTCAATCATCACGACAACCTGAAATTGTTCATCAAGCAGTATCCCTTCGGACACAATCTCATGCGCAATTCGTTGCAACTCATGTGATTGGGAAATTACCGACTTATCGTCGACCATATTGAACTTGAGATATTGGCTTACGGTAAATTTTTTAGAGCCTGTTTCTTCCGTATCATATATCTTCTATAATACATCCCAAACAATTTTTGCAGATTCGGACTATAGATAGTAATCGTACAGTTCGTCCGCTAAACCGTTCATAATGAATTTATGACATTTGAAATCAGCCTTAGTCCAGTTCGAAATAGACTTTAAGGTTTTATCATATTCGTTTAGAATAAGATCAGGGTCTACCGCAGGTACGGGAACGGGAGGTTCAATAGGGCACTCTTGTTTCAGAACATATGCAACTTCCTTAAGTGTAAGAAAAAAGAACATTTTGTTCTTCCACCTTTTGAAGTTAAGACCATCAAACTAAGAAGGTTTGTTGGAATCAAATTTCAACACTTCAGAAGAAAGAGCAATATTACAGATAATGTATACCGTTTAAAATTAATGAATAAAATGTTAAAGTAACCTGCAAAAATAACTTTCCTCTTGGTTTATGCAACAACAAGTAGCAAATGGAAACAACAACAAGCACCAACCAAGTTCTCTTTGTAGCAAATAACGGTAGTGACACAGTTGTAACAGCAGCAACGTAACGAGTTAACAACAAATTGAAGGGTTTTATTTGTTCCATTTCCTGCTTGTGAATTCTCGTGGTTGTTCCAGTCGAAGACACTGAAAAAATGGAGATCACTGGACAGAAGGTAAGTAGAACTCACTGATAAAGGAATGAGCTTTTATTTTATTGTCGTTCGAACGACTTGAAAACTCGTTCAAACGACTTGACATGTCTCCTAGAAATTTGGCCCATAGCCAATTTTCAATCGAACGAGTTTTCTTGTCGTTCGAACGAGTTGACATAACCCCTGGAAATTTGGCCCATAGCCAATTTCCGTTTGAACAAGTTTTCTTGTCGTTCGAACGAATTGACATGTCCCCTGGAATTTGGTACATAGCCAATTTTCGGTCGAACAAGACTTCTTGCCGTTCGAACGAATGTCAACTTTCTAGGGTTTTAAACCAAATTAGATATAAGTTGTTCGAACGACATTAGGCCTTGTTCGAACGACGCTCGAGAGAAATTAGTATACTATTTAAGCAAAGTTTGCTTCCTTTTCTCCCTCGGTCTTTTGTTTTTGAAAAACCTTTATTTTTCCAAAAAGTTTAAAACTCCTTTATCAGAGAGTGTGTGAATTCAATATCAATCAAGCCTCTTCAAATCCTGAGATTGATGTTGAGTTAGATTTACAATACTTCCTACATATTGTTGAAGAATATTCTAGATGTGAGATCAAGAAGGGTTGTTGCGAGAATAGAAGAAGATTTTTGGTGTGAGATCAAGAAGGGCTGCTGCGAGAACAGTAGAAAATTGGGTGTGAAGCTTTAGTCAAAAGAGAGATAATCTTGAGCTAGGTTATCAAGTCTGCAAGTGTAATTTAGATTAAACTCTTTTTGATTAGTAGATTTTTAGTTGTCGATTTCATCGACAACGACCTATGGTTTTTCTCCCGTGTAAGAAGTTTCCACAGGGTAAACAATTACATGTGTCTTTTAATTTTTTATCTTTACTTTTGATTGATTCTGTTAAATCCTAGATCATCAATTGATATGAATAGTTCTTACCTAATTTATCGAAATACATTAAATACGAGCACATAGAATTTCATAGGTGTTTTTTGTTCGTTTGGTATATGTTGTTAAGTGCTTTTCTTCGGATGTGTTTTTAACTCTTATGTTCACCTAGTCCTTGTTTTTAACTTTTGTAACTATATATTTTTATGAACAGAAGTTGTTAAACGTCTAACGGTGCTCCAGATTCTCAGTATAAGCAAAAGGTGTACCAAAATTTATTGTTTCTCCAAAATTTAACCCAAGAAAAATTACCAAATGTTTGGCATTCATTATCTATACCTTTGAATAACAACAATACTAGATCAATTAGCCGTAAACCCTCGTGTACCAAAACCTAATTTAATTAGTATAAACCACTTTATAGTATGAGCATCAGTACTCGAATGTCATTTTTAAGGAAAAAGAGCCAAATCAGTATAAAACATCTAGATCGAACACTTTAAAAATAGAAGTTAGATCATGGTTTAAAATGGTATGTTATAGTGGTGTAACGGGTAGATATTGTTACTGTTATAGCGGTTTTATAACACTGTTAAGTTTTCTAAAGCAAAATAACAAGTCAAGGGTAGTCAAATTGCTTAAAATTTAAAAATAATTATATCACTTATGTATTTCCATAAGGGAGTTGTATGGGGTACTTAGTTCGCACCTCCACCATTAGAGTAGTAGACATTACGGCATTGTTTTATATTTTCTCCAAAATTGCTTGAGTTTTCAATGGTAACGGCCGCTATTTTACAAATAACGGTGTTTCAGTAATGTTATAACAGTATATAACTTCGGTTCAAATGTAAAAGAGAATACTAAAAAAAGCGCGTTGTAGCATAAAAGAACGGTTTGTAACAATACATAACGAATGTTATTTTTTAGAACGGAACAAAGCATATAACATAATGGACTCAAATCGTTACCGTTATAATGGTGTTATAACTGTTATCTAAAACCATGAGTTAGATTGCCAAATTCATTTTGGCATTTCACTTTCTGAACCAAATTTTGCTGGATGAAACTGCCCCGATCGACTTTTAAAAAAAAGTAAGGGGACAGATTCGCCTACACTCAAAAACACTAAACTCATTCCTCACCATACAGCTGTAATATTTTTTAGAGTGAAAATGACCTATCTTTTATGACGTGACAATTATTCTCTCTTTTCCCCTCTTATCTCTCAACACTCCCATTCTCTTTCTTTATGAGATTTAGTCTCTCTCTCTCTCCTCATTCAAAATAATTTAAAATTAGAGCAGACTCACTCACTCTCCTTCTCTCAACCAAGTGAAGAACAATGGTGAAAGTGGTAAATTAAAGACTCTTCCTCTCTCTCTCTCTCTCTCTCTCTCTCTCTCTCTCTCTCTCTCTCTCTATCTCTCTCAAACCAAAGTAAATTAAAGAGCGTATTTACAGGTTTTGATCGATAAAGATTGTATGATTTGGTGTTGAAGAACGATTTTAGGGTTTTGATCCACGCGATTCTTCGATTACTTCGTCACTAACATTACAAATTTATCCCTCTTACTCCACTGTATCTTTGCAATTGTTGTTGTTGATTGTGGGTTTATTGTAAACTATGCACTTCTTTGCCACAGAGGTTGTTAGGAGATGAGGTTTCAAAGGGTATGTGTAAAAGTTATTGTTGTTGGAATTTTAATTGTAATTATTGGTTTTGGGTTTTGCTAAATATCTCATAACTTTAATAATGAGATTTTTTATATGTAATATTGCATTAGTGCCGAACGCTGTGGTTATGTCTTTCTCATCCCAATTATCTGTTGAATCAAAAATCCAATAAGTTTGGGGAGAAGTTCAGAATTGTAGAATTCAAAAATTGTCGATCGATTCGTAAATATGGTAAAATTGTCGATATGCATTAATCGACACTTTGAATTACCAAAATTGTCAAATTACGCATTAATTATCGACAATTTTGAATTGCCAAGATTGTCGATTTATGCATTAATCGACAATTTTATGAATGTAAAGATTGTCGAATCATGCATTGATCAACAAACCCTTTAAGTGAAATTTCATGAATGGTCAAAATTGTCAATTTATGCATCCATCGCCAATTTTGTTGAGTGTCAAAATTGTCGATTTATACATTGATCGACAATTTTATTGAGTGCCAAAATTATCGAATTATGCATTGATCGACAATTTTGTGAAATAATTTTTTCGCGATTGGTCAAAATTATCGATTTATGCAGTGATCGGCAATTTTGTGGAGTGTTTTGTTAAGTGCCAAAATTGTCGATTTATGCATTGATCGACAATTTTATTGAGTGCCAAAATTGTCGAATTATGCATTGATCAACAATTTTGTAAAAAAAAATCATGAATAGCCAAAATTATCGATTTATGCAGTGATCGACAATTTTGCAGAGTCCTTTGTTGAGTGTCAAAATTGTCAATTTATGTATTGATTGACAAATTTATTAAGTGCCAAAATTGTCGAATTATGCATTGATCGATAATTTTGTAAAATAATTTTATCGTGAATGGCCAAAATTGTTGATTTATGTAGTGATTGACAATTTTGTGGAGTGCCAAAACATCACTGAAGTTTACCGAAGATTAATCATATGCAAATCATGAATAATAGCCTCACTTCTATGATTAAAGCTGATATAAGCTAAAATATATTACCAATAAAACGGGATACAATGAACTTGTTAGCCATCACAAAAAGTGTATTTACATTCATGTAATTGTTTTTCGAGAGTAACCGTTCTTCAACGAGAGTAATTGAATCTGATTCATGTAATTGTTCTTCGAGAGTAACCGTTCTTCAATGAGAGTAATTGAATCCGACTAATTGTTTTTCTGTCAGAGTAAAAGAGTAAGAGGAAGACACGAATGATGCAGGAATCGACAACACTGTCATTTATAAATTGTCGATAAGTGTACCCATCAACAATTTCATTGCCTCTGGCCATAAAAGAAATGCCGAGAATTCAACCCATCGATAATTGTGCATGTCACCACTTATAAACCTGTACTATTTCAGATGCACTCCCTGCCGTTCTTCGATAGTCATTAATCCACTCCCACAAACAACTAGAATTTTAAATTCAACTGCACCCCAACTCTATTAATGCTGCAATCGATAATCGAGTTTCTAAAATTATCAATCATATATATTCGACACAAAACTAATAAATAATTTGAAGACGTTTTTCTCAGAGAGATATAGACTACAAAAACCATAGTATCTGTAAATCACCGTCATTTATAGAAGCAACGCCACCAACCACCATCAATCATCTATATCACAACTAAAAATAATAATAAAATACCTAAAATACAATGAAAATCCCCCAAATAAAAATAACCAAATCTCCTCCAGTAAGAGAGAGCACCTCAGTGATGTACACACAATCACAATCAATCTTCCAAGGGATCCCCATCCTCAAAATCACAACCAATCTGCACAAAATCAATCATCCCATAACCCAAACCATAACGCTAAAATTGTTCTACTTGTTATTGAGACATAGATCAAAAGGGAAATACATATATAAGAAAATAAGAGAGAAAGAAAAAAAATGACTGAGTCACGTGAAAATAGAGGGAGGGAGACGCACGTCATTACCACATCAGCAAGAAACTGTCACAACTATGTGGTGAGAAATGAGTGTAGTGTGAGTGTAACATTTTTGAGTGTATGCAAATCCTTCCCCAAAAAGTAATTCCCTATCTATATTACATTAAAGAATGGTTGTTTTTGTTTAGGGACAAGTTTGCCCACAAGAGATGAGGTTTATCAAAAGACAAAGAGAGACTGAGATGAAGTATTACAACATCAAGATTGTAATTCCAATGTTGATGAGGAGAGGAGATTCAATCATTTTAATGGCAGTTTTGGAATTTCTCTTCAAACATAAGGGCATTTTAGTCAGAAAAATTACTCTTTAAACTCTTCTTTCTCTCATCCCAACTATTTTTTGTTTTTCATCATCACGTTTTCTCTTTGAAAACCCTCTCACTCTCAACCACTCTTAAACACAAAGATCAAAGCCTCTATCTTTTTCTCCAACAACATCTTTCTCTAATCAATCTCAAAATTTTGCATACCTCTCTCTCTCGTCAATGGGTTCAGATTTGTTGTGATTTTTGCGATTTAGAGATTTTTGATTGGATGTGTACATTTTTACATCAACAATAATTAGTTTAGATTTTAGTTATTTCATCTCTTCTCTTTTTACCCAGCTAATTCCTTCCATTTATTTGAAAAAATGCAGCCACGAATGTTAAAATACGACAAGATCACTTTGGAATTTTAATTTGTCACCATATCATTAAATTTTCCTTTCTTCTGCAAAAATGTGGCCGGTTTTGTGGTTGTGTTTTCCTCCTCCATGTAGCTGAGACTACAAATAGAACGGTGATGGGGGTTTGTGGTTGAAGTTTTGTTATTGTTAGAGTAGTGGCATATTCTGCATCTTGAACTCATACTTCATCTTCAAACCACATACGAACTATTGATCTCACAAACAGAGCACGTGGCACAGAAAGAATCAAGACAACAACATCAAGAAGCAAATACAACATAAATTTCTTAACCAACACCACTCGTCCATGAGGCTCCTCTTGCTCTTGGTTGAGAATCGTCTTGCAATAGCTTATTTTGTATCTCAAACTCAAGATTTATCATCAAACTCATCAGCATACAGGAAGCACTAAAGACATTTTCAAACATTCCTTTGTTCGAGTCATCACTTTCGACCTTCACATCAAAAGTTCAATTTATGCAAGTGTGTAGTCATCAATAGAGCCGTTGTACAGCAGAGGCCAGAACGTTACATAATCTGGTCAAATAATATCTTGCATATACTTTGTAACGTCCATCATTAAGAATATTAATAGTCATCTAACGGTCATATTATAAGACCTATATATAGGACCAAAGAACTACAGATTAGGGACACGCAATTCTATACATAAGAACCCTTCTCCGAAATTCCACTAAGAGCACTCATTGTAATAAGTTAGTAACCTCAATAAGATAATCTTCTCTTTCTCAAAATCCTCAAGAGAGATCGTAGCTTTTAACTTATTCAAAGATTTTCTATGCTAAATTATCTTGTTGGTTATTGTTTACTGTTCTTGAGCCTTCTAGACACATTTGGTATAAAGGTTAAGTCTGAATCCCAAAATTAGGCCATTACATTTGGCACCGTCTATAGGAACCAAAGTTCTCAAATCTATTTTCTCAGAAACTATTGATCATCTTCTTTTAGAATGTCACCTCCAGGTCAGAGCACGCTGATGATTCAAGCAGAAGAAAATGCCGCACTAGCAGATCTGTGGGCCACTTTAAAATCTGAATAGAAAGACGAGTCGCATTAGAGTAACAACTAGTGAGTGTGCATAATGCACTGAAGGTTCTATAAGGTCAATAGGTCACCGCCTAGAAGAACAAATCCGTAAACCCTAAAGGCTCACAAATCTCCGTTCATGACAAAATAGGACCTCCTCCAAAGGGCAATCACGTAGGAGGTGCACTTTGATCTAACCATCATCAATAGGAAATGGAGCCCATCCCGATCCAAGAGGCTCACCAGGAACTAGATGGCGGCCCAGGGGGAGTCAGATAGACTAAAAATCTGCCTTAAAGAGTTTGAGTCCCGATAAAAGAATGCCTAAGTGAAGGGAGTGGCGACCATAATCCTGGAGAAGGACGCATCAAACGCCTGACCACCGCAGCTTGACAATATGTGACTCAGAAATGTGTTGACAGGCAAATAAAAGAATTACTCAAAGCTTAGACTCTAACTAAAGGAATCCATAACATATTACAAAAGAGCCTGATCGCGTAGGAGCTGTTGGATGGCGAGGTCCCCACCGGGTTCCATACTCCAAAGATCCGAAAATACTAATGAAGTAATCCTAGAACACGTCCAAGAGTTCCAAGACGCTTTAGGCCTACATTCCACGTACAACCAAATTCTATGTTGGCTCTTTCCGACCAGCTTATCAGGCGAACCCCTGCGATGGTTCCACACACTACCTGAAGGATCCATCACAACTTTCGAACTGCTACGCAAACTCTTTGTCAAGAATTACTCGCACAACAGAGACAAAGAAGATAATTTATACTCTCTTTTTAGCCTTAAGTAGATGCCTGTAGATAAGCCCGAGACATTCACTAAGAAGTTTTTGGTGTTAGCTCGAAAGGTAGATCGACTCTACCAGAAGATCACTATTTTAGCTTTTACCAATGCTTTACTTGTTGATGGAATGGCAAAATAGTACCTCATCCAAAACAAGCCAATAACTCTGGAAGACATGATCGAAAAAGTTAACGGGTATATCGACATGGAAAGAATGGCGTCTGACAGGCAAAAACCTCAGAAGTTAATAATAACAACTCGAGATCAGTCAGCCAACCAGGATTTTAATCATGCTGTCGATCAGGGATGAGACAGGAAATGGAAAAAGCCTAACGACGAATGACCTCGAAAGGGGAATAACTTGCCAAAACCCTGTCTTCCTAAGATGAATGTGACCATAACCAGTATTTATCCTATACTTCAGAATGATAGGTTTTTTTGAAATGTACAATATCTCCAACCCATTGAGAACAAAGCATAATGCATTCACCACAAGGTCAGACATCATGAAACAGAATACCACTTTGCCTTATAGCGGTTGTTGGAGTATATCTTTACTGATGGACGAATGCATGAGTATATTATAGACGCCAAAAGATACAATAACGGGAGTTACAAACTTCCTGTAGAAGCCGTACAAACCGAAGAGCCGGCAAGAGAGAAATACTTATACTATATGACGCTTTGCCACTTCGTTGAGACTCAGATTATCAACCAATCGATCAGAAGCAAAAGGAGATGTGTCGGCTAGTGTTACGACCTATCCATGAAAGACAAAGAAACTCGTTTATTTTCCGTGTCCAGCTCTCAATGAACAGGAATTTCTTTCGACGACTGTGATGTTCGTCATATCAACTATCCTTACCATGACGTTTTGGTGATCATGTTAAAAATGAGAAATATGGTACTTCACACAATAATGATAGCTACTGGTAGTACTATCGAACTACTTTTTTAAAGTATGATTGATCAGATACGACTGGCCGACAAGGTGCAGCCCGGTGATATAGATATCTGTGGATTCAACGGATCTAGAGAAGAACGTGTACGAAAGATTATACTTCCTATCACAGCAGAACCCGTGATACTCGATGTTGTCATTTATGCTATCAATATAAAATTTCATTATTTGGGGATAATAGGACGTTGCTGGTTACACAATATACGAGCTATTCCATCCACCTATCATTTGGCACTGTGATTTGAATGGAATGGCGGCATATATGAAATCAAAGAAAGGCAGAAGCTAGCTCGAGCATGTGAAAATTATGCCATCATTGTTCCAGAATCCTCAAAGCCGCAACTCGTATTGAAATTACAAAAAACAATAGGAGACACTACATAAAACTATACAGAAAACCATCTGCAAAACATAAAAACAACTGAGTACGTCAAAATTAGTAGAGAAAAGCAAGAAACTTACATTAGCACTCTTCTTCCAATGGCAAAACGAGATGCCCTCATGCAATTCTTTAAAGATAACAGTGATGTCTTCGCTTGGACCTTTAACGAGATGCCAGGCATTTATCCAAATCTAGCCTGCCATAAGCTCAATTTGAAAGATAAGGCCGAAGCTGTCAAACATAACAGAGGACCTTAGCAACAAGACTCCAAGAAAAAGTGAAAAAGAGATCGACAAACTCATCGAAATTAGCTTCATCAGAAAGGCCAATTTCATATAATGGATCTCGAACATTGTGGCAGTCCTAAAGAAGAATGGCAAGATCAGGGTATGCGCAGATTTTACAGACCACAACAAACATACTCCAAAAGATAGTTTTCCACTTTTTATCATAAACCATATGCTCGATTCTACTGAGGGACACGAACTTGTGTCTATGATGGATACTGCATTAGGATATAATCAGATACCTATGCTACCTGATAACCATGAGAAGACAATTTTCATTACAGAACATGGCTTATACTATTATAATGTCATGCCTTTCGGTCTCAAGAATGCTGAAGCCACTTATCAATGTTTGTTGACAGAGATGTTCAAAGACCACCTCGGAAAAACGATGGAAGTCTACATTGATGATATATTGTGTAAAAGTCTTAAAAATGATAACCATATTACAGATTTAAGCACTACTTTCAAAATTCTCTGTTTCAACAAGATGAGGCTCAACCCTGAAAAATGCCAATTCGGGGTCTAGTCGGGAAAATTCTTAAGACATTTAATCAGTAAAAGAGGTATAGAAGTTGATCCAGATCGTATTCGCGCACTATTGTCTATGCCTTCTCCGAAAATAAAGAAAGAAATACAAAAGTTAGCAGGCAAGATTGCCGCAATAAATCATTTTTCTTCGAAGTCTTCAGATCGATGTTGATAGTTGTTCAACATATTGCACGAAGGGACAACAAAATAGAAGTCTAAAAGGGATCCTGAGATCGAGTGGACAACAGAGTGTGAAGCAGCATTTTAAGAACTCAAACTTTACTTAGGATCACCACCAGTGATGAGTACACCTAATAAGGGGGAAGAACTCACAATTTATCTCGAAGTTACCGATGAATAATTAAGGTATGTTCTCATTCGACTTGATGGCAAGATGAAAAAACATGTCTACTTCATCAGTAAAACTCTCACTCCAGTAGAGTCCCGGTATACCAAGATCAAGAAATTGTTTTTAGCTCTCGTTACACATCGTAAAAATTGAGATAGTATTTTTAAGTACACTCAATTCGAGTGGTGACAAATTACCATTTGCGAGAGATCATATCCAAACGAGAAAAATCCAGACGAGTGCAACAATGGTTGGTCACTCTTGGCGAACACGACATCCATTTTGAACCACGACATTCTGAAAAAGGTCAAGCAGTAGCAGACTTCCTTGCAGGCTTCCCAGTTAAAGATCCTGACTGGGATGAAGATAGCACAGATACCAATAAGGAATAATTCAAAGAAAAGTTTGAAGAGAAGTCAGACTGGATAAATCGAAAGGGGTGGCATCTTTTAACTTATGGATCTTCCGGACTTACAGGATTTGGATTTGGAATCGTGCTCATCATACCTTCCAATGATAGGATCGAAAAAGTAATCAGGCTTAATTTCAAAGTTACCAAAGATACGGCCGAGTATGAAGTAATGATTCACGGTCTAGATATGGCTCTTGAGATTGGAGTCTCCGAGTTGTTTGTATACACGGACTCTTTACTTATTGTAAACCATTACACAATTTTTTTTTAAAAGAACGAAAAGATGATTGACTACGCAGTAGCCGACAGAATGAACAGATTCAAAAGAATTACTATCGAACATTTACCGTACAGAGAAAATAGACATTCGAACTCTCTCGCGTATCTGGCAGGAATCCTTGGTATAGAAGCTCATTATCTAAAGATTGAAGTATTATCCACCTCTAGCATTAACATCATAAGCTCGAATTCTATCAATACTGGGGGCGTTGAAGAGGATGAGGATGATTGGAGACAACCTTTCCTCAAGTATATTGGGACTAAAAACACATTTGATGGCAAGCTCCCAACAGATCCTACAGAAAGGAGACGGGTGCTTGATAATGCCAAGCGGTACATTATGGAAAATGGCCTCCTGTACAAAATTTTGGTCACAGGGTCGTATCTTGAATGCTTATCTAGCAAAAAAGCTCAAAAAATCCTATACGAACTCCATGAAGGCACTTGTAGTTCCCATACAGCAGGACGATCTCTAGCCAATCGAGCCCTTACTCAAGGGGTCTTTTGGACTAAAATAAAAACCTAAGCCATTAAGCTTGTAAGCAAGTACGATGCTTGTCAACGACATAGCCTCCAAATTTGAGCTCTAGCCTTGGAACTCCATTCCAACAATATTGTCTGGCCATCTAAAATATGGGTACTCGATCTCGTAGGAGAATTCCCCACCGCGCCAGTAAAAGAAAGTACCTCTTAGTAGCAATAGATTACTTCACTAAATGGGTAGAAGCAGTCACAATGTGTCGCACATGAGAAGACGAAGTCATCAAGTTTATATGGGAAACCATCATCATCCGTTTTGGGTTCCCCCATCTCATCAGAATCGACAATGAACATCAGTTCATTGGCTCCAGAGTCCACAAATTCCTCAACCAACATAACATTATACACTCTCCTTCCAGTCCATATTACCCACAAGGAAATGGTCAGGACGAAATCACTAATTGTACTATCGTGGACTTAATCGAAAAATGTTTATAAAAGAAAAAGGGAAATTGGGTCTAAGAAATACCACACGTGTAATGGGCGTATCGCACAACACCACGATTATCAACTGGATGTACGTCGTTCCTCCTGGCTTATGGTACAGAAGTAATCATCCCCACTCGGTATCATCACCCAATATGCGACCATACCATGACAGATGAAGAAAATGAATTCCAGTTGGCATGTAACATAAATTGGATCGAGGAAACTAGAGACAGAGCAATCATGAATTTGGGAAGATACCACCAAGCTCTAGCCCGATTTTACAACAAGCGCGTTCGTCACAGAGAGTTCAAAATCAAAGATCTTGTCCTAAGAGAAATTCTCAAACACAAAAAAGAAGTAAATGTTGGGAAACTATCCAAAAATTGGGAAGGTCATTTTGTCATTGTTGGATAAAGTAGCCTTGGTTCTTACGATCTCGCCACTGAACATGGAGATCGAATCCCTAATCCTTTGAACATGAGGAGATTAAATTTGTATTGCAGATAAAAATTTATTACAGTGTACTTTTCTACAAATCAATCTATCATCTTGTATGAGGGTCTTACATCGATGAAAGATTTATGCTTGATCCACATACGTCTAAGTACTTTCTACTATTTCATACAATAAATTATCTAACACATTCATCGTACGTCAATCTTACACAAGTAAAATACTTGTGTTCAATTGCCCTACACTACAGTACTTTTCTAATACATCCAACAACTACTTTTATATAAAGGTTACAGATCTTTTGTTGCTTGAGCCAAATTGATCATCTATACATTACAGATTTTTTATTACTTCAACAATCATCTACTATATGATAGCCTTCGGGATCATCTTATGCAACAGATATTTAACTCATACAATATCGTTGATTTACCAAAAGGTTAGTATAAATTACCATTCTAGATAGTCCTATTTTCATACACTTTATCTACTATATGCATTAGTATACATAGCGCATCCTCACAATCGTTACTCCGTACTATAACTATCACTCGTATCATCACCTATATTAGAAGGTCCCGCCACGTTACGTGCATAACCCTTGTACAGTCGTTGACGCATAAACACTGGTATTTTCCCTATAACGATTATCTTTCCATATCTAACCATTCTCTATTTCAGAACTCCAATTTTGGCTACCATGGGAACTAGATACTCAGACCGTATTGCCTCCATGTCACACTGCGTACTTTTGCCAACTAAACCATCATATACCAGTTTACTTTTTACCTCCAATCTCTTGAACTCTGATGCAAAGAATGAAATTACTGTTATCATATCTCTCTCATACACGACACCTGCCTCAGTCTTCACCTGTTTAGAGATAATAAGCTCGTTAAGTTTACTTTGAGCCTCATTCAAAGAAGCTTCCAAGTGATCGCAACGCTTCTTTACACGTTGTTTCTCATCTAACACATCAGAATTCTAAGACTCCAACACGGTCATGAACTCATCCATCTGATAAATCAAAGATATTGACCCATCAATTCCTGCTTCACAAGTCTCCCATTCTTCCCTCCTCTCATCAAGACGTATCTCCGCCTGCAATAGGTTATCATCTAACTTCGTATTTGTGTCATGCAATTTTGCATTCTCTTCCAGGTGCTCCAAGGTATTTAACTTTAACACCTGTATGGTATGCTCTAGAGTCACTACTTTGTTCCAAGCTACATTTATGTTTTAGTTTTGCTTATTACGGACCTCTTCCATCTTCTTTATCAACACATTAGCAACTAGCCACAACGCTTCATACTTAGAAGTGCGAGCTCGTGTATCAGCTATCTCCGCCTTCATGCTCTCATCCAACCCAATAACGCTTTTTAGCGCCCCCTTACACGAACTTAGCTCAGCATTAGATTGTTCCCTTTGGATGTGTAACGCGTCACACTAACTTTGGATAGCTATCATTTCCACCTGTCATAACAGTTACATTTATAATAGTTCGATTATACTAACATATTACATACCACAGTTAACAAGTTTAAATCAAGAACATGGTATCTGAATAATTTTGATACATCATTCTATTCATCATCACAGATAACATATTTCATTTATCATCAATAACAGTATAAAAAGATCTAACACATATGTAGGGCCAGTAAAAGAAAAACAAGAATACCCAATTTTTGAGTCCTCGAGATATGAGAAGACTGCCCTTTATCCCTCAAACTCTTTCTATTCGCTACTTGCACATCTACCAGAGTGGTAAAGGTCACCATTTCCTGCGGATATTGTTTACGCCATGATTGGGGTAGCAGATTTTCGACCTCCTCCTCGACAGCTCTCTCGGCCTCAGAATGGGTGTGTCTTGGAACTCTTGGACGTATTCTATTGGATCAGTTCCTTTGTATTGTTGGATCTTCTGAGTATAGAAACCGGTGGGGACCTCGCCATCCAACAACTCCTGCGCGATCGGGTTCTTTTGTAATCTGTTGTGGATTCCTTTAGTCAGAGTCTGAGCTTCGAGTAATTCTTTTATTCACCTGTTAACATGCTCTTGAGTCACATAATGTCGAGCAGTGGTGGTTGAGCGTGTGACGCGTCCTTCTCCAGGATTATGGTCGACACTCCCTTCACTTAGACGTTCTTTTGCCGAAACTTGAACTCTTTGAGGTAAATTTTTAGTCTGTCTGACTCCCGCTGGGCCACCATCTACTTCTTGGTGGGCCTCCTAAATCAGGATGGGCTCCATTTGCTATTGATGATGGCTAGATCAAAGCGCACCTCCTACATGATTGCCTTTCAGAGGAGGTCATATTCTGTCATGAATAGGGGTTCGTGAGCCTTCAGGTTTCTTCTAGGCGGCATCCTGTTGACCCTATAGAAACATTAGTGCGTCCTATACACTCGCTAGCTGTTGCTCCAACGTAGCACGTCTCAGATGTCAACAAATAGAAAAACCGCGCCATTTGATAATAATCATTCCCTGCATCCATCACTTCTTCATAGGACATACGGTGATAGGTAGTTGACATGGAAATCAGTGTCGGCAAATACAGAGGTTGGTATCCAAAGTACCGGATACGTAATTCTACTATTTTTCTACGAATCCTAGACTCCCGAGATTAGTTTCTGGTAGTCACCATACTCTTAACAGTCAAGTTTTTCTCAACAGTCAAGAATAGAGAAGAAGAGAATCAGAGACAAAGACTTGGTTCATCACTCTCACCTTCGAATGCCTTTTATAATATGATGAGCATTTAAAGAAGGCTTTTTAAATTCGCAACGTCAGTAGGATTTCCCATGCCAACAACATTGACTATAACCATTGGTTCTTGGAAAGGCAACAAATACTCATGAATATGCATTGGAAATGATTCCCAGATTTTAACTATAGCATTAATGGTACTTCTCAACCAACACCACTCGACCGTACGGTTTCTTATACTTTTGGCTGAGAGGGGGCGGTTGTAGTGGCTTATTCCGCATCTTGAACTCATGCTTCATCTTTGAACCACATACGAGCTTTCGATCTCGCCAACAGAGCACGTGGAATAGAAAGAATCAAGACAACAATATCAGGAAGTAAATATAACACAAATTTCTCAACCAACACCACTCGTCCATGAGGCTCCTCGTGCTTTTTGTTGAGAGTCGTCTTGTAATAGCTTATCTTGTATCTCGAACTCAAGATTCATCCTCGACCTCATCAGCATACAGGAAGTACTACTAAAGACATGTTCAAACATTCCTTAGTTCGAGTCATCACTTTCGACCTCCACATCAACAGTTCGATTTATGCAAGTGTACAGTCATCAATAGAGCTGTTATACAATAGAGGCCAGAACGTTACAGAATCTGATCAAAGAACATCTTGCATATACTTTGTAATGTCCATCATTAAGAATATTAATGGTCATTAAATGGTTATATGATAAGACCTATATATAGGAGCAAAGAACTATAGATTAGGGATGGGCAATTCTATACAGAAGGACCCTTACTCCAAAATTCCACTGAGAACACTCATTGTAATAAGTTAGCAACCTCAATAAGATCATCTTTTCTTTCTCAAAATTCTCAAGAGAGGTCGTGGTTTTTAACATATTCAAAGGTTTTCTACGCTAAATTATCTTGTTGGTTATTGTTTATTATTTTTGAGCGTTCTAGACACATTTGGTATAAAGGCTAAGTCCGAATCCCGAAATTAGGCCATTACAGTCATGAACTCATTCATCTGATAAATCAAAGATATTGACCTATCAATTCTCGCTTTATGAGTCTCCCATTCTTCCCTCATCTCATCAAGATGAATCTCCGCCTGCAATAGGTCAGTATCTAACTTCGTATTTGTATCACACAATTTTGCATTCTCTTCCAGGTGCTCCAAGGTATTTAACTTAAACACATGTATGGTATGATCTAGAGTCACTACTTTGTTCCAACACGTATTTATGCTTTCGTTCTGCTTGTTATGAGCCTCTTCCATCTTCTTTATTAACATATCAGCAACTAGCCACAAAACATTATACTTAGAAGCGCGAGCTCGCGTATTAGCTATCTCCGCTTCAAGCACATTTACTTAGAACTATAAATCTTTTACAGTTTTACCTTACTCCTCTAATTCTGCCAATAGTTCTATAATTCAAACTCGAGCATATGTCAGATCCGCCCCCTGTTGACTCGCTTGCCTCGAGCCACCTATAAATCTAACATCTTTCTTTCTTATAATCTCTCTTAACTCCTCCATCTTTCTCAGTCTGTTGGCTAGATCCACCTTTTTCTTTTGTAGCTCCTCAGACAAACGAGCTCCTATGTTTCGTTCTCGTACTATCTCTGCCTTCATGCTCTATTTCAACCTAACAACGCTTTTTAGCTCCCCCTTACACGAACTTAGCTCAGCGCTTAATTATACATTTTGGACGCATAACGCGTCACACTGACTTTGGATAGCTATCAGTTCCACGTGTCATAGCAGTTTACATTTATAATAGTTCGATTATACTAACATATTACATACCACATCTAACAAGATTAAATAAAGAACATGGTATCTGAGTAATATCGATACATCGTTCTATTCATCATCACAAAGAACATATTTTATTTATCATCAACAAAAGTATACAAAGATCTAACAATTATGCAGGGCCAGTAAAAGAAAAATGAGAATACCCTATTTTTGAGTCCTCGAGATATGAGAAGACTGCCATTTATCCCTCAAACTCTTTCTATTTGCTACTTGCACATCTACCGGAGTATAAAGGTCACCACCTCCTGCTGATGATGTTTACACCGCGATCGGGGTATCAGACTTTTGACCTCCTCCTCACCCTCTTTTGATGACAGTTCCCTCGACCTCGGAATGAGTTATTTACCAATAATTTCTCCATTACCATTGGTGAACCACATATTTTCAGCCTTGGCGTTCTTTACATCAAAATTCTTCCCACATTCCGTCATAAACTTCCTAAATTCGTTGTCTACCCTAGCTAGTTCTCCCCCATAAAAATCAATAATAATATCTATATGGCGCTCATGTTCTGTTCGAGTAATGACTTTTTCTCGCGACGGATATAAATGCTCCTTCAATGTCATATGCACTTTATGCAGCCGCTGACACGTTTCTTTCTGTAATACACCTAAAGCCCTCAAATCAGCTTTTACCTTCATTCGAGCAGTCACTTTTTTCAACAATCGCGTTGCTAAAGACATTTATTGCTCTACGTGTTGTACTATCTCATCCTGTAACCCCTTTAATTTACCCTTTAATCACTTTTGGACATCTATTTACTACTTTCTTATCCTGAAAAATACAATTCTCATGGCCCTCCAATCGTACATAAAGCCAAAAACATCCGATAAAGGTTCTACATCACCTCATACAACAGACACACCAGCTCGAGCAGAATACTTTCTCACCTCTAAACAATGATGATTACATGCTTCTTGAGCTAAAAACATAACTTGAGCTAGGTCTAGAACTATACCTCTCTCCTTCGAAAGCTCTACATAAGCTTCCTTTAACCCTCGTTAACTATCTACTTTAACCTCAAAATGTAATGTCAAAGCTATTAATATGCATTGACACCTAGCCTTATCACTCAGGTTGTTAAAACAGGTCAACTCTTTTGGTTTTTGCACTAACACCCCCCCCCCTTTCCTCCTCCTTTCTTAACACCTCATCCCTTTCTATTTTTATCTTAACATATCTGCACTGGAGATAATATAACCCTTTAAAAGTTTTATCTTAATTCAACTTAAATTTCCTTATCTCATATTCAGTTTTATCAAGTACTTGTTGAATACGAGCCACAAAATCCCTCGCTCTACTCAATAATCTCTCCAGTTCAAAATTAGTTTTTCTCAGTCGCTCTATCTCTTACACAGAGTATAAATATTTTGTTATAATATAGACATCCAAAATGAACATGCTTCAATCCATCACTCCAACTTCAACAAATACAGAGTACTATCACATTTATATCACACGAACTGCATCAAATCAAAAACAGAATACCACATAAGGTATGGAAATTCTTGCAGATTTCTACCTCAGATAGAGGATCCAATGTTTGCCCGACAGGACGACCAGGATCTACACATTCAGAAGGAGGATCTAATGTTTTTTTAGCTACTCGGACTGACTTAGCACTTTCTGGAGGAAGCTCCAATGTTTTCTTAGGAGAAACACCAGTGCCGGCCATCACATCCATCAGAACCTCTGAAGGGAAAACTATTTCATTTCACTTTCCGACCCGGCCTAGCTCCATATTATCTGGACTCAATCTAAAATCATAAAAGGATTGGACGAAGTGATCTCGTTCTACTCTAAGGGCCTCGGCCGACTTCATCATCACATCATCATGCTCCACCAGATCTGTATACTTTTTTGCGACCTCTACAGCCGTTTTAGCTTTCTCAGCTTTCTTCTCCTTCTCCAGCTTGAGCTCAGCTTTAAGCCCCTTCACACGAGTGGATTGATCTTCAAACTCCTTCATACGAGTAGATTGAACTTTAAACTTCGTTGTAAAATCCCCAAACTCCTGGCTCCTCTTTTCCAGACACTTTTTTGCCCCTTTCAGCAGCATTGAGAGTTGTCAGTACAAACATACAGAGACAAAGTCAGCACAACTATTTTTAGTCTGAATACAAAGATAATTAAGGATTCTAAAAACATACCGCAAAAATATGTTTGTAATACTCCTCATCGAGCTGCTCCGGGTCCGTCCCAGCCATCAGACAGTAATTTAACTCCAGTTCTTTCATCTTAGCTGCGACATGAGCATTAGTTTGAGAACTACCCTCTTCATCATGACTTTTTCTTTTTAGCTAGGTCTTCTCGACCTCAGCAGAAGCAACTGCGGTCACTTCAAGTTTCTCGGCCACATCGCCAGAAATAGACTTTGCGATCTCTTATGTCGTGGCCACCACCCCGGTGACAAAAGAACTTTGCTGAGCTGGCATCCCAGACCTTTGAGTATTCTGTTTAGTGATCTAAGGTGCAAGAGGTAAAAGACTAAGAACTTCATCCACAGTCAGGTAAACTTTCCCTTCAGCCATAATTCGTTTCTCCTGAGCTTGTTGAACCTTGGGTACTACAAAATCTATCCTTTTATCCGTACAGATGCTGAGCTCACCAAGCACCTGCTTTAGCTCATCCTGATCTCGAGTAATACAGTCGAACAGACTTGCCTTATCAGGCGTATATAAAGGCTTGGGTTCTGCCAAAATAAGGAACTCAACATTAAGCAGCAGATCGAAGATAAGTTATTAGTTATTTGAAGATTGATCAACATTACTTACTTGGATTATAATATCTATGGCTCAGTTCAAGCGCTGGTTCATTTGGAACCTTCATACAGTTACCATCTACCCATACAAGGTGGTCGTTCCATGGTCTACCCGAGGGTAACCACTACTTCGACCTTCGACATATTTCCATTTATAAAACTTCATCACATCTTCAGCTTCGAATTGCTTTGCAGTCCCTTCCTTCCTCCATTTTCCATTCAGTACCTCACATACCCTCATCATTTCATAAACATTTCCATTTAACTGGGCAGGGCAACACTGTAACACATTCATAACCCCTTTCTGAAAGAAGGTAAGAGGAATTCTAAGGCCATATACGACCTGATTCAAAAAATACAAAAACACATTACTCGGGCCTGATAGCCCGAGACCATTATAATATGAGAGATTAACCTCTTCACTAATCCTTTTATCCTTCTTCTACTTTTCCAAGCATGGGACTTGGTAGTATACAGCCACCTCCCTTTTACCAGGGATATAGGCCCAGAACCAGAGACCTTGCTCCTTCACATAGCTTCCCCATTCTCCCTGTAATTTCTTTTCATATTTCAAGTATTATTTCCCTATATCTACCACCTTTAGGTATATAACAAGGGATTTCTCTTTCTTTGCTTTATCTTCCCTCTCTATCACCTCCTCAATTTTACTGAGTTCCCTACCCTCTATGCTTATCATTACACTGTTTACAGTTTTCTCCATCATACTATACTCGTCTCCCTTCCCTGACGACGATGTTTCCTTAGAACTGGACGATACTACAAATTTATTGGTGGGAATACTAGGTTTAGAAAACATAACGAACCTACATATACATAAACATATTTTATCATTATCTCTATATTGCATACAGACAAAACAAACCAACCTTCTACCCAGTTAACATATCTATTTTACCAATTCCCAAAGTAAAAAAAACAAAAAAGCAACACAAAAATCAATCATTTCAATTTTCCCTCTCCTTCTTCAAGCAAGCATTTTCTCTCTTTATAGTCTGTTCATATATAAAAATTCTCCAACTCTAAAACTCTATCATTTTCATTAAAAAAAACCTAAAACCTCTACATTATCAGATACACATATCAAACAGGTTATTACACATTAAAACATATTACTACACATATCACACAAACTACTACAAATATAATCCAGATAACTAAACAAATCAGACGGACAGAGTCCTGTATTACCAACCTGTACTTGAAGAACAATAGTCTTCTTCTTTACCCGAACGTCTTGCTGAGATTGAACGCTCCCATTGCTTCCCAATAGTTTTCTATCGCCTGATGAAGATTTCCTTCTCAAGTTCCACTCAGAGCTCAAATGTTTCTTCTCCTTGTAAATAAGATTTACACCACTTTTTTCTTTCTATGAAACTGTAGATAATTTATGAGGGAGAGAAAGGCGTATTTTTATACTCTCCCTCGGTTTGTAAAACAACGGTTCCTTCAGACACGTATCAGTCACCCCTACTGTCTCTGCAAGCACGTCATTTCGGTTAAAGGCGTCATCATAACTTCTGTGATAACGTCTACCGTCATCACGTCTGTCCCTATTGTTTGCACCTCTTCCTCAAACACAGTACAAATGACCAATCACCTTACTTTTATACCCTACCAAGATCGTACAACTTTCCTAAAACATATCAATATTCAAAATTTGAAGATATTAATATAGTTACTAAAATCCTACAACTGTCTCTCATAATATCCGTACACAAAGAGTAAAATAGAATACTTTACTCTTATTCAAACAGTTCGAGACATCACATTACTTTATTTCTCTCAAAATTCCTCACCTTACATTTATTTGGGTTCCAACATAGAATACTGCAAACACAATACTTCGTATGCGCTCTCATACTTCGAGCCTACCAAGCTCACCAGTTACATCTAAAGCAACCTCGATGGTATGCCTCCACACACATAATGGTCTCTCCATGTGCTGCCCTTGCATCCTTTTCAACGAACTTTTCATACGTGAGCTGTCGAGCAATCAGTTCTCGTACTGTGGCACCCAGCAACGACCTTCATACTCTACACCAGAAAAAGCGATTATACTCTACACGCTTACCTTCATCATCTAATCCGACCAGATTCAATGGCCACTCCGGAAGTACAATATCATAAGACAATCGATAAAAATATTGCTCACGAAGTTCCGCAACCATGATATTGAACCGACCATCTGCTGCCTGTTGAGTACGATGAGCATGAGTCTTCACCATGTTTAAACACACTACCTTTAAAACAAAATTATCCCTACAAACGATGAAAATCATAACAGCAAGGAATCACTATATATAGCCGCGAGGAAGATCTCCGCAAATCCAGATCCCCCCACAGATTTTGCTGTGAGAAATATTTTGAGAAAATTTTTGGGACAACAAAATATCCACATCAAATACAAAATATTATGGCAAGTCAGTCTTTCCATAGTATAAAATATCTCATCCGATTGTATACAAGCCAATATAAAGTTAGCCCCATACAAGATCAAACAAATCCAGCAGTAGCACCTGCAGATTAATATCAACCCTTTCTTACAGTTCGAAATACTCTGTCATCCAGTTCGAGTACACAGGTTGAAGAACAACATATATATTTCCATCCACCAAGCCATCTCGCCGAAAGTATCTACTTCCTATCACCACATTCTCAAAACTCATTTATCACTAGCATCAACTACAATAGAAACTAAAATCCTAACAGCTCGATTTTCCCCATCATATCATATACTAAACACCTATTTCCAGACTACTATTTTACAACAGAAAACTATACAAACAAGTTCGATACAAGGAAAGAAAATACCAGAACATCAACATTTCATTAGTTCAAAGATTTCTCTTACATAATACTTTTCAAATAACAAAATGATCCAAATAATTCCAACAGATTACTTTACAAAGTTACAGCTCGAATTGCTTATAGCAATTCGAAGAAAAGACGATGAAAAATTAAAGCTTCTTCCAAACTCTGATCCCATGCTGCAAGGTCTAGGAAACAGTTAGAACTGGAAATTGCAGATGAAAGATCTTCTTCATGGCCAATATCTATGGTCCATGGAAAAAATGATTCCTCCATCATCGCCACCTCTTCCACCATAACCCCCACCCGGCATACTAGAGACAGACGGAAGGTCCTATTTTTTAGAAATGACCATTCACTAGCAAAATATCTGCGAGACTCCCTCGGATGAATGCCTGCCACTTCATCTTCAGTTGTAATAGCCTCCTCCATCAGCAAACGAAGCCCATTCGGCGTTCTGCCTCATATGTCAGCAGATAGTAAAACCGTGCCATCTGATAATAATCATCCCCCACTTCCATCACTTTTTTATATGACATACGGTAATTGGTATGTGACACGGGAATTGGTGTCGGCAAATGCAGAGGTTGATATCCAAAGTACTAGATACGTAATTCCTTCATTTTTTTACGAATCCTAGACTCCCGAGATTGGTTCTTGGTAGTCACCATACTCTCAGCAATCAAGTTCTTCTCAACAGTCAAGAATAGAGAAAAAGAGAAAAGGAGAATCAGAGAAGAAGAGAAGAGGACTTGGTTCATCACTCTTACCTCTGAATGCCTTTTATACTGTAAAGAGCATTTAAAGCAGACCCTTCACATTCCCAACGTTAGTAGGATTTCCCATGCCAACAACATTGACAACAACCATTGGTTCTAGGAAAGCCAACAAACACCAATAGATACTCATGAATATACATTGGAAATGATTCCCAGATTTTAACTGTAGCATTAATGGTACTTCGCAACCAACACTACTCGCTCGCAAGGTTCCTCATACTGTTGGCTGAGAAGGGGCGGTTGTAGTTGCTTATTCTGCATCTCGAACGTATGCTTCATCTTCAAACCACATATGAACTTTTGATCTCACCAATAGAGCACGTGGTGTTGGGGGTGAACGTGCGGAATACATCACCCTCGCGCAATTTGGTTTTATCTGTTATCCTCATGACATACAAATAATCTACCAAGAAACTAGAAATAAAATTAACATGCACACAAAGTACAATATTTACTGGAGGTTCACCATAAGGTTACTCCCCCACCAAGCTAGAAATCCACAATGCATCCAAGTTTAATTACAAGCACTCAAGGGATTCTAACAAACATATAAATCCCTAATCTTGCAATAATCCTCACATAGATTTACAAGAGATAAAATAAACATAAGAGATCCATCAAGAACATTAAATATTACTTCAACAAAGACCATGTTGCATACCTTCTTCTTGAAACCCTTCAATCTTCTCTCTACCTTGATTTCTCTTCTTAACAACCAAGAGGTACCTCCCCTCTCACCATCAACTCCCAAAAGAACACCCTCCACCTTCTTCCTTGTAAAGACCAACTCTTTACAAGGTCTACCACAGAGGCTACATCTCTTCTAGACTTTAAATTTCTCACACAGAGGCTTTTTAACTCACACACTGTGTTAGGAGGCTTTGAACCCACACCCTATATTTATAGACTCTCAATAGGTCATCTCTGAAGTACACATCACGAGATAAACCATCATTTTAGATTAAATCCCCTTCAAAACAAACTTAGAAATAAATAAATAGAGCCTTTTTCGTTCGAACGATCTCATAACTTGTTTGAACGACTTCAACGTAAACTCTGCCATTCGAACGACTTTTCCCTGTTTTGAGCCGTAATCCTAACACGTGGCACAAAAAGAATCAAGACAGCAACATCAGAAAGCAAATACAATACAAATTTCTCAACCAACACCACTCGTCCATGAGGCTCCTCATCCTCTTAGTTAAGAGCCATCTTGCAATAGCTTATTTTGTGTCTCGAACTCAAGATTCATCCACGACCTCATCAACATACAGGAAACACTACTAAAGACATGTTCAAATATTCTTTAGTTCGATTCATCACTTTCGACCTCCACATCAATAGTTTGATTTATGCAAGTGTACAGTCATCAATAGAGCCGTTGTACAACAACAGAGGCCAGGACTTTACACAATCTGGTCAAAGAACATCTTGCATATACTTTGTAACATCCATTATTAAGAATATTAATGGTCATCAAACAGTCATATTATAAGACCTATATATAAGACCAGAGAACTACAGATTAGGGACAGACAATTCTATACATAAGAACCCTTACTCCGAAATTCCGCTGAGGGCACTCATTGTAATAAGTTAGCAACCTCAATAAGATCATTTTTTCTTTCTCAAAATCCTCGAGAGATGTCGTGGTCTTTAACCTATTCAAAGGTTTTCTACCCTAAATTATCTTGTTGGTTATTGTTTACTGTTCTTGAACATTCTAGACACATTTGGTGTAAAGGCTAAGTCCGAATCCCGAAATTAAACCATTACAGTTAGTTTTGTCATTTATGGTAACAAGTATGGTTATGATTGTCATTAGTAAAAAAAATGATGAATATAGAGAGTGAGCAACATCTCTATCTCTCTAATCAAAGCAAATACCTCTCTTTGAGAATTCAGTTTTAACCCAACTTATCTCGATATTTCACCCTCCAAGGGATATTTTGAAAGGTATGGGCAATGCAATAACCAACCAGGCTTTCAAAAATATTATATCTCACATTAGGGGTGACTCTTTGTATTGGGGACGACCTACGAATACTTCAAACTGTCAACAACCAAGAGCAATGGTATTCGTTATTACAAGGATTTAAGTTATTAGCTTATGACTCTTACCTTATTTTTTCCGGTCATTTCATACTAATAGATTCGCTTGATTCATGAGAAGTGTACACAAAATAAAATTATGTACAAGTTTTGATGAAAAAATATAATTCGTTTTCATTACCGAATTTTTGTAATGAAAATACTCCAACCAAGAACATAATACCTTGGCATTTACGAGGAAAAAAATTTATGGGATTAAATTTAGCATCCTATTCTTATTTTTCGCTATAACGTGGCATATATTGTGGCCAAAAAAGAATTTAGAGTGTAATAGCGCCAAAGGCACTTGACTTTATGTTAAAAATTACTATCATCCGTGACTTGGTCACGTCACGGTGAATGCCATTCAATTGACATGATGTGGTTCACACACAATTTTATCTAACCGACCAGTAGGGAGGCCACTTTACACATAACTACACAAAAATGCTCTTGGTGGTTACAAAACGGTTTCATGGTAGTCCGTCTGAAGCAATTTTCTGCCTGTTTTGCCCTTCCAAATCTGTCGCCATTATTTTAGGGAACCTTAACAAATCTTAACCAAAAAAAATTTTGATTCATAAACTGTCTTTTTAAGTTTTTACATATATAAGTATTTGGGCTGAAAAACAAAAATAAGTTAAAAAATAATTACCCTTTATGTCATTTAATTGAAACTTATTAAGTACAAATAGTTGAATCATCGCGACATTAGTTGGAAACTTAAAAAGAAGAATAAAATCACCAAAATTATAGGAGTTTTGGAAAAGAGAGAGTCTCACGAAGTCGTCCCATAATTATCTCAACAAAACTCTTCATATTCTTCTTAGTAGCTCACTCTCTCCATCTTCAAACAAATCCCTCTTTACCTTAGCGTTTGGTTGAAATTACTCAAAAAAGAGCTCAGAATGATCCATTACCAAACAAAGGGGGAAATGAAAAGGCTTAAAAGGGCTAACGAGGCTAACCTGCTTGGCTTTTATGTTTAATCATTTTTATGGTTGGTATTTTAATCCATGGAAAAATCTTTATACTTTTCATTCCTTATTGTTTGAGATAGTGTGGACGGATGTGTTGAAAAAAAGACGATAATAAAAGAAACTTGCAATCGATCCTACCAGTACCCGGTATACTAGTAATAAATATAGCGCCGAAGGTCGAGGTATTCGCAGTGGCATTTATGTTGCCAAAAGAAATATACCGGTTTTGTTTTTATTTTTTTTGGTTTTGTTGTTTCTGTTAACGACGTATACATTTATGTTGGTTTACATCTCTCTAAATGTGTCTCCTAATCTCTCTCTCTCTAAATTTCATACCTAATTGTTTACAGGTATGAGTTTCAATTGAATTCGATTGCGTTTTGTCCCAATTTCTGATTTCTAGGATTTTATATTAGGCGCTTGTTTTGATTTAACATGAAACATTGAAACCCTTAAGTTAAGACCTTTGAAAATCACACTGTAATGCAATCACTCTAATTTGACTCAACATACTTAAGTTTTGTAATTTTGACGTTTTAGGGCGAGATTGAACTATATAGATTAGGGTTTTTATTTTCTCTGCTAATTTGACTGTGATGATGGTGGTGAAATTACTAATTATAGTAAATCAGAACCCAAGTTACAGGTTCTTAACTTGAATCATTCTGAATCAATGGGTGAACTTAATCAAAATTAGGGTTATCAGTTACTGGGTTTTTGTTATAATGTTTTGCCCGAAGATTATATTTATTCTTGTAATTAGGAATCACAAATTTGTGGTGTGGGGGAGTGATAGAGGGGGAAATTTCTCTCTTTCTCTTTGATTTTACTATTATTATCTATTCCTAGTGGGGGTGTCAATGTAGGTAATTGTTAAGGTCTTGAATTTTGTGTTTTGTTTTGTAGGATTACATCAGAAAACGGGCTTTATTTGTATGTGTCATTGCAGAGAATTATGTTTACTAATGTAAGCGTTTTTAGATTTTCATGAGTTTAGAATTGGATTTCTTCCAATTTCATATTTTATTAGTGTATGATTTTTTCATGTTTTAGGATGTTTATTGTTTCATTTTTCTCCCATGGGACGCTATTTTATTATTCAATTATCACACTCATATTAGCTTACTATTTGAGAGAAGAACTCAAGTGCCAAGAAATAAAAACAGAATGTAAAGAAAATCTTTAAGTGGAGAAGCAACAATTTAAGAAAAAATCTTGTGCAAAAATTCTGATAAATTGTAGTAATGCAAGACATACTTTAGTGTTGTCTGACAGTATTTATAGGAACACCTAAAAACTGTACATGAATTGATTTGTTAACTGTGATTTATTGATTGGGATATTCATCGTTTTTGTACTATGATGCATTATGCTAGTATATGCGTAATGTTTTATATTAGAGATGGGTTTCTTACTTTATAAAAACTGAAGTCTTTGCTTGGTTTAAATTATTAGGGCAAAGTCAGGTGAGTGAGAAGATGAGTAAATATGGATTGAACTTACGGGTTCAACCATCCAAGCAAGCGAAGCGAACTGGTAAACTTCCGCTGCCCCAAATTCCTGGTTTTATGGATGATGATGATGGTGATGTTAACCAAAAGATTGTTCGCCAAGCAACAACAAAGAAGGTTCTCAAGGACGTAAGTTTTCCCTTTCAAGAATAATAATACCTTTATGTACTCTCTTTTTTATTTTATAATCTTATCAATTATATTGTTGAAGCTGCAAAGTCTAAAAGAGGGCCAAGATACATAATATTACGATTTTTTCGTGTGTTTTAATCTATTTTTTATAAATTCATTGCTTGATCATTTTACACTTTTTATTTTATATAGGTTGAAGAGCAACATAAGAAAGCATTAGAGGAGGATCCGTTGGTTTTTGATTATGATGGTGCGTAAGATGAAATGAAGCAGCAGTTATCCGCCCAGTTGCACATGATCGCCATGAGAGAAAGGTACGCTGCTTTCATTTATAATTGACTTGTATAACTAATGATACTTCATGATTTATTGAACATAAAATCTATTGCAGAAAGCAATAAGACTTTTTCAGTCAGTTAGTTAGAAGGGGATGAGGCGAAAGATAAGTCTTGAATTAGAAGAAAAAAACCAATGTTATTTTGAATGATTGGTATTTATTCATGATTAACTATATAATAAAAGCCTTTTTATGGATTACCCCTCTTATTTACTATTCAACCTGTCAAACTGCTGAGTTTTGCATAGTATAAAAGTTTCTTAAAGTTTAATATGCATCACATTTGGACAAGTTATGTTTTTTTAAAGAGTAGCCATATGACGAGACTTTTGATCTTTGAATGGATCTGTCAGCTTCATTGGAAAGAAGATAATTTAAATCAGTCATATCGTTATTTGGTTTGTTTGACTAAATCTATTGCTACTTTTTCGTGTGTGGGTAATCTATAGTTACTTTTGGCGCCCTTAATGTTAGGTAATATTTATATGAGAAGAAAACTCACAGTAAACAATACTCATGACAAAATTGAAATATACTAATGTAGCTGTAACAAATCAAATTTGGGCAAGGCTATAAGAATTTCGTGAGGAGGCTCATTTGTTGTTAGGTTTTCTCCTGTCGTGTCTTCTGTTACAAATTGGTTGGGTTTTTTTTCAGTCAAAATACATCGATGCATTAAAGCAAAAAGCTAAAGAAAGAGAAAGGGAGCACGAGGTAATATTTGAGAAAAAAATTGTCAAAGAACGAAGCAAAGAAGACCATCTCTTCAAAGATAAGGACAAGTTTGTTACGGGTGCTTATAAAAGGAAACTTGCAGAGCAGGCAAAATGGTTGGAGGGAGAGTGTATCCGTGAGCTTCGTGAGGAGAAAGATGATGTATGTGCATCTTCTCTTTAACGTTAATTTATTGTTAAATTCAAATTTTAACATCTTCAAAAATGAAATCTAACGACATTTAAATTGATACTGTATCTTTACTAGGTTACTAAGAAGAGTGATATGACCGATTTCTACTTCAACCTTACGAAGAATGTTGCTTTGGGTGCCAAAACAGCAGAGTTCAGTAAGCCAGTGAAGCAAGATGAGGAGGCGGCCACGAATACATTAGAAAAAGAAGTGGGTCAAATATCCCCTCCTGAGAGGGGTCCTACACGCATGGAGAGAGAGATGGATCAGCCATTACAGGACCAGAAGAAGCAGGAGCATGAAGCTGGTGAAAAATCATTAGAGAAAGATCAAACTGAACAGCAACCTTTAGATGACCAGAAGACGCGGGAGCATCACAAAAGAAGTGAAGATGCCGTGGCTCCGGCTAAGGAACGATTTCTGGCACGCAAGAGAGCCAAAGTTCAGTAGGTAATAATACTTTACTGAGTTTCATTTTGTTTAATCCTGCAAGAGAATAATAGTCTGAAATGTAGTTATTCCCCACATTTCTAGCAAATGACAACATCAGAAAAGGATTACAAATATGGAAGATTTTGCATGTTATGTAAATTTAAAAATGTAGGCTTCAGTTATCATTTGGTTAATTGAGATCTTGTTTATAGACTTAAGGAGCAAGGAGGAATCGGGATTAGAAGGATTTAGGGTATGAATAGGCATTAAAGGGTAAATGATTGGGCAGATTTGGAGAAGAGAGGGGACAAGCTATGGAGAAGGGACATGATAGCTGTGTGGCTAGAGTGAGAGGGATATGGACCTTGCAGTGGTTGGAGAGATATTATGAGCTGTGGAGAAAACTTCAAATTTAAAGATAGATGAGGTATTGGAAGGAAATATTCTTCTTACTGATTTAATGAAGGGAATGGAGTTAGCCCTCCCGAGTTTCACTAGGGATGATAAAAGGGTTTGATTTTGAAACAAAAATAGCCACTTCACAATGAATTCGTAGTGCGCAAGGCCTCTACTGCCTTTAAATGTTTAACTTCTGTTCATTGCATTTGGTTCTCCAAAGCCCCTCTTAAATCCATTTTTGTATAATTTTATCGTCTGATGTTGGAATTTGGAAATATATGTATTATAACAATGTACGAAGGAATGGAGGTGGGGACGCCTTATCTATTGTCAGATAGCCTGAGATATCTCTTTTTGTTTTCTTGGTGCGATAATTCATACTTGGGCATGTCAATGTCAATTTCTGATCTTTTTTGCCGTTGGCCAAACCCTCCCTTGACTGATAAATGAACGATTTTGTCAAAGATGTCTTTTCGGGTATTATCTGTGACATATGGAATGTGTGTAAAAACCGAATATTTACAGGCATCTTTTAGATAATGGCTCTTCTCTTTTGCACTTATCTGTGCGGGTTGAAGTCGGATATAATTTGTTCTACAGGTGTCTAAAATTGTATGACAGTATCTTTTGGTTTATGTCCATGGTGTATTCGTCGTTTCTCTTTTAGCATTATTGATTTTGCTGAACATGTCTGTTCTTTGCTATTTTATATTTTTATTTATGTGATTTTTTTCTTCTTATGGTTATGTTATGCAGGATTTTAAGAAAGTTGATTCCGGCCGCTGGGAATTTCCACATGAAGGGTTTTGAGTGGTCAAAAACACTTGTTGAAGCAGGTTAACAGGCGGAAATCCTCTAATTTAAATAGCTATCATCAGCAATCTTAAAAGTCAACAAACCACTTCAGTGGGGCCATGTTTTAAGTAGGAAAATTTTGGCTCGAAGAAGAAAATGGAGAGACTAAATAGGGACAAAAACGTACTTGTGCAGGCACTATTGAGGTTGAGGCAGCAGCAACAGGCAAGTGATCACCAGTTGGCAGACGTTAGGGCGGCGGTTTCAGGGTATGGGACAGAGACAGCAAAAAATGATGTCCTTCTTGGCAAAGGCGATGCATTATGTTGGAGGTAACATGAAAAGGAGATATTCCTAGAACAGGAAAATACGCCAAATAACGAAAATGCTGAATCTCCAGATGGGCAGATCATTAGATCATTAAAAGCATCTCCAACAAAGTGGTATGGTGTTACGTTTTTAGCATACTCTTGCAAAAACTACCTCCAACAGGAGTATGGGGTTCAGCATACTCACCCCCATACCCCTCCAAAATATGCAAATCCTGAACTTGGCGAGGAGTATGCGCATACCGCCTAGGCGCTGAACCGTTCAGCGCCCAACAACTTTTTAAATACAGCTGTCTAAGAGAAAAATAATAATTAATAAATGCTAGGCGCTGAACCGTTCAGTGCCAAAGAAAAAATACATATCATTTGGCTTTTTGGTGTTAGGTGCTGAACCGTTAAGCGCCCAGTAGAAAAAACGTAATTTTCTGTTGGACCAAAACAGTATGCGATTCTGGAATACCTATGGTAAACCGGAATTGCATACTGTTCTGTTGGAGATGCTCTAAGTACCAGTCTCTGAAGATCAATACCTCTCACATGCTGGAAACCAACACTTCTTCGGGGTTCTGATCTCAAGACCCACATGGCTTTCAGGCAGCTGAGAGTTTATTACCAAAGCTGACAATGTGATGGAACAATGTCAATAGAAACTAAACTTTTCTCAACCTTTCCTGATGTCGATGTGTTACTGGAACGTGGAGGAGATATCTAGGCTTCCTAGCATATTTGATGCTTACTGGGAAGATCTAATTTCTATAGGTCAACCCTCCGGGGTTCTAGATATGATTAACTCGAGCACAATGGTAGGTTTTTCCAATGAAGAAGCACAAGCAGAGCATGACATTGGATCGGGCGATGTAGGAGTATGGACTAGCTTGTAAACAAGAAATATATGTGATTTTAGTACACACATAAAACAGCTTAGTACAGATAACTAATAGCTCTTGTTTGTATTGGAGATGAGGGAAAGGTATATTTCGTATTGGTATATTTTGGTGTTTCATGTTTAACATATGGTGTTTGGTTCGTGGATAACGGAGGAAATTGTGAATTTGATTTTCATGAAATCCATTTTCCATTCGAGATGGAAAACAAAAATGGAAAATGGAAAACTTATCAAATCATAGAAAACCTGATTTCTTCTTTTAAACGAGGTTATTCAATTTCACCACGGAGTGTCGGGGGTCGACAATTTTGTTATTCTTGACTTTAGAAAAAAAAAAAAATGGTGCTAAAAATATTGCGTCTCTCTCTGAAACAAGGAACAATAGTTGCTTGGATATGTTTATTTGTGCCATGATGTTGTCGGGTGGCTTGTATGAAATTATCCCAACCTCCACCAAGAATTTCAATTGTCTTAAGGTTTATGGTTTATAGTTTATGAAGTGATTTTACGATAGTTTATAGTCCACTTTTAAGTGAAAATGTGCCAAAATTTTAAAAAATTTGTAGTTTAAACTTCTTTTTTTATTTGTGCCATGATGTTGTCGGGTGAGATTGTGTGAAATTATCCCAACCTCCACCAAGGAAGTTTATGAAGTGATTTTAGGATAATTTATAGTTCACTTTTAAGTGAAAATGTGTTAAAACAATTTAGTTTAAACTGTTTGGAGTTGGGTCCAAGCCCAAGCTAGGAACCCAACAGGGTTGAGGTGTCCTATACGGACTCCCAATAAGCCCATAGGCCCGATAGGGTTATGGGGAGAGTTTGAGTAGATTGGGTAACTTATGTTGTAGGGTTACATATATATATATATCTATGTATGTTGTACAGAGAACACAATTATGATGAATCAATAAATCTCTCTTTCTCTCTCTCATATTGTTCATAAGCTATAATATTATATTACTCTAGATTGATCATCATCTTCCAACACGTTATCAGCACGCAAACTCTAGGAACGAGGAGAGCAGAAACTAACTCTCTGATCACAGTTTTTACGGAAACCAAGCGATCAGGAGAAGAGGTATTTTACGATTTGTTGTATACCTATTTTCAGATCTATACTATATAATAGATCATGTTTCTAAAACCTATTTTTCCCTCTTTTTTTCGGATTAAAAATTAGGGTTTCTGGTATTTTTTTACCCTTGATAAATAGTTGTTTTCAAATTCATATTTTTTTCTATGAAGATTGGATAAAGGCGAGACCACTTTGGTTGGATAGCATACTTCGAGAGCTTTCCAACGGTATATGGCACGTCTCTGGGAGATGTGTCAATCGCCGAGAATTACGCATTGAAACTAGCAGTTTCACGGCCAAAAATAGCGTTTTTTGGTCAATGACGTCAGCACAATAATAAAAATATTTTATTATTATTAATTTTTTATATAATTATCATATATGATGTCATCATTATCCACTGTGACGTCAGCATTGACACGTGTCGAGGACACGTGGCACGGCACGTGTGTGGCACGCGTGGCATGCCTGTGAGTTACCAGAGGCGACACGTGGCGGTCACTGGAGACCAGCAGCCGTGTGTGAGGCACGTGTGCAGTCCGTGTGTTTGGCACGTATGCATCCCGTGCGTATGACACGTATGGTCGTCCGTGCGTAGCACGTGGCAGACCGGGTCAAGCCGGTTCAGACCAGTCAACCCGGTCCAGGCCTTAACCCAGACCGAGTCAGACCGGTCCAGACACTAAAACGGCTATAGCCCAATTTTTGGTCAATTTGAGCCAATTTTTTTTGAAAAATTTATGTACCTACCCCGTGGGGACTCATTTTGAATTTTTTATGCACAATATTTTAAAAAAAAAATTGGGAATAGGTGCCTCGTATATGAGCATGGCTTACTTATATGTGATATAAGTATATGTGTAATACCTATTTAAGTATTTACGATAGCTTATAGGATATTACTAGTATGCCCCTAGGATACTAATTATCATGATTAGGGATCACTGATAATACGAAACCAAAACTTATTTAGCATACGATTGTGAGTCATATCTAAATCACAGTTATTTGTTATTGACAAATACTTAGAGCTCAATTGGAAATTGACTCAGTCTTATTTCTAAAAACTTGGCGTCTGAGTAACCAATTTTTCGTATCTAGATGTAATTAGATGTTACATGCATAACATTTAGTGGTATATAAGCATTAATTGCAACCTATAGTACCCTAGAATGTTAGTTCAAAGACATGCATAATCAACCTATCTTGTGAACCCAGCTGACTTCGGGATAGAACCACTTGTGAGCTAAACATCTAATACCCATCATATTCGTAGCAAATAGGGTCATTTGGCTAGAATATACAAACTTTAATAGAACTATAGGGCTTAGAATACCCTAGTTCTCAGAATAAGGAATACAACATCTAGTGGTTTTGAATAGCTGTCTTGGCTAAGACTCTATTAAAACATACTTTAAGGTTAAGATCACCATTTTATAGCGTAATATTTGGATTTGACGCTTAATAGAATTTTATGAGTATAAAGCCATGAACAGGGTTCACTTACAAGTAATGATTGCGAATCATGTACTTCATTGCGCTATATAATATGAACCATAAGTACTGTTTGGTAATCATGTACTTACATTGGATTTCATAAGTAATATGATATGAACAAGGTTCACCTACAAGTAATGATTGGGAATCACTGACTTGTATACTATGAATTACCTCTATGCAATGAATTTTTTTCAAGTACTACTACTGGTATTGATCTACATGCGTAATAGATGTTGGTAACACTCAGAATATTGAGTATTTTCATACTGCAATTTCTATTTCAGGTACCAATAAACTTAACCTGTAAGGATACTTAAATCCATCTGCTATTGCAGTATCTAGAAAATAGTATTGTTGAGAATAATAAGTCTATAAATAACAAAGTAAGAGCTTTGTTTGGCACCCTCGCCTCCATATTCAGGAAGGCATGATAATGGATTAGCTTATACTAAAATAATATTGTATGACTACGACAAAATTTGTATTCGGCAGTGCAACTCCACTATATTCTCACATGGAGCAATAGTTGAGGTAAATATAAATATTGAGAATATTCTATTACAATTTTTACGCTTCAGATATTGCACTTCCGAGGCAACATTTGATAGATCACTGTACACGTAGAACTAATTCACGTTTTTCTCATTTATGAGCAAAACAATGAGCTACTGGTTTCAAACCTCAAGCTTATGCTACTAAAAGTAAGCATGTGACAAGGTCATACAATGTTGGGTCTAGTGACACAGGGGAAGTTGTAGACAGGGTCGCAATTGTGGATTAACGAGAGGTGGTAACAATGACAGGATTCAATTCAAGCCATCAATAACCTACGACAAGGGGAACAAGAAGTTCACCAATTGACCAAAATGGAATAGGAAGAATTTTAAAATAGATACGAGATAGTCGGGTATGGGATTGCAAGGCACCCCAGACGATGCAGAGAGATCATCCCCAGACTTATCACGTGATCGCAGCTAACATAGACTACGCTACGGTAAAGTCTACAGCTTTAATTCTCCCATGATACCAATGCAGTATTGGATCAAGTTCTACGAATGAACAGTAGTAAATTCTCAATAGATGAATGATGTCACCTAGAGAACACTGCCAAGTAGTAACTTTACTTGTTGAAGTAGTAGTTTTGCTTTATTAGTTCTATCATTGACTGAGTTGGAAATTCTTCAGTATTTAGTTTAATAGAAGGCTCGTGACATGCACTGGTTTGGTATCCCATCTATGTGAGATTGTTATTTGATTTCCTTTTGTGAATTTATTGTTTGGGAAGTAGTTAAATTCTATGTATGATAGTTGATCTACTACATACAACCTGCCTATGGATCTATTTGCTCATTGAGCATGACCGATAATCGGATGAGTGGCGACACATTTCTAAGAGACATTAGTACCACGCACTCGATCCCTTTGAAGTATGAATATATTTCTTGTCAAACTTTTGCATCAGGGATGGCACGAATATCATTGGCACGGCCAACATGATAGAACGCACTAAGTGCGTCACGCTATTACTCTCTAACGGTACGATATAGGGTATCTAGTCCACTTTATAAACTAGTAAATCCAGCCAGATTTTACTGAGTTTAGGGAGACACATGATAATTCTTATCACGTAATGACTATCGGAAAAAATGACAGACATGGTTTTATGCATTTCATATATGTCTAAAGGTTATAACATGTTATTGGAACGGTTTCCAATACACTCCTCAGGGCTCTGATAATGAGGAGGATTATCGAGATTATATCTCACATTTCCTTAAAGGGAGAGAAGATCCAGAAGTGTACGTGTAATGATTACTTTCAAGGAAAGTTTATGACCAAGGTAGAGTGGGATCTCCAGTCTTTACTCCAAGCGCATCCATGGAGATACATGTGAACATTTCCATCCACATAGTAGCCCACTTTAATAATTATGGTAATAATAGATACATCTAGGAGATGGTCCAATATTAGCACGACTTCTCACTGAGATCATTCGATCACAGGCTCAGTTCTTGGATTAACCTATCAAAGTCGATCGATGCGACTTGACGGGGGATTGGGAGTTGGACTCACAGGCTTTTGATGATTATTTTACCGCTAAATGAGATAGATGATTGAGCATCGTAAGTACCCCATACCATACCCAACTCGGGATTGGCGGAAAACCTAATCAAGCGATTTAGGATAATCGTTAGGCCACTGTTATTACGATCACAACTTCCAACTAGTGTGTGGGATATGCATTATTGCTCCCACAACACTGATTAGGGTTCCTCCCTTAGCAAATCATCAAACTATTTTTTCCCAAAAGCGACTAGTAACTGGGTCGGTGCCCGGTGTCGCCCATCGATGAATATTTGGATGTTCCGTACAGGTGCCAATCATACCACAATCTATGAAGATGGGACCCTCATCGTCGGCCTGGTATTATGTGTGTTACGATTCGCATTTATCACTTGATATTTGGACCCACTGGCGACGTATATCCTGCAGGGCAGATAATTGTCACTTTGATGAGACGATATTCCCAGCATTGGGGGGAGATATGACAGTCAATACTGAGGATGTTTCCAAGAGGTCTTGGAAAATAACATCGTTGTCTCATCTAGATCCCTATATATAAGTTAGGTGACAATAAGGTTCAACGGATTAGAAACCTCCAGTAGGTCGCAAATGATTTGCTAGACGCATTCATAAACACTATTGAAGTACTGTAAGCGTATGTACCTGTAAGTAATACACCTACACAGCAGAACGTTCCGGGGGAACTAGTACCATAGCAGAACGTTCTTGGGGAATTAGTACCACAAACAAATATGAGGCTCGCGCTTAGTGCGAAACACTGTTAAAAGAAAATATTCTGAGCCGGGGTACTGCAAAATAAGGGACAAATATGACTAATGGTGTATTCGGTTCATCGAGGATGAACCACCCATTGATAAGGTATTCATATTCATTGCTGTGTTCGCCATCAAGGATGAAGATTCAAAACCACTTATTGTAAACGACTGCGTGTTGTTGTACATTAACAAAAGTTGGTATATGGAATCCAAACGGAGCTCAGCTTATGCATAATGTGAAATGATACCATTGAATTATAGGTTATAAATGGGAAAGGTACAGAAATACGATTAACTAAGAGAGATAATATGGTCAAAGCAAGACTAGTTGCCCAAGAAATCTTTAAGAGATCTGGCATCGAGTACAGTGTGACCTATTACCCGGTTATGGACGTTATAACATTTCAGTACTTATTAGTCTGTCAAATTGTCGGGGACAAGCTAGACATGCGTCTGATGTAAATACCACGTATTTATATGAGAAACTAGATACAGATATATACATGAAGCTACCTAGGAATGTATAAGCTTATGGAAGCAACTAAGCCTAACACACGAGGTGTGTACGTAATAAAGTTGGAAAAATTATTGTTGACTTGAAGCAATGGGCCCATGTGACATAGTTGACAAAGTATTTGAAGGTTAAGGACTCTGTAAATATCATATCTGTCCATGCATTCTTATACATAAATTAGCTTCATTATCATCATAACAGTGTACTAAATGATTTGGATATCATTAGACCTCCGGGGAGATCACGAGAGTCGCTGAATGCCTTGGGAAGGAATTCAAAATACAAGACCTTGGGAAATCAAGAGTGTCTCAATTTATAGATCGAACATCTTGATAGTGGCACTCGTACACCAAACAATATATATCGAAAGAGTTATCTAATACTTTGATATGGCTGTAGCACACGGTGCTAAGTCGTTTATTGCGCGTCCAACACTTGGGTGTGGACAACGACATCTTTCACTATCCTAATGGGGGAGAAACTCCTAGGGCCGTGGTGCCATAGGTATGAGGTGATTTGCTATATTTAGTTGGGTATACTAGACCCAATGACTCATTCGCAGTGAACTATTTGGCTTGTCATAGTTTTGTTCCTACCAAAGGCACTGGAATGGGATCAAGCACATTCTGAGATATCTCATCGGCACGAAAGACTGGGGTCTGTTCCATCCACAACTTGGCAAACAGAAATTATAGGATACGCCGATACAGGATATTTGTCAGATCCACATAAAGGCCGACCACAATCGGGTTATGTGTTATTGTATGGAGATACTGCGATTTCATGGAGATCAGTGAAGCAGACAATGGTTGCTACATCCTCGAACTACACATAGATTTTTGCACTACATGAAGCCATCGGAGAATATTTCTGGTTGTGGTCTATGATCAACCACATCAATAGGAGTTACAATCTGAATTTATCCAAGATAAACCGACGACACAACGCAGCTTGTATCGTTCAAGTCAAAGGCGAATTTATTAAAGGTGACAAAACGAAATATATTTCACCAAAGTTCTTCCATATACACGAGTTGTAGAAGACGAATGAGATCAACGTTGTTCAAGTCCATTCAGAAGACAACCTGGCTGATCTATTCACGAAGGCTCTTGCATATCCTATGTTCAAGAGATTAGTTCATGGAATCGGCATGCGAAGTTTACAAGATTATTATCTCAGGGAGATCGACGTCAGAGGGAGTAGTCTCATCCTGATGTAGACACATGCGTGTTGTATTTTTTTTCTTGATAGTGCAATTTTTATCCTGGGGTTTTACTGGCTTGAGGTTTTAAAGAGGCAACGTATACACGTCCACAACCCATACAGGGCATATAATTGAACTCTTTCCCTACACAGCTTTTTGCCCAAGGGGTTTTGCTATGCAGATGTTTTGATGAGGCAAGTCGTCCTAGTATGGAACACCCCAATGGAGAGTGTTAGGAGTTGGGTTCAAGCCCAAGCTAGGAACCCAACATGGTTCGGGTGTCTTATACGGACTCTTAATAAGCCCATAGGCTCGATAGGGTTATAGGGAGAGTTTGAGTAGATTGGGTAACTAATGTTGTAGGGTTACCTATATAAACACAATTATGATGAATCAATAAATCTCTCTTTCTCTCTCTCCTATTGTTCATAAGCTATAGTATTATATTGCTCTAGATTGATCATCATCTTCCAACATAAACCTATTTTATTGATACCCAACTAAGCAATGGAAGTTAGTTCATGAAAAATGGATTTTTCGCGATTTTGATAAAAAAAAAATAATGAAATCCAGTTCACCATTTTCGTCATTTTCTGCGAGCCAACACACCCATAGTTTTAGAAACAATCACTGTTCAGGCTAGGAATAATGCATTATTATGATTGCACTCAGCTTCTTCAACCTTTTCCCAGATTATAGTTGTCGGGTTTTGGGATATAAATATCGTTCCTGACCATCTTGATAAAAGACTATGGATTAGGAAATGAAAACTGTAGGAAACATTCTAGTCGCCTGAGAGTAGAGACCCACACAACTAATATAGTGTTGACTTCGTTGGCGGTTGATTTTGCAGGAGGAATGTCGTTTTCTTTCCTATTTTTCTTTACTCATTTGTTCTTCATTTTTTCCTGAGTTGAAATTCATAATTGTAATACATGTTGTGGGGGCACCTAAAGAATCCTCACCATGTTTTTGTGGGACATCAATGATGTGCCCATGCAGCATCAATCCTCCCCGACCTTAACAATTGACAGTCATAATTTGTTAGATGGGCAAACAATAAAAAAGCAGTTGAGCGTTTGAACGTTTATTCAGTAAAACTGAAAATTGTTGAGAAAGTGGGGTACTATCACGCCAGGAATAGCTTAATGCTTGCCTAGCAACAAGTTAGAGCTTATGAATTATTGTTTACTACATATGGCTGAATGGCTTCTAACTTGATAAACCATGCAACATCCACATTCTATAAAGCATAAAGCTACAAAGATACACATTCTCTCTCTGTTTTCCAAATTTGGAGGAAAAGAAAAGAAAAGAAATAGCAAATTATCCAAAATAAGAAGGAAAGAACTGAAGAAGAGGAAATGAGAGGTCATGGTGAGAGTCACCCTTAACTTCTCAACAACAGCAATAATAATGGTTCTCCTTGTCAATGCAGTTGGGCAAGCATTCAATGCCTCTCTCACAAGTGACCATTAAGTGCAGTCTCTCTCTCTCTCACAACTCTCAACTCTCAACTCTCATCTACATTTGTTGTGTTTTCTCTTCACATTCAAACCACAGTTCCCCACCGTTATTCGGTCCACCCCTACAACCCTCTATTCTCAACTGTCCCCAAAACCCTCCTTTTCTCCCCTTTACAGCATCATCATAATTATATCCTTCTAAACTCCCAACTAATTATCATAATATCCTAAGTGACAAACTTTTAACACACACTGGTTGGATTTGGGCAGGAGGCGCTTGACTACGTCTATCTTGTTCTTGATTTCCACAATATTAATGACAAGTACTCTCATCATACAATGGCCCAATTATAACTCACTCATAAGCACCAAATTCAATGACCTTAAACCCATCAGTAGCAGACCTCGATACCATGTTTTCCTACACCATTGGCACATTATGACCTTAACATGCATTTGAGAGGGTTGGAAAAAAAAGTAATTGTTCACCGCTATGCCTTTTTTTGAGCAAGTTGCAAATATAAATTGGGAGAGGCAAATAGTATTTAAGTAAAAAGTCTCCAACCATAGCAAAACTTTGTCCCTCAAGTGTCATGTGACTATTGTCCTAGACAAAGTCTCCCACAATCTCCCTGCCAATCTCACTGGGCTTTCAAAACAGAAATTTGGTGATTAAGCACAATTAATGTACTTAGACCCCCACACACTCTCACTCCCACATTGTTAATTTTTTTCTTCAACCTCTCAACCTCTTTATCTCTCTCAAATGTTGTTTCACAGCTCTCTAATATAGTTACAACCTCTTCTCTCATTTCTATAATTCTTTTTTTCATTCTTGCTTTGTTTCTGTGAAGATGAACTCTAACAACAGATCTTCTACTTCTCCTTCTTCTTCACCACCAGCCCAAAATGAAGAAACGAAGAAGAAAGTGGAACGTAGAGTTCCATTTATGAAACTTTTCTCCTTCGCGGACTCGTTGGATTACTTTTTAATGGGTATAGGTTCTATTAGTGCCATTGTTCATGGTGCTTCAGTGCCTGTTTTCTTCATTTTCTTCGGAAAGTTAATAAATATCATCGGTATCGCTTATCTTTTTCCGGCATCTGTGTCCCATAGAGTAGCAAAGGTAACTTACAAAAAAAAAAAAAAAACTTTGTTTTGTTTTGTTCCTAATTTGCATATAAACATGTCACTAATGTACATTTTTATCTTTTTTGTGTGTTTTTTATTTGTGCAGTACTCTTTGGATTTTCTATATTTGAGCATAGTTATACTATTTTCATCATGGACTGGTAAGTTTAAAGTTTTTTTTTTTTTTTTTTTTTTTCTAAAATTTAGATTGCTAGGTAGTTGTTTGATTTATGGCTAATGTGTTTGTTAATGGAAACATGTAGAGGTGGCATGCTGGATGTATACTGGAGAGCGTCAAGCGGCGAAGATGAGGTTAGCGTACTTGAGATCGATGCTGAATCAAGATATAAGTTTGTTTGATACCGAAGCATCAACTGGAGAGGTGATCTCTGCGATTACTAGCGATATCATTGTAGTCCAAGATGCCATTTCTGAAAAGGTACAATTTTATCCAAATATTACTGCGATTACTACCAATTCAATCACACATTGTTGGAAACTCATTTGTTGGGTTGTTACTGCAATTGTCATAGTTCCTAAATGTATTGATCGAATTATCAAACAAGTTCCATGTCAGTGATCCCACAAATTTTGACAATCTATTAGTATCTTCGGATTTTTTTGATATAAAATCATGGGAAAATTAGCTTTTAGACCCTACATAATGACCACGAATGTTTTAATATTTAATTAGAATACCACATGTTAATTAGTTATCCAGTTGGAATATCATCGTGGACACTAAGAATATCCATGTGGACACTTCTTATCCACCGATGGGGAACTCAATCTCCTTTTTCGCCATTGAAGCTCTGAAACTAAAGTAATACAAAAATTACGAAACAAAACAAAAATCAAAATTAAATTAAAGCAGAAATCCATTAACCTTCTTGATTATGTTTTAATATTTAATTATAATATCACGTGTTAATTAGTTATCCAGTTGGAATATCCACGTGGACACTAAAAATATCCATGTGGACACTTCTTATCCAGCGAGGGGGAACTCCATCTCCTTCTCCGTCATTAAAGCTCTGGAACTAAAGTAATACATAAATTACGAAACAAAGCAGAAATCAAAACTAAATTAAAACAGAAATCCATTAACAACATCATCAACAACAACCAACATCATCGCAAAACACTCAAAAATAAGAAACCCCAAAAAATTCCAACAAAAAAAACCCCAAAAAATTATAACAAACCCAAAAACTTGGGCTTTCAAACCAGTGGCGCAGCCAGGGGTGTTCCAGAAGGGTCACTTGAACCCCCTGGCCGTCAGGAAACCCCCCTTGAGGTTGCATTTTGCCAAAAGAAAAAAAAATCATTTAAGCCAAATGTTATAAATTTGACCCCCCTGGAAATAATATCACATACTATTTGTAGCCTAACTGATTCTTTTTGTCTAATACAATCCCCTCTAGACTAGGGTTCAAGGCCCAACTTCAACTTAGTTTTTGTTATATTTTTCTTATAAACTTGTACGTAATTTTAATGTACGTGGTATTTTCCCTTGGAACAATAACCTTAAAAAAATTCTTCGGGGGCTTAACCCCCATTTTGAACCCCCTGGAAGACAATGCTGGCTCTGCCCCTGTTTCAAACCCTCAAAAACTTGACTTTCATTTTCCAAAAATCATTATCATCACCTTCCAAAATCATCATCATCATCTCCGAAAATTACAAATCTAAGTCTTCTAAGAGATACATGCTCATTTTTTCAAATCCGAAGAACATCAAAACACTTTTACTTATAATCCTAACTAATTCACTACAAAATCAGTGGAGATCTCGTGGTGATGAATGTTTTGCTCTTGCTCTTGCTCTTAGAGGATGAGCTTGTATTGAAACCCTTGAGGGTTTGGAGGGAGAATCGAATTGTGGACTCGATTTCAAAGTGATCGGTGAAAGCATCGAACCTCGCTTCATCGCCTTCGTCGCTCTCGCTGTTGATGACAACGATCGCCTCTTCATCTCTCTTCTGAGTGTGTGTGTGCGCGCATGTGTATCTGTGTTTGGGAGAGAAAACGAGGTCTGATTTTGTAAGGTAATGATGATGATGATGGAATTACAGCGTGTCATTATGATATAATCATACGTGGGACTCGTAATTACAGTGTGACATTAGGATATAATCATACGTGGCTGAGCTATGGGTATTTCTGGTACTTCATATTATTTTTATATTGGAGAGAGACTTCAATGATGTTTTAGGGTCCAAAAGCTAAAAATGACCATCAAGAGGGCTAAACCAATTCGTGGTTATTATGTAGGGTCTAAAAGCTAATTTTTCATTTATAGTAATTTGAATATTTTAGGGTCCAAAAGCTAAAAATGACAAACAAGAGGTGTTAGACGAATTCGTGGTCATTATGTAAGGTCTAAAAGCTAATTTGCCCTAAAATTAACTCTTGCAGTAGCAAATTGCATGTACCAATAATGTGAAATGCAATGCCACTAAATTCTTTTACCCCAACTTTTGGGATTGGATTTTGAACTTGTGACTTATAGTACATCTGGTTGTTTTGGTAGTAAGGTGGAAGTCACCTTCTAACATTTCCATCCAAAGGGGTATTGTTGTACTCAAAGGCTAGTCTCCTTGTGTCTTTTCAACTTGTAGGGACTGGATTTGTATGAGCTTGTGACTTGGTACTTTTGGTATTTTTGGCAGTAAGCTAAAAGTGGGCTTCTATAATTTTCCTTCCAAAGGAGTACAGTTGTACTCAATGGCTGAACCAGCTGGGATTGTGTTCACTTTATTTTGTACAGGACTCAATTCACTCAGTGATTTATGATCAGTCAACTTGGTGACCCATCTTAGTATGTAACTATGTATGGTTACTCCTCAATGGAGATTTCTCCTTACTGATTTTTCTCCATGATATTTTAGTTAAGGTGGTCGAGCTCGTATTTAGTTTTCTATATATTGGAAAAGCTTTAACTAGAGCAATGTTGATTTACGAATATGCAGGTTGGGAACTTTATGCATTATATGAGCAGATTTGTTGCAGGCTTTGCTATTGGGTTTGCTCGGGTGTGGCAAATAAGTCTGGTAACATTATCTATAGTCCCCTTGATTGCCATTTCTGGTGGTGTTTACGCGTACATAGCTACCGGTCTTATTGCTAGAGTCAGGAAATCTTATGTGAAGGCTGGAGAAACGGCAGAAGAGGTATTATTTCTCCCCTTCTATCCATGCTGGGTATCAGTGTAACCTGTAGAAGAACACTATCAGTTAACAAAGTAAAAGCTAAGTAAAAAAATTCAAGCCTATAGTTGATTAAAGGTACTTATTTGGGTGGCATTAATATTAGAAACTTGTGGAACACAAACTCGTCTGATGATGAATCAAGTCCATAATCTTGGTTTTGCAGTTATTTCTAAAGATTTTAGCTATTCTTACTGTTAATAGGTACTTCCATTTTTAGGTAATTGGAAATGTGAGAACTGTTCAAGCATTTGTGGGAGAAGAAAGGGCTGTACAATCATACAAGACAGCTCTTTTAAACACGTACAAGTATGGGAAACAAGGGGGATTGGCCAAAGGTTTGGGGCTTGGATCCATGCATTGTGTATTGTTCCTGTCGTGGGCACTGCTGGTTTGGTTCACTAGTATTATTGTTCACAAGGGTATTGCGAACGGTGGGGATTCCTTTACAACTATGCTCAATGTCGTAATATCTGGCCTGTAAGTCTACACTCCTCAAAAAACTTAGTTTAGTATCATTTCCCTAAGAAAAAAAATATTGTTGGGGTTAAGAAGGGATGTAGATATAATCTTAGTCTTCCAATATATTTCATATGTTCTTCTTAATGGTATAAGCTTTGACATTTACTAGGTCACTCGGTCTCGGGGCACCAAATATTGCTACATTCATACGAGCTCGAGCCGCAGCTTACCCCATCTTTGAGATGATAGAGCGGAACACAGTGAAAAGTGCCAACCTCAAAACTGGCCGGACCCTAACCAAACTTGAGGGACACATACAATTCAAAGATGTCACCTTCAGTTACCCCTCTCGCCCTGATGTGATGATATTTGATCGGTTTTTCCTCGAGATACCTCCAGGGAAGATCATCGCACTTGTTGGAGGAAGTGGTTCTGGTAAGAGTACAGTAATCTCATTGATCGAAAGGTTCTATGATCCCCTCTCAGGGCAGATATTATTAGACGGAAATAACATTAAGGATCTTGAGCTAAAGTGGTTAAGAAATCAAATTGGGCTGGTCAATCAAGAGCCTGCCCTCTTTGCTACGACCATCCGTGAAAACATACTCTACGGGAAGGACGATGCCACCACTGATGATGTAACACGTGCTGCAAAGCTCTCCGAGGCGTTCTCTTTTATCAGAAACCTTCCTGATAAATATGAAACTCAGGTAATATTTTATAAATATTTTTTTTATTGAAAGTAACATTTGTAGAAGACACATTCGTTGCCGATCAAAATTGGGCATGTAGATTTGAACCCACAAGTCAATATGCGTTTCATGATGCATCCATGCTTGATGATCTATGCAGGTGGGTGAGAGAGGGATACAATTATCAGGTGGACAAAAGCAACGTATTGCTATATCACGTGCCATGCTTAAAAACCCTTCGATACTCCTGCTCGATGAAGCAACAAGTGCACTTGATACAGAGTCTGAGAAAAGTGTGCAGCAAGCACTTGATCGCGTGATGGTGGGACGTACAACTATTGTGGTAGCCCACCGTCTATCAACCGTACGTAACGCAGACATGATTGCAGTTGTCCAAGGAGGAAAGATCGTTGAGAGTGGAAGCCATGATAAACTTATGTCAAACCCGACCAGTGCTTATGCATCACTTGTTCAGTTACAAGAGGAGGCTGCTTCAAAAGGTCATACAGAACCCGCCTTGGGACGGCCACCAAGGTAACTATGCAAATCCTACATGTTGTAATTATGTAAAGTAATCCGTAATAAAACTCATGTAAGATGTCATCTTCATGAGTTAGTAACTAACTTCTCCAACTCAATGAGAGGTGGGATTGAAATCTAGTGCAGAAACTAATGTCTGGATTTTCTGTGTCAGCATTAAATACTCGAGGGAAGTATCTCGAAGAAAGACCAGTTTTGACAGTTTTCATGGCAGCAGTTTCCGATCAGATAAAGAATCTGTTAGCCATTATGTAGACCAAGAGACTGCACCTACCGTGAAGCCGAAGGCAGTCTCAACGAGAAGATTGTATGCAATGGTGGCTCCAGACTGGATTCATGGCGTTATCGGCACAATAGGTGCAATTGCATTTGGTGCCCAAATGCCATTATTTGCTTTGGGAGTTTCAGAGGCTCTTGTTTCTTATTACATGGATTGGGAAACAACTCAACGGCAAGTTAGGAAGATTGCATTTCTCTTCACCGGGGGTGCCGTTTTAACCCTCTTTGTCCATTCTATTGAACATTTCAGTTTTGGAATCATGGGAGAACGTCTTACTCTTAGAGTACGAGAAATGCTATTTGCAGGTAATGCGCTCTTACTCTTTGATTCTAGATTTCCATTTTCATATCTTGCTATGATTATTTTAGGTTCCGTCACGGTCCTTCACATCCCTTATTTTTGTCTTACTATTTATACACAGCTATCTTGAGGAACGAAATAGGGTGGTTTGACGATGCTAATAACAACAGCTCAATGCTGTCATCACGGCTAGAAGCTGATGCAACTCTGCTAAGAACAATAGTTGTAGATCGTTCCACGCTCCTCTTGCAAAACATCTCCCTGGTCATTGTCTCATTCGTCATTGGATTTATGCTAAATTGGAGGGTAACGCTTGTAATCTTGGCCATGTATCCTGTAATTGTTTGTGGACATCTTAGTGAGGTATTTTATTGCTTGCTATTCATACATGGTGTTGACTGCAATTCCAAATTGATAAATTCAATCTAACATTCTGAATTCTTTTCATAGAGACTTTTCATGAAAGGCTATGGTGGAAACTTGAGCAAAGCATATCTCAAAGCAAATATGCTTGCCGGTGAGGCAGTGAGCAACATGCGCACCGTCGCCGCATTCTGCTCTGAAGAGAAAGTTATTGACTTGTATTCACGCGAACTCCATGAGCCTGCTAAGCGCGCATTTAGCCGCGGTCAGATTGCTGGGGTCTTCTATGGAGTCTCCCAATTCTTTATCTTTTCTTCTTACGGTCTTGCTCTATGGTAAATCTTCCTCTTTTTTGACATGTAAATCAGGCGTATAAATTGGGAGTTTGAATATAGATGGAAAGCCACCAGTCAACGAGCCTCCAATTTAATCCTGTATCCGGGGGCATTGAGAACAACTGTCGCTGTTGTTAGAGATGGTTGGGGGAGGAAGAGATGAGGACGGGAAGATCTGTTATAGCTTTTAAGTTTTATTTTTTCCTAAAGAAAAGATAGGTTAGGGAAAAATCAGTTTGGAGAAACTTATGTTAGTGGTTGTGTTTTGTGATGGTGAGAAATGAGAGAACATTTTTTTCGAAAAGAAGAGAGGAGATAGGGTGGGAGGAGCTATTAGTGACAGACATCAACTTACGTTTCTCGGTTGTGGGCACTGGGCAGAGGAACCTCCTAGGGTCCTTTATTATATCTGATTTGCATTCAGAAGAGAGCAAATAGCCGAGGAACTACCTGAAGTAGCACTGGTGTTTTAACGTATATCCATTTCATATTATTCTGATATGGACCTCTATGTATAAGCTTCACTCTGTATCTTCTCGAGTTTATTATTCTCCCCTTTGTTCTTAGTAGTTTCTGTTTTATCGATCTTATTAGTTTATCTAGTTGAAATTTAAATTGAAATACTAAATGGTTGAGTTGTTTGAACAGGTATGGTTCAACCTTGATGGCCAAAGAGCTTGCTAGTTTTAAATCAATCATTAAAACCTTCATGGTGTTGATAGTTACTGCATTAGCAATGGGAGAGACACTGGCATTGGCTCCAGACCTAATAAAAGGAACCAATATGGTCGCATCAGTATTTGAGATACTAGATAGGAAGACAGAGATAGTAGGTGACGTGGGAGAGGAGGTTCCAAAAGTCGATGGCACCATAGAGATGAGAGGCGTTGAGTTTAGTTACCCTTCTAGGCCAGAAATTATCATCTTCAAAAAATTTGATCTTCAAGTAAGGGCTGGAAAGAGTATGGCATTGGTTGGGTCAAGTGGTTCTGGTAAAAGCTCGGTGCTTTCTCTCATTCTGCGTTTTTACGAGCCAATGGCTGGAAAGGTGATGATAGATGGTAAATACTCACAACTTGTTTCAGCAACTCCTAAAACATTTCTATCTTTCATACTGCAGAGATTAACAAATATTAACCCAAGGACAACAATAACTAGTTTTTTCATAATTGCAGGAAAAGATATCAAGCAACTCAAGCTAAAGTCCCTAAGAAAGCACATCGGACTCGTCCAACAAGAACCAGCACTATTTGCCACAACAATCTATGAAAACATTCTCTATGGGAAAGAAGGGGCCTCTGAGTCAGAAGTCATCGAGGCTGCAAAGGTTGCAAACGCCCATACTTTCATCAGCAGCCTTCCAGAGGGATACTCCACAAAAGTCGGAGAGCGAGGGGTGCAACTATCCGGTGGACAAAAACAACGGGTAGCCATTGCCAGAGCTGTTCTAAAGAACCCGGCAATTTTGTTACTTGACGAGGCAACTAGTGCTCTAGACGTAGAATCTGAACGAGTAGTCCAACAAGCCCTCGACAGGTTAATGAAGAACCGAACTACGGTAATGGTAGCGCACAGATTGTCAACTATCCAGAATGCAGATGAGATATCAGTGTTGCAGGATGGTAAGATCATTGAGCAAGGAACCCATTGTACTCTCTTAGAAAACAAGAGTGGATCTTACCATCATTTGATTAGCTTACAACAGAAGCAACAAGAACAACTATAGTAACAACACAATTAAACAATCTCCTATTGATATATGAAAGAATGTACCTATTATTAGTTACTGGGAATGTATCCATAAACAATTTCATATGGATGTGTACAATTTTATCCTTTAATCCTTTGTATCCAACTATTTTAGACTTAGTATTCATCAACTTTCGATTGAACAAAACTGGCTTAGTGAATTCCATGTACAATGAAGATCATGCCTCATGAAGCAGAGATCTGTGAGATCGACTAGCCACTAACAGTGTCACTATTATGATGTTTCCTTAACTTGAAATGAGACAGGCAGTTTGCACAGGTAGAGTGGTTCTCAAAAGATTTTAATCATGCAAAGTTGTGACAGTGATCGTCCGTGGCTGTGCTGAAAGACATAAAAGAAAAAGGGAAAGATGAAGATTATCCATCAACAATATCACTGAGGCCAAGAGATGCAAGTCGGGCTGTAATGGTATTGTATATTCAAACCGTTCAAACTCATTAAAATGGTGAAGGAACTCCATAAATCTTACCATGCCTTAGCTGAACGTTTCCATCAGTTCAGGTCACTTAGCTGATGTTAGTGCTAGCAAAATATCTTTTAAAAGCTTTGTTCAATTAGAGCTTCTTTTAATGCTTAAGCATAAGACTAACTTTAATACAGCCAAAATCAGTAACCACAGCACAGAACTCTATTTGGAGCGCCTTTTTTAAGGCTTAATTGAAGTGGAAGGATACAGTTTTGTGTGTGTGTGTGTGTGTGTGGCCAAAAGGCAATAACATCAATGTACCACCACATGGATCAATAGAAAGCATTTGTCGCGAGGACCGCCTAGAATGTAAGGTCCGCAAAATCGGACTCACCGGCCACCAGTGCCTTTTAATTTTTGCAATATAAAGATTTCCGTACTTTACAAAATCTAATTATATGTAGTAGGGTTATTGTCCGGCCAATTCACAGCCACCTTTCCTAGTCAAAATTAGTATATTGTTTTCATAAAAATCCCCCTAAATGTTACGCATGTACCATGAAAACTCTAACAAACTTTTGGGCACTGCCACCATTCGAAATTAAAAGGATTCAATTATTTACGTCAAGTGAGATCACAATGTGCAAGTTTCTCAAATTGGGCTCGCACATGTAGGGTTCTTTGATAGAGTTCCCGGGTGGTTTAACCAACCTTCAAATCCCACCAGATTCAATTTCTTGAACTCAACTGCATGCTTTATTTCTTTTTCATTAAAGGCTTCGAATATCTCACGAAAATTTGGTCCTCAATTTTCTCAGATGTCTCAATTTTGTAATTACGAATTATATAGCTTCTTAATTTCAGACTAAAAAAGCTGTAGGCTTGAAATATTGAAATATTTTCTCCTTTCTGCTTTATTCAGTATATGATCTCATTTCCTTGTATACGTCAAATTGTTATATAGCCATGTGATCATGGTTTGAAGTCGACTTATCACGAATGACTAACTTCGTGTAGTATCATGGCATGCCTATGATAGATATTCACATAGCACCTAATTAGTTGATAATCTACATGCTAAACCTCAAAAAGATTGACTATTGGCACTTCATGAATATCATGAGAAACTGTAAGAATTGAAAACCTGGAAAAATATTTTGCATAAGAACTAACATGTACATGTTAATACAAATTATTTCACCAGGTAGTTGTATTGCATGATCACATACTAACTTTAAGAGGTTGTTTGGATACCCAAATATAAGCTACTTTTCTATTTATTTAAGTTAAAAACCAAGTAGGTATATTTTGAATGATAAAAATAAGCTACTTATTTTAAGTCAAAAAGTATAAACAATGAGAAGCGCAAACAAAAAGCTTTTGTCTTCGACTTAAAGCCACTCTCCCACATCCCTAAATTTACTCTCCCACGTCTTTAGAACTTCATAACTTCCTAGCAAAAAGTTTTTCTTACATATAAGGTAGTAATTACCATAGTACCTTCACTTTCGTGGGTGAAAAAAACCAAAAATCAAAATCCAATTAAATGAGGCCCAAATTTCATCCAACAGTACCTCAGTTCGTTTTTTTTAACAGTTAGTTAAGCGCTTATTTCATTTCTTTTGGGGATTTTTTTTAAATAATAAAATAAAATAAAAAAATTATCGGGCTTCTTGTCTGTCACGGCCATAGTACCCAAATAACTTCTGTAACCAAACCCCGAGGCTTTCATGGAGCATTGGCAGTATGGTCTCTAGACTACATAAAACACTTTATTATGTCGAGTATATACACATCCATTGACGTTCTAAGTTCCCGGCTTAACAAATGGTCATCTTGAATTTCACGAAGCTCTAAATCGTGAAATGCATAATTAAAATGTCCAACGAAAATATAATTTTAGCAATATTTCAATTAATTATCATCACATTAGAGCTAATCACAGATCTATATCTGAGTTTAGGTCTGCCTAAAAGGTGAAGCTCACTCTAATATTAGTCCCACATTGCCTGCAAGTAGACTTTTCTACTAATTTATAATTAGCGGTAGTCACTTAAACTATTGCTGAGTTCGGTAACAAGAATTTGTAACCCAAATGGGTTCATTAAGGTGGTTAAACCATTGGTTTAGCTTTTGACGGGCAGGACCTGATGTTGCTCTTTCCTGGCTTGCTCACTTCAAGTTGGGAGTTTCATGTGTATCAAGCCACTTTTTTGATTTTCAGTCTTTTAAAAGAGCGAAAATACATATGATAGGAAGGAGACAATGCATTAACAATGGCAGGACCCCGATGTTGTTCTTTCCTGGCTTGCCCACTTCAAGTTGGGAGTTGAATCATGTGTATCAGGCGAACTTGGTTCTTAGAGTGGAGGGAACCGCGTTAGGCTGGCTTCACAGAGCAACGAAAACCTCCCGCTCTTGATAGCGGATGGATTACGAGGTGGTGCACTTTGGGCCCAATACTATCCTATGAGCTTCCCCAATAGGACAACCACTTTTTTGATTTTCAATCGTTTAAAAGAGCGGAAATACATATGATTGGAAGGAGACGATGTATTTTAATCATGTGAACATAAAACTTGAGTAGCATTAACAATGTTATCCAACGTATTTCCTTCATTCAATCACGAATTCATCGGACTGTATCATATATCTTCTTCAACAGGAGAAGAGGTCTTAAAACAGTTAGTCCAAAGAAGAACATTGAAACGATACCTAATATTTTCTAATGGGCTGCATCTTCGTCCTCACAAAATTTTGTGTACTCCGCAGGGTTCATTAAGGAATTGAGTTCTGTTGGACTACTGGGTTTCAGCTTGATCATCCATCCCTCTGCGTATGGGCTTGTGTTTATCTAACATATAACAACAACATAATGAGCTAAGGTAAACCAAAAATGAGGGTCTGATAAAATCACTTTGCACTAAATTTGGCTAAATTGTTTGTTAAAGAAATGAAGAATGGTCTTAGTCAGGAAAATTACCGAACCGGGTGAATCACTGAGACTCGAATTGACCTCCACGACTTCACCAGAAATTGGGGAGTTAACATCACTGGTTGCCTTGACACTTTCAACAGCTCCAAAAGGACCACCTTTGGTGATTGTGGCCCCAATTTCTGGCAATTCTACAAACACCAGTTCTCCAAGATGATCCTGCAGTTTATCTCGATATTTGTCAAAAATGCATGCCAAGATCATAAGGCTATTATTGGTGTCAAAAAGTCGAATATAAATGTAGAGGCATTTTACTATATAACTATTCTCTAAAAGCATGTTAGGGATACAAATGCTATGATCCACATTCCCATCAAAAATTTCCTTGAGACTGGCAGAAGTGTGCATTTAGAGACAAAAAATGTGAGGTCGTGTATTTGCATTATTACATAGGATGTTATTAGACGAGTTTCACCGAAGATAAATCCGTATATATATTAAACGTATTTATTCATTATGACCGACCATTTCAACATTAGGATGCCTTGCCACGAACAAATATGTTTATATAGCTAGACACTTGTGATATAAGCCCAGTCACGGTCAAATCAACCATTGCGTCGTTATTCTTTTCTTTCTTACATGTCCTTATCTTACTTTTCTATTGCTTCGGGGTCTGTTGTTTTCGTGTTGCTTGTTGATTTCCCTTATTCTCTTAACAATTAAATGTCATAATCCAATCTGCTCTTGCTATACGACTTAGATCCCATAACCATTCATTAAATTGCCAGGGGATTTGTGTTGTTGTACCTCCATCACCTCAATTCGACCATTATAAGTGATTTTTACTCTTTCCTATGATGGTTTATGACCAAGACGGAGTCCTACGCGGGTGGGACATATGCTAGTTGTTCTCGTTCAAAAACCTTCTCCATTCCCAATTTGTTGGAGACACCTTAATAATGTAACTCTAGCACATTAAACAAGTGCAACTACTAGTAGACTTGAGTAAGTAATCCAAGTTTTTGGGTGAGAAAATAATGTTACCTGAGCATGGTCAGTAATGCCAATTGTAGCCACATCTCCTTCATGCTTCACCCATTCATGTGAAGTGGCGTATTTTAGTCCATCCAAAACTACAACAAATATAAAAAAAAGATTAAGACGAGATATTTGTAGCAAACACATTGGAGATAATATTAGGTGATTACCACTGGAGAAGCATCTGGTTAGAGAAAGCTGAGAGTTGTTGGTAGAACGAGAGATTCTAAGTGCATTAGCAGTTGAAGAAGCCCACATTCTAAGCGCCATTACTTGTTCTACTCTGTGTTTGTTTGGTTGAGAAGAATTGGCTCAGATAAAACACTATAACCCAAATAGGCAGGCAAGGAGTAGTGTAGTGGTTATGTAATCTTGATTTGATGGTGGATAGATAGATAGATAGATGGTGGACATTGATAGCCTCACATAATAATAGTCTTATCATCAATAAAATTGACCATAAAAAGTGGTGTAGATAAGTTAGAAATGCGTGATGAAATTTTATCCTCATATGTTAGATATTGTAAGTTTGACTCCTCTCTCCACGTTTAAACATTAAAGGAGAGAGAAAGTATATATTCTTCAACAGCATTACGGAAGAAAATGAAGCTGTCTTCAAAACTTGCTAACAACCCTTTCTCTCTAGTATTGCGTCTCTGATTTAGGATTTGATTTTGGTATTTAAACATAATACTTGATCATGATATATCAACATGTTTTTGAATATATTCAATAATACTTATTAATTTTATATCAATTCTCAACTGATTGTGTAATTATTTGTATTGGTTAACTTAACACATTGAGTGGTTACTAAGTTTTGAAAAAAACATGATTTGATTGGATTACTTTTTAATGGGTATAGGTTCTATTAGTGCCATTGTTCATGGTGCTTCAGTGCCTGTTTTCTTCATTTTCTTCGGAAAGTTAATAAATATCATCGGTATCGCTTATCTTTTTCCGGCATCTGTGTCCCATAGAGTAGCAAAGGTAACTTACAAAAAAAAAAAAAACTTTGTTTTGTTTTGTTCCTAATTTGCATATAAACATGTCACTAATGTACATTTTTATCTTTTTTGTGTGTTTTTTATTTGTGCAGTACTCTTTGGATTTTCTATATTTGAGCATAGTTATACTATTTTCATCATGGACTGGTAAGTTTAAAGTTTTTTTTTTTTTTTTTTTTTTCTTTCTAAAATTTAGATTGCTAGGTAGTTGTTTGATTTATGGCTAATGTGTTTGTTAATGGAAACATGTAGAGGTGGCATGCTGGATGTATACTGGAGAGCGTCAAGCGGCGAAGATGAGGTTAGCGTACTTGAGATCGATGCTGAATCAAGATATAAGTTTGTTTGATACCGAAGCATCAACCGGAGAGGTGATCTCTGCGATTACTAGCGATATCATTGTAGTCCAAGATGCCATTTCTGAAAAGGTACAATTTTATCCAAATATTACTGCGATTACTACCAATTCAATCACACATTGTTGGAAACTCATTTGTTGGGTTGTTACTGCAATTGTCATAGTTCCTAAATGTATTGATCAAATTATCAAACAAGTTCCATGTCAGTGATCCCGCAAATTTTGACAATCTACTAGTATCTTCGGATTTTTTTGGTATAAAATTAGGAGCAAATTAACTTTTAGACTCTACATAATGACCACGAATTGGTCTAACAACTCTTGATTGTATTTTTTCTGAGGGTTGGCTTTTGTTAAAATTCTAAAATTACCCTTTTGATTATGTTTTAATATTTAATTAGAATACCACATGTTAATTAATTATCCAGTTGGAATATCATCGTGGACACTAAGAATATCCATGTGGACACTTCTTATCCACCGATGGGGAACTCAATCTCCTTTTTTGCCATTGAAGCTCTGAAACTAAAGTAATACAAAAATTATGAAACAAAACAAAAATCAAAACTAAATTAAAGCAGAAATCCATTAACCTTCTTGATTATGTTTTAATATTTTATTAGAATATCACGTGTTAATTAATTATCCAGTTGGAATTTCGACGTGGACACTAAGAATATCAATGTGGACACTTCTTATCTACCGAGGGAGAACTCCATCTCCTTCTCCGCCATTGAAACTCTGAAACTAAAGTAATACAAAAATCAAAACTAAATTAAAATAGAAATCCTTTAACATCATCATAGAAAACCCCAAAAAAAGAATTTCCCAAAAATTCTAACAAACCCAAAAACTTGGCTTTCATCTTCCAAAAATCATTATCTTCACCTTCTAAAATCATCATCATCATCTCCGAAAATTACAAATCTAAGTCTTCTAAGAGATACATGCTCATTTTTTAAGATCCGAAGAACATCAAAACACTTCTACTTGTAATCCTAACTAATTCACTACAAAATCAGTGAAGATCTCGTGGTGATGAATGTTTTGCTCTTGTTGTTGCTCTTAGAGGATGAGCTTGTATTGAAACCCTTGAGATTGAGATCGAAGGGTTTGAAGGGAGAATCGAATTGTGGACTCGATTTCAAAGTGATCGATGAAAGCATCGAACCTCGCTTCTTCGCCTTCGTCGCTCTCACTGATGATGACGACGATCGCCTCTTCATCTCTCTTCTGAGTGTGTGTGTGCGCGCATGTGTATCTGTGTTTGGGAGAGAAAACGAGGTCTGATTTTGTAAGGTGATGATGATGATGATGGAATTACAGCGTGTCATTATGATATAATCATACGTGGGACTCGTAATTACAGTGTGACATTAGGATATAATCATACGTGGCTGAGCTATGGGTATTTCTGGTACTTCATATTATTTTCATATCGGAGAGAGACTTCAATGATGTTTTAGGGTCCAAAAGCTAAAAATGACCATCACGAGGGTTAAACCAATTCGTGGTTATTATGTAGGGTCTAAAAGGTAATTTTTCATTTATAGTAATTTGAATATTTTAGGGTCCAAAAGCTAAAAATGACAAACAAGAGGTGTTAGACGAATTCGTGGTCATTATGTAAGGTCTAAAAGCTAATTTGCCCTAAATTAACTCTTGCAGTAGCAAATTGCATGTACCAATAATGTGAAATGCAATGCCACTAAATTCTTTTACCCCAACTTTTGGGATTGGCTTTTGAACTTGTGACTTATAGTACATCTGGTTGTTTTGGTAGTAAGGTGGAAGTAGCCATCTAACATTTCCATCCAAAGGGGTATTGTTGTACTCAAAGGCTAGTCTCCTTGTGTCTTTTCAACTTGTAGGGACTGGATTTGTATGTGCTTGTGACTTGGTACTTTTGGTATTTTTGGCAGTAAGCTAAAAGTCGGCTTCTTTAATTTTCCTTCCAAAGGAGTACTTTTGTATTCAATGGCTGATCCAGCTGGGATTGTGTTCACTTTATTTTGTACAGGACTCAGTTCACTCAGTGATTTATGATCAGTCAACTTGGTGACCCATCTTAGTATGTAACTATGTATGGTTACTCCTCAATGGAGATTTCTCCTTAACTGATTTTGTTCCATGATATTTTAGTTAAGGTGGTCGAGCTCGTATTTAGTTTTCTATATATTGGAAAAGCTTTAACTAGAGCAATGTTGATTTACGAATATGCAGGTTGGGAACTTTATGCATTATATGAGCAGATTTGTTGCAGGCTTTGCTATTGGGTTTGCTCGGGTGTGGCAAATAAGTCTGGTAACATTATCTATAGTCCCCTTGATTGCCATTTCTGGTGGTGTTTACGCGTACATAGCTACGGGTCCTAATGCTAGAGTCAGGAAATCTTATGTGAAGGCTGGAGAAACGGCAGAAGAGGTATTCTTTCTCCCCTTCTAGCCATGCTGGGTATCAGTGTAACCTGTAGAAGAACACTATAAGTTAACAAAGTAAAAGCTAAGTAAAAAAAATCAAGCCTATAGTTGATTAAAGGTACTTATTTGGGTGGCATTAATATTAGAAACTTGTGGAACACAAACTCGTCTAATGATGAATCAAGCAATTGTGTGTTTGTGCCAATCAAGTCCATAATCTTGGTTTTGCAGTTATTTCTAAAGGTTTTACCTATTCTTACTGTTAATAGGCAAGACTATCTAATATTCATGAAAATAATTCAGGACTGCTTCCATTTTTAGGTAATTGGAAATGTGAGAACTGTCCAAGCATTTGTGGGAGAAGAAAAGGCTGTACAATCATACAAGACAGCTCTTTTAAACACGTACAAGTATGGGAAACAAGGGGGATTGGCCAAGGGTTTGGGGCTTGGATCCATGCATTGTGTATTGTTCCTGTCGTGGGCGCTGCTGGTTGGTTCACTATTATTGTTGTTCACAAGGGTATTGCGAACGGCGGGGATTCCTTTACAACTATGCTCAATGTCGTAATATCTGGCCTGTAAGTCTACACCTCAAAAAACTTAGTTTAGTATCATTTCCGGAAGAAAAAAAATATTGTTGGGGTTAATAAGAAGGGATGTAGATATAATCTTAGTCTTCCAATATATTTCATATGTTCTTCTTAATGGTATAAGCTTTGACATTTACTAGGTCACTAGGTCTCGAGGCACCAAATATTGCTGCATTCATACGAGCTCGAGCCGCAGCTTACCCCATCTTTGAGATGATAGAGCAGAACACAGTGAAAAGTGCCAACCTCAAAACTGGCCGGACCCTAACCAAACTTGAGGGACACATACAATTCAAAGATGTCACCTTCAGTTACCCCTCTCGCCCTGATGTGATGATATTTGATCGGTTTTTCTCGAGATACCTCCAGGGAAGATCATCGCACTTGTTGGAGGAAGTGGTTCTGGTAAGAGTACAGTAATCTCGTTGATCGAAAGGTTCTATGAGCCCCTCCGAGCAGATATTATTAGACGGAAATAACATTAAGGATCTTGAGCTAAAGTGGTTAAGAAATCAAATTGGGCTGGTCAATCAAGAGCCTGCCCTCTTTGCTACAACCATCTGTGAAAACATACTCTACGGGAAGGACGACGCCACCACTGATGATGTAACACGTGCTGCAAAGCTCTCCGAGGCGTTCTCTTTTATCAGAAACCTTTTTGATAAATATTAAACTCCGGTAATATTTTATAAATATTTTTTTTATTGAAAGTAACATATGTAGAAGACACATTCGTTGCCGATCAAAATTGGGCATGTAGATTTGAACCCACAAGTCAATACACGTTTCATGATGCATCCATGTTTTATGATCTATGCAGGTGGGTGAGAGAGGGATACAATTATCAGGTGGACAAAAGCAACGTATTGCTATATCACGTTCCATGCTTAAAACCCTTCGATACTCCTGCTCAATGAAGCAACAAGTGCACTCGATACAGAGTCTGAAAAAAGTGTGCAGCAAGCACTTGATCGCGTGATGGTGGGACGTACAACTATCGTGGTAGCCCACCGTCTATCAACCGTACGTAACGCAGACATGCCATGATAAACTTATGTCAAACCCGACCAGTGCTTATGCATCACTTGTTCAGTTACAAGAGGAGGCTGCTTCAAAAGGTCATACAGAACCCGCCTTGGGACGGCCAACAAGGTAACTATGCAAATCCTACATGTTGTAATTATGTAAAGTAATCCGTAATCAAACTCGTGTAAGATGTCTTCTTCATGAGTTAGTAACTAACTTCTCTAACTCAATGAGAAGTTGGGATTGAAGTCTAGTGCAGAAACTAATGTCTGGATTTTCTGTGTCAGTATTAAATACCTGAGGGAAGTATCTCGAAGAAAGACCAGTTTTGACAGTTTTCATGGCAGCAGTTTCCGATCAGATAAAGAATCCGTTAGCCATTATGTAGACCAAGAGACTGAACCTAACGTGAAGCCGAAGGCAGTCTCAATGAGAAGATTGTATGCAATGGTGGCTCCAGACTGGATTCATGGCGTTATCGGCACAATAGGTGCAATTGTATTTGGTGCCCAAATGCCATTATTTGCTTTGGGAGTTTCAGAGGCTCTTGTTTCTTATTACATGGATTGGGAAACAACTCAACGGCAAGTTAGGAAGATTGCATTTCTCTTCACCGGGGGTACCGTTTTAACCTTCTTTGTCCATTCTATTGAACATTTCAGTTTTGGAATCATGGGAGAACGTCTTACTCTTAGAGTACGAGAAATGCTATTTGCAGGTAATACGCTCTACTCTTTGATTCTAGATTTCCATTTTCATATCTTGCTATGATTATTTTAGGTTCCGTCACGATCCTTCACATCTCTTATTTTTGTCTTACTATTTATACACAGCTATCCTGAGGAACGAAATAGGGTGGTTTGACGATGCTAGTAACAACAGCTCAATGCTATCATCACGGCTAGAAGCTGATGCAACTCTACTAAGAACAATAGTTGTAGATCGTTCCACGCTCCTCTTGCAAAACATCTCTCTGGTCATTGTCTCATTCGTCATTAGATTTATGCTAAATTGGAGGATAACCCTTGTGATCTTGGCCATGTATCCTGTAATTGTTTGTGGACATCTTAGTGAGGTATTTTATTGCTTGCCATTCATACATTGTGTTGACTGCAATTCCAAATTGATAAATTCAATCTAACGTTCTGAATTCTTTTCATGGAGACTTTTCATGAAAAGCTATGGTGGAAACTTGAGCAAAGCATATCTCAAAGCAAATATGCTTGCCGGTGAGGCAGTGGGCAACATGCGCACCGTCGCCGCATTCTGCTCTGAAGAGAAAGTTATTGACTTGTATTCACGCGAACTCCATGAGCCTGCTAAGCGCATTTAGCCGCGGTCAGATTGCTGGGGTCTTCTATGGAGTCTCCCAATTCTTTATCTTTTCTTCTTACGGTCTTGCTCTATGGTAAATCTTCCTCTTTTTTGACATGTAAATCAGGCGTGCAAATTGGGAGTTTGAATATAGATGGAAAGCCACCAGTCAACGAGCCTCCAATTTAGTCATGTATCCAAGGACATTGAGAACAACTGTCGTTGTTGTTAGAGATGGTTAGGGGAGGAATGGATGGGAAGATTTGTTATAGCTTTTAAGTTTTATTTTTTCCTAAAGAAAAGATAGGTTAGGGAAAAATTAGGTCGGAGAAACTTACGTTAGTGGTTGTGTTTTGTGGTGGTGGGAAATGAGAACATTTTTTTCGAAAAGAAGAGAGGAGAAAGGGTGGGAGGAGGTATTAGTGACAGTCCTCAACTTGTGTTTCTCGGTTGTGGGAACTGGGCAGAGGAACCTCCTAGGGTCCTTTAAGATATCTGATTTGCATTCAGAAGACAGCAAATAGCCGAGGAACTACCTGAAGTAGCACTGGTTTTAACGTATATCCATTTCATATTATTCTGATATGGACCTCTATGTATAAGCCTCACTCTGTATCTTCCGAAGTTTATTATTCTCCCCTTTGAGCTTTGTTCTTAGTAGTTTCTGCTTTATCGATCTTTTTAGTTTATATAGTTGAAGTTTAAATTGAAATACTAAATGGTTGAGTTGTTTGAACAGGTATGGCTCAACCTTGATGGCCAAAGAGCTTGCTAGTTTTAAATCAATCATGAAAACCTTCAGTTTTACAAAGGAATATCTCGTTAGTTTTACAGAGAAAATTGAGGCTTTCATTCAACAATTAAGTAATCCTTTTTATTCTTACCCCCAAACACACAAGTATCCCATGACACCTCTTCATTAAAGTGTTAATTCCCTGTCCATACCACCCCACCACCATCCCTTCATCTTCTTAAACAATTTCTCTACCTCTTAAGCTTCACCATATCCCTATCATGACCCCTCCAACACTCGTCAACTTAAAACTTTCACATCTTCACCTATCCATTACCAACAATACAAAATTATACCCCATCACCAAACTTCACAAAAAAAATACCAATCAAACAAATTATCCTCCGGTTACCTTTCTCCGTCATGTCGAATTGAATATGACCTAATTGTGGATGATATGAATCTTGTTGATGGTGTTAACGGTCGTCCTCACGATCCAGGTGTTTTTTATACACAACATCATGCTTATGACAACCAACAACCTCATTAATTTGACTACAAAATTAAAGTTGATCTTCCGACTTTCTATGGTCATTTTCATGTGGAAGATTTTCTTGATTGGTTGTCTACGGTAGAAAAATTATTTGACTACATGAATACTGCCGATGAGAAAAAAAACATCTCTTGTAGCCTACAAACTTACGGGTAGTGTCAACGCTTGGTGGGATAACATTGTGGAAGCACGTCGTAGAGATGGCAAGTTACCAATTCGTAATTGGGCACAAATAAAGAAATATTTACGTCATCGTTTTCTTCCTTCCAATTATGAAATTGTCTTGTATGACCAACTCTGAAATTTAAACCAAGGTACTCATTTCGTAGCCGAATATCTTGATGACTTTTATCGTTTCCCAAAATGGTGTTCGAGAGAATAAAGTATAACAACTTAGCCGCTTTATTGGTGGCTTACAATTCCAAATTCAAGACAAAATGTCCATGTCAACAATCCAATCAATGGATACCGCCATTGAATTGGCTCAAAAGGCAGAACAATTTCTTGAGAAGGTTAATTGGATTTCTAGTTTTGGGCGACCACCAAATCGTGGGTACTTTTTATCCCCTCAATCTAACAGTACCCCATATTCCACCTCATCTTCCAACCTTCCTTCATTAACTAATTTTAACCGTTCCACTACTCAAAATACCACTAATTTTTTGCCAACCACTAATTTGTTCCCTCCTCAAAATACCCGTCCTACCCAACCTAAACCTATATTAGAAAATCCTAACAACTCGTACGCTCGGCCAAAACAAGACTTTGTTATCATTATCATCAACAAGGTCATACATCGAATGTTTGTCCATCTCAGAACAAGGCCAATATTAGAGTAGGTTTCACTCATCATGAGAATGAACCTCCAGTCATAACGATGATCCTTCATTTTAGCTTTTTCTACAACGGAGTCCAATGAGATTACTTCCTCCAATGATGGACGTTTAGCAGTGTGATGGTGATAAAGGTTATGAATGTTTTATATTGCGCGCACGATACAAGGTAAAATTGCCAAGTTCATCATTGATGGTGGTTCTAGTGAGAATATCGTTTCCCAATCTACGGTTGAGAAACTTGGACTAAAAATTATTCCTCATCCAAATCCTTATCATATTTATTGGATTAAGGATGATTGTGCATTCAAAGTTGCTTCCCAATGTCGAATTCTTTTCTCCGTTGGGAAATATCACGATGAAGTTTTGTGCGATATAGTTGCTATGGATGTTTGTCGTATTCTTCTTGGTAGGCCATGGTTATATGATTTGAATGTCGATCATAATGGATGAGTAAATACATACTCTTTCTCTAAAGATGGTGTCAAATTTCTCTTTACTCCCAATGACGTCTAAGGCATCTTCAAATGCTCCTATCAAAGAGAAAACAGTTTTCTTAGTTTCTAATGACATTGAAGACGATATTGGCGATACGAAAATTTGTGTTACCCTTGTTGCTAAAGACAACGCGCCCCCTTATTGTGCTACCTTATGTTGAAACACTTTTACAAGAGTTTTCGAGTATCCTTCCCACCGACGTCCCGAATTCTCTTTCACCAATGAGGGCTATTTAAAACCATATTGATTTAGTTCCGGGTGCTAGCTTACCAAACTTACCTCATTACCGCATGGCTCCAAAAGAACATGTTATTTTACAATAGTAAGTTCAAGATCTATTGATAAAAATGTCTTATTCTTCTATCTATGAGTCCATGTACAGTTCAGGCTCTTTTAGTTCCTAAAAAAGATGGGTCTTGACGTATGTGCATCGATAGTAGAGCGGCCAACAAAATTACGGTGAGGTATCGCTTCTCAATTTCTCGTCTCGTTGATATGCTTGACATGCTTGCGGGTTCTAAGGACTTTTCCAAAATTGATCTTAAGAGTGGGTATCGTCAAATTCGACTTCGATTTGGTGATGAGTGGAAAACGGCCTTTAAGACTAAAGAGGGCATATATGAATGACTCGTCATGCCTTTCGAATTGTCGAACGCTCTTAGTACTTTTATTAGGCTAATGAACGAGGTTTTGAAGCCATTTTTAGGAATATTTGTTATGGTTTATTTTGATGATATTTTGATCTATAGCAAGGATGAGAAAGATCATCTTAATCATCTATCACAAGTCTTCAAGGTACTTCACGACAATTCTCTCCAAATCCAACTCAAGAAATGCACATTTATGTAATCTACTCTTATCTTCTTAGGTTTTGTCATATTCGCCAACGGAATTCATGCTGACGAGGATAAGGTCAAAGCTATTCACGAGTGGCCTACTCCAAAGACAATCTTTGATGTTCGATCTTTCTATGGTTTGGTCTCATTTTATCGGCGTTTCGTGCGTAATTTTTCCACTATTGCTTCTCCTCTCACAAATTGTTTGAAACATCCTCATCTCATTTGATCTCCTGAAGAAAGTTTTATGATTCTTAAAGAAAACTTTTTCACGGCTCCCGTGCTTGTTATGCCCGATTTTACTAAACTATTTGAGGTAGATTGTGATGCATCCGCTCTTGGTGTTGGTGCGGTTTTGTCTCCAGAAGGGAAACCCATTGCATATTATAGTGAGAAGTTATGTGATGCTCGCCGAATATGGACTACTTATGAATTGGAATTTTATTCGGTGGTACAAGCTCTTAAACATTGGAAGCATTATTTGCTTCAACATGAATTTATATTGTACACCGATCATGAAGCACTCAAGTATCTTCAAAGCAATACAAATACAAATCGGATGCATGCTCATTCATTCCCAAAATGTATGAACCAGATCTAAAACATTTGTTTTATATATAAGCTTTTCTCACAAAACATCTATTTTTTTTACAGTAGGCTCCTCTAATCGCTTTATAGAGTAGAGCTATGTTATTAAAAGTGAAGCGGGTACGAAAAACGATAAACGCCCATTATTTTTTAAACATGATTCGGGAAACGGCGATTGAAGCGAAATGTGATACGAGTATGAAGTGTAGGAAAAAAGTGAAATGGAAACGAGTAATAAGCATAAAAATAAGAGATGAAGTAATGCAGTAACGAGGGAAGAAAATTCGAAAGGTTAAGTGTTTGCTTAGCTTGATTTGGTTATAAAGTAGAATGTATAGGTTTGTGTGTGCATTTTTGCCTTTGTGGGAATTGCGAGTCTCAAACACAGGAGTACAGATGTACACTAGCAGAAGAAGAAATACAGCAAACATAATATATCCTCTCAACAGACAAGTTCTCCTTTATAATTTATTTGAGTTGAAAACACATTTGTGACTTCCCCTCGTCAGGCGGGAAGTCAGCATGCTTTCTTTACTAAATCCCCAATTTCAAACCCTAAATTTCTAAATTTTCCCCCAACAAAAATGGATTCACAAAAACCAACTACTATGGGCAATCCCAACACCTCGCGAGTTCCATTTAGTGCCACGGTCACCACATTCTCACTAACTACACATAATCATGCTTCTAATAGCAATGGGTTTAGTTTGATTAGTGGTGAGACGGGGGCCAGGAGGAAACGGGGGCGCCCCAGGAGGTATGGGGGAGATGGAGCTAATGTGAAGTTGTATCGGAAGACCGGGGGATCTAGTGGGCGATCAATGGGATGGGGAAAGAAGCAGCAATTTGACGCATTAGGTGAGTTCTTTGTGTTTACTTAATCAGTATTTTAACCTCTACTGTTAATGCTACTTATTGTTGGTTTTAGGTATTGCTGGAACCGGGTTTTCGGCAGATATGATTACAGTTAAAGCTGGTGAGGTAGGCGTTTGAATTTATTTAGTAATACTAGTCTTTGTACCTTGATTTTTATTGTGTGGTTAGGGAAAATAAAGTGCCGGGTATTAATACGTTAGAATATGTATTTCCTAAATGAAAGCAGATAGGTTCAATATTCATGTCGAGATGTACGAAAGGGAATCCAAAAAGCCCTTTGGACTGCAAAGGCTTAGTTCCAATCTCCTAGCTTAAGGATTCATTTGGCTGCAAGACATTTAAGGGAGTATAAATCTGTAAGATGTGCCTTTTCAAAGTGGGTTTTGAGTAGCTGTTTTTCACTATTGAGGGGTTTTGAACCATTGCAAGGCAAATATTGAGTTTCTTTTGGTGCTACGCTTGGAGTTGGTTTAGGCCGACGAAAGTGATGGTGTCCTTGGTGGATTTGAGTATTCACTCTAGAGCAATTGTAATTATCTCAAAGCAAGCATACAATATTTTGGCAAGTCCCAATATGGTTGAAGGCAAGGTTGAGGCTCATGGAGCATTACTAGATAGAGATCAAGGTTTAAGGCATATTACTGAAGATTTCTTCAACGACTCTAAATAGGTGGAAGATTGTTGGGAAAGAGTTTTACTTTTCTTTTGTCTTTTTTTAACTGTAAAGTCGATTGTTAGCTCATAAATGGAGGCAGTGTCTTAATCGTTGCATCATCAATTTCCTGATCGTCTTCTCAGACACAATCTCTTCCTCTGACAAACCAAGGCTCTTATAAGCCTACATGTGCCTCAACATCAAGGCTAGAGTGAAGTTCATGGCGACACCCTTGAAATTCAATCCTAGCTTGATGTGCCTCAGAAATCTCATCTCGATACTCAATGAAAAACCTCATCAAGAATCTCTTCCCAACATAAGTTAGTATTTAGCTATATTTCCATCTTTCTCATCCAATTCCTTTGAAGAAAATTTATACAACGGAGCACTATACGCTTGGGGTACTCGGACACACTCAAGTGAAACTAAGGCTGTATTCTCAATGCTGAAGTTCACAGACCAGCCGAAGCTTTTCCACAAATTTAATCAATTATCTGCTCTCAATCCGATTCACTTAGCTCAAACTCCGATTAGGATAGAGGAAATGAATCCTATACTTTAAGGATAAAACCCCAAATTCTTAGCCTTCAAAATATTCGATTCCAACTGCTTTAAGTTTTTCATACGTGCCGATGGTATGTAATTCAATCTCTAAACAGAGGAAGGAAATACCAATATATAGCCCTACAACCGACAAGTATCTCAAATCTCAATAATGCAAAAACAACATACAATGCTGAGACTACTTGAGATCAACAATGCATACCCAAATACCTCATATTCAGCTAAATAAGTAGCAACGAAAAACTTAGTTGGGAAGGTGTTACCATTACTGGATATTTGAAGTTTGACAGTGGATATAAATTCTCATCTGTTTGCTCAAAGTTTTGATTCATAGTGAAACCCCTGAAATCCAACCCTACCTTGGTGTGCCTCCACAAATTTTGGATTCTCGTCTTGATACTAGGGTTGTTTCTACTTTAGCTTACTGCTTACTGAAGTGCTTAATAAGGGTATTCAACACACTTGAAGTGGTGTTTCTTTTTTGACTTACTAGACAGTAAGCAGTTGCTAGTAAGCCAAAACTAGTAAGCTATTTTGACTAGCTTACTAGCCATTCAACACTCCTTTTTAAATTTTCTCCCTATATTGCCCCTCATCACCCGTGAAAAAAATACTTTGACAAAAGTCCTGCAAAAAATCTGAACAAAGATCTTTTTCTCACGATTCTGTCCAATTTGCAAGTTCGCAAACACTCTCTCTAAACTCCCACGCAAGCAAACATACATTCAACTATTGTGAAAATTATTTTGATTGAGAAGTATGTATATGTGATGGTAAAGGTGGTGGTTGCGGTAATAGTAGTAGTAGTTATAGTTATTTCATTTAGAGCGTAATGTAGCAACCTGTGTTATTTTTATAACAAGGGTATTTAAGATATCCTACGTAACAACGACACTTCACTTTAAAAAAATAAAGCATGTCGGACACCCCGACACTCGGAAATTTGGACACTCGGACACACGTGCCCAACACTATTTACAATGTACTTTTCTATTTTTTGCCGTTTCCGACCCCCCGTACCTGTGTCGGACACCGACACCCGTATCTGTGCCATTGTTACCTAAAAGATATCTATTAACATTCAACACTTTTTAAAAATAAAACATCATAACATTCAACACTTTAAAACATTCAACATTCAACATTCAACATTCAACATTCAACATTCAACATTCAACATTCAACATTCAACACTTTAAGGGCCCGTTTGTTTACTTAGGATATCTTGGATATCCTAGATATTCTTTTTAAAATAGGTGTTTGGATTAGGATAATAACTTAGTAGATATCTTAGACTAAGTCACTAACTGCCGATTTGAATATCTGAAGACCCCGCTCGATTTTCGAGATATCCAAAAACAAATATCTATTATCTTTAAAACCATCGTACTCTCTCATCTCTCTCTCTCTCGTCTCTCTCTCTCTCTTCTTTCACTTTTCCAAGCTTCACTTTTCCAAAGTTTCAATTTACAAATAAGAACTACAATTCTTCATTTTAAAGATTTAGATCTCTCTCTCTCTACTGTTTAATTTCTCATAAGGATACTCCATGTTATATATTTGCAATTTGAAAGCAATGCACTCATGTTATATATTTGCACCAAAGTCCAGGGGCTCCTCATCATACCATCACCATATGCTAATCTGCATTGTTAATCCTGCCAAGTCCTACTAAAAATGTTCTTTAGCCTATTCACGACGAGTCTCTGTAACACCTTTTTAGCTCCGACAACCTCCATTTGTAAAAGCTTCTGCAAATGATGGCAAGCTCCTTCCAAGATTAACCTCTTTCGACAGCCATTGCTTCCTCCGGCAATAATAGCAGATATTAATACAACTGAGAGTTTTTTACAAATAGATTCAGTATTCGGATCAAGCATTTGAACAAATCTCGACAAACTCTTCTCATCTTTAACAAGTTCTTTACGGTTTGATCTTATTGATAATAATGAAACAAGAGCTTCCGCTGCGGTCTCCTGTAACCCTGCCGACTTCGAGAATTCTACCATTTTTAGTAGTGATGCCATGCAACTTGAAAGTGGCCGTTTTTTCGCATCGCTGATAGATAATTTGCTAAGGATCGATACAGAAATCTGCTGAAAGCTGATTGGTAATATAGTATTATTAATCAGTTCGGCAAGCTAAAGTAGAAATGATGTTGAAGACGATAAGATCTTGAGAGTCCTATCTGAAACTGAAAGTGCAGATATTGCTCGCAAAACATGCTCTAGTGTATTCGTGTTTAAGGGATTTTGAAGTAATTGTTGAAGATTTTGCACACCCCCTAGTTCTAAGATTGAAACCCTAAAATCTTCTCTGTCTGAGGCGAGTATCCAAAGACAATTTGCTGATTTTTCTTGAGCAGTGCTAGTGCCAGAAACCAACAACTGAAGTAAAACCTCCACTGCCCCTTCCTCCCCTAATGCAACCCTGATTTCCTCAACTATGGCTACATTCTTAATCGCTCCGGCCGCATGCATTTGAGTTATTGGCGTTCCCGATTGACGCACTTCAATTAAAACTAAAACCCCACCGTAAGCAGAGATCGCCCACGCATTCATCATCATACCATCACCATATGCTAATCTGCATCTGAAGCAACAACTTTCTAACCCTTCTTTACAGTTTCAAATAAGAGTGGAAATGATGCATCATCTTCCCACTACTGCTACTTTAATATTGTATGCAAGATACACAACAAACATAGCTATCTTAGATTTAACAAGCGTTGAGCCGAGGGCAAACAATGCAAGAGGATCTAACATAAACATAGGCTATTCCCAATATGGCAGTGTAACCAAAGTTATCTCCCAAAATTCTTGAAGAAGTGGCTGTTAAAACCATATGACCTTGAGCTTTAGTGTCACATATAGAGGAAGGAGCTTCATAGATCTCTTTACTGTGCTGGTTGTCATCCATCTTATTCTTAATTTGGAGATTGGTGATAGTTTATATTAATGTGTTTTGCCCACATATATTATTTACAATATCTGATTTGGCAAACACAAAGTTTCGGAATATTTGTTTTTAATATTTAACTGCCAAACAAAAAACATATATATAAGATATTTGATTTTTCAAATATCAGGATATCTGAAATATCGAATATCTGAGATATATTTTTATCAAACAGAGCCTAAAACATTCAACAGTCAAACATTCAGCACTTAAAAAAATAAATTTAATCGCAAACTTTTATAAAAATCTCTTCCAATTCTGAATTAATTCTAAGGGGACATTTACATCTTCCTTAACCAATTCCATTGACATGAGAACCTGCAAAACTGAGCACCTGAGGATAATTATCTTCTCTGGAGTAACCGTCATAACTTTCGGTACTTCGTCACCACTGAAGGACTCAATTCCAACTTATCCCCAGATAACATATCAATCATCTGAACTAGGTACAGCCCGCATTCAGCGCACAACTTATCATCCATTCTCTCACACCTTTTTTTTTTAGACTGAAATCCTTGAAATGCAATTATACCTTGATGTGCTTCCACTTCAGGATTCTCATCTTGATACTTAATTACAAACCTCTTCATGAATTTTGTCTCATTCCGAGTTAGTATTGAGGGTACTTTTAAATCCTTCTTAACCAATTCCTTTGGCATGAGAACCTGCAGAAACTAGGCTCCTGGGGATAATCCTCTTCTCTAGACTAAACAGCATAAGATTGGGATACTTGGCTAGCGCTGAATGACTCCATTCCAAAAAATTTATAAAGAAAGCTAAAATGTTCCTAATCTTTTTTCCGGAACACATCATAACACGAGGTAGCAGTATGAATCCAGAAAGAAATTCTTCCCCAGACCAACCTAAACTTTATAGATTCGCACCACCCAATTTGATTCACTCACCTGCAACATCATTCGAACCGCTAAAGCAAATCTCGTAGTTGTAGGATCAAAACCCAGCTCCTGGCATTGCCAATAATCGCTTTATTTAGTACATAAGTAAGCGGGAACATCTACGATGTTTTCTTCCGTGTCAACGAGGCTTCTAATATAATTACAAGAAGGGACGATTACATTTTCCAAGCTCCTGGCGAGGAGCCAAGACTGTCTAGATATGAGGTCTGCAAGTGGATGAGTTGAAAACCCCTGAGATTTGAAGTAATCAATCTTGGGTTTAAGGATTTTGTCCAAATTGGATTGAAGTAGCCTACGTAACTTGATGACGAGTTTTGCAATCTGGGTATCATTAAATCCTTCTGTTCTGAAGGGCTCTAGGAGAGAGTCTGCATTACCGTAAACATAATGCTGAACTTCTGAGAAGCCGAATTAGTTGATTTTAACAACCCACACGAGTTTACGAGATACAAAGCTGTGAAAGATTTCTCATCTGTTGGTTCTGGTATTGATTTGAGAGATTGGGTTTGATGAAAACAGAAATGGGGTCTTATTGTCGAAACTCTACTTCTGCTTTGTAAAATTAAAAGCTCTTTGCAGACTAAACAAAACATTGCTTGATAACACATAAATGTACTTAAACTGGTTTTTGATTGGACTTACTGATTTGAGGATTTCGAAGGTTTACCTATTTTCCTCGATCAACTTTGCTCTTAGATTTTCGTAACAAGTAACTTGGCAAATGAAAGTGTGTTGTGTTTGGTAGGGGTAATTGCTGGAAATTGATGGATGATGGAAAACCCCATTGTTCAGAGATTTGGAAAAATTTAACCTATTTTGCAATGGCACAACCTGTCAAATTTAGGAATTAGGTAGATCGGGATAAGAAGTTCCTAATGCATTGGTGTGTCATTTGATTGTCTATGAATCCCTATGAATAGAGCTCTTGTCATTAGCCTCTTCAGCTTACACCAAATTGTTTTACGATCCTCAAGTATCAATCCAAATCTATATAGCATAATTCCCCACTAGATTTCAGAGTCACTCATGAAAATGAGCTCTTAACGACATGAAAATGAACTCTGCCACCACTTTTTGTAATGCCATAGTTTACATACCCAAGAAATTGAAGTCTCATATTGTTGTTAAGATTGATTATATGAAAATTTTCCCCCAATATCTGTAAGTGATGAAGGAAGTGTGTAGATCTCAAATTTTTGGTATGAGCAAGGTTTAAAAATCAATGTCGGCCTGTATATCGACACATGGAAGTCCTACATATAAAAAATATCAATATTATATCTGCGATAGTTTGCCATTTCTTATGCCAAAAATGCAGAATATCGTAAATATGGTTAAATACCGATGATATTCTCATATATTTAAATTGCAGCTAAAAATCACGGATATATCTGACCAGATATCGTTGTTATATCCCTAATAGTACCGAAATATCCACCATCCAAAATATCAGACCTATATTTAATATTACATTGGCGATATTTACCAATATGTTGGCGATGATATATCGGTGTATCTGCCAAAAGTGGAAGGCCCAATTTTTGGACATATTGGAAATATCAAGGATATTTTATCCCCTGCACCTATGTAAAATTAACACGGGTACGTGTGTTGGTGTTTGGTACGGGTACGGGTGTCTGACACGGCAAAAAAATGTACCTTGCAAATAGTGTTGGACACGTGTGTCTACATGTCGGTATCAGATGTGTCGACACAGATTTTTTTCAAACATGCCGCGCCGTAGCCCTTGCACTAATAAAGTTGATCAACTGCATGTGAGTGTGTAGATGTTACAAATTGGAAGTCATTAATAAGTATATTTTAATTTCTGGTTTAGTTTCTTATTTGAGTATCCTCGTGCTTTGTAGGATATTGGGTCAAAAATCATGGCCTTTTCACAGTTAGTTCCATACACAATTTGCATTCTCTCTGCAAATGGTGTTATCTGCAATGTTACGCTTCGACAGCCATCAACATATGGTGGCACTATAACATTTGAGGTACTTTTGTCTATAACATATGAGAACTTTAATTCCTTTTCTTCCGATGTATGTTCACTTCGCTATCATCTTTTGTATCTCAGTTCTTTATTGAAAATTCCGATTTACCTTTACCACGTCAACTATTTTATTCTCATTATGTAGATGCACCATTGAGCCTTTGACATACAGTCCAAATATTTAACAACTACACGTGTATGATTCTTTACCTTAATGCTGACGTTTATCATTCTCTGTAGAGGCCCCTAAACGGCTTATCTCAAACTTCACTGAACAGTAGTCATCTTCTTAGGGGTACACCATGTAATCAAAAAATTAGCAGGAATCTGGAACAACCCAGTGACTTCAAGTAATTTTAAAAAAGCTAACCAATTATATTTTCCGTCTCCCTTTGGCCAAGAAAAAATCTTTAGGGGATCTAAGCGCCAATAAGAAACAAGCTTACCACATAAAAGTAAGACCTTAATGACAAAAAAACTTTAGAAGAAATTCCTGGCTCAGTAAGCATCTGGAAGGACAACTGAGCCAGAGAGACTCACATCTCTTAATAAAAAGAGAATAAAATTTGTGTTCCCCAACTCGTCCCACCGTGTAAACTTGAGTAGACCACTGAGGTTACCTCATTTTGTGGTCTATTAGTCACCAAAGAATCTTTCTTCCAACTACTTATATGTGTCTTATTCAAGATTGCGTCTCGCAGTATAAGCTGGGAAATTATAGATAGTAGGAAGTTGAATACTGATATATTAAGCTGACAAGATTGTCGCGTTGTGGGAAAGACGCACCAAATGGTATTAATGACTTTCGATAGGTTGAATGTCAGAACAATTGAGAAAATGTACTCTTGTAAAGTGGGAATTGCCTAGCGATTACAAAATGATGAAAAAGGGGAAGTCTTCTTTAAATTGGAAGATTGAATCAACCTAGTTCTTAGACTGGATACCTACTATAATTCATAGCAAAACCAACTTACACCATTTCCTCTCAACTGGTAGATATATCTAAATTGCAGTCATTCATGTACAGCCATACATAGTATAAGGGCCATAGGTGAAAGTTGGGTTCTCACTTAATCAACTGGTTCCAACTATTCTTCAGTTTAATGCCATGTGCATCTGTTTCAAGACTCAATAACATAAACCAGAATAACCAGCTCGTTTAATGGTTTGCAAAACCCAGACACAAATACATGCATTTGATCTTTCATCCTAAGTTTGAGATCTTCAACATTAATGCATCAAGCTCGTATGAATGCAGGGCCAATTTGAGATCCTCTCTTTATCAGGTACCTTTTCCCATATGGATAATGGTGGCTCCCGCAGCAGAACTGGTGGTATGAGCGTGTCATTGGCAGGATCCGATGGTCGAGTTCTTGGCGGTGGGGTTTCTGGTGGGCTTATTGCCGCAGCACCAGTACAGGTTTCTCTCTCTGACAATTACGATCAATTATATATGCTATCAACTAAGCTTTTCATGGTTGGACCCCTGTTAGCATTTTCCTTATAAATACTTCCATTTTTTCAATATTGTCCCTTGAGACCCTTGAGATATCAAAAACTAATGCAGTACTTATTACAGGCAGTGTGTGATTACCCAACGCTAGTTGCTAGCTTATTAAAGGTAACAAAGACACTTTACTTAAAAAAAATAAAACGTGTCCGACACTCGGACACACGTGTCCAACACTATTTACAAGGTATATTTCTATTTTCTGCCGTTTCCGATACCCCGTACCCGTGTCGTTGTTACCTAGTATAAAATATGTTGTTACCCCATTGTATTTTTTTCTAGTTTCTCAAAGAATTTCTGATTCTCAAACCAGATTAGCCCAATTAATCCTTGCAGCACTCTGAAGGCTAGTAGTTTGCGATTATTAAACAAACTTTATGTATTCATAACATAGAACACTTGCGTAATTCATTAAAGGATCTAGTTATACTCATATATATTGTTATCTATCTGTATTATACACATTCTCTAGAGAAATATAGATTTGGATTACACTAGATTTTACACAATGTTTCTTGGATTCCTAATCTGACAGTAACTCAAACTCTTTTTTTTTTTTTTTAAAAGCCAGTAACTCAAACTCTTATTTTGTTGTATGCCAAATTGTTGATTAAGTTTTGAACTTTGACCCCTCAGGTTGTCATAGGCAGTTTCATTCCTGAAGAGAAAAAACTGAAGCCACAATTATGGAAACGAGAACCTCTTTCTGTTCCACCACATATGATGAGCTTTGGGTCTCCTGTTATAACGGTTGGGACACCTATTACAACTGTGAGCCCTCCCTCTCAAGACACATTAAGTGAATCATCAGATGAAGACTGTAGCGGTGGTAACTCCGGACCCTCAAACAACAATATCCAATTCTCTCAAGGAGCTGCACTGCCATATAACCGTTGGGTAAATTCCCACTCTATGAACCTCCACATCCACGGACACATGACAAATTAACTATTGTTTTTCTAATGAAAAGTTTCTCCTCCAATGCACTTTGTTTCAACAAGTACAGGTTTCGTTTCTAACATGTTATATGTTCTGACCACCCTACACTAAAAGAGCGGCTGCTCTCCATAGTTATTTGTAGCTTTCTTGTTTACTTGTTCCAGTTTGATGGGATCGAGATTCGGAAGATTCTCCTTTAGAGGGTCAGCAAAATCGGTCTCCATTTTGACGAAATTAGGTGGTAGGAGCTACCTTATTTTCAGCTCTAGGGTTGTTTTTCCTTTTGGAATGTGGTTTCATATAGAGCCGATGTAATGTTTTTGTTGTAATCGTATCAAATTTCTAGTCTTAATTCCAAAGTATCTAAAACATTTTGGATTATATTTGTTTAGTTGAGGGAGGTTGTAATTTTGATTTTAGTGAGTAATTCCAGAGAAGGTGATTATGTATTACTAGTAGAGAATAATATTTTCTAATTTTCACTGAAAAATTTGGAATAATGAATGTTTTCAAATTTCCTAAATTATTTTTGGAATAGCGAATGTTTTCAAATTTCCCAATCTTTGGGCCGATTTTCCAGAATTTTCTTGGAAACCAAAACTTCCATTCTTGGTTCTATGTGATTACCTAATGGCTGTTCTGGGCTACTGTGTAATGGTGTCCTTAGGGATGGTCCGGAGACTTCATAGAGGGGATCTTAGCTAGATTTTTACTGCTTTGATGGCTCCAAAAATGTCAAAGACTCCAGACTTTCCTTAATTATTAACTTTGTTGAATTTGAAGAAGTTTTTCATCTTTGGTTTTGGAGATTAGCTCTAAGAAGAAAGTATAAGAAGTTTTGTGTAGAGAGATGGAAAGGTTGTCTGTGCATGTGAGAGGGAGAGGAGAGGAAGGATTATATTATATAGAGAGGTGATCACATAATGAGAGATTATGATCAAAAAAAGCAAAGCTAGTTAATTAGGTATTGATATTGATTAATTTAAATAGATATATACGACATATGAGCCAAACATGTAGTCGATATTAATTATTAAGAAGAAGAAAAAGTTAATAACCATTTGAGACTAGGTGCAGTGACCAGCTATTCTATCTCGCTTGACCACCACTGTTGATAATACATCTTCTCAATTGACACAAGTTCCTATTTTCGTGAGAAAACCAAAATTTTGGACCTAGTTAAATATCTTTTACCAGAATTGTTGCGAGTTACAAACTCCAAATATCATGATAAAAACATGGTTTTAATTAGTTATATATCAATCCTATGTACTATGTTCTTTTACGAATTCAGACACATGCATGCAATAACGAAAACAAAACTGCACTAAACTAAAATAAAATGAAAACTAAATCCAGTCGAAGTTTGAAGTTTCCCATATTGAAATTTGTTTAATACTGTTGTGATTGAAAACGGAATTATAGTACATAACCCAATATTCAAACGATGTTAAGAATCATCTAAACCAAAACTGCAATCTTTGCAACGATGGCAATCTAAGAGTGCTGCCAGGAAACTGGAAAGGTGCATATAATGTGACTTCTCATTACCTTTCTGAAGTTCTCTTCGACTATATATTCCCTCTTTGTTTATAAAATCGTAATCATTCCCTCAAAGTTAACTATGGATGATAGTAATTGATCTTGATTGAGATTTTATTAATCTAAGATCATATTAATATACTGTGTTTTGAGAAACATAACCTTAGATAAGATATTACAAGTTAAATTTACTTTCTTGAGTAGAATTTTTTTAATCTCAAGTTTATATACTAGACATTTTTTATTCGCAAAACTCTATATCTACTACTAGTATGAACACAGATTATAGTAACATTAATTTAAACTAAAACTTATCCTCAAAGAACTATTTCAAACTAACCTAAATGTAACTTCCACAGAAAAATAAGTCTTAACGGGTTAAATCAACGAAAATCTCACATACTTTTGTGCAATCTTTCAAGTCGACTGAACTAGCTAGATGCATTAAACCTAAGAAAGAACTCATAACCAATCTGTCATTATTAAGAATCAAGACGGGTTATGCGTTCTTTCTTAGATATATTGCATCTAACGACATTGCTTCATCTTTAGAGATCAAACGTTCAAGAGAAAACACCAGAGATCTATGAACATACCCGATGGTGTGGTTGAAGTTGAAATAACGACAACCTTAACTGATCCAGCACCAACACCACCACCACCAGAGTGCGTGCATCTCTGGTTGCACGCATAGATCCTAATTAAGAGAGAACTCTATTATATATAGTTGAGGTTTGGCCTGACTTGTAAGCCAAGCTAAGTTTCTTATAGTAAGTTTTTATTTGTTGGTAGTTATCAACTTGGAAGTCAAGCTATGTTTTTTTTTCCGAAAGGCAAGCTGGGGTTAAGGCCCCGACCCCATGACCAAGTATATTAGAAAAGAAAACTGTTACATCCTACTGTACATTCTACTAGACATCCCTAGATCAGCTCCAGCGTAACAGTACAATGTATCACTACTATCTATGGCACTCCGGCCTCCATGCCCCCCAAGTCTCTTTGTGTACGTGGCTTTGAAATTCAATGGCATAACTGTAAGGGCCTAATTTCGTAATAGCTCGAAAGGTTCTTACACCAAATGTACTTCTGACTACAAATAGAATAGAAATTGACACAGGGTTTAGCGTGGAAACCTCTGAATAGGTAAAAACTGCGACCTCGGCTTAAGAATTTTAGTAACTGTAACTTTATTGTTTAAGACTGATATTTTTTATTACAAGTTATGATCTCTTGAGCTATAAAAACTTAGTCCATTTCTTCTTCTGTGTTATGTCCCTTTTATAGACCTTAGTCTCGGTTCGTTTACATGTATCAACACGTTCTCCTGATTTGGGGAAAGAGTGGAGGTTATCTTTGTAACTGCCAGTTCGTGGAAGACAGGTGTCCTTGACTTGTTCTATTTTACTTGGAGTGCTCGAGCCACATTTTTTTTGCAGTTTGTAGTCCAGGTCATTGCTGATAGTGTATGTCACGTGCATGTTGCGTGTGTCTGGTATGACATTATCACGATGATATCCTAGCTCGAGGGATAAGTCCCTGCAATTGCCCCCTCTCAACTGAAGGCACGTGTGTTTTGAGTTGAGAATGTTCAATCGAGCTCAGTATAGGGATACAAAGAGGTTGTCTGGCATGGCAATGGTGGATTTGGTACGTGGAATTTTGTCTTGGAAGTGTAATGGGTTGTTGGGAATTGGAATGTTGTTAGGATTGTGATTGTTTTTAATTGGTTGTTGGGTTTCCAATAAGTATTCTTTGAATGATGATTACTTTAGAAATCCTCCCTACATTGAATGTATGTCTCTGTATAAATACTACTGTTGTTATACTACCTGTTATTCTTCAGTAAGTTTCTCTCTCTCCAAATCTCCTGTAGTGATAATGGTGAGAACTAGACGTCAAGTTTATTATAAATCTAGGGTTCTTACCAAAGTGCAGGAATTCCAGTTTTGCAACTTTGGGACGTAGTCCTTAGATCTGCCTACTCTCATTCCAGTGCATCCTGCCTATCACGGTATGACATACGAGGAGATAGTTGAGGTGGATAATGACTACTACCAGATGGTGCAGTTTTATTATCTGGTAGTAGAGGGGGAGTAGTGCAGAGTGTGTCTTCGTCTACTTGCAGAGGATTCCATAACTAAGGAAGATGAGGCTGCTGGCGTGTCTCGCCATTATCCTGCGAGTGATTAGGTCTTGTAGGAGGAGGCGGTGGTAGAAGTATTCTTCCGTTACAACCATCTTTGTTTTCTTGTAGAAGTGGTGGTTTCAGAGGTGGAAGACTTTTGTTACAACCATCTTCATTTTCTTAAAGAAGTGGTGGTCTCAAAGGTGGACAAAGTTGCTGGTGTTCGTACTTGAAAATCTTGTTGATACCTGATAGTGATTGTAATTTGTAGAACAATCTGTAGGAAGTATTTGTAATTTACTATTTCCTGTAAAGTAATTTGTAATATGAAGGTTTGAGCTAGACCTTTACGTAAAGGTAGATTCGTGTAAAAGTACGTAGAAGTAGACGTCCTTCTTTTTCGAGCTTATAGTTCGAGATGGAGCCTTCCACCTCGGGTCGTTTGAGTGAGGACGAAGATGTAAGATGTGAGGGTACCAAATCTGTGGGGGGCGAGCTTATTAAGTATATCTCGAATGAGGTCGATCGAGATGTTGAAGAGGAGAGCAACTCAGAGGAGAAGGAAGGGGAGGAACAGTTCAAGTTTCTAGATTTCCCTGGTAATCTCTATAGGTATCCTGTAAACTCAGATGTGTTTAAGGAGTATTGTAAATGTAAAAGTAGTATAGTTGGTGTATGGGGGGATGTAATGGAGTATGATGGGAGATTTTTTAGGGGGTGTTCTGATGGAAAGGGGGGTAAAAGCATATTTTTCTTATTGCTTGATTTGGAGCACGAGAAAACTTATAGGCAAATACCAGAGGCAGTTCCTCTTGAGTATTTTGGTGGGAATATTGGAGGTGATTTGGATGAGGGTTTTCTGTGCTATTTGGCCCAATTCGAATATAGGTTGGTGGTACCTTTAAGCAACCTTGCCAAAGGCATTATGAACAAGATCAAGGCTTTCCCGACCCAGCTAAATGGTAACATGTGAGAGTTGATCAATGTCTGTGAGAATTTAAATAGGAGGTGGGCCCATGAGGGGAACGAGAGAAGAATAACTCCTTGCAATGTTTTGAAGTATTATACTGTGAAATATATCACTTTATCCGGGGTGCGTACTTCTCTTCTAGCTCGACCCGACCCTAATTTTTTGAACTTAATTCTGCTGGAAGAGTATGAAATGATAATGTGATTTGGGTGAAAGGCGAGTATCTCCAGCGAGCCGACGAGGACACCCTGGTTCTTAAATATAAGACTATTAAGAAACGTAAGTAAACCTTACTAATTTCGAACCGTGCCTATTTGTTTTCTGCTGGTTTATGATAATTTTTGTGTTGCATGTAGATCCTCATTAATTCTAAAGTAAAGAGAGGAGAATTTTTGATCGATGCAGTAGCCCGAAAAGGAGTCAGGCTAGAAGCTATACTGTACGAACTGAAGATAAGTAGGTACAAGAGGGTGAACAATAAATTTGTTAAAGTCCAGAAGTCACAAGCGAAGAGAAAAATGGTAGGTGGGATTTCATCTTCGGTTGCGTATCCAACTGTGGTAGACAAAACAGGGGCCAGTGAGTTGGCTTTTTTCTCGTTTGGAAAAGTTCTATTACCCGCCGGGAAGCCGCGAGCTGGTGGAGTTAGCTCGGGAACCACCAGCTGCAAGGTTTCCATGAAGAGAAGCGTGAAGACATCTGTGTCAACCTCCGTGAACGCAGAAAGTATGGAGGTCTAGGGTGATTTGAAGAAGATGAAGATGGACAATCCCCCTCGTTCGAATGAGCTGAAGGACGATGTTGGTGTATCGAGCATGAATGATGAGTTGTTGGTTTTGGGGAATAAGTTCAAGGCAGTAATGTTAGAGGATGTTGAGAAGGTGAACTCTGCAGTGTATAAGGAGTTGTGCAGGGTTAGTTGGATTTGGGGAATTAGTGTGATTGGCTATTTTCAAAGGTATGTGTAACGGTTTTTTGTGTTTGATTTGTTATGTAGGTTTTTCGCGTTGTGAAAGGTATCTACCTTGGATTTGTGGAAGGAAAATCGAGGCTGGGGGAAGCGGAGATGCAATCGATCACAGAGATTGTAGAGTTTAAGAAGTTTTACCAGGCAGCGATGGATAAGGTCGCGCTGAGGCCCAACAACAAAATAACGAGGTGATTACTGCCTAGAATAATCTTGGTTAGCTTTTGCAGGATGATGGGTATGAGTTTGAGGATACAAAAGCTATAATGGAAGGGCGATCTGACAATGTCCCTGGGTTAGAGGCAGATGATGAGGCGGAGGTAAGGTCGACTCCGCGTGACGAAGCTGTGTCAGTGTTAAATCTTGTGTCCCCTAGTACATACCTGGAAAACCATGGAGTTGAGGAATCTGAGAAGGTAGAGTAATATATATGTGGAATATTTGTAGGAAAGTCTATTATTATGGTTGTCAAACTTTGTATGGGGATAGATGTGTGTAGCAAAACTTTTGAGTTTTTAGATATGTTTTGATATGGAAATTGTTGTGTAGAAACTTAACAAATTGCGCGCTATAATTGAGGGCTTAAAGAAAGAGTTTGATAGGGAGAAAAATTATGTATACGTAGCAACTTTACTGACTGCCTCTACAGAGGTTCAGGTGAGATAATATAGAGATCTTAGTAAAAAACATTGGAGTAATTTATTTCTAGCTTGTTTAGGGGAGCCAAAGAAAAAATAGATAAAGATGAAGTGGTTAGAAAAGATAGGGGTAGGTACGTAAATTTTGACATTTTTTGCCTGGTGATATTAGGGAATATACACCAGGAGCAATTAAAGACATAATATAATTGACCTTCTTTTTAGAAGTTAAAATAGATAGTGAGAGAGGGTTAAAAGAGGCGTACCTTAAAATATTAGAGGATCGTGGAATTCATCCCGATTCTGAAATTATAAAGAGTATGGCCACCAGAGCGAAAAATCTTCATAGCTTGAAGGCTTCAGAAGTATTAGCTCATTATGGTGTGTTGATGATATATATAACTAACTATAAGAAATGGGAGTAATGTAGGTAAACTGTTATATGTGCGAACTGTTTATATGTGAAACATATATTGGATAGTGTTCCATGTGTTGAACTTGAAATCGAACTATTGTGCAGGCCGTGCTAGAAGCTGCACGATCAGGTAAGGAGGATGTCATCAAAAGTAATCATGAGTTTAAGCTTGAATTATATAGGGTTCAACTGGCATTTTAAGAGATGTCAGATCAGTATGTAAAATTAGGGCTGAAGTTGACGAAGTCAGAAATGACGGCTAACGAGCTGGCTAAGAAGATCGAGGATAAGAAAGCTGAATTGGGTAGTGCTTAGGGTAAGTTAGTGAGCACTCAAATTGAGGTGGAGAAGTTGAATAGTATTGTAAATAGGTTAGAAGGAGATGTAGAGAAAATAAAAGGGAAGTGCAAAGATGCAGATCGTGCTCAATATCGTATTGGAGCCTTAGAGGTGGAAATAGAAGAGTTGAAGTGGAATATTAGTAATGTGAGGGAGTAATTAAAGAAGGAGGGTAAAGTGGTTAGCGTACAAGATGAATTGGCTCATGCTCAGGTTCAAATCAAATCATTGGAAGCGGACTTGATTTGTGTTTGAGCTGCTGTAAGAAAAGCCAATGAGCGAGCTAGAGAGAATGTGTATAAGTTCAATATTTCTCAAATTAAGGAAAGAGATTTGGAGAGAGCTGTAAGGAAAAAGGATGAAACGTTGAAGAATGTTTCCTTTAATGAACATAATGTAAATGAGGTTTTATAGGAAAAGGAGGCAGATGATGGACACATAAAATAACCACTATTCCCCTATGACTTAATGTTTATTATTTTTAATTTTATTATTAAACATGACTTATAAAACTAATTTTTATATTTCAGGCCACATGGAGCTCATTTACCAAATATGTGCAAATACCGGGATGTATAGCTCAAAGGATGAACTGTTGGAGAAGGATGTAGAGTTGTCAAGCACAAGGGTCCCACATGGGGAGGTTACAATTTTGGAGGATAACTCTTGGAGGTTACAAATTTATGTACATTCATGGCATAGGTTATAAATATAATATTAAATGTAAGAACCCTCTCCTTTCATCTATAAAAGGAAAGGTGGTGAGCTCAAAAGATCATCTAATTTTGAGATAATCATTCTTGTAGAGTGCAAGAGAGCATTATTGGAGTAAGTTGGTGCAAGTCTTGTAAGCATTTGGAGCATTTCATTTTGTAAGTCAATAAAATTCCTCTTTTTGTTGTTAGTTTATGTTCATTTCATTCTCATATCATTTAGGTTTTATAGTTGTTATAATGGCCGGCTATGTCCTCACTAGGGGTGAGGATGGATCCGCCAATTAACGTATGATATAATGTAGTAGAATGTATTTTTCTCCAACACAATATGAGCATATTATCACAAATCCCAAAACTATATTGTTGGAGACATCCATTATCATCTTATGATCTCTTTAAGTAGAGATATATGAAGAGTTTTGTGATTCTCAAATGATATAGTAAAATTGTATTAATATTGTATTTTTCTAAGGTATGATCCTAATTAACATTTCATAGTTAGCATAGCTTTCATGGAATGTGTTTTTAGTACATACTTAGTTCATACAATATATTATACTTGAGTTATAATTAATCATGGAATTACATCGACAAAAGGTCGAAGTTTGTTATTTCAATTAAGTGGAGAATTTAATATACGATACTATGTTGATATTGTATGTAAATGGTGGTGAAATCCGAATCCCCTAGACCTTTATTCTTGATTAAAACTATATCATTGATTTTTACGGTTTTACAACCTTAGATTATTAAAACACAAGACCAAAACTAATTTCTAGTTCCGTTCGAAAGTGAACGACACTCTAATTTTTAACTATACTAAACACCGGATTTTGACCGTTATCAAAATGGCGCCGTTGCCGGTTTCGAGCGGTAATTAGAAAAAGTTTTTATTGTGTTTAATTTTTTTTTCGGTTTCACTTTTTAGAAAACATAAATTTCGTTTATTATATTTTTATTTTACTTTTGCACTTTGAGGAATTTTTCTTTGTTTTGCGATGACTACTTTATTTGTTTTACAGTGACTACCAAAGGAAGCTAAGGACTGACCAAAAACTAGATAGTGAGGCAAAATATTGTACTCTTGATCGAAGAGTGTGTAATTAAAGCGAGGATAAAATTATATATTTTTTTCTTTTTTTCTGCAGGGGCAATATTGAAACCCACATCCGGGGAGGACCTCTCTACAACGCCTAGTTGGGCTAGAGAGCCCGGGTGTGCCATCTCAACAGTTTCACCGGGGTAAACAACGAGCCCCTAAAAAGGCCGCCCCGCAGGTACTTTCTTCCACCGCACCCTCCTGCGAAGCGGTCAATTTTTGTTCATGTGCCTAATGTTTGTGCACTTTTAAATTCTAAACTTTAGATAAAGGGCAAACAAAAAGTTGGATTTCATCACCCGTGTGTGGCACCGCATACTAGAACCACGGGAGGTCACGACCCGGTTTAACATTTTACGGAACATGACATTGACTTTAAAAGAAACTATGATTAAGCCATAAAATACATAGATAGACAAAAAGGCTTATAGAGCTCGGACCAGGAGCATTAGGAACGCGCTCATTAAGACCCCTGATAGTGGCTGCGTTTGTCTGGAGGAAGTACGTTCCCTGGCATAACTAGTGTGGAAAGGTGATTCTAAGCGGTTTGCACCACCTTCCAGCACAGGTGCTTCTAGGTGACTAGAACTGCACGCGAGTTATTGCTAAAGCGAGTATACACAACTCAACGTGCGAACCGATCCATTGTCATGAATAGGAGCAACCGAATCCTGAGACCAGGTTTACAACTTGACCTTAATTAAGGCCCATCTGAAAAGGTTGTTGTGTTTATTTTTTGTGCACCTCATTGTTGTGTGATCATCATAGTGCGCACATCTATTAGTGTATGAAAGAATTGTTTTGAGGGCCTAAAAGTCGTCTTGAGAGGCTTAGAGAATCTGATTTGATAGATATTCTGATCCACTTTGAGGTAGGCGAGTCAACCCAACTGGAGATTACAATCTCTATTGATACGAGAGACCGTACAATCCTTACTCGTAGGGAACTCTTCCCTGTTGAGGGTGAGTTAGAAACTTTTGATTTCACTGTCTCTCCATTGAGACTTAATCCGAGTCCAATTTCCTCATTTACTCCATTTAGTGTTCCACCCCAATCACTTGAGATGGGAGATGCCAATGATAATGAGAATGGTCAGGGACCCATGCGAATTCCTCTTAAGAATCACATGTTCCCAAGAATGACAAATCGTGTCTCGTGCATTGTTTTACCTCCTACAACTGGGCAATTTGAACTTAGAAATGCGCTTATCAATTCATTGCCAAAATTCTCAGGAGGACAAGATGAGAACCCATACGCTCATGTTAGGGATTTTGATGACTTAATGTTCCTCCAAAAGTATAGGAATGAGGACGAAATGGAGGCCATGAAACTCGTGTTGTTTCCCTTTTCTTTACTAGGGAAAGCGAAGAGCTGGCTTCAAGCTCTATGGCCAAAATCAATCACGAGTTTTGAGATGCTTACTGAAGTCTTTTACAAGAAGTTTTTCTCTCTTGAGAAAACTGAGACACTTCCTAGGGCCATTCTTAGGATTACCCAACTTCATGGAGAAAGCTTAAAGAATTATCTTGAAAGATATAAGGGACTGATCCTATAGTGCCCTCATCACGGTATCGACTTTTGGGTCCTAACTAGAAATCTTTATGATGGATTAGATGCTAAAACCAAGAGAACTATAAAATTCTTTTGTTTAGGGAAATTCAATGATAAGGATGATGTAGAGGGTTTGGACTTCTTAGAAGAGATGGCTAAAAAATTGCAAACCTGGGGCACCATGAGAGAAACTAATATTCCAGAAAAGGGGAGTAATGCCTTTGGAGTTGGATCTAACTCCAATTCGGAAGCTACGCTGACGACTATCCTACGTAAGATAGAGTCCTTAGAAATAGGGAAAAACAAAATGTCCGTTAAAACACCAATTTTTCATGCTGAGATGCAAGCTTGTGCTGCGTGTGGCGATGTTGGACATTATACTCAGGATTGCTCTTTGATTCATGAAATTAGGGAAACCAGGAAGGATCAGGTAAATATGTTTCATCAAAAACCTTCCTCTTTTTCTTATAACCAGTCACATCATCAAGGGAATTCTTCAGGGAGGAATAATTCGAATAACTATTCTGGCAGACCGTATTACCAAGGGAGTAATTCAAATCAAAATCAAGGTAGTGTGTCCTTTACTCCTAATCACTAACCTTTTCAGCAAAATACTCCTTACGTTCCTCCTCAGAATAGGAAACCATCTTCGGATAATGGCATCCAAGCCCTATTGCAATCTAATAACCAGTTGATGCAACAATTCATGCAAATGAATTAGCAATCTATGAGTCGAATAGAAACATCAATTGCTCAATTGGCATCTGGGTTAAGTACTAGAGACAAATGTACGTTTCCAAGTCAAACCCAACCCAATCCGAAGGATCAAACCGAGAGTTTACACTGCGATCAGGCGAATGCGGTGATTACACTTCGAAGTGGAAAGACTGTAGACAACAAAGTTAGGATGCCTAAGGACAAATCACGTGAAAGTCCTAATCCTAGTACTGAGAAAGTTGTAGAAGGAGGCAAACCTATATGTGAAGAAACTCCTTTTGTTGAGGAAGAGACTGGGCAGGCCTCGCTAAGTGAGAAGATTATCGAAAATGATCCGCTTAGAATTCCTAGAGCACCTTTTCCCCAACGGTTTTTAGTCAATAGGAAGAACATTCCCGATGAAGAGGTTAAGGAGATGTTCAAGAATCTTAAGATCACTATTCCTTTCCTCGATGCGTTACGACAGATTCTTTCTTATGTAAAATATCTCAAGGACCTCTGCACGTTCAAGAAACGTATGAATGTTTCCCAGAAAGCTTTTAATGTCCATGACAGTAAAAATGTTATTCAATTGGATGCTCAGGTTAGCTCTATAATCTTGAACAAAGCACCCGTGAAATACAAAGATCCTGGAATGCCGATAATTTCTTGTCACATAGGGACAAATCCCATCGGAAAAGCCTTACTTGATTTAGGTGCCAATGTCAACTTGATCCCTTATTCGGTATATGAGCAGCTAGGTCTAGAATGACTAAAACCGACATATAGAACCTTGCAACTAGCCAATCGATCCTTTAGAATTCCTAGGGGAGTTGTGATGGATGTACTTGTCTAGGTTGACAATTTTTTCTATCCTGTCGACTTTGTAGTCCTTGACACAAACCCGGTTGAAGACCCAAATAGTGAGATACCTGTGATCCTTAGCCGACCTTTCTTGGCCACTGCTAATGCATTGATCAATTTCCGTAGCAGGGCTATGAAGTTGACTTATGGGAATAAGACCATCGATCTGAATATCTTCAATGCAACTCATACTCCGTTTGAAAATGAACCCGATGAGTGTAACATGCTTGGTACTGTTGTAAACAGTACATTTCATATTTCCAATCCTAGGGACCCGTTAGAAGCTTGTCTTGCACATTTTGGAGATAATTAAGATGCTGATGACCTTATCAATGAGGTCAATGCCTTGTTGGATTATGTTCCTATTGTGGATAACAATGATAATGTTGAAATGTTGAAAGTCAAGGATCCTGTTCCAGAAGTGGAAGAAGTGCCCGTTAGGTTAAAACTTAAACCTCTACCTGAAAATCTCAAATACATCTACCTAGGTCCTAATGAGACTCTTCCTGCTATCATAGCATCCGACCTTGAACCTGAGAATAAAGAGAAATTAATGCGTGTATTAAAGGGAAACACAAAAGCTCTTGGATGGAACATTTCAAATATTAAGGGTATTAGTCCTTCTGTATGCATGCACAAGATAAAACTCGAGGATAATGCCAAGAAGTCCAGAGAAGGACAACGAAGGCTTAACCCGAATATGGTTGAGGTTGTGAGAAAAGAAATTTTGAAACTGCTTGACGCTGGGATCATTTATTCTATTCTTGACAGCCCATGGGTAAGCCCAATTTATGTTGTTCCTAAAAAGTCTGGAATCACTATTGTGAAGAATGATCACAATGATCTTGTCCCCACTCGCATGACCACAGGGTGGCGAGTGTGAATAGATTATAGAAAACTCAATTCGATCACTCGAAAAGATCATTTTCCTTTACCTTTCATGGATCAAATGCTTGAACGTCTCGCCGGTCATGAATACTATTATTTTCTTGATGGGTATTCTAGGTACAATCAAATACCCATCGCTCTAGAGGACCAGGAGAAAACTACGTTTACTTGTCCTTTTGGAACCTTTGCCTATCGCTGCATGCCATTTGGGTTATGCAATGCTCCAGCAACATTTCAGCGATGTATGTTGAGCATTTTCTCTGACATGGCTGAGCGTTTCCTTGAGATTTTCATGGATAACTTTTCCCTCTTCGGAGATTCGTTTGACCAATGTCTTCACCACTTATCTATTGTTCTTGCTAGGTGTCAACAGAAAAATCTTATTCTAAATTGGGAAAAATGTCACTTCATGGTGAAAAAAGGCATAGTATTAGGACATGTCATATCAGCAAAGGGTATCGAAGTAGATAAAGCCAAGATCGATGTCATATCTAGTCTCCCACCCCCACGAATAGTCAAGGATGTTCGTTCATTCTTGGGGATGCAGGATTTTATCGACGTTTTGTTCCTGAGTTTATCAAAATTGCTCGACCCCTCAGCAATCTCCTCGCCAAGGACACCACCTTTTTATTCGATGATTCTGTTCTTAAAGCTTTTGAGAATCTCCAAACACGTCTAACATCATCACCCATCATCCAACCTCCAAATTGGAACGAATCTTTCGAGTTGATGTGTGATGCATCTGACTATGCCATTGGTGTAGTTTTGGCACAACACATTGATAACCTTCCGCGTGCCATCTATTATGCCAGTAAATCTCTTAATGATGCGCAACTCAATTACACAACCACAGAGAAAGAACTTCTAGCGATAGTTTTTGCTCTAGAAAAATTCCGTTCTTATCTCATAGGTTCTAAAGTAATCGTCTATACGGATCATGGTGCTATCAAACACCTTCTTACCAAGAAGGACACCAAACGACGCTTAATCCGATGAATATTATTACTTCAGGAGTTTGATATTGAGATTCGGGATAAAAAAGGTGCCGAGAATGTGGTAGCTGACCAACTTTCTCGAATAGACAATGATTCTTTAGATAGGTCGTTACCTATTCGTGAGTCCTTTCCTGACGAGCAACTCATGTCTATTCGCCTTATGTCTTTTATACCATGGTTTGCAGACATAGCGAATAATCTTGCCACAGAACACCTTCCTAGTTTTTGGACCAAGCCAGATAAGAATAAATTTCTTAGTGAAGCCCGACACTTCTTCTGGGATGACCCGTACCTGTTCAAATATTGTTCTGATCAAATCATTAGGAGATGTGTCCCAGATTCTGAGCATACCTAAGCCATAAAATTTTGTCACTCCCAAGCTTGTGGTGGTAACTTCAGCTCCAAAAAGACCTCTGCAAAAATTTTACAGTGTAGATTTTATTGGCCTACCTTATTTCGTGATGCTCATGAATTTTGCAAGGCTTGTGATAGATGTCCGAGAATGGGAGCCTTGTCCCATAGGAATATGATGCCACTAAACCCAATCTTGATCGTTGAACCATTTGATGTTTGGGGCATAGACTTTATGGGTACCTTCACCCCATCTTTTGGGTTCATGCACATCCTTTTAGCCGTTGACTATGTGACTAAGTGGGTTGAAGCTATTCCTACCAGGACCAATGATAGTTCGGTTGTTATTGAATTTATTAAAGAAAATATTTTTTCTCGTTTTGGTACTCCGAGGGCAATAATTAGTGATGGGGGGGTCACATTTTAACAGTCGAATGTTTGCAAACTTAATGAAAAAATTTGGAGTAACATACATGGTTGCTACACCGTACCATACGCAGACTAGTGGGCAAGTGGAGGTTTCCAATCGTGAAATCAATAATATTCTTCAAAAAATGATAAAACCAAACCGTAAAGATTGGTCAACTCGACTAAGCGATGCTCTTTGGGCTTATCGTACTGCTTTTAAGACACCTATTGGAATGTCCCCTTACCGGCTAGTCTATGGAAAGGCTTGTCACCTTCCAGTTGAATTAGAACACAGAGCATATTGGGCAATAAAGGCCTTGAACTTTAACATTGGGAAGCCGGTTTGCATCACAAGCTTCAACTCAATGAGTTAGAAGAACTATGGAATGATGCATACCATTCAGCAAAGACTTACAAGGAGCGCATGAAAGCGTTTCACGACAAAAACATTTTGCAAAAATCATTTGAACCAAACCAAAAAATCTTGTTGTACTCTTCTAGGTTGCATTTATTTCCTGGGAAACTACGATCGCGATAGACCGGGCCTCTCATTGTTAAAACGGTATATCCACATGGGGCGGTTGAGGTTAAAAACCGAGTACTGGCAAAATACAAAAAATGAACGGGCAAAGGCTTAAGCCTTATTATGAACATTTTAGCTTCACCAATGAAGACTTAAAGCTTCTGGACCCAGTTTATGAGGAGTGATATTCATATCCTTTTCACCCAACTTTCACTGAGTTTGGGAGTTCCTTATTTTGTCTGGCTGAAGACAATAAACTTAGCGCTATCTGGGAGGCAACCCATATTATATCAGGTACTATGTTCTAATTTTTTTCCCTTCTTTTAAGGTATGTTTTCAGATATTGGGGACAATGCTTCTTTCTAGTTTGGGGGTGGGGAAAAATTGTTCACATTTTTTACTTTTTTAGAGAAAAGATAGGTCATTATGGTAATTTATGAGACTCTTTAGTAAGTTTTTGCAAGCTTATAAATATTTGATATGGTCTAAATATTTTGGTCGTAAAAACCGTAAAGTTAAAATTTTCATCAAATACATGCTTAGAAAATTTTGGAACATTATCTTAAGCTAGATGTACTACCCTTTAATTAGAAATTTTTTCATGTTGACTGATATTTCTCAAAACAAATGTACTTCACGATAGTATTGCATTTATTACTTTTGCTAGAATTTTGAGCAATAAAAGGGAATCTAGTATTTGAGGTAGGAATGATCTACTACAAGGGAAATAACTGCCTAAAGAATAAGTTCGATCCTGAAGTAATATAATAAGGATTTCTATAAGCCAAAATAGCTCTAAAAACTTTCACGATGCAAGGCATACTCGCATGATTAGAACTGAAAAAGGAAGAATTATCACCAATCTCGAGTATAGTCATGAACTATGTGAAAGGAGCAAGGAGTAAAGTTTACTTGTGAGAATCCAGAGCCTAGGTCACGAAGGGGTACCAAACCCCGGCAACCTAAGCCAACTGGCTGGGATTGTCGACCAACGACTCATATTATGGAGGCTTCACTAAGGAAACAAGTACCAAAATAAAAAGGTTTATAATTATTCCCCAAAAATCAATAACAAGATTCGAATTGACTATGGCACTTGTCAAACTGATCGTTGGATTTGTTTCACGAAATACGTAATAGCTGGATATTAACTCAAAAGCCTCTAAATAAAGTTGTACGTGTAGTAACTATTTTCACAACACTTATGGATATTAGAAAAATATGTGCAATCTCATTTAAGTATTGGGTAGTATCTCTAGTTTTGGATAATTCTCCAAGTTCTCTGATTATATATATGTGAAAGAATTAAATTTTAAGGGGTTTAACTTCTTAATGTTTTTACCATTATCAGATATCAATAAGTTAGTTGAAATGACCTAATGAGTATCTAAACTACTATAATGCCCTTATTGACTTTGGTGTGTATAGTCATTGCAAACCCTCACGAGACAAAACTTGTCTTATATGGGTAACCTATAGGTTTAACGGCTTTTTGCATACGCTAAATGCAATCATCTTAACCACGAAAGAGTTATTCTTTTATTTTTTTCTTTGCTCGAGGACTAGCAAACTTTAAGTTTGGGGGTATTTGATGGACACATAAAATGACCACTATTCCCCTATGACTTAATGTTTATTATTCTTAATTTTATTATTAAACGTGACTTATAAAACCAATTTTTATATTTTAGGTCACATGGAGCTCATTTACCAAATATGTGCAAATACCGGGATGTATAGCTCAAAGGATGAACTGTTGGAGAAGGATGTAGAGTTGTCAAACACAAGGGTCCCTCATGGGGAGGTTACAATTTTGGAGGATAACTCTTGGAGGTTACAAATTTATGTACATTCATGGCATAGGTTATAAATCTAATATTAAATGTAAGAACCCTCTCCTTTCATCTATAAAAGGAGAGGTGGTGAGCTCATAAGATCATTTAATTTTGAGATAATCATTCTTGTAGAGTGCAAGAGAGCATTATTGGAGCAAGTTGGTGCAAGTCTTGTAAGCATTTGGAGCATTTCATTTTGTAAGTCAATAAAATTCTTCTTTTTGTTGTTAGTTTATGTTCATTTCATTCTCATATCATTTAAGTTTTATAGTTGTTATAATGGCCGGCTAAGTCCTCACTAGGGGTGAGGATGGATCCGCCAATTAGCGTATGATATCATGTAGTAGAATATATTTTTCTCCAACACAATATGAGCATATTATCACAAATCCCAAAACTATATTGTTGGAGACATCCATTATCATCTTATGATCTCTTTAAGTAGAGATATATGAAGAGTTTTGTGATTCTCAAATGATATAGTAAAATTGTGTTAATATTGTATTTTTCTAAGGTATGATCCTAATTAACATTTCATAGTTAGCATAGCTTTCATGGAATGTGTTTTTAGTACATACTTAGTTCATACAATATATTATACTTGAGTTATAATTAATCATGGAATTACATCGACAAAAGGTCGAAGTTTGTTATTTCAATTAAGTGGAGAATTTAATATACGATACTATGTTGATATTGTATGTAAATGGTGGTGAAATCCGAATCCCCTAGACCTTTATTCTTGATTAAAACCATATCATTGATTTTTACGGTTTTACAACCTTAGATTACTAAAACACAAGACCAAAACTAATTTCTAGTTCCGTTCGAAAGTGAACGACACTTTAATTTTTACCTATACTAAACACCGGATTTTGACCGTTATCAACAGAGTTGTTGGTGTTGCGGAGGGAAGTAGAGGAGTTAAATGAACATAATGAGAATAACCATGTCAAACGGGGTAAATCTTTGGAATCGTTGAGGATATTGAATGGTCTTGTAGCAGATTTGGGGGGATGCTTGGAGGGAGCCAAGGCTCACTACATAAAGTTGAATAAAAATATCAGATTATGCGTAAGAATTTTGTTGACCTGGCCGTTCCGGATCGAAATAGACTTTCCTTGGACAAGGTATACTCGAGGGAGATAATGACAGTAATTGCCTATTTTCTAGAGCTGGTATTGGTCTCATTATGGAAGAACAAGTAGAGTTAGGCAGATAGATGATTGTTGTTAGAGCACAAGTGATTATGCTTTATAGAGCTCCAAAGTTGTAACCTGCTTTCATTTTTGTATTGTAGACGTTAGAATGATTAAAAATAGTTTTACCTTTGCTTTATCATTAGAGATAGTAGATGTGTATTGATTAAAAACTAGTATTACCTTTGCTTTAATACTTTGATATTTAGTAGAAAAATATATGTATGATTGCAGAGAGTAATGTGAGAGAAAAGTTTTTACTGTTGGAGATTGTAATCTCACTTTTGGAATGTTAGGAAAAATAGTAGATATCTTGTGTTTAGAAAATTATGGATTTAACGATAATATTGCTTCAATCTCCTAGTGTTCCAAGGGCTTAGTATTCTGACGCCGTCCTTTGTCATGAGGTAGTTGGATCCAAGACTTATTTCGTCCTATAACCAAAAATGGACCTTCCCAGCATTTAACTCTTTTATGTTCTTGGGGATCTCTTCGAGGACTAGGTCATCAATTTTGAACTCGGGACTCTGAACTCTTTTGTTGTATGGCTAGCATATGATGCTATCGACCTAAGTTGGCAGCAGCTCGAGCTTGTATTTTGTTGATCTAGTTCATATTAGAAGCTAATTCGAACTTATTTTCTTCATCAGTGAGCTCGTGATCTTTGACGGGATGATGATAAGCTATCGGGATTACAGCTTCTGTTCCATAAGCAAGTTAAAATGGAGAACACCTTGTTGACTGTCTCGATATTGTGAGGTAAGCCCATAAGACATGCGACAGTTCCCTTATCCAATTGCCTTTCTTTTCTAATTTAAGTCTCTTCTTGATTCCATCCACTATAGTCTTATTTGTGATTTCGGCCTGCCCATTGCCTTGGGGGTAGTATGGATTGGAGGGTGAATGAATAATATTGTGCATGCCTAGAAATGCCACGACCTTTTCTCCAATGAACTGTGGGCCATTATCGATCCGAATCAAGTGGGGAAAAAAAGTCGTATGATGATATGTTCCCAGATGAATAAAATGACTTATTTTTCCCGAGTTCGACAGAGGGGAACTGCTTCAACCCACTTAATAAAAAATTTTGTTGCTATGAGTAAGAACCTTTGGTTACCTGGTGTGTTTGGAAATTCTCCTATGAGATTAAGTACCCATCGCTTGAAAGGCCAGAATACCTTGCGTGAAGCTTGAGAGTAGGAGCTCCTATTTGATTACTATGTCGCTGGCACGCATTGCATTTTCATGAATATTTCATGGCCTGCTTTTGCATTTTGGGCTAAAATATTCCTTGTGTAATTACTCTATTTGCAAGTGATCGACATGCAGTATGGGAGCCACAAGTCCCTTCATGTAGATCTTTGAGCATTCCATTAGCTTTTGTCTTCGAGAGGTACTTGAGGTATGGTCCAGTGATCAACCTTCTATATAACTCGTATTTTTGAACTGTGTAATGCTTTGAGTTTTCAATCAACTATAGGTGCTCTTTTAGATCTTCTGAAAGTGGCCCATCATATATGTTATCTGGGCCAAGATATGTGAGGAAAGGTTTTCTCTAATCGTCTTCCTCCTCTTTATCGCCCCCAGTGTTGATTGTGCATACCGTTAAAAAATCAATGTTGGGGGTTGAGATTACTTTGATTTGGAGATACCTTACTTCTGTACCTAAAACCCCAGCTAAGTAAGCCAAGGAATTGGCGTGTCAATTTTTGCCACGAGGTAAAAAATTAAGAGTAGCTTTATTAAATATGTTCACCTTGTCAGTAACTTGGGCTGCATAATCAACCATTTTTCTATTCCTCTTGTATCACCTCGGAGTAGTGGTGAGCGATCAACAATGAGTCGGTGTAGACCGATAGTTTAAGAACTCTGATCTCTAATGCCATATCTAGGCCATGAATTAATGCTTCATACTCTGTGATATTGTTTGAGGCTTCAAAATTAAGGCGTATTGATTTCTAAATTATGTCATTTGAGGGTGTAATTACTACGATTACAATCCCTAACCCTAGGGGTCCTGCTGATCCGTCTGTAAGAAGTCTCCGTCCCTTTTATGTAACCCATTAAGCTCGTTCTTCAAAAGATTTTGAAGGTGGATTATCTTCGAGTTCTTCTGTTAAATTTGGATCGTGCTCCTCCCAATCTAAATCTTAGATTGAGAAGTCCGCTAAAAAGTTAGCTATTGCCTGACCTTTTTATGAGGTTCTCTGTTTGAACTTGATGTCGTATTCTCCCAAAACGATGGACCATTGTTGCACTCTGCATAATTTTTCCTTCTTAGATAGTACTTCTTGAAGGGGATAATTTATCATAACTTTGATTGAATGTGCTTGAAAATAATGCTTGAGCTTCTGTGAAGTGTAAACAAGTATGCGGAGTAGTTGTTCGATCTTATAATATCGTGTTTTTGCCGGTGTAAGGGTTTTACTTATAAAATACACCAGCTTCTCAATCTTTCCTTCGAGCTGAATAAGAACCGAGCTAAGAGAGTTATATGTAACTGCGAGGTAGATGATCAATTCCTATTTATCTATCGGGGTACTTATTTTGGGAGATTTCCCCAGATAGATTTTGAGTTCTTAAAAAGTTACTTCACATTCTGCTGTCCAATCAATTTCTTTAGTCTGTCGTTCTTTATCCCTTCTGGTAGATCTACGAAGTGCATGAGCAACCATTGACATCGATCTTAAGACTTTGAGACGAATATGTTGATAGCTGAAATCTATTTAGTGAGCTTATGTACATCTTTCTTTGTTTATGATGATGGCATGGAGATTAGAGCTCAAATCTAATTTGGATTAGCTTTAATTCCTTTATTGCTGATAAGATGTCCCAAAAACTTGCCAGAGTGTACTCTAAATTGACATTTATCTGGATTGAGCTTCATGCGGTATAACCATAATATGTTGAAGACTGTATCGAGATGTGTGATATAATATTTTTTTTGCAAGATTTTACAGAGTAGATCTTCAACATGTACTTCAACGTTCTTCCCCAAGTGTTCTTTGAACATGTTCGTCACTAACCTTTGATAGGTTACTCTTGAATTCTTCAGTTTGAATGGTATGACTTTGTAATAGTAGAGTTCCTTTTTAGTGATGAAGGTCGCCTTTTCTTGATCAACATCTAAGAGAGGTATCTGGTTGTACCCTGAAGCTACGTCTATCATAGACAGTAGTTTGTGAACTGCTATAGAATCAAAGATTTGATGAAGGATGGGAAGAGGAAAACTATCTTTCAGTGTGTGTTTGTTTAAATCTGTAAAATCTATACAAACTCAGACTTTCCCATTCTCCTTTGGAACTGCTACAATGTTTGATATCCATTCTGGGTACTTGGCTTCTCGGATGAATCCAACCTCGATCAATTTATCGATGTCAATGTTAACTTCATCTCTGAGATAAGGTGAAAGCCTTATATGCTTCTGTTTGACTGCCATAGCTTTATCTGTGATGCTCAATGTGTGACATGCCTTGGCTGGGTCAATTTCTAACATTTCTTTAAGAGTCCAAGCAAAGATATCTCGGTTCATCTATAGAAAATGTACGAGAGCTTCTTTCTCCTGTTAAACTAGATTGGTACCAATATAAATACCCCTACTAGGTCTATTGATCTCAATATACTCTGTAGGTTCTGCTGTAAAAGGTTTATCATCGGTGTGAGCGGCTTTCTATAATTGCTATGTAGCAAATCTGTCGGATGCATCAAGTATGGCAGATACGGTATTTTCACAAGCTTGCAAGAGCTTTTGACTTCCTTTGATCTTATAGATGCCATCGTTGTACTTGAAATAAAGTGCTTGATGGTATGTGGATAAAATTACTTCTATATTGTGTAACTAGTAGCGGCCCATGATCCCCAGGTAGCGAGATTTAGCATTGATGATGTAGAAAACAACGTCGATAGTGGTGGGTCTAGCAGTGATGGGTAGGTGATCTTTTCAACTCGTTCTTTTTTAGAGCCATTAAAGCCACTAATATCGATGTCGCTTGGTACTATTTGGTATACTAGTCCCATTTGATCAATTATGATCTGAAAAAGGATCCCAATACCGCTGCCGGTATCGACCATCATGGTATGCATGACAAATTTCTTCATCTTAAGCATAATATATAGAGCATCATGATGTGAAAACTTGACATGACCGTTATCGTAATTTTCAAATGAAATCCCAGTTCGTCTATTGCTCGATTCAAGAAGGAGTTTAGCTTCTTTATCTTGAGCTGTGAGGTCGCAACATTCCATTAACCTCATCCTCTTGAATATGATAGAATTATTGATCTAGTTTATCTTAATCATGTGACTGTGGTAGATGTGGTACAAGTATTTTTCCTCAGATTAATCTTCGACCTGAACTACTTCGACTTGCGTCTTATAGCTTTTATTTTTGTATCCCTATAGGTCTATAATGTACTCATGTATTATCCAATCTTTGAAAATGTACTCCAGCAATCTCTGCAAAGCATAACAGTTGTCAGTTTCATGATGAGTTACCTTTTGGTGCAAATAATACGATCTGGCTTCAATTGGTTTCATAGGCTGAGATACACGGCAAAATTTGCCTTCTTCTAGTATAGGATAGATCACTGAGATTCTAACATTCATCTTTGGAAGAACTGGTTTGGGTAATAAATTACCTTTTCGGGATTTGCTAATATTTGCTTTAGTTCACTTTTTATCACCCTAGCCATCCCTTTGTTCACTGTTTCTATTTGTATTTTGACCTTTCATGGTTAGAATGTTTTTAGTAGATTTATACCTTTCGGTCATTATCCTTTCCAGGTCAACATACCCATTGACCTTGGTAATCATGTCTTCTAAAGTCGAGGGTTTATTCAAGAATAGATGTTCTTTTACTTTATAATCGATCTATAGTGCATTGGTAAACGTTGAATCGGCTGTCTTCTGGTCAAGATCATTTTTAACTTTCCGAGCAAGTTCCAAAAATTTCTTTGTAAAGACTTTGAGCTTGTCCGCCTGAGACTGTTTGAGACTAACAAGAGTTTAAAAATTCTCTTCCTTGTCTTTGTTGTGAGCGTTCATCTTGACGAAGATCTTCTGTAGTTGGTCTAATGTGAGGATTAAATTTTCAGGTAGATAATTAAACTACCAGAGCAGTTCTCCCTGTAGGCTTGTAACGAATAGTCGACACAGAATATGGTTCAAATTTGAATATAATCCTAGTGATTCTCGGAATGGTTGAATGTGTTCTTTTGGATAGGTTCCCTTGTACTTATGTATCTTCAGAGTATGAAAATCTGTCAGTACTTCCTTATTAAAAAACTCTTTGGCGAGTGGACTACCTTGCAGCTTGGTCAAATCGTCTTTATTACTGAGAGTTTGAGCTTTTATTAATTCCTTGATTCGCTAATCCATGTATTCCTGTATGATGAACTAACGTGGTACTTGAGCGACTTGGCGTGCAGGTTGGGGGTTCTGAGTACTACTTCCCTCGCTCAAATGTTCACGAGCTAGTATCCAGGATAGAGGTCGCACATCATCTTCTTGATGTTTAGAGGGTCTGCGTCCTCTGCTAACTTTTGACTGATCTTCTCATCCCATATGAATTGAAGCTTCTAGTACGTGTAGATCGTTACGTGGATGTCTGGAAGCTCCTTTGTTAGTTGCTCCTCGTGGTCCCAACCTATCTCGTGCTGAAACTCTTAAGTTTGTAATTATCTGATCACGTTCTCTAGGAGGTTGAACCTGTTGATTGTCTTGCAGGGCGGTTTGCATCGTTGTCATATGTTCTTTATGTCGTTTAAATTCTGTTTGTCGAGCTTGACCTTCACCTTCTAGTTCTTGTTCTCGAAGCCCACAGTCGAGCAAAAGCTAATGTTTGAGCTTATTCTGTTTCTCTGTTTCGGCGTAGAGGTTAGCCCTTAATTTTGTGAGCTGATTTAGTTTGGTAGAAATTTCACGCTGAACTCCTGTGGCTGGTTGCTTTGAAGTCACCATGACTAAAAATTGATCGTTAAGCAACTGTATGCCTCAGGATCTCGTGGAAATATCTTTTTTCCTACAGACGATGCCAAATGTAAGGGCCTAATTTCATAATAGCTCGAAAGGCTCTTACACCAAATGTACCTGTGACTACAAATATAATATAAATTGACACATGGTTTAGTGTGGAAACCTTTGAATAGGTAAAAACCATGACCTCGACTTGAGGATTTTAGTAAAAGTAATTTTATTGCTTGAGACTGATATTTTTTATTACAAGTTATGATCTCTTAAGCTAAAAAAATTTGGTCCCTTTCTTCTTCTTCTTCTTCTTCTTCTTCTGTGTTCTGCCCCTTTTATAGACCTCAGTCTCAGATCGTTTATATGCATCAGCACATTCTCTTGAATTGGGGGAAAAGTGGAGGCTATCTCTATAATTGCCAGTTCGTGAGAGATAGGTATCCTTGACTTGTTTTATTTTACTTGGAGTGCTCAAGCCACGTTCTTCTGCAGTTTGTAGTCCTAATGTCATTGTTGATAGCGTATGTCACGTGCATGTTATCTGAGTCTGGTATGGTATTAGCGCGATGATATCCTAGCTTGAGGGATAAGTCCCTACAATAACACCATCCGGGAGTGGACTCTACTTGCACCACTGCTATACTAGCCTGCTGAACCGAGCTTGAAGACCCCAAAGCCTACACACCTCAAGCTTGAGGGATGTCAATGTTTTCTACTGTTTCTGTACACCTCAATGTTTTCTACTATTTCTGCATACCTTTTAATTTTACAGTTTAGCCCAAAAAAAACTTCATTAGTAACAACATTAAAAATAGTATCACAGTTTTTAAACTTGTTGTCAAAAAACATATTGTTTCTATCAATCTATGTATGGTATAACATAGTACAAAAAGCAGCAATGAGGACTCTTAATGTTATGCCTGTCTGAGACAGAATCCAACTCAACTCACTATCAAGGTTTCCAGCATTTCTAGTGATGTTGCTTTTATTAAGAATTGCTGCCCATATGTACTTAGGCAAGGAGAACTCCATAAAGATATGACTAACACTCTCAATATGTATACTACAAAAAAAATTAACTACAGCTAGAAAGAATTCTCCTCACAAGTAGTCCATCTTGGGTATTTAAAATTTCCTTAAAAGCTTTCCAAAGCAATGAAACTACTCTTAGGAGTAGATGTTTTGTTCCAACAAATAGGATACCATTTAACAAGCTATTTGTTTTTTCTAATAGCATTATAAGTACCTGACATGGCATAGTAACCATGGTTACCTTTAGGGCTAACATTCCAAAATTTGAGGTCCTTCTTAGCAGTACTAATCTTGATATCCTGCCAAGCTGAGTTTCTCGTAACTTGCAAAGGAAACTCTATTTTTAGTGGATGTAGTCGCCCTTGCTCGTACAACTCTCCTTTTTAGTGTACTCTCCGGCATGTTACATATGGCACAGTAGAGAAATAGTACTATGAAATTTTTTTTTTTTACTGAGAAGAATAAAAAGTCCATGCCCTCCGTAGTAGTATATTCCTCAGTCTCGATAAGGACAAGCTAAATAGAGTTAAGTCGAGGTATCTTGTCATTCGAGAAGGGATTATGGTAGCATATTCCCCAAACTCGATAAGGAGAAACTAGTAGAACCACGTCGAAGGTAGGTGATCATTTAAGAAAATGTCAAGTCCACATCTATAGATCTCGACCCTCTATAGTAGTCGTTACATTTGGTCAAATAGAGCCATTGCACATGATCCGTGAAGCTTGCCCACCATCCATAAAACTTGGAGACCAATTATTTGTAACTGTTTGTATCTACTATAAATACAGGCAGAGCTTATTTCAATTGGGCATTTAACTTTTTTTATCATTCTTAATTATACTAGTCAAATCTCTTGGCAATTGTAATAATCTAGCACATATTGGATTCATACCCAAAATCCTCCTCGAGGTCGTGGTTTTTTTTTTCTTCAGGTTTTACTGAATTTCCACGTAAAATCTTGTGTGTTATAGCTTTGTTTACAAAATCACTATAACTTCTTTACTAAAAGTATTGGCGAAGTTTACCAACCGGAAAACTAACCATTACACCTCCATTAATATATTTTACAGAGAAGAATATAAAGTCCCAGTCCTCTTTTAATCAATTTTACAGAGAATAATAGAAAGTTACAGCCCTCCGTTTGTTGTTCTCTACATAGTTCATAAGATAGAACATTGATTGTACATTAGTTATAACGAATCATGTAAAGGGACTGTGCAATATAAGCATGATGGTCCATTTGTACCTGCTCAATGCAAACAACAATACCCATTTAGATTTACATATAGTATACAAGGGTCATATGGAAACACAAATCCAATCGTCTCTCAAATATTTTTAGGGGGAAATTAATAATCAATCCATCGTCTCAACATGGTGGTCATAAACCATCATAAATTACATAGGATCTAAGTATTGAAAGCTTATCTCAGTTTATCTCATTTTGTGTATGTTGAGTCTCGTGCTTATCTCAGTTGAAGACGGTAACAAAATCAAGACCGCTGGACAAATCATCTGCAATCAATGGCCAAGAAGGTAAGTTGGTAAGTAAAACTCTGATAAAGGAAATGCCAAACTGTTTTAAATTTGAAAAATTCTTTTACAAACTAGAAGAATCAAAATTTTTGATTGTTTTGTTCTCAAGGAAATTTTATTTATTTTGTTCAAACGAGTTTTAGGGTTATTCAAACGATTTCTAGGAAAAGACAAGTTTTTGAAGAGTTTTGGCTGCCTTGATTTTTAGGCTTATTTTGATACTTCGTTCGAACGTGTTTTAGGGTCGTTCGAATGACTTTTGGGAAAATACAAGATTTTGAAGAGTTTTAACTACTTCGATTTTTAGACTTATTTTGATACTTCATTCAAACTTGGTTTAGAGTTGTTCGAACGCCTTCTGGAAAAAAAATAAGATTTTAAAAGGAGTTTCATCTGCCTTAGTTTTTAGGCTATTTTGAGAGCCTCGTTCGAACGACTTTAGGTATCGTTCGAACAGATGTCGGGAAAAACTATTTTCACTATTTGCACAAACCTTATTTTGTATTTTATTTTACTAAGTTTTTTAAGGTTTTTTATTCTTTATCAGGGAGACTAATCAAGATCAAAGAAAGAAAACTTGAAACCTTTATTTTGAGATTAAATTAGTCAATTCTACTTCCCTCATAATTTGTTAGAATGATTCGAGTAAGGTGGTCCTTGCTGCGAGAACGAAGGAGATAGGGCGTGAAACTTAAATCAGAAGAGATATAATCACGAGACGGGTTTGCTGAGTATGTAAATATATTTTAGATTGTAACTCTTTGGTTGTTGATTTCATAGACAACGACTTGTGGTTTTTCTTATGAGTAAAGAGTTTCCACGGGGTTAAAAATTGTATGTGTCTTTTATTTCCTTGTTGTAACTATTGATTGAATCTGTTTTGTCCTTGAACGTTGATTGTTAATAATACTTCTGACCTAATTTCTCGAAGTACATTAAATACGAGCACATAGATTTTCAATAACGATTGGGCATATGATCGATAGGGTTTCCCTCTTTCCATGTGAAGTTCATTCCTATCATGGAATTCAGGATCATATCTGCAATAAGGAGCAAGATGACCCTTTCGACCACAAGCCTGGTAATAAAGCACATGAAAGACAAACGACTTCTAATCTACCTAAGAGGAGCATTAGTAACACTAGTTTTGGGAAAATATGACACTGAAGTAGCTTTGTTAAACTTAGTGATTTGAGGTGTAGTAGACTTAATATTTTGCTTATCAAATCCTAACCCTCTTTTATCATTACCATTTTTGTTCATACTTAGTATTTTATCAATAATCTTTGCTCTATGATAGAAAACTTTAAGTTTCTGTTGGGTAGAAGTTAAGTTAAGTTTAAGTATCTCAATTTTAGTTTTAGCAAATTTTACCTTTTTCGCAATAGTATTTTTTTTCATTTTCACAAGTATCAAGTTCGACAATAAGAGATTGCTTCTCATTTTTAAGTTTCTCAAGCTAAGAAACAAGTTGAGAATACAACTCTTCAAAATTAGGTTTTTTAGAATTATCACTTTCATAATCACTCTGATCTTCTTTGTTAGTTTCAAGTGCAAACACATTAGAGTGATCACAACTTGAGTGAATAATAACAATATGAGCTCTCATAATATTTCTACCTTCTTGAAAGGGATTATCATGTTCATTATTGTCATCGATCATCGCTGTCATGCCATGTAATAGTAATGTTCATAACCTTGTTGTTGTTATTTGAACTCTTAGTGGGACAGTTGTGAGCATAGTGACCATACTTGTGACACCTATAACATTCAACTTTATTTAGATCTTGTTCAGAATTAGTCTGCTTGCCATAAGACTTAATACGGTCATGAGGATGTGGCTTATAATTTACATTACTACACATAATTAACTAATTTTTGACAAAATTTATGACCGACTTTAGTAGTCACTTATTTGTGACGGACGAAAAGAGTCAAAATAAGGTCGTTTTTCATACTTAGAACGGATAGAGCTCGTGTTATATTCTCATCTTCTTTTTAGAGAACCTTTGCCTTCTAAAATTCACCAACTTGTTTTCCCCCCTCGTAAGTTAATTGATTATAAATTTGTGATATCCCTTTATTTCTTATTCCTTCCCCATGTTAAGTCTTCGGTACATAAAACTTGAGGGGCCTCCATCTTGGATCATGGAATTGGGTAAGAACTTGTAACCCTAGCTTTAATTCAAAGTTTCTTATTTATATATCAGAAATTGTAAATACTAGGGGTCATTACTCATGCGTTAATTAAATTGTAGCACGATTGTAGGGGTTCAATTTTCTATAACTTATACCCCATACCACTTCCCAATTGTTGTTGTTTTTCCCATTATATCTTTCGAAGTAAACAAAGTGAATTGGCCAAGTCGCTTACATCTCAGTTGGTTTGAGTATTGAATTGTTGCTTTAACTTTGTGGATTTTTGAAAGTAATATGTTTTGTTGTTTACTTTTGAAATTGAGATGGGAATTATTTAGATTTTAGATGGTTTTCATTAATCAGATCAGCTAATTTTCTATTTCTAGAATTTGGATGATTTTCAATGGTGTGAATTGAAGAGCAAAGTGATCGAACATGGCTGAAGGAGATGAGCTATAGTGGTTTATGAATTTGGTTGAATTGAGTTATGTTTTATCATTATGATGTTTGAAGAAACATTCTTTGTATTTTGTAATAGGGAGAGACCAATGCAAGTGCTCTTCTCAAGAGTATAAATTTCTATATTTAGACATAAATTGTCTATCTAATACATCCATTAGCCCTATTTTTCTATTCATGTTTATGAATTACCGATAAAAGTTCACATTATTGATGGTTGGCATCATCCAAATGCGATGGTTTTATGTAGATCTTTAAGATCACATTTTACTGGAACTCAAGATAACCCCTCTATATAGTTCAAGTAGTGCTTAGAGGTTTATGGCATTGTACACTTCTGATGTTTTGTTTAATTACTTGGTTATCTCATCCTTTCAAGTAGCGCTTAGAGCATCTGAAATTGTCAGCATCCTTTATCATTTTATGAATTTATCTAGCTCGATTCAAACACTTCTAAGGAGGTTTCCACATATGGTCAATTACCCTTTAGCGAAGGTACATCTTTCCTCAATTTTCTATTATGATTTCTTTATTTTTCTTTCCTCTATTTACTCTCATGATTTCTGCATTATTCATGATAATCTCGAGGTGAGTTTATTGGTTGCAAAATCTTCTTATATGCATGGAATAACCTCTTCAGAGTTTCTCTTATTATTTATGATGGAGCCTTTGTTGCTTTATGCTCTACCCCTACCATTGTTGCTGTTATTGTGTCTAACATCTTTGCAGAAACACAAACAAAAAGAAAGAGGGGGTAATTTTTATTCTTCTCTAACTTTCTTAATCTTATTAATGAAATGTTAGTATACACCTTTAAATGTGGCATGGGTTTTATAATATGCTTTTAAACTTTGCTTAAACAGGTTTGGAGGTGCGAGAAAATTTTGTCCCCCCATTTTAGCTTTGATGTGAACGTTATTGCTACAATTTGCTTTAGATACTTTGTGAACGTAGATCCTTCTTAAGAGTTTTGAGACATTCTTTATGTGGTTGATAAAGGGGAAAAGTAAAGAAAGCTCAATGTTGCAAGGGTTACCCTGCCATGCTTATTGATTATCTAAATTTGATTACTTCATATTGTTCAATGCTCTCTTTCAAAGGCATCCCTTATTGGATGGCTCCTAAGGTATTTAGGCCTCACTTTCAGTTTTACCTATTGAATTTCTTATCTATCATGGTTAGGAAGTAACTCTAGTCTTCAACCTATCAAATGAAACTTGCATACTCGTGGTATTGTTTTCAGGTGCTGAAAAGTTGCATGGGAAGCCAGGCAGGGTTTATGAATGTTAGTTCAAGTTTAAACTATATTTATAAAAGTTCAGACCGCATTAATTCAAGCTTGAACCATATTTGTGCGAGTTTACCGCTTAACCACAAAGACAATATATAGTAGAGATCGTGAGGCAAGCAAAAGGTAGAAGGAAGTTTGAAGAGTAGTTGTTCTTGAAGATCGTTTTAAGTTCTATTTGGAGGAACTATATACAAAATTTTCAAGGAATATGTTTATAGTAGCATATTTCCCAGATTTGACAAGTTGAAGCAAGTAGAACTTTGTCAAAGATATTATGTTATTCGAGAAGATGTCACATCTACGACTATAGAGCTCGACCCATTACAATAGCTGTTTTGCTTGGTCAAATAGAGCCGTTGTAGGGAGATTCACAAAGTTTGCCCTCTGCCTATTAAAATAGGAAACCATTAATTTTTGTAACTGCCTGTATCTACTATAAATACAGGCAGAGCATATGTTAATCTAATCCACAACTCTATCATTCTTATACAATTTCACGTTCTTACTATTTACCAATTGTAATAAACTAGCATCTATTGAATTTCTCACCTAAATCCTCCTCGAGGTCGTGGTTTTTCTCCGGATTTAATGAGTTTCCACATAAAATCCAGTGTGTTCAAGTTATAGTTACAATTTCTTACTAAAAGTATTGACGAATTTTACCTTTAAAATAACACGCCATTACAATTGACACCATCTACGGGAAAATCCCACTTTTTCTTTACCGACTGTGATTCTAGATATTCCGATGTCAAATATGAACCTCAGAAGTACCTCTAGTACTCAAAGGAACTATGAGATCGACCCCATACCTACTTTTTTAGAAGCTGTCGATCTGCATAATGCCGTGTCAAACTTCAAAAATAAATAGAATCTGACAGCGTCCAACGGTTTAAAGATTAGCGAATCCACACTCAAGCCCTTCAAGTTGGAAGAGATGAGAGGAGGAAAGCCCTGGAACAGCAGATCCGAACCCATCAAAAAGAGATGGAGAATTGGTAAAGAAATCAAGACCGATTCACTATTCGTCAAGCGTCATCACCCCAAGGCCTAAGTGATCATCGATCTTGAGCTACCAGAGAGAGAACTTTCCAAGGGATGAGCGAATTTGAACTTCTAGATCTAGATCAAGGAATCCAGATAGAGCTTCTCGACATTTTGGCCTAACTTCCTCAGCATTGACTACCCAAGGAAGTCCACGTACACGTCATCAGACCCTGCCACCTCCTATGAAGCGATCAGTGAGAGATAGGTTGGAACCAGAAGGACAAGGCAACTTTAATCCTCAAGTTGCAACAATACCAAATACTTTTTAGTAATTTATCACCCTGGATGATCTGAGTGATAGGATTCAACCTATACACTCAGACAATCCTGGCCGAAGATCAATTCTCGATAGGATTGAAACAAATTCCATTTCCCCTCATCTCAAAGTCATGCCGATTCCAAACAATTTTCCATGCCGAAGTTTTATCAATATGTAGGACTCACTGATCCTCTCACCCACGTCTATCACTTCAAGGCATCAGTTGGATTATACTCTAAACTTGATCACATGTTATGCCGACTGCTTAACATGAGCCTTAAGGAAGAAATCTTCAGATGGTTTCATACTATTCCTGAAAGTTTGATCACCAGTTTTAGCCAATAACAGTGACTCTTCGAATTGAACTATGCTCAGGCTAAGGAGTTGGAAATAATAATCAATTTCTTATTCTTTTTAGAGCAAGGTGTAAAAGAAACCTTAGCTAGCATTTACAAATGTTTCCTGCAAGAAACAAGGGAAATTGAGAATTTAGATCCCAAAATTGTCGCTCCAGCATTTACTTCTACAATCCATATCAGTTCTAAAGTTCGAGAAGAACTTACCCTACACAAACCCAAGACAGTAACATAAATGATCAATGTTGTTAATAAATACATCGAACTCGAGCGGTCCAAGAAAAATGAATTTAAGAGCTCCTTAGTTATTCATACTAACAATGCTTTCTCATCGCCGAATCCAAAGGCAATTAGTAATGTTACTCCTAAACAGGGGGTCAGAGCACCGACAACGTCAGAAAGAGAGACAAAAAAATAGATTGACCCATCCAAGTCCTACCTCCTATGATAGCCACACTCTCCGTCATTCTACCAACAATAAAGGGTGATGACTTATTTCAAGAAGCACAAACGATTCCTGATGTACCAAACAAACCTTTATGCCAGTATCACAATGTGCATATCCCTGAGATTGACAACTGTTACTCTTTGATACGGATCTTTCACCGCATTCTACTCGCGGGAAGACTTCACGAGTACGTAGTCGATGTCCAGAAGTTTCTCAAAGAAGAAAAAAAAAAAGGAGGTCGAACATGAGCAAGGACAAGGCCAAGCTCGCCATCTTTACATGATTGAAATTGAGAAGGAAAAGAAAGAAAAATGACATAATCACATCATGCTGCAAGATGACATCCTCAGAAAAATTTATAAAACTTCTACCCGGCTTTAGCAAAGCCAAATGCCCTTATCATATTTTATTCGAGGACTATGACACCAGCCATATCAAATACCCTCATGACAACCCACTGGTTATAATACTCAAAGTAGGACAAGTCTACTTACACAAACTCCTCATCGATATGGGAAGTACAACAAATGTATTATTTTAAAGAATAATTGATATTCTAGGCCTCAAGGATTCGGTCAAAGCTTTGACAACAACTATTATAGGTTTTAACGGTTCTAAAGAATCTTCCTTAGGAGAAATTACGCTGCCTGTTTAAGCAGGACCAGAAACCACCTTCGTTAAATTTATTGTCATCAATGCTGAATCAAAATATTTGGGGATCTTAGGAAGAAGTTGGCTCCATTCTATTAAGGCAGTACCATCGACATATCATCTGGCCTTACAATTTCTAATAGATCACGGAGTGTATGAAATCAAAGGGAGTCAAACTGTGACACGAATGTACAAAAATATCACCACAAACTCTCACACAATAAAGTTTATGAAGGCATAACAATTACAACAGGAGCCACCACCAACGTTTGAGCAACACGATACTGAGGTGGTTAAATCCATAGAACTCGATGGACCAGGAAGAAATACCTTTATTGGCTCAAAGCTGTCATTTGAAGAAAGTGAAACCCTGCTATAATTTTTGAAGAAAAATAATGACATCTTCGCAGGGTCTTTTTATGAGATGCCTGGCATCGATCCATCGGTTGCATACCATAAACTCAATCTCCTTCCAAACAATAAAATAGTAGTGCGGGAGCATCGCAATTTAGGCCCCCACCTTCGAGAAGCAGTTAATAAAGAAATAGATAAACTCATTCACGTCGGGTTCATTCAAGAAGACAAATATCCAAAATGGGTCTCTAATATCTTGGCTGTCCTAAAGAAGAATGGGAAAATCAGGATTTGTGTGGATTTTACAGAGCCAAACAAATTCACACCAAAATATAACTTTCCCCTCCCTATTATTCCTCATCTTCTCGATTCCGTCGTAGGGAACTTATTTCTTTTGATGATGGATGCAGCTTCCGGTTACAATCAGGTTCCTCTTTCCAAAGAAGATCAAGAAAAGACAACATTCATTACGGAACGAGGTCTCAACTGTTACGCAGTCATGCCCTTTGGATTAAAAAATGTAAGAGCCACCTATCAGCGACTTGTCACTCAAATGTTTAAAGATCATTTAGGCAAAATTATGAAAGTATACAACGACGATATGATTTGTAAAAGCTTAAAATGGGAGAATCAATGCATCAATCTATAGACCATCTTCGACATCCTTCGTACTTACCAAATGAACCAAATGAAACTAAACCCAGAAAAATACCAATTTGGTGTTGTATCGGGGAAGTTTATGGGACATCTGGTTAGTAAGATGGGCATAGAAATCGATCTATCACTAATTAAAGTACTCATGGCAATGCCATCACCGCGATCCCAAAAAATATGTATAGAAACTTGCTGGCAAGATTGTGGCTCTTCATAGATTCATCTTCAAATCCTCCTTCTTCATGGGAACCCAGCCCAGTGTCCAAGAAACAGTCTAAAGAAATTATCTGAACCCCAGACTGTGAATTAGCTTTCCAATATCTCAAAAGATACTTGGGGCGTCCTCCCATAATGAGTACACCTGCTGATGACGAAGTACTAACAATGTACTTATCAACAACAGATGACTCCATCAATTCCATTCTTATTTGAGAAGAAGATGGCGTAGAAAAGCCAATCTACTTCATCAACAAACACTACAACAAAAAGGCTAAAAAATGAAGGCAATATTCCGTCGTATTTTTGAAAAAATGAGGGGAATTGCCATCGTTTTACCCATCGCCTCTAGCTGCCGTATTTCATTAACAGCTCAACTGGTAGCCATTTTTTGAGCAAAATACGACTAAACAAAATAGTCGTTAATTTGCGACATGACCAAATTGTCGTTTTTTTCCTAATGAAAAGACTTTCCATGGAACATATACGGCTGAAGCAACCCGTCGCTAAGCTACGACAGTTGAATTTTGTCATATTTTTCCCGCTTAAACAATGTTATACGACAACTTCTACCTTAGTTTTTCAATAGCGACAACCCAATCCATCGCTAGAGTTTTACTACAAATATTCGTCATTTTCCTAAAACATAAAATTGCATTTCACAATTAATTTATGAAAGAAGTATCATTGATCAAAAAATATTATCATTAATCAAAATTCAAATCATATACAAGTTTTCCTCTCTGATAACATAAGGAGGACACCCTCTCCTTTACAATACAAAGTACAGTAGTACCACTATTTTCTAATTCGCTCAACTGTAACCGAATCCATGCTGTTCAACTGTGTCATGCAACAATCTAGCAGTATTTAATTCTCAATCCAAGTCCTACAATTTTTTTTCCAAATACATTAATTTAGACAACAAAAACTTGTAGGTATTGATGGTAAAGGTAACATACAGTGAGATTATAAATTAAAGTTTATTGATTAATGATATATATGACTTACAAGTTCCCCATCCAACTTTAAGCAGATGGATGAAAAGGAATGTCACTTCATCGTTTTTGAACATTGTGGGCCTCAAAAGCCGCATGTATATGGGATGCCTACATAGAAACCAAAGAAGTTGTTCAAGTTGAGACAAAAAGCTTTATGAAGATATAATATCAAGGTTTTCAAATTCTGGATGGGGCATTTCATGCATCATAGAAATGCCCCATACTTGATATACACTCCAACTACAAAAATTATAAACCATTCAAAAAATTTAAAGATTGTGGCACATTTCCTCACAAAAATTAAATTCTACTTACGAGTACAAATTTAAATATAAATACTACATTGAATTCTAAGGAAAAATATCAAACCTTACTGCATATTCAGCATCAAGTAAATCTTCAAATTCCATGAATATTGAGATAAATACTAATATCCAACACATATGATACGTTGCAGCTAGGAAATAATGAATAATATGACAGTGATAGAGGACGAGATAGAAAATACTTACGGTCAGAGTAAGGTCTAATGCAAGCTTCCATGGGAACTTCCAAAGCTACATCAGGATCATCATCAGATCTGCATACAGGAGGTTGAGTACTAGACCAGGTTCTCTTTCTTCGTAGCATTTATTTATTAGAGGTTTGACCTAAATAACGGTTTGGTAGCAATCTTCCAACACATGCGCTCTACAAGAGTACTCCACACCGTTACAAGAGTACTCCAACACACCAAGGTATGTAGGAATGCCTCTTTCAAGGGAAAATTGGATCTGGTTCTGATGCATGTCATTTGGTGCTACAGACATTGCTATTATGTTAAAAGAAAGAAGATAAGCTCCAAAACTTGCAACTCCACACCCCACATCAAGAACTGTCCTTATACTTCCCTCATTGTTCAGATTATTCTTCGAAACGTTGAGCATCTGTCAATCCAAACAAGGGGTAAGATCATTACTTTTTCTAAGCAGTCCAAAAGAAGGTTTAAGAGAAGATATTGTATGAGGCAAAAAGGGCATTGAAGGGTGTACGAAAATATGTAACATGCGCACTACTTGAGGGAATATACAGAGAATGCGTGCAGGCAGGCAATCATAGCAAACTACATGAATGGGTGGTTTCATGTAAATGATACAGTTATACAATTGGGTCAAGGATTTGTGTTTTGTGCATCTCTTCCTATGTTCCATTATGTTAAAGGCGCACGCAATCTTACGTTTGCAAGTGAGGCAATATATTTATAAGCTCCATAATGGAAATGGGTGTCTACTCTTGGAAATGAAAAATTTTCACCTTTGACAACCATCTAGTTTTGATCAGACTTCTCTTGTGCAAGGTGAGTATGAGGTATGTTTGCTTTCCATTCTTCATCCCTGCTTCTTGGCCATTTAATCGAGACCTGTAATCCTCAAAGATAAAACATACAAAAGTTAACATTCCCATATTCAGAAAGCATGGATATATGTAAAGCGGTGAGAGTAATTTAATTATCCAACAACTCACATGTAGTCTCGAGTTCAAGTTGAGACAAAAAGGAGAGAAAATCCTGGAGACAACCATTTGTGTAGACGAGAATTTAAACACTTGAGGGTTATATGGAGTAAATAGAGGAGATGTTGATTTGCGTCTCGCCATTCAAAATTGAACATCGGACGACGTACCTCAGCCGCCTGTACTGACAGTCACGATCCCCACACGAACGTCGTCGACTCTGTATTCATGGGCCCACCACAGTTTCCTACCAGTTCCGGTGCCTAACCTGGCACCATCCCCAACGTCAATCTGTCCAGCGGTGTATTTAACTGCAGCAACATCACCGTCAACCCATCAACACCCAATACGACGTAAATCCTTTTCGAGTCTTGGTTGAACCTTGATAAATCCAATGCTCAACTTGAACCATTTTATTTGCCAAAGAGCGATCCACTTCCTTTTCAAACTAACAGCTCTTTTCTGGGATCTCGCCGATGCATTGGAGAGATGGCAAAAGTATATAGACTACTGGTTGCGTCAACAACCATTGACTAAAAATCAGACTCAAGATCAATGGGAGTGTTACTTCTTCCCCTCATCTGCCGTCAATCCTTCTATGAAGCGACACATTGAGTGGCAATTGTACTCCTCTTGCAGCTACTTCTAATATATTTTTGCTTATTTTTCTAAATGGCATATCGAGTAAAAAGTAACAAGCCATTTTTTTGTTTTGATTTGGTGTATATATATATCGTTACTTTCAATTAAAATGTATAGATATATTTCCATTCATTTAAATTGTATTTTTTTATTAAATGCGGAATATTATCTAATTGTCTTTACCTTTATTTGCAGCTCCCACATATAGTACTCCAAAGAAATGGATGAAGGGAAAATGACTTATTACAATTCAGTTTGGATGTTGTTACAATTACGCAACGGTAAGCTAATCTCTTTCAACTTATCTAGGATATTTCTTTTTGCTAGGCAAACTGGAGTTAAGGCAAGGATCCCATAGACCAGATTGAATTATTGAATGGTTTCTTACAACCTAATGTACTCTTTACAACTAGTCTAGCATCCTCTGTCACGTAAGTTCGAGAGGAAGGAACTAGGATACAAAACTAAATCAACAAATAGTAGCAAGGGAGGCAAGGAATTCAACGCATCCATAGTCATGATAGATAAAAAACAAAAAACTAGGTTAGCAAAGATCTTCTTAATGGATTTGGGCCATAATGAGGTAGTTCCAAATGGGAGCGCATTCATTTCTGAGGTAAAACATTAAAAGCTTCGAGTCAGTTATAACACAAATGCGACTTTAACAATTTTGAACTGCAAGTTGAAGCCCTTTGTAGACGGCAAACATCTCATGAAAGACCACTAAAACAATTGGACCAGCCCTGCGTACCCCAGAATTGAGAATACACTCTTCATTGGAGTCCCTAAAGAGCCCTCCATAGCCCCCAAGTCATCTTTTAATACGCCATCAGTGGTAATTTACTAAATACCTGGATCAGGGGGAACCCATTCACAAAACTTGGTATGTTTGTAAGCTGAAACTCAGGGAATAAGTCCCACTTACTACAGATATCCCTAGCTATTGCTGAATCTGTGACTTCCTTAATTTTTCTTTTTAATCTATTTGTGACATCAAAACATAACAATCTGAAGACCACAGACAAGGGGCATCTTTCATTTCTGAACACAATGTTATTCCTAAACCTCCAAACATGATAAACGAATGGGCTAAATGTAGCATACAGCACCTCATAGCTTATGTCATTACTTCTCAAGCCAGTGATCCCTCCAATTTGGGCTCCAAGCTTACCACAGTTTTCACATAACTTCACTTAGCAAGGACCCATCGCTACAGCTTCTTAGAGTGACAACAGCCCATGAAAATGTGATCTAAGTCCTCATTATGAGCACTGCACAAGGGGCACAGTTTTGACGGTGAACCTCTAGTTTAAAAAGAATAAAAGAGATTTTTGAAGAGTCCTCTGAACAAGGTAGTCCCAACTCCCAAGTTGCAGGGCACCATTTAAATAACTTCCGACTGTTAATATTATGTCTAGGAACAACACGAGTAGTCCAAAAAAGCTAAAACTTCTTCAAACATGGCCTACTTGCACTTATTTTGTTATAAGTTGCAGGCACCTTGAAATTTCTCTAGTTGAAGGCGGGACCACCCAGTGATATTTCTCTGGGGGTTCACAACTAGCAGTTTTGGTGAGGTCATTGCAGAATTCACCAAGCAGTTCTATATGATGGGAAGGAATTCACCATTTACCGCCAGCAACCATCTTAGAAATTTTAACATTGAGGTGCAAGAATGAGTCATAAGATAACATATGAGGGAATCTATTCGCCAAAATCCCAAACTTATGCCAGGGGTCCTTTCATTATCTAGTAGCTTTACCATTGCCGATCAAGTGTAAAGTGAACTCTTTAGCCTTTTCTAGAATCTTCCTCCAAGTCCAAGAACAATCACTTGGAATTTTGAGTTCCCACAACTTCTACCGACTAAATTAGCCTTCACCCATATGGACTCAGGCACCCCCTTTACCTCCCTACTAACACCTAGTTTTCCCAAAGCATTTTTACATGAAGGATTCAAGGTAACATTTATTCTCTTATGACGATCCCAGAATTTCTTATAGATTGGATTTCAAAGTTTGACACCCATTTCAAAGTTTGACACCCATTTATACAAGTACTTTTGGTTGATCTTGTCTAGGTTTAATTTCTTTTAATCACCGCAATAACACATAGTTATCATTTCTCCAACCCCCAAAGTTCTTTAATTTTTCACTTAAGATTACCTGCTTTATAGCTTCAGTAACACATTTGTTTTCATGTATAAAAAATACGACTTCTTAAATCATGATCCTAACAAAGCAGGAACCAAAAACCTTGAACAACCAACTTCTTAACTACAATCCACCTATATAACCAGATTATCATCTAGCATTCCAACACTTTCATGCTTACAACACTACAAAAAGGTAAACACTCAACCCAATAGCTTGAGAGAAATAAAAATAAAACACAACCAAGTAAGATTTCTTGGACAGCCCATTACTTCAAACCTTTAGATAAACATAACCCATGAATTAGAGTTGAACAAACATATCATCTGAAGTTCACAATTGATCCTTAAAAGTAATAAAATCAAATTTGTACACAAAATCTAAAATTAAGAACTTTGGAGATGCGATTGCAAGATGAACTCACCTGCCTACATAGGGATTATCTTAAAAGACCACCCATGAATCACAAATGAGATGTAATCCAAATCAGACCCATAGTTCTGCAATTTTTTTCATGACAATTTCATCTTCTCTAGTTCGCTACACTGGGATTGTAATTGCACTCACGATGTTATCAAACATGAACTCTCTCTCTCTCTCCTCGATTAAAGTAATTGAACCCCCTTAGCCTAATTTGAAACCCTAACTTCTGATAAGAGAGTGAAAAACTTGAGAATTCAGAGAAACCAAAACAAGTAAAAAGGGTGTCGCATAGAAGTTGAAAAAGGGGTAACCCGTGATAAAACGACATAATACATGATAAAACGAAGGCAGTATGGTTGCTTTTTAACGACATAGGGCCTAGTCGCTTCTATAGGTCGTTTTATCTTGTTTTTGGTGTAGTGAAAACTTTTATGCCTGGTAAAAAGAGATATACAACAACTGAAAAACAACTACTCACTATGGTGTATAGTTTTCAAAAACTTTGATCTTATTTGCAATCCCGCCCCATCAAGGTTATCACCAAGTTCCCCCTTAAACTCGTGCTCTTCAAAAAAGAAAAATCCCGGAGGGTTCAACAATGGTCTGTATTCCTAGGCAAGTATGATATCTCCTTCGAGCCACAAATATCAGTCAAAAGATCAGCAGTAGTTTATTTTTTGGTAAATTTTCTAGTCGAGGACCCCGAATGGGAGGAACTCGAAGAAGTTCTGGCCTATGATTCCATCGCAGAACCAGATGCATGGTCGTGAAGCACAGGATGAAGACTCTATTCAGATGGATCTGCTGGACCACAAGGGTCAGGAATCGGTATTGTCCTCATTACACCATCCAATCATAAAATTGAGAAAGCTATTAAACTCAAGTTTTATGCCACCAACAATAAAACATAATATGAAGCAATCCTGTATGGACTAGATCTCGCAATAGCACTTGGAGCGGAAGAAATAGTTGTTTACGTCGATTCCCTACTCGTAGCCAACCATTACAACAAGATATTCAAAACATCAGGCTAAATGGTTGAGTACCACGCCGATGCACTAGCATACATCGTTGCAATGCTCAAAGATAGTGAAAAAAGAACTTTAGACATCGAGATCATCAAACATTCTAGTCTCGATACAAGGTACATCATGCAGATCTATGTTATCGAAGACGAAGATCCTAAAGATTGGAAAAGACTGTTCTTTGCATACCTCAGTTCCAATACACTCCCGGCCAACAAAGAAGAAGCTCGACCCCTCTTTGCCAAATGTCCACGATTCAAAGTCCAAGATGGAGTACTCTATCGAATTACCAGGGGGGGGGGCGCTTATCGAGTGCATCTCGCAAAAACAAGCTCATATTAAAATTAAAGAACTTCACGAAGGAATCTGCGCAGCTCACATTTCAGGAAGATCATTGGCACAAAGGGCATTTACATAAGAGTCATACTGGCCAAAAATGTGGCAAGACTACGAAGAATTTGTCAAATAATGCTACAAGTGCCAAATCCATGCTCAAGCATCAAAAGCTCAGTCCTCGACTTACATGTTAGCAGTGTCCTCTGGCCATTCAAAAGATGGGAAATTGACATCATTGGCCCTTTCCACCCAACATCGAGTAATATAAAGTATGTTCTAGTGGCAACATACTACTTCACCAAATGGGTCGAAGCAACGATAATGAAGTCATCAAGTTTCTTTTGGAACATATCAAAATAGGTTTGGCTGCCCACAAATGATACGGTCTGATAATGACAAATAATTTATCAGCAGTAAGGTCCTCAATTTTCTCCATAAATACAAAATTCAATTATCTAGTTTGACACAATACTATCCTCAAGAAAATGACCAAGCTGAAGCTATTAACAAGAATATCAAGTCAAGGTTACGCAAACGCCTTGAGGAGAAAAAGGGCAGATGGGTCAATGAGCTACTTAGTGTATTATGGGCATATCGAACAACTCCTTGAATGTCCACTGGCTGTACACCATTCATGATGGCCTTTGGTACCGAAGCAGTGATCCCCTAAGACCTCGATCTCTTAAGTACCCGAAGAAGAGTCACAGATGAAGAAAATAAACTTGGACTTCTATGCAACCTCAATTGGATCAAAGAAACTCGAGACCACGCCATCGCAAACTCAGGGCGATACCATGATACTCTCAAAAAAGCATACAACAAGAAGGCAGGAGGCGTACATTCGATATCGGTGACCTTGTCCTTCGACGCATCCAAGATAGTACTCGACCCAAGAACTCTGGCAAATTATCTAAAAACTGGAAAGGACTTTACATTATCAACGACAAGAATGGCAGTTGAACATATTGGTTAATAACTGAAGACGAAGTGCAACTCAAATATCAATGGAATACATCCCATCTGAAGACGTTCTACAGATAAACAGTTGTAATCTCTTTCAATTACTTCAAATAAAGGCATATTTACTATCATTACATCTTTCAATTTATAATTCTTAGTATCGATAAATACTTGTAAAGTATTTATTAAAACTAATTTCATCTCCTCGACAGACATCTATCCAATTATAGGATACATTTGTTTAAAATTCATTATTTATCGAACAAAATATGCCATGTTTTGTCCTCATTCTCAAAAACCTAGACATCCCATAGATGAATAACATCTAGTTATCATCCTTCATCCAGAATGCCATCACATGGCCCTCTTTACATCACCTCAGATACTTGCCTAATGTAACACTATGAATATTATCTACATCAAATATTTTCTATTCTGCGGGAGGGGCAATGGGAGTAACATCCTTCACAGGTAAACCGAGAGTTAGTTCATCTTGTACCTCTTCTAGAACGACGCCATCAAGAAGAGAAGGAGCAGAGGCAGGCACCTCGGGCACATCATCTTCCCGATCTGAATCAGAGAAAATGGCCCCCGCAGAAGCAACCAACACTTTATAAAAATCATTTCTCTCTTCCATCTCATGAAACTCCTCTCCAAAGTTGGCCTTCATGCGCTTGAGATCGGCAAGATTGATCCGCTCAGATTCTACCCTTTGCTCATCAAGCACCATGGTGTGCTCCTCCATCATCGACCTTCACGCAACCAAAATCTATTTACGGACTTCATTCATGAAGTTGGTCTTTTACAAAGAAATAACATCTTCCCTCTCCTTCGCCAAATTAGCCTTGAGTTGAGTGATCTCTTTCTTCGTCTCTCCAAGGCACATCTTCTTGGTCTCTACAATGGTCGCCTCCTTCGACTTGGCCACTCCTCACCTCATCCCCTCGAGCTTCTCCTTCGGCTCTTCCTTCTCAGCTATGAGCTCCTACTTGATTTGCTTCGAGACTAAGAGCCCATTGGCTAGGCTCTGCACACCAAGCATCTGAGGCTTCGCATCGAGAAGCAACTTCTTAATCTATATTAGAATACAACATTGAGTCCTCGACGAAGGCACCAAAGTCATTAAATGAGACAACGCATACAAATTTATAACCTGGTTCATCGTGCGGTGACCTTCGATGAAGAAGGTCGACAAGCTCTCTGCCCTAATAAGGTAGTTAGCAAAATCCTCCTCCAGAGAGCCCTTCCGGGCAGTAAAGGCCTAATGGTTTGCTGAGCCTCCTCATGAGACCCACCCAACCCCCCACCAACCTTCGCCTTGGCAGACTTTTAGGAGCCTTTTTTCATAACGAAAGCATCCTTGGCCTTTGTCGACTCTTGAGAGTTATTTTTCACAGCGAGATCACGCTTCGCCTTAGCTGACCTGGGTGGCAAACTAGCAGCATCAACTTTTTCTCTCCTTCCTCGACAGCAGATCGTCGAGATGACCTCTTGGCCAGAGGAGCAAGAATACTAGGACGGTCAGCAGCCCTTTTTATCTTGTTCTTGGCAAAGAACCCACATAACAGGGACTCCTTCTTCGCTGCAGTATCTGTGGTGTACCCACTCAATGCAAGGTTCTTGAGGGGTAAACTTGATTCAGCAGCCTTCTTGTTTTTTGCAGACATTTTTGCTGTCGATAAGAGGGATATTGGCTCCTTTAGCTCGAATTCTTTTAATTTTAGCCTCGTGAAAAAGACCATCAACCTTCTCTTAATTAACAACCAAAGAATCAATTCGACCATAGTAATCGGTCCTGATGTTATATAACTTTTCAATGACCGTGAATTTTCTATCGATCTCCTTCAGTGCTGTACAAAGACAAAACAATAAACAGTTAAACACCAATTTCAACAGAACAAGTAAGTCAAAAACTTTGACATACAAGTTACCTAAATACACACCTAGATGAAATATTTTTATTTTCAGAGCCTCCCCTGGATTTTCTGGTCGAATTCATAATTCCCCGAGACAAGGAGACAATCAACAAAGTACTGCCCCCCCATAGTGCCTCCTCGGGAACCTCACTAAGTACCTGTACCCCAACTTATGTAGATTCTTTTTAAGTGTGTAATACACATACAGATAATCCACAGTGATCAGCTCCTCCCCTTTTTCCTTTAGTCGACCATTTATTACTCCCACCACTCGAAAGAGCTCATAAATGGTCGGGTTGAACTGACCAGGGGTAAGATTGAAGAAGTTTAGAAACTTCTTCTGATCAGCTCGAAGAGGCAGTTTTAACTCCTTCTTTATCTGTTCTCGATGGACAAGAATACCATCCAAATAAACCTCTTGATCCGTCATGTTATATTGGTAAACCTCCAACCTAATGTCGTCTGGGATACCATACTTCGATTTGAAGCTCAAAATTTCACTACTTTCTGGAGCCTCCTCAAAATACTCCCCCTCTTCCTCGTAAACATCTTCTTCCCCACCATCACTCACTTTTTGATCATTTTCCTGAGGCTCGTGATCCACATCTGTTTCAGTCCTCTCCCCATGTGACACTTCAATCGTCCTAGCCTCCAGTTTGAATCAATTAATACTCGCCACATCTGAGCTACTCTGCCCAATACTATTGTAACGCCCCGCTTTATTTATTTTTCTGTTATATAACTTTGTTCTAGTTAGCTGTTGTAGTTTAGTAAGTTACATGTGGAGTATGTTATCATAGCTCTTATATTTTTCCCCAAACCCATTCAAACCAGCACCACCGTCTTCACCAAAATTTCTCCCGAGAATCCTCCACAAAATTTCTTCTTTTCTCTTCTCTTGTGAATCTCAAAAATCCTTTCCAAACGCAGCTATTCCTCTACTATAACCTTCAAGCAACCTAGAGTATTAGAGAGAGGAGAGACCATCTTTTTAGATTCGGCATTTCTTTGGGAAGTTGCTGATTTCATTAGAACTTTAAGGGAAGATTTCATTATCTTCTAAACCCTAGATTCTTCGATAAGACAATTACCATTATCATCGAGCACTTAGCGTTGATTGATTGTGATAATTTTCAATTACAATGTTAGTATAATCGTATACATATGACATGTTAGTTTAATCGTTATTTTCGCATAATGGTAGAGATTTACCTAATTCCAACTACAGTAGATATTCATGTTTTACTAACTAGTGTAGATCAGAGTTAAAGTATAATACAATCTGTTGAATGATTTTGAAGTGGGTCCAGAGGTTGTATGTATAAGATTAAGGAGGGAAACTTCATTTACATTACGGTTTAAATATCATGCATGTAACAGTAGCAAAACTCCTCTTTACTTCTAATGATTTTGAAATGGGTCCAGAGGTTGTATATATATAAGATTAAGGGGGGGGGACTTCTTTTTACATTAAACATTTAAGTTTGAATCACTCCTGTGGCATCAGTAGCATAACTTAGTTTTATATTGGGGTTATATAATACAACCCTCCTTTTTCATAACAACCACTATTATAGGTAAATAAATAAATAATTGCCATAACTTTTAATGCATGTGTTGATGCATATAAGTTCCTGTAAGGATTGTAGTACACTAGGGTGAGGAGTTTGGTCCGTGCTTTGATATAATCTGGAACTCCTAACTTTGATTATCCTTTAGCATCTTAACTTAGACTTCCTAGTTTGATTATAAGAGGTGTTTAGGTTATATCACGACTTAATTTAGCCACGATTATAGGACTTCACTGATATAACCTTTGATAACTTAAGGTAGACAGATCATTAATAATTAGAGTTTAATATCATCGACTGAGACCTCACTCCTATATTTGTGAGGGTAGAAAGGTCATTGAGCATAAGATAGCCAATCATATGATATAGTTTTATTGCCTATAGAGCAAGGACAGATGGGTCATTTTGATTGAGTATCGACCTCTTAAATCATTCATGCATATGATAACTTAGAGTCGTGTACACAGTAGGGCTATGATGTCAGGGTCCTTGGGTTCGATTCCCTAAACAAAAGATTTGGTGACTGTTTATCAGTGTTCCAGGGTTGTAAGCCCCTAAAACTCTTTCCCAGTTAGCTTTGTTATTCTTTATGAATACTCCCCGTGGGCATAGATCCCTAAAAGTAAAAATAAATCAGGCTTTAGACTTGTATGTTGAAGCTCCTTGACCACCTTGATCCTGTGATTTCCCTGTAAATTCTTGGCTCAATAAAAATGAATCTGCCAATCCCTGGCTCAACAATAAGGGATACGCTTCTATTGAGGACAGAAGGGTGCGAGAGTGTAGTCCCACTGAATTAAAAATGACCTTGTGTACATCGTCTGTTAGTAATCCCCCACACCTAATAATACTCTATGATTATTTATAATGCCGGTTGGCGCCGACGCTTAAAGCATTAATAATTGAACCTCATTTCCTCAATGCATTGCATCATTTATATATATTTATAGGATATTATATCATACTAGTAATTTTGTATAATAGATCGGTCTGTCATGTTCAGTGACCGGTAATAATTGTGTTTGCTTGACGCCCTGTGTGTTATATTTTTATAGAAGGCCGAACACAATAGATTTTGCTTAGTGAGGCTTGGTTGATTATTTTCGGGATTCTTTGGAGTTCTTTGGATTGCTGAGCTGTCGTAGGGTATTTGTGATCTTTTATTTCATATTTCATTATCGTAGTTTTATTCTCGTTTTTAGAGTTAGTTGAGAACTCTATTCATTTATTCATTTAATTTATATTTGAGTTTTCCGCTGCATTTCTTTGGTAAGTAGATGTAGTTTATTTCTTTAGAAATATATTACATTTGTGGGGTTCATCTGTGGGATACCCGACTTGTTAAGCCTTAAAATGTGCTTTATGATTTATTATCAGAAAACGGATTTTGGGGTGTGACATCTATGCCTACCACCCAACTCTTGAACATACATTGTTACATCAATTAAATGTGGTTCTACATCCTCAAGGTTCTTGAAGATCCATTTCTTATCAACATTTTGGACAGGTTCAACCATTTATTGAACTTGAAAATCATATTCCCTTTTTTAAGTTCGTATAATATCATATATGATACATTATATCTGGTCATATGTCAGTCTCGCTACTGTTGTCGAGTTTACACTCCAACCCATCATTCTTTCTATTAATATCTAGTTCAATGTTATTACATTAGTTGTCGATACAAGTTTTATATCATATTTTACTAAGTCCTAACATCGAAAACTATTTTTATGTCCCTAGCAATTTCAACTCGAGTGTATAAGAATTGCCTAACTTCTCGAAGACACTTCATCAGTCGTACGATTTCCTGCCAAAAAGAGCCGAATCCAAAAATTTTGATTTTGCACTCTCTCCGACGCAAAATCTGGCCTAATTTAAAGGAAATCTGGCACCACAACTACAAGTATCCTACGATATCAAAAATCACGAGAGAGAGCCCCAAAATTCTGCCATAATAACAACGATGACCAAAATACACTCTCCCCCCACATAATCATCCAACACTTCACACCCTTCTCTCCTAAACACTCTTTTATCATTTATGACACCTTTCCAGTAACACCCGTACCCCCATGTCATCACATGACCGCGTAATTTCATAAAAACTCTAGAACTATTTTCATCAATTTTTTCCAAATCTTAACTTACACTCAAATTCCTTCCTACATTACTTCCCTCAAGTTCATATCTATAATGGATTTCAATAGAATCACGATACATCCAAACAAACATTGATATCAATAAATTATCAAAATAGGTACTAACCTTGCATTCGCGACGCTTCTAAATCCCTTATCTTTGCGAGCTTGGCCCTCTAGATTAACACGCCAATCTCTTCTTTACCAATGGTGGATAGAGACACAAGAGAAGAGCACAATGAGTGAGAACTTAAACAAAAAAAATTAGAGTCAGTGTAGTGTGAATAGTTGCTGGCCACGGGGCTATTTATAGGCCACACACGATTGTTCATCGCACCCCTTTACGACCGTTCGAGTACTCGCGCGTAACACCTCGCACGTCTCTTCTAGAAGTCTTTAACCCTTCGCCTCCTGAATACCAATGAGCTTATGCATTACTTCTCCAAGCCATCCATATACCCCTCTATCTCTTCCGTTATATCTATTTTTTCCAAGGCAGCTCGTATGTTGTTACACAACGATTGTACCTCCAATTCCTTATACCTCAAGAAATCACCTACAGGAACACGCCTAGCCATTGTTCTACATATACACACATCTTTCCTTTTTTATTCCCCTCCTATATTCGCGGGACAGTTGTAACCATAATTTAAAATTCAAATCATGTTCGATAATACAACTACCCAAACATCGAGAAGATATGACAATTAAAATATTCAATATTGTACTTTTTATCTATCACAATTCTAATCGTATTCAAGAAGATACAGGGCATATACACAACAGTACTTCAATAACATAATCTGACAAATATATAAAGGAATTTATTTCAGTCAATAACAGAGTACAAGATTATTAATTTATTACAAGCAACAACAGCCAACAGGTTCGCCTTTCAGCAGTTCTGAGCAGTGAGAGCATCTTCCTTCCTCACTAACGCCATGGCACAGGTCCTTACATTGCCGACACGCTCTGGAGGACTCAAAGATTGTAATTGGCAATGATACAAATAATCCTTTTAAGCCATCTTTTCCTCCACCTCGTTCATCCCCTCATAGTTGGGCTCCACCGGTACCAACGTCTGCCCATTTACACATAGTTTACCAAAATACTCGTTCGGCAACTCTCAATTCTTGTCGTGCATACAGTTACAAAAAGCATCCTCTCGAACTTGCGTCTTTGTCCTCACCATCTCGACAAAGTGACAATGACTTCCTCAAGCACACAAAGGGTATTTATATGAACAAATCAATGCATTACAACTCCCAAGAGTCAAAGACAACCATCGTTCTCCATTGGACCTCTGACAATCCACCAACCTCCTAGGGAACAACTTACGGGCTCTACACAGTCAACACATACCACTTCGAGATCCTATTACAATCAGCAATAACATAGTTCAATGTATTCTTCGAGATCCTATTTTTATGCCATTCGAGAGGACTTAATTTCCAACAATTCATGTCGATACAAATTAGTCGATGCAAGTTCAGAAGAAAGAACAACATTTTATTTTGCACAATACGTGAAAATATTACATTTTACATTCACCACTCATTACTTTGATAAACATTACAGATAGACATACAAGTTATTTTACATAAGTAGTGTGGCATATTCTTCTACGAAGGAAAAGTAGCCACACCCTCCTTCTCTATAACCCCCACCACCTCATAACCTACGAGGATTACACAGACGACAGTGGTTGGAATAGCCCCCACAACTAACTCTGCCCACCATAGCATCTTTATCTTCTACACACGCATAAGCTAATTTGCGAAGCCGTCAGCAATACGTAGTGATACTGGCACAGAAAGAAAAACTCTGCTTTAGCATACTCTGCCTCTAATTCTGACATTCCTTCATAGGACGGCACCACAGGTTTTGGATAAAGTGACAACAGTGACAGCTAGACAAAATAGAGCTCCTTCAGCCCCTCATGCTTGGTGTTCACACGCCTCACAAGCTAGCTATGTAGCATTTGAAATCGCGTCATCACCATCTCTAAACTACCTTCACCTTCCCCATCCACTAACGATTAAAACCATCTTTCTCAACTACTATTTATAGTGTCACTCTCAACATCACATTTACCTCAGTCAAACATCCAACCATTAGTATGCATCGGGACCATGCAATGACCAGGTTCATTTGACTTTCAACCTCAGAAATGACAAGCACAGTTTTCATACACCAAATTTCGAAAAACCTTTCACATTCTGATAGTCTTCTCGATACAACAACAAGTAATTGTGTCGAGAATGGGGAGATTGTAGTAGCATATTTCCCAGATTCGACAAGGAGAAGTTAGCAGAAATTAGTCAATGATATTATGTCATTCGTGAAGATGTCACATCTATGACTACAGAGCTCGATACACTACAGTAGCCGTTACGCTTGGTCAAATAGAGCCATTGCAGAGAGATCTGCAAAGTTTGCCCTCTGCCCACCAAAATAGAAAACCATTAATTTTGTAACTGTCTGTATCTACTAATAATACAGACAGAGCATAAGTTAATCTAATCCGCAACTCTATCATTCTTACACAATTTTACGTTCTTACTATTTACCAATTATAATAAACTAGCATTTATTGGATTTCTCACCTAAAACCTCCTCGAGGTCATGGTTTTTCTTAGGATTTATTGAGTTTCCACGTAAAATCCAGTATGTTCAAGTTAAAGTTACAATTTCCTTACTAAAAGTATTGGCGAAGTTTACCTTTCAGAAAATACGTTATTACAATGTTGTATGTACTTCATCATTTTTATAATAAAATGAAATTTATTTTCTTTGATATGGAGTTTTCTTTTTCTCTTATTCAGCTTTATACAATGCAAATATCGCAAATCAAGGACAATGAAAATGACGAATTTATTTTAGTTGTTTCATAAATAGAATTTCCAGGAGAATTATACCCCGTCGTAAGTAAACAACTAAATTACCAACCAACTAAAGTTGTCATAATAGCTGTTCTGGGATACTACATTTGAGCAAGTTCATCACGGTTCTGAACTGGCGCAAATTATCGACGGGGAGAGACCGTCATAAAATTTATGCTTTACAACGGGACTTTTTTGTCGAAATATATAAACGATGGCTCGTTAACGACAGGAATTGCGACAGTCTAAAACTGTCACAAATGAGCATTAACGATGGTTTTGGTACGTAATAAAATTAAGTTATTCATATAGTTTTGCTCTTGTTTCTCAAATTACTATTTTTTTTAAAAGTTTTCTAAAATGTTGGCTTATAATAGAAATCTGTGAATAAGAGTCCAGTTCTTCATCATTGCCAGAGACACAAAAGTTGTTAACTTCTCTGATTTTGTGAGAAGACGAAGAGTTGGAGGAAGACTTAAAAGCCACACTCTTATTCTTCTTAGGGTTTTTCATTTCCATCTCGATTTCAAATGTTCACAATTTTCTAGGAAGTGTGTCAGGTTTCATGGTTTTAAGATTTTGAGCTTCCTCTATAGCATCACGTCTGGATCAAAAACTCTTAGGAAGATTTCTTAGAATTTTACAAACTATTTGAACATCTGTGTATCCAGCTCTTAAAGAGGAATTATTGTTAACAATGTCAATCAATCTGGCATAAAACTCACCGAATGGTTCATCCTCACTCATTCGGATGTTTTCAAATTGAGTAGTGAGCATTTGCAGTTTACTCTCTTTATCCATATTATCACCTTCGTGAGTGCGCGTTAAGATGTCCCAAGCTTCTTTCGAAGTGGTACACGCAGAGATGTGCATATATTCACTTTGGCGCAATGCATTAAAAATATCATTAAGACCTTTAGAATTACAACCAGATGCTTCTTTTTCTTTCTTAGTCCATTAATTTCAAGGTTTAGGAATTTTTGCAGCTGTTGTTGGCTTACCCCGTATTACAGTCGGGGGCACCCATCTTCAATGGAAATCCAGACATCTTCTTCTATGAATTACAATAAAGCAATCATTCGAACGTTCTAGTAGGGAAAGTTCGTGCCATCAAAGAGTGGTAGACAATTTATAAGACCTCCAAATTTTTTGGAATCCATTAAATTTAAGTAAGCACTTAAGGGAGGATCACTGCTTAGGATATAAAGCCTACAATTGATTCTGCTCTGGTACCAATTGAAAATTTATGTGCTTGTATTTAATGTACTTCGAGAAATTAGTCTAGAAGTATTATTAGAAATCAACGTTCTAAGACTAAACAGATTTAATAAATAGTTACAACAAGGAAACAAAAAACACATGCAATTTTTAACTCCATGGCAACTCCTTAGTCAAGAGAAAAACCACAGGTCGTTGTCAATGAAATCAATAACCAAAAATCTATTAATCAAAAGAGTTACAATCTAAAATACACCTACAGACTCGATAAACTCATCTCGTGATTATCTCTATTCTGATCCAAGCTTCACGTCTTATCTCCTTCAATCTCGCAATGACACTCCTTGATCTCGAGTAAGGACCACCTTACTCGAATCACTCTAGCAAATTATGAGGGAAGTAGAATTGACAAATTCAATCTCAAAATAAAGGTTTCAAGTTTTCTTTCTTTAATCTTGATTAGTCTCTGATAAAGAATAAAAAACCTTAAAAAACTTGGTGAAAAACTTAGTAAAATAAAATACAAAATAAGGTTTGTTTAAATAGTGAAAATAGTTTTTCTCGACATCCGTTCAAACGATACCTAAAGCCGTTCGAACGAGACTCTCAAAATAGCCTAAAAACTAAGGCAGATAAAACTCATTTTAAAATCTTGTTTTTTCCCAGAAGTCGTTCGAACAACTCTAAAACTAGTTTGAAAGTCTAAAAATCGAGGCAGTTAAAATCTTTAAAATTCTATATTTTCCCAAAAGTTGTTCGAACGACCGTAAAACTCGTTCGAATGAAGTATCAAAATAAGCCTAAAAATCAAGGCAGCCAAAACTCTTCAAAAACTTGTCTTTTCCTAGAAATCGTTCGAATAACCCTAAAACTCGTTCGAATGAAATAAACAAAATTGCCTTGAAAACAAAACAATCAAAAATTTTGATTCTTCTAGTTTGCAAAAGAATTTTTCTAAGTTAAAACAATTTGGCTTTTCCTTTATCAAAGTTCTACTTACCAACTTACCTTCTTGGCCATTGATTGTAGATGACTTGTCCAACGGTCTTGATTCTGTTGCCGTCTTCGACTGAGATAAGCACGGGACTCAACATACAAAAAATTAGACAAACTAAACCCTTTCAAGTATTGCATATAACCTCAATTTTACCATGAAATTTCATCCATTTGGACCTCACAAATCTGGAGTCTACAATATTTTCCGACAAAATATGCCAAATTTTACTTAACCTGCAGCCATTATTCAATTGAAGATGTTGATAAATGAAATCTAGATGAAACATTTTGAAAGAAAAACATATTCTTTATGGTTTTAGACCATTAGAGCGTGTCTAGCACTGTCTAGGGAAAGTGCTTGAGCTTGAGGTTAGGGCGAAGAATGTCTCAAGACTCTCAACCATGGACGGAACCACTAGAAGACTAACCCCGGCTATAGCCCAGGGTAAATCTTTTAAAAAATATTATTTTTTAGTAGTTTCTCTCAAATGTGTATGTAAGTCAAAGTTTGATAACTTTATATTTCTTAAACTCATCACCATCATCATCATCATCATCATCATCTGGCATGCTTCTCCTCTCTTCTTCTTCCAAACCCAACCCATTTCACCATCAACATCATCTTCAAAGCCGAATTTGAACTTTCCAGTTCTTACAGACTCTGCATTTGAGTCCTAGTATGAGTTAGTAGCAGTGGTGGCGTTTCTCTTAGTGGAGAAGCAAAGGGTGATTCGAGTGGGAGAAGAGGAATTGGGGTTTGAGGTTTTAGGGATTAGTAGTGAGGAGGGAGTGGTGGAGGACAGGAGATAAATGAGTGTTTCCATGAGAGGTGGATGAAGGACCATCAACCACAGGGGCGGAACCACTAGAAGACTGAGTGGTTATTATTAGATCACTCCATAAATCCCTCTCCCAATTAAATATTACTACTTGCACATTATTTGGAAAAGTGAGCAATTGTTTAAATCTCTCTTTGGAAGCATGACCAGTGTTGTTCTTCTAAAAATCGTGAAGTAATGTAGTTGTTTATAGCCCAAATTAGATCCCAATATATATATTAATCTTAGTTAGAATTAGGTGATAGTAGGGTTGTACACGGGTCGGGTCGGTCGGGGTTCAAGCCTGAGCCTGATCCGACCCGGGTCAATCGGGTTACTCAATTCTGAATCCGAACCCGAACCGATCAGATCCTAAACCCAGACCCAAACCGAGCCGGATTGATCGGGTCGGGTCCTAACCCGGGTTTTTTTTACCCAAAAAAATCCCATTAGATACTGAAACAACTCACACAAACCTGAAAACTATGATGACCAAATGGTTAACTGGATTCACACGCCGATATTGAAATTAAAAATCAAGTCCCCAAATTGGAATCCTTTATCATCTAAAATCAAGTCCCCAAATTGGAACCATTTATCACCTAAAATCAAGTCCCTTAATTGACTGCAAACCCTATCATGGTGATTCATAGCATTGCAACCATCACAACACATAAGAAATGAAATTAAAAGCATAGGAGAAGTGGATCTCCTAACCCAAAACCAGAAATCCCAAAATCAAATGTTCTGAAACCAAACCCTAAATACCCAATTGTAGAAATCCAAATTTCAGACTTCGAATCATCGTGAAACCCTCGATCGACAGATCTTAATCTTGATTAAACTTGCCCGAACTTGGGTCGTAGCCATACATACCTAAATTTTGCAATTCAAATCAAAGCCCTAGAATTCAAATCAAAACCATTCAAATCAAAGACTTCACATTGAAACCATAATGAAGAAGGAGATGGAGATTGATCTTCAACAATGGTGGATGCAGCTAGGGTTTGTTTGTAGTAGGGATTACATGGAGACGTTTGAGAGAGAAGAGAGAGAGAGAGAGAGCTAATAATGTTGTGAAGGGTTGGTTAATGTTTTTTTTGTATTTATCACTTCGGTTCGGGTTTAACTACCAAACTTGGAAATGAAAACCGATCCGATAACAACCGGGTCTAAATATTCTAAACTGAAACCGATCCGGGTTGTCTTCAAAACCGTACCGAATCGGTCGGTTTGGATCAGTCCGGGTCGGTTTCCCGGGTTGGCGGGTTTCATATATAGCCCTCGGTGATAGTCATAAATATTTTGTTTAGTTGTAAATTACGCTAAGTTTGTAAAAAAATAAAATTGGGGAACTCCGCCCACAAACCCTACCTTTTTTTAGCCCCTCAATATAAATTCCTGGTTCCGCCCCTGCTCTCAACCAATGTTTAGTACTTAGTTAAGAGTTCAAACTCAGTGGTGCAGACTTACCAACACAACCTTCAAAACTACTCAAATAACTGCGCAGAGAGCTACTAAAAAATAGCTAGAAAAACATAAATGTTATGCGTTCCAACGGTACCTAGAAACTTAAGCTTCAAGCAGTTTGAGCAATGAGCAATGAGCAATGAGCATGAGCATTGTTTGTGTTGGCACAGTTTTTGTTGGCATGAAGCTTGAAACCTCCAGTTGAGCACTAGCTCCAGGCTGCTGCTGCTGTTGCTGCTGTTGCTGCTGCTGCTGCTGCTGGAGATGGTCTCATAGTCCTGGCAAAAGCGCCATAAAACCCTTGTTTTGGAATCTCCTTTTGTTCGTAAAGAAGTAGTGCATCTCCATCTTGTTTTGCTTCGTCTAAAACCCTTCTCTCACAAGTAAGTACTCTTTCTCTCTCCCTCTCATTGATAAAACTACAGTTTTCAGATGTGATTATTGTATTTGAAAAGATCCCCCTAAGATCAAAAACAGTTTTGAGCATCAATACTACACAAATTACCCTATTTTTTTTTTTAAATTATCAGTTGTCGACCTCGACCACTAGCAGCTCTACCAAAAAAGCAAGCTTTGTGAACTCGACCAACATCTGTTCTTTGTGTCAATAGTAGCCTAGCTATCTTCCTAAAGCCCTCACGAGGACTGAAGATTTCAAGAAAATCTTAATCCCAGATGCCCCAAAGATAGGATAAGTATACCAGTATGAGAATCTTAAAAAGATAAGCGCTTAATTTGGTCCTGTTATTTGCATGTTCTTACTTGGTAAGATTTTAACGTGATTTATGAAACCTGATATGCGGTTTTGTTAATCATGAAGACTGTAACATACTAAAGTTTATAAGTATATGATCATGTATTATGTATATTCGTATAGCGTTCTTTTCTTTTCTTATACGGTAGTTACTCATCCTTTAGGAAATTTAATATCATGGATAAGTGGATTCAGGTTCGGTTGATATCTCGGAAACATTCACGAGGGGCAAACTTCAGATGATTTAGTAAATGTTGAACATTAGACTATCCAAGCTATGCTTTTAAAGCTGATTCTAAAGGTTAGCAGCTGCGGAATCACCAAAAATAAACCAATAAACCAAAACACTTTATTTATGGAGCTATTTCCGGGATACCGAGCAGAGCCTCAACTCAGTTTATAGCTTTTTTTCAGATTAAGTTCTGGTTCTAAAGAAGCTTTATTCACAGGTGTTAGCTTAAACTTGGAATTATAGACACGCTGTAGTAAGGAATATATTCGTGCGTAATGTGATACATCCGGAGCACGCACACACTTGCTATTGATTGTAATGATCTTAGATGTACCATCCAGAATGGAGGATAAAATCGAAAGGGAGTATTCACTCTCTTCTACTGCACAACCAAGACTGCACAAAGCCATGGAAAATTTCAAAAACATTGTGCTTGACCATTGCTTCAAAGACTCTGCTATTACTGAACCAACTCAAAGAGCAGAGAGAGCAAAGCTCATCGAAGCTCGTATTTCTTCTATGTTTCCTTCTCGTATACGTACCCCAGACCATCCGCCGTATTCCGAGGTTTGTTAAATCTTTTAATCAAAATTATGTCAATCTTTATTTATTCAAGTTTTCTATATGGTATCTAATTTCTTGCATTCAGATGGTTACAAGAGCAATCAGAGAGTTAAACGAGAAAAGGGGATCCAATGAAGCATCCATTTCAAGTTATATCAAATCAAACTATCAAGATTTGCCATTTGCCCACCCTCATTTTCTAACAATGCACATTAAAAAGCTTCTCCAAATGGGCGAGATTGTTTCTGCTACGAGTGGCTCAGACCATTACTTCCTGCCAGGTCATAACTTCAATCTTAGAAATGAGCCCGAGTGGCAGAAAAAGAGAAGGAGTATTAGAAGAAAGTCTTCAAAGAAAAGAAAACTCAAGACTGATAAAGAAAATCAAATACTACAGTGCTTGAATTATGAGGATGGATTGGCTGTCTTAACTGAAGAGAATCCTAAAGCGAAAAAAAGCAAGCCAGCAAGCCCCTGTTGGAGTGGATCACAAAACAAAGAGAAAAGATCTAAGAATGAAATCAGCTCAAGAAGAAGGCTTTCTTGTTTTGATTGAATTGAAAAATGCATCACACTTGTGGTTATTTATAGATGTTTGAGACACCTCTTCATATCCCTTTTTGGTTACAAACTTAACACACAATTTAACTCGCACATTAAATAAACAGTCTTCATATTCTTAACTTAAACACACCACTCACACATATTAAATAAAGACTCTTCATCTTCTTGTAACTCAAATGCATTTAACTTTAATACGCCCCCTTAATGCATTTGTCCGTTATATGAAGCATGACACAAAAGTAGTAGAATTTCTCTTTAGGCAACGCTTTTGTGAATATATTTGCGAGTTGAAAATCTGTCTTGCAAAAGTTCAACTCAACCTCTTTGTCTTCAACCAATTTTCTTATGAAATGATGGCCGGAGCTCTATGTGCTTCGATTGGCTATGAAACACTGGAGTATTAGTGATTACAATGGTTGACATGTTGTCACAATAAATAAGAGTTGAAACCACCTGTTTTTTATGAAGATCTGCCAATACTCTTCGTAACTAAACCACTTCACATGATGCACTTGTAGCGGCGATATACTCCGCCTCCACCGATGAAAGTGCCACGGTATTTTGCTTCTTCGATGACCAAGAAATTACTTTGTTCCCAACGAAAAACACATGCCCGGACATGCTCCTTCTATCATCAATCGACCCGGTCCAATCACTATCGGTGTAGCCAATTAAGTCATATGTCATAAGTATATTGATGCCATAACTCTTGGTACCTTGAATGTACCGAAGAATTCTCTTAGTCGCTCCATAGAGATGATTACTTGGTTCGCTCATGAATCGAGACACCACACTCACCGCATAAACTATATCCGGCCTTGTGTTTGTAAGATAGATCAACGACCCAACAAGGCTTCTAAAAAGTGATGCATCTACTTTGGGCGCTCCATCATTTTGTGAAAGTTTTTCATTTACCGCCATTGGAGTATCCATTGGCTTGCAATTCACCACGTTGAATCGCTTCAAGAGATCTTTGGCATATTTTTCTTGAGATATAAAAATCCCTTCATTTGATTGTTGAACTTGTATGCCAAGAAAATATCTCACAAGACCCAAGTCGAACATCTTGTATTCCTTCATCATGGCTTTCTTAAAATCCTCGGCGAGCTTTGGTTTTGTACTTGTGTATATGAGGTCATCTACATATAAACACACAATGAGGAAATCATTACATTCTTTCTTGATATATAGCGATGGCTCACTTGGACTCCTTACGAATCCACTTTGACGAAAGTAATGATCAATGTTGCTATTCCAAGCTCATGGAGCTTGCTTTAAGCCATATAAAGCCTTCCAAAGTTGACAAACTTTATCTTCTTCCCCTTTTTCGACGTATCCTTGAGGTTGTTCAACATATACTTCTTCTTCAAGATCTTCATTTAAGAAGGTCGATTTGATATCCAATTGAAAAATGGGTGTCTTTAAATGTGCCGCTAACGCCAAAACCGTTCGTATAGTCTCCATACGGGAGCAAATCATTGATGTGGTGGCTTATTCCGCATCTCGGAATCAAGCTCCATCTTCGACCATCATACGACCACTCGACCTCGTCAACATACACGTGGCACAATCTATGACACATTACAGTTACAGAGTTCTATTCATCACTTTCGACTTCTACATCAAATAGTTTGAGTCAACAAACGCACCGTCATCAATGAAGCTGTTACAAAATAGCAAGATCAGACCGTTACACAATCAGTTCAAAGATTATCAAATATATATATTGTAACGCCTATCATTAAGGATAATAATGGTCGCCAAACGATCATATTATAGAACATATAAGTAGGACCAGAGAATTCTAGATGAGGAACGGATAAATTCTCACTCAACACTCTCTACTAAAATACTCAGAGTATCTCTTGTAATATCTAGCAGCTATCAATAACATCTCTCTTTCTAAATCCTCAAGAGAGGTCGTGGTTTTTAACCTATTCAAAGGTTTTTCCATGCTAAACTTTGTTTTAGTATTCGTTCATTATTCATATAGACGCTCTGAATATCCTTGGTGTGTAAAGGCTAAGTTCGAGATACGAAATTAGGCTATTACAATTAAAATCAATCCCGGGTTGTTGAGTATTCTTTTGCTACTAACCGAGCTTTGTGCTTTTGGATTGAGCCGTCATCTTTTAACTTCGTCTTGTAAATCCATTTTAGTCCAATGACGTCTTTCGACTTTGGGCGATCAACAAGTTCCCATGTTCTATTTTTCTTGATTACTCGCATCTCTTCATCCATCGCATCAATCCAAACTTTGTCATTGATTGCTTCTTCATATTTTTGTGGTTTGAACATCATGAAAGCAACCCTTCTCATAGATATCATCTAAAGTACGTGTCTTTAGTAGAGGCGAATTTGAATCCGGTGTGCTTGGAGTGGTTGGGCTTGGAGAATCAATATCTTTAAATAACTTTGGCTCTTCATCTTTTCCTTTCTTCTATTTCTATGATTTTTGTTCATCAAAAATGATATCTCTCAAAATCACCTACTCTTTGGTGGTAGGATTAAACAACCGTTATGCTTTAGACTCTTTACTATATCCAATGAAGATGTACTTTCCATCCTTGTCATCGAACTTTCTTCATTTTTGTGACGGAATATGAGCATAGGCAAGACAACCAATTTTTTTTTAAGAAATCTACCTTTGGCTTTTATAGGTGTCATGCTTCATTTTGTTGGAGACCTATTGAGAATGTAAACAACATTGTTAACTGCCTCTGCCCAAAAATTGTTTGGAAGACTTTTGCCTTTCAATATACTTTGAGCCATTTCTACAATTTTCTTCGCTTGGCGACTTCGTTTTGTTGCGGCGTGTACCTTGTTGTCAACTCTCTTTTGATGCCGTTCTCCATGCAATAATTTTGAAACTCATTTGATGTGAATTCTCCACCACAGTTGATTCTCAATGCTTTGAGATGATAGCCGGTTTGTCTATCTCCAAATGCCTTGAACTTCTTGAAAAAAGAAAATGCTTCGGATTTTTGTTGGAGGAAATAAACCCACGTCATCCTACTATAATCATTAATGAACAAGAGAAAGTATTTTTTCTTATTCTATGATGGAGTTTGAGTAGGCCCACAAATATCTTAATGTACCAATTGCAATGGTGTGTTGGCTCTCCATATGGACTTAACAAATGACACGCGATGAAATTTTTCGAGAATGCATTCTTCACATACTTTATTGTTGGAATGGATGGAAGGGAGACCAATCACCATATTCTTCCGATTTAGAATTTGTAAACTTCCATGATTCAAATGGCCATATCGTAAATGCCATAATAAGGAATAGTTAATATCCCCTTTAAACGCAACATTTTCTTCCGGCTATAAGATGAGCGGATAAAGATTATTTTTCATCATTTTGATATTGGCCACCAATTGATTGCACTTTTTTTTCTTCGAAGATCTCACAATTATCATCATCCAAATTCACCGAATAATTCTTTCGCAAAAGTTGGCCAACGCTTAGCAAGTTTTGAGCCAAACCGGGAACATAAAGCACATCATGAATAAATTTGGTTTCTCCTCAATCTATTTGGACGAAGATCACGCCTTTGCCTTCCGCATTTTGATGGTTCCCATCTTCAAACTTCACTTGTGATGAAACATTTTTGTCTATTTCGATGAAACTCTATCGATTTCTCGTCATGTGGTTGCTACATCCACTATCAACGTACCATATGTCATTTGCATCTTGACTATAACTTAGACACGAGTAGAATAATTGAGCGGTAGAATTGTTCTCCGTAAAATTTCCTCAATTCTTTTTTTGATGCCAACAATCACATTGAGAGTAATTCAGTATCTTACATCGAGTGCATTTGTAATAGCAATCTTTGCTCAAATGTCCTTGTTTTTTGCGAACAAGACATTCGGAGTCCGATTTTGGTATACTCAGATTATTGTAACTACTCCTTCCTCTACCGCGTCCACGACCTCGACTCGTATTTCTTCTATGGGAATATTGAGATGCTCCTCCTTTGAAAGTTTCCTTTGCAGCATCCAAGGAATCATCATCGACCAAATTAATTTTTGATTGAAAGGCTTACTCTATTAATTTTTCGAAACTTCTTTCCATCCACTTTTCATGCACTTCCAACGAACCGATTAGTTCATTTAATTAAAGTACAGATAAATCTTTCTTTTCTTCTATTGGGGCCATAACATGGTAGAATTTTGTGGGTAGGCATCTTAATGCTTTTTCCACAATTTTTTTAACTTCAATTGTATCTCCATAGCTTCAAATTTGATTTGTAATTTCAGAAACTCTAAAGAAAAAGCTCTGGATTGTTTCATTCTCCTTCATAAGCAAGTTATCAAACTCACGCCATAGTGATTGAAGTTTGATGGAGATAACCTTCTTCGAGCCTTGATATGCTACTTTAAAGGTATCCCAAGCCTCCTTTGATTTTGAGGTTGAGAAAATTCTTGAAAATAAATTTTTCCCAACTCCTTGGATGAAAAGCAAGGCTTTAACATCCATTTTCTTATTATCTTTGTATTTCTTTTGTTTTGCTTCACTCCATGTTGTGAGTACCATAGCGGATTCCAGTTCTTCGTAACCATTTTCTACAAGTTCTCAAAGATCTTGAGAAATGAAGAGAGTATTCATTTGAAGGCTCCAATAGTCATAGCATTCTCCATAAAAAATGGGTATGACATTTTGGATGTAGTTGAACATTGTTGACGCATTCAAATTTGCCATTGAATATAGCTTGTAGAACCTTGTTCTTGATACCAATTTTTTTTGGAGTGGATCAGAAAACAAAGAGAAAAGATCTAAGAATGAAATAAGCTCAAGAAGAAGGTTTTCTTGTTTTGATTGAATTGAAAAATACATTACACTTGTGGGTATTTATAGGTGTTTGAGACACCTCTTCATATCCCTTTTTGGTTATAAACTTAACACACAATTTAACTCACACATTAAATAAACACTTTTCATATTCTTAACTTAAGCATACCACTCACATATATTAAATAAGAGTCCAGCTTTACAACTCCTAGGAGTAGGGGGCACCTACCTACTCCTTCACAAAATAAATGCACATGGATTCTCCAACTCTCCTCCCATCTACTAACTCTATTTTTTATTAATACTTTATTTACCCCCTTAGGACTAATCTCTAAATAAACTATTTTGTACTGTCTTTGTAAAAGAATATTGAAACCCATGGGTAACTCATAAGAATTTTGAAGTCAAGCTCATTAAAATAGAACTAAATAATAAAAAAATAGGTTGTTAAATCCCCGTTTGTTTTGCCCCATTAACCCCTTCAACTTCTATAAGAAGAATCCTTTTTCAACTAAAATACCTAAAAAGAAGCCTACCTCTTCATCTCAAAAGCCTTCTCCATCTACAAGCCTCCTTCTATGTAATGGCCTAATTCTGTAGCTTGAAATGGCTTAGAATTTTCTCTTACACCAATGTACTTGTGATAAAAACTAATGTAAAGCAAGAAATGACACATGTGATTTAGCATGGAAAACCTTTGAATATGTCAAAAACCATGACCTCGAGTTGAGGGTTTTAGTAATAATAATTTTTATTGTTTGAGGTTGATATCTTATTACAAGTGATCTCTTGAACCAAAAATATTTGATCTTGTAAGTAAGAAGTTTTGTAGTATTCGATTTCTAGAAATTTCTGTGTTAGAGTCTAAAAAATCTAAATTTTCTTGGTCCCTATCTCTTATGGATCTTTTTCTTTATATAGACCTTACCCGCAACACATTATCGTGCTGAAGAACGTTCTCCAAATAATGAGGTAAGTGGTGGTTGACTGTGTAACTGTTTAGTTCATGGGAAGGCAGGTATCTTTGTGTTACGCCCCAAAATCCAATAATCGGTAGCTTGACCAATTACTAGATTCGAAGCTGTGCAGATCGGGGAATCCACTGATTCGCCCCACAAACAACCAAGCCAAAGACAAGAATCAAGCTTAATTATTTACTTTAAGCAATAATCATCAGAGTAAAGAAAGAAAATAACAACGCAGAAGAAAATGATATATATACATATCAGACTGAAAACAGAATTACAATATCTCGAATAAAGGACATCTACACATACTGAGAACACATACAAGAAAGTTTAAACTAAAGTAGATCAGTAGCGGCAACTGCTCTAAACACAGCTGAAGCTCTCAACAACTCAAGCTACTCAACCTCTGAAAGGGGGGAAACAATGCGAGAATGAGCAAAACCACGGCTCACTGAAACCTAACAAAACTAAATAACATACTAGTAAACAGGTACAGATAAAGAGGATGAAGTGAATAAGATAGAGTAAGTTTAAAGTAAATGAATAGCAAAATAAACGATCATAATCCAGGTAATAGAGTAATAAGAACAGAAGAATAGAATATATATAAGTAACCAGAGGGGAATTGTGACATGTGAAGATGATGCAATGATATGCTAATGATATGATATGATAAACTGGGATAATCCTACAATTATCCCTAATGCTGACCGATGCAATGATGAACTAAGGCCCTAATGTTGAATGATTTGATGTCTTAAAGCGTGTTACAATCCTATTATAATATTGGTTGATCAACCGATAGCATGTTTGACTTAAAGAGATCTGTTAAGGGGATACAATGGGTACGATTTTTGTCAAGCTCGACCAAGCTAGTGGATACTCACTTGATCAAAGTGTTCTGGGCTTTTCAACCCACGGAGCCAACGTCCGAACTGTATTTCATTCCAAGGAATTTCAACCTCAAGGATAAGTCTAGCACCGGATTCATACTGTCTCATACCTTCCCACACTCCCGGATGGGTATATAAGGCATGATAGTGTTCACAGCTAGTTCTTCACCTACTATTTTAACCCGATGTAGGACTCCTGCGATCCTATCGGAGGTCAACCGATGTAGAGTTTTATTATGTATCCGATCTCGTTAAGTTAAATGAGTTTTACTTGATTTAAAAGATGTAACATATCCCATGGATCACAAATACAGAAGCCGTAAACCCGACAAACAAACATAGGATGACCACCTGCATAAGAGCGTGGCACACAATCCTAACCCAAACACAAACAGTGACTCAGTCACACCATCTAAACTTAGATGAAATAACAACTTAACCGTCACAACGACTAGTCAATGTCAGTCTCTAAAAGATCAAAACCAACAACAAGAAATGCAGCTACAAGAAATACCACATAACAACTTCTAACAAAACCCAATGCCAAATGCAAACTATAGTAACCAAGTTACAGAATAACTAACTAAAATAGGTTAACAATTATACAGAGAAATAATATGATAACAAGCCCTAACTAGATCACATGCACCTCTCTACACAGAGTACTACTCTAATCAACATCTATTAACTAGTAGAGGAATTTAGAAATGAAGGGAAAACTCACCTAATAATAATCCCGAGTTCTTATGAAACTAAAACCAGAATTCCAAACTCAAAATTAGCGATACAGCTAACAGAACACATGACATGCTACAACAGACAATCACAACAACAATTAAACAAACAAAACCAGGAAACCAATCAATAACCCTAACCCTAAAAATCAACCTAAAGCCTAATCGGAAAAAAAAACGGAAAGGAATAGGGAATTACTCACCAAAGATAAGGATGATAATCACTGCGAAAAATTGGTGAGCGAGGGAACGGATTGGCTACAAATTTGGAAAAGGGGATTGATTTGAGAAAAAGAGAGAGTGAGACAAATGAGAGAGAGAGAGAGGAATGAAATGAAAATAACCCCAAAAGGAACCAAACAACCGCAGACTCATTCGAAAGAAGATGAAAGTCGTTTGAACGAAGAAGGATATCCAGGCAAAATTATAAGGAAGTGCCTCTACCGTTAGAACGAAAAAGGTTCATGCGAATGAACAAGGAAGTCTTCAAAAGGATACAAAAGTCGTTCGAATGGATACAGAAGTCGTTCGAACGACTTGAAGATCTTGGGCCAAGTTCCAGGAGATGAGTCAACTCGTTCGAACGAAGATGAATCTCGTTCGAACGACTACTGGAAAATCTCAAAAGATCCCCGAACCATACGAACACTCGAACACAGAACAATCCATACCCAAATACCACAACAACAACACCAACAACACCACAATAACACTAACCCAACCATGGGTTCCCGAACACAAAACGCAACCACCTCCTCCCAAAAACCACTGAACCACTGAAAACACCGAAAAAGAATCTAACTCCAAAACCTGCCCAAAAGGAATAAAATGGATGCTAAATGAATAAAAGGAATGTGCGGAATATATGCGGATGCTAAAAAGGATAGGAATATGCAGAAAAGGAATAAAATACTAATATACTAATAAATAAATAAATAAATAATACGGTTTACTACACTTTGACATGTTCATATTCTTCTATAGTGCTCAATCTATGTTCTTCATTAGTTTGTGGTCTAGGTGTTAATGCTATTTGTTCACATCCCGAGTAAAATGAATGAGTCTAATATGGAGGTAGTTCAAATTTGAGTTAGGTCGAGGGATAGGTCCCTACAATCGCCCCCTCACAACTGAAGGTACAAGTAGCTTTGATTGAGAAAGAACCTATAGATTTAGGGTGCTGGAAGTTGAAAAAAAATGATGTATCCATGGTGATTTGATTGGTTGGGGTGCTCGATATTTTTTTATGGAGCGATGTATCTGGAATTTTTGAGATGGAAAGGATTAATATAATTGACGCTTGGGGTTCCGAGAATGGCTCTACTGTGAATGATGACTACTTTGGATTTGTACCTGTACATTAAATATGAGTTTTGATATAAATAGTATCTATACAGAGTCTGGCAACATACATTGTGTTGTAACATTCTCTGTAACTCCTGAGTGATAATAGTGAAGACCAGGAGAATGGTTTATGAAGGGAGAGTCTCTGCCGAATTGTAAAGGCTAAAGTTGAGATACTTCAGGGATCAATCTGTGGAGATGCCCACCCTAATTCCTGTACTACCAACGTATCACGGCATGTCGGAAGACGAAGCAGCTAAAGTTGAGGAGGATTTTTACCGTATGTGGAGATTTTATTATGTTGTTTTGACAGGCGAGCAACGTTAGAAGTTTCTTCGCATCCTTGCGAAGGATAAGGTTGAGGAGACAAATATGGGGGCCGGCGTGCCTGCGAGGCAGTATCGCCGGTATCCTGTGAAAGACTGAAGTCTAAGGTAGGACTCCTTTTCGTCTCCATCAACTCTTTGTTTGTGGGGGTTATGGAGGGGGAGACGATGGTGGTGGTGAAGGTATACAGTATTGGAGGTCTTGCCCCTACACAATCATTGTCTCTTGGCGCTAAGAAGTATGATAGCGTTGGTTCAAGCACTGACACCCTTGCTTCTATGTCTAGCCTTAGACCAAACTCAGTTTCTTGTTGAAATAAATGGTGTGAAGAAAGATGGATACTTAATGAGTTATAGTTCCAACTTTGCTTCAGAAGATTCTCGGAGAGAAATATCACTAAAAACTGATATGATTTTAAGAATGAACTGTAAAAGTACCTGAAAGATATGTTATCTGTAAAGTACCTGAAAGACTTATTATCTGTAAAGTATCTGTAACAGATATTTGAGCTTAATAAAAATATTTTATTCAAACTCTGTGTTGATAGATAGAATTAACTCTTGTGATTGAAATCAAGCTATAAGAAATATAGATATGTATGATTAAATGACGAAATGTAATATTTGGGATCGAACTAGAAAGTATATTTTAGCAATCGAACTGTGCAAAATGTATATGTGATATAGTAAATGTGTAAAAATCTATTTTGAACTAAATAAATTATAGAATTATGGGGGGAGAATATCGTAGAAGATATAGAATTTGTAGAAATTGAAAGTTCGAGCTCAGGGAGATCTCGCGTAAAATGTTGGATTGGGGGACAGATTGTGATGAATAGGTCAAAATGAGGTAGGACAAAACCAAAGAGGTCGATGTGGATAGATAAGGTCAAATAACTTTCTATCAAGATTTTAAAGTTTCCAGTTATGGAAAAAAATAGATTTATATATATGGAATGTAGGGGATTTGAAGTGATCTTGAAAATTGTATAAATATGGGGTTATGTGATTTAAAGAGGAGGAAGAAAGAGAATAAGTTGAGGACTCGATCTCTGAGAGTTCATCAAGCAGCTAAAGGGCAGTTGGCGATATAGATTGCTGAAGTGTGAGAGAGGATTTTTAGGTTGTTAGACTATGATTCTAATTTGCTTGAATCTGAAGTGTATTTCAAAGGCTCAGATTTGAGGGCGAGGGAACTTGAGATTGGGCATCATTTTCACTCAGAGATATTCTGTGAAGTGATTCAGGAGTCTGCAGCTCAAAGAGAGGCCGTGAGGCAAATTATTATGGAAGAGATTGAAGAGGAAAATGTGAGGATTGTTGGGGGAAAAATGATTAGGTGTGGCCTTCCAGGACATCTGGGATACTCTATATGTGATTATATGCGAGGGAGTGAATTATTTGAGGTCGAATAGCTATAATTGAAACATAGTTAAAATGATGTTTTGAATCTGTCTGCTTTTGTTGTAAATATTATTTGTCACTGGTTGTGAATTAAAAATTGGAATTTGAAATGCGATCACTTTGAAAATGACGTCAGTAGTTCCATAAGTAGCAGAAGTAAAAATGGAAAAAGCAGGTAACTTTGATTTTTGTCTTTTGTGTAATTGCAATGAAAGTTTGATTACGTATGAGTGTTGAGTCATCATGTGTGTGGGGAGGTCAGAGGGAGATTTGGGTAGGAGATGAGAATATATTAAAATATAGGACCGGGAGCAATGATGGAATGGTAATTTCACCGAAAGGGTACAACCAAAAAGGGAACTCAGTTCCAAAATCGAGGGCGGCTTGTGCGAGGCCCAATAACTGCCAACAGTTAGAGAGAGAAATTATAAATAATGTTTCATCTTCCTCATTCAAACATTTATCAACTTCTGAAAAATTGAAGAACGGTGGGAGAAAAAGGAGAAAAAATAACAGAGATTCACTTGAGAGATTAGACGAGATATATCATCAATCAAGGCGAGAAAAAGTTGGGGAGACAGAGTCACGATGGTGGTTGTACAACAACATTGTGATGAAAGGATTTGGCGCTGCTTAAGATTCGTATTCAGATGTTGAGGTTAGTAAATGATTTATAATATTGTGAATGTGTATTTAAAAGTATTGTTTGTGGTTTTCAAATTTCTAAAAATAATTGTTTATAGTAATTTTGTAAAAATTTGTTTGATATATGTATTAAAAAAATGATATGATATACGTAATATGTGATGGATGTATGGTAAATGTATGCATGGATGTTTAAAAGATAATGATAGAATACTTGAACCTGTATGTAGGTCGAGCGTGAGGAATATCTGGGTATAATCAAACCTCATCCTTAGACTTATAATTGTGATGGAGACGTCAACCCCTGGTCGTACTGTTAAGTCTGATAATATAGAATTTTTAAATATAGATTCTGATAGGGAGGATAAAGTAGTACTTGTTCAATTTCCAGACTTCCCTGGTAAATTTGTATTATACCCTCCGAACTCTGATGTGTTTAGAGAGTTTTGTAAATCCAAAGCTCTTGTAGGTTGAATATGGGGCAACGTTGTAAAACATGTTGGTAGGCAGTTCAGAGGTTGTACTGTAGTGTCTGGGGAAGAACATTTCTTTTTGTTGCATGATTTACAGAAAAAAAATCGAATAGGGGAGTAGATGAATCGATCTCCTTGGAGTATTTTGATGGGAATGTCTAAGGCGACCTGTACGAGGGTTTTGCATATTATTTTTCCCATTTGAAATATGGATTGAGTTTACCCCTTAACAACCTTATTAAAGGTATAATTAATATCATAAGGGCATTCCCTGCCCAATTTAATGGGAACATGTGAGAGGTGATCAATGTTTGTGCGAGTTTGAATAGGTTGTAGGAGGAGAATGAGGTAGAGAGGAGAATATCTCCTAAAGATTTATTTATAGTTTTATGGTGTGAAAAACTATTCTGCAACTGGAGGCCCATACTTCTATTTGAACTCGTCTCGACCGCTTTTCTTCAATCTGAATTCAGCAGGTTGAATGTGGAATGATAATATGATATGGGTAAAAGGTAATTGCCTTTAGAGAGAAGATGAAGAACCCATGGAACTTCTGTATAGGCCTGTAAAGAAAAGTAAGTAATAGTGTATAATATCGAACAATTATAATTGAAGGTTGTTCTGTTGTTTGATAAGGTGTTGTGTTTGTTTTACAGGTCCTCAGTCGAAGGTAACAAAGAAGGAGTCCCTGTTAGATACTGTTTCTCAAGAAAGGGTTGAGCTTGAGGTAGTTTTGAAGAAGCACAGGATTAATAGAAATAAACGAGCTAAAAGCAGGTTTGGGAAGGTACAAAAGTTTCAGGCGAAGATACTAATGACGGGGGCTAGAATTAGTAAGAAGAGAGGGGTTGATGGAGAGAAGCAAGTGGCTTTACCGAAAGCTACTGAGTTAGATTTTGTGGATGTGCTGGAATCTACTACATTAAGAAAGTTAGCTTTGAAGTTTTTGAAGAAGAGGGTTGTAACGCGTGGCTCGGCCTCTAAAACCACGGGGAGTGGCAAGGTCGAGGGGGATGCAAAAAAGATGAGGGTAGATCCTCCTATTGAAGTGGCAGGGGAGAAGGTCATAGAGAGTCGACCTGATGAGGAAGATGAGCTATAAGTTGTAGAAAACATGGCGAGGTTGCCAGCTCGCAAAGGTGATGAGGAAATGAGTACTTCAGCACAGTTGAAGTTGAGCAAAATGGTAAGTTTTGATGACTTGTTTGTTTCTGAACCTTGTATTGTGACTCGAGCTGAAAATATGTTCACTTTATTGTAGGTTGCTCGTTTGTTGAAGGGGATCTGCCTCGGGATCAAGGAGGGAAAGGCCGAGCTCAAGAATAGAAAAGTTGAGCTCGAGAAGAAGGTGGCTCGATTGAAGTCTAACCTAGTTCAGGAGGGGAAGCGACTGGATTCTGTTAAAGCTACGCAAGAGGTGTTGATTAGTGAGCTGACAGAGGAGGAGTAGAAGAACCTGGATGATACAGTCGGTTAGTGCGACAGACTGGGGCGCCAACTCCTCAAAGTAGGGTATACGAAAGCTGAGGTTAAAGCTATTAGGGATGGCACCTACACCGAATAGGACGAGGTGGAAGATGATGTCTCTAGTGTGGTAGGAGGGTTGTATAGGGTCTCTCCCAGGATTGAGTTAGAGAACCAGGGGGAGGATAATGAAAAGGTAGAGTAAAATTGTTAAATTTATGGCCATGTGTTTTTGTGGGGTTTGAGAACTGTAATTGTATGGAATATTGCTTCGTAGGATAAACTTTGGATAGGCTAAGTTTGTAAAAATTGTTTTTAGGAACTTAAGGATATGCGCCTCAAAATTGAGGAGTTAGATAATGAGCTTGCTAATGAGAAAGACGCCTCAGCGTCCTTACTAACTTCGCAAGCAGAGCTACAGGTTAGAGAAGAGCAAGAAATATTTGACTTGTATGATGTATTACTATAGAGCTATAAAGTAAAATATAGAAAGATAGAAATAGACCTTAAAAGGGTTAGAAGTTTTAGGAGCAATGGTAATCATATATGTCAGATAATACCAAAGTTTTGAGAAAGTTAGAACATAGAAAATGTGTACCTTAAAATTTGATGTAGACTTATGGCCAGCGAACTGAGATCGTACTTCAACCTTAAGTTAAGAAACAGTCTCACAACGATAGAATATCAAAAAATAAAAATCTGTTAGAATTTCAAAAGTCTCATGTATTATAATATGAATGTACTTGTGTAGATATGTTGATTCAAACTTGATATATTGTATCTGTAATGTAGGTCGAATTGGAGTATGCTCGCTTGAGTGAAAAAGAGACGCTCTAATATAACTAAGAGTTTGGGGCAGAATTTAATAGGATGAAAGAGTCAAATAAAGATATGGAGGATCAACAGGTCAAAGTACATTTCAAGTTTGTCGAGGTAACGCAAACTGCTGATGACCTGACTTGAAAGATCGAGGGAAAAGGTACCGAAATTGAAAAAGGGCTAAAGGAACTCGCGGTGGTTAAGGAGAGGACAACGTGGCTTAAAATACAAAATGATGTATTGATGGTGAAGAATAAGGAGGCAGATATGGCTCGATACCGTATCCAATCGTTAGAAACGACAGAGAAAGAGTTACAGGATTTTGTGGCTAGTCTGAAGGGCCAAATGATTTGAAAAATGAATGAGCAAGAGCAGACTCGAGCTGATCTAGTGAGTTCCAAAAGTGATCCGAAACGATTGAAGGGTAAAATGATTGAGAAAGATAGCAAGTTGAAGAGAGCTTGAGCTGACCTATCCAAATCTAAAACTACGATTGAGCAGTTGATCGAGGCTTTACCTGCTAAAGATATAGATTTCTGGAAGGTTCAAAGACGATGTGATGAATTAAATGAGAGGGTGACCCAATTGATGATAGATTTGGCTATGGCCAATTTGTGTGACAAGAAGGCCGAGGCTGGAGAGCAGTCGAAGAAGAATAAAGGCGATGTCGAGGTCTCCATTGTAATAGGGGATATAGTTGACCTATCACCTCAAATTAGAGTGCTGGAGGGAGATGTTGCTCACATTCAAGTTCATGTACAAAAAGGGAAAAAAAAACGTTTAAGGGAGAACCGTGGTAAGTTGGATAATGCTCATAACAGAGAGTGGGAGGTAAGGATTGATTGATAAGAAAAAAGACAAATTGTTAAAGAAATCTCATGTTGGGGGAAGTATAGCTAAAGAAAGGGAGCTTGAGGAACTTCGTGCTCAGGTGACAGAATTGAGGATGATGAACCAGACAGAGTCAGATAAAGAAATGGAGAAGGAAAAGGAGCATAATGATATTATGTCCCGTGTAGATAGACACATGGAGTAGCAAGACAGACAACATAAAAAGTTGTAAGAGCGTTATCAGAGATTAAGATAGCATTTATCCCAGGCAGTTATGCCCAAAGTAACGCGCTCACAGATACTAATGGTTGTTATTGCCTATTTTATAGAGGAAGTGAAAAGACTTGAGTTCGAGAGGGATACCTTGTACGACTATCTGTCGGAAAGAGGATATATTTGTGGAACTGATATAGATCGGGAAAACTATATGAGCGCCATAGAAATGGAGTTAGGTTTTCGACCTGCTAAATTGGCGGAGCTAGGCAGGATGATTGTAGGTGCTCGAGCTCCAGATTTTATGGTTGAACGTCCTCTTGTTGTATGGGAAGGCGTAGCTGACCTCCCATCAGTAGAGAATAACCCTTAAAAGTAGCTTTGTGATGTAACCTGTAGAAGTATCTATTATAGGCATATTGAGAGATAAAAGCCAGTTTTACCTTTGCTTTATCTTATGTCTAGGAGAGATCTTTGATTGAAAATTAGTATTACCTACGTTTTAATCGCAGATTATGTATAGATGGGTGATTGAATGCTAGTATTACCTTTATTTTAATCTATATTGATGGGTGATTAAAAGCTAGTTTTTACTTTTGCTTTAATCTGTATAGATGGGTCATTGAAAGTTACTTTTACCTTTGCTTTAATCTGTAATATAGAGGTCTATTAAAAGCTAGTATTACCTTTGCTTTAATCTATTTAATGTAGAGGCCGATTGAAAGCTAGTATTACCTTTACTTTAATCTATGTAATGTAGAGGCCGATTAAAACTTAGTATTACTTTTGCTTTAATCTATGTAATGTAGGAGAATCTACGTAAGTAGGGAGTAATGTGGGAAAAAACTTGGAAGTTTTTATTGAATAAAATAAAATAGAATGTATATTGTATGGAGATTGAAATCTTACTTTTGGAATGGAAAGAACGAGAATTTTGAAGTAGAGAAATGATGAACTTAACGATAGTACCGTTTCAGTCGCCAAGTATTCCATGGATTTGGAATTCAAATTCCTTGATATATCATGAGATAATATGATCCCAGACCAGTTTGACCAATGATGAGAAATAGACCTTCCCAATTTTTTGCCAGCTTCCCGGCATGTACCTCTATTCTGTGTTTTGGGATTTCTCTGAGGACGAGATCATCAATTTAAAATGTACAACTTTGAACTCTTCTGTTATAAGAGTTGGCCAGCATATGGTGATATCGACGTAGGTTGGCAATAACGCGTTCCCTAGTTTCATCAATCCAATTCATATTACAGACCAATTCAAACTTATTTTCTACGTTGGTAAGCTCGTGATCTTTAATGGGATGATGGTATTATGTTGGAATGACGGCTTCTATGCCATAGGCGAGGAGGAAGGGGGTACAGCCGGTTGATTGATGTGGAGTAGTACGATACGCCCATAAGACGTGAGAAAGTTCCCGAATCCAATTTTTTTTTTCTGTGATTGAAGCCTTTTCTTGAGTTCATCCAATATGGTTTTGTTGGTGATTTTGGCTTGGCCATTGCCTTGAGGGTAGTAGGGATTGGATGGTGAGTGGATGATGTTGTGTTTGTTGAGGAAGGCTACGACTTTTTTACCAATGAACTGTTTCCCGTTATTAATTTGAATATGCTGAGGACATCCAAACCACGTGATGATGTGTTCCCAGATAAAAGAGATGACCTCTTCTTCTCTAATTTATCAAGGTAGAACTGCTTTTACCCATTTTGTGAAATAATCTGTTGCTACGAGTAGGAATCGTCTGTTACCTAGAGTGTTAGGAAATTTCTCAACGAGATCGAGCGCCCAGAGCTTAAATGGCTAGAAAACCTTGCTTGCATGTAGTTCAAGTGCAAGGGTGCGGATCATGTGTCTGAGTCGTTGACAAGTGTCAGATTTGCGTGAGTACTCTTTTGCTTGCTTGTACATTCTCGGCCAGAATACTCCTTGTGTAATTGCTCTGTTAGCAAGTGATCGATCTGTGGCATGGGAGCCACAAGTTCCTTCATGTAAATCTCCGAGCATTCTATCTGCTTTCTTCCAGGAGAGGCACTTGAGATAAGTTCCTGTGACTGAGTGGTGATATAGGCGACCATTCTGAACTGTGTAACGCTTCGAATTTTTTATCAACTGCTAGGGGTGGACATTACTTCAATCTGAAGATATCGCGCTTCTGTACCTAGCTAGATAATCTAAGGAATTGGCGTATCTATTTTTACCTTGAGGGAGATAGTCGAGAGTTGCTTTTGTAAATCTTCTCATTCTAACAGCAACGAGGGCTGTGTATTCGACCATCTTGCCATTCTTGTACTGTTTTGAGTAATGGTGGACAATGAGTAAAGAATTTGTGTAGACTGAGAGCTCTGGGACCCCAAGCTCGAGTGTGAGGTCGATTTTATGAATGAGAGCTTCGTATTCTATGACATTTTTAGAGGCTTTAAAATCCAAACTGATTGATTTCTCGTTTCTGCCATTGGAAGGGGTAATCAATACGATTCCAATTCCTGACCCATCGGGTCCTGCTGAATTTCTATAAGAATTCTCCACCCCTTCCTTGTAATCCATTTAGCTCGCTCGTCAAATGCTTTGGCGGGTGGATCTTCTGTAACTTTGTATGTAAGGCTACGATCGTGCTCCTCCCAATCAGGATTTTTTACTGGAAAATCCGTGAGAAAATCTATAATGGCATGACCTTTTTCTGAATATCGTTGTTCGAATTTGATATCATGTTTTCCCAAACTGGCTGACCATTGTTGCACTCTTCTGGATTTTTCTTTTTTGGACAAAACTTCCCGGAGTGGGTAGTTTTTTATTACTTTGGCCGAATGGGCTTGGAAGTAGTGCTTAAATTTCTGTGAAGTATAAACAATAGTTAGAAGGAGTCTCTCAATTTTAGAATACCTCATTTCAGCTGAAGTAAGGGTTTTGCTGATAAAATAGTCTGGCTTTTCAATCTTCCTTTCATGTCGAATAAGAATCGTGTTGATTGAAGTGTTTGCAACTGCCAGGTAGATGACCAGTTCCTCATTATCTATCGGGGTGCTCATAATAAAAGATTTCCCTAGATAGGTTTTGAGTTCTGGAAAAGCTGCCTCGCATTCTGATATCTATTTGATCTCTTTATTGGGCTGAACTTTTCCACGTTTAGTACAACCTCGAAGTAGTGGGAAAACCCAATGACAGCGGTCTAAAGATTTAGAAATGAATCGGTAGATAGCGGCGATCTTATCGGAGAGTTTTTTACATCCTTCATTGCTTTGGGAGATGACATGTTGAGGAGAGCTCAAATTTGATTTGGATCTGCTTCAATCCCCATCTTTCTGATGTGATGGCCGAAAAATTGGCCTGAATGTACTCTGAATTAACACTTATCAGGGTTGAGTCGTATCTTGTAATATTGTAGAATGTTAAGTATTGTGGTAAGATCTGTGATGTGGTTGTTTGACTGTATGCTCTTGCACAAGAGTTCATCGATGTAGACTTCAACAATTTTGCCAAGATGTGCTTTGAACATAGTCGTTATTAACCGTTGATATGTCGCGTCTGTGTTCGTTAGTCCAAAGAGCATAACTTTGTAGCAGTAAAGTCCTCTTTTAGTGATAAAAGTAGTCTTTTCTTGATCTTCTTCTAAGAGAGGAATCTGATAGTATCTAGAAGCAGCGTCTATCATAGGTACTAGTTCGTGACCTGCCATGGAATCAAGAATTTAATGGATGATGGGAAGAGGGAAACTATCCTTTAGAGTATGTTTGTTTAGATCATTGAAATATAAACAAACTCAGACCTTTCCATTCTTCTTTGGAACAACGACAATGTTAGATATCCAATCTGGATACTTGGCTTCTCTAATGAACCCCACTTTGATCAATTTCTCAATCTTCATCTAGAAGAGTCATCGCAATTTCTTTTTGACCACTGTGATGTTGATGTTGATGGTCAATTTGTGATATGTCTTGGTCAGATCGACCCCAGGTATCTCTTCAAAAGTCTACCCAAAGATGTTTTAATTCATTCGTAAGAATTTAATGAGACCATCCTCATTGTGTTGGACCACCTTGGAAGCGATAAAAGTACCCCTGCTAGTTCCATCAATGCCAATTTACTTAGTAAGTTCTTCTGTTGAAGGCTGATCGTCGATGTGACCAATATTCTATAATTATTATGCAGCGTATCTGTCTAATATATCTAGAATGGCAGAGATGGTGTTATCACAAGCTCTGGAAAGCTTTTGACTGCCTTTGATTTCATAGATGTTATCACTATATTTGAAATGAAGTGTTTGATGATAAGTGGAAGCGATCGCTTCCATGTTGTGAATCCAACACCGGCCCATAATCCTGAGATAACGAGATTTGGCGTTGATGACATAAAATGCGACATCGATTGTGGCTAGGGTCCAGCCGGGATAGGTAAGATGATCTTGCCTACTCGCTCTTCTTTGGAACTATTAAATCCACTGATATCGGTATCGCTCGGAATGACTTGATCGGGCAATCCCATTTAGTCAATTATGCTTTGAAAGAGAATCTTAATACCGCTCCCAGTATCGACCATCATTAAATGCATCATAAACTTCTTCATCTTGAGCATTATGCCTAATGCATCATGATGTGGAAATATGACGTAACTAATGTCGTAATCTTCAAATGAAATCCCCGCCGGCGATTGCCCGACTCTGGTAAAAATTTGGCTTCTTTATCTTGAGGTGTGAGATCACAATATTCTAATAATCTCATGCATTTGAACCTGTACAAATTATTGATCTGGTGAATCTTGATCATGTTGTTCTGGCACATATGGTATAGGTATTTCTCCTCAGCTTGATCTTTGATTTGGATGATGTCGAGCTGCATCTTACAGCTGTCATCCTTATAGGATTCTAGGCCGATAATGTATTCGTACATCCACCTATCTTTGAAAATAAATTCTAATAACCTCTGTAAAGCATAGCAATTGTCAGTACAATGATGAATTACCTTGTGATGCATGCAGTATGGGCGGCCTTCGATTGGTTCCAATGGTTAAGATAGACGGTATAGCTTATCCTTTGATAGAATTAGGAAAATTATGGAGATTCGGGCATTCATCTTGAGGAGAACCAGTTTGTCTAATGTGCTACCTTTCTGTGGTTTACCAATATTGGCCTTGGAACGCTTTTGATCACCCTGATCCTCCTTCGGTTTATTGTTTCATTCTGTAGGTTGACCTTTAGTGGTTAGGACGAATTTAGTAGATTTATACCTTTCGGACATCATCATTTCCAGGTCGACATACCCATTGACCTTGGTGATCATATCCTCCAAGGTCATGGGCTTGTTTAGGAAGAGGTGCCCTTTGGCCTTGCAGTCGAGCTAGAACGCGTTGGTAAAAGTAATAATAGTTGTTTCATAATCAAGATTATCTACTTTTTGTGCGAGCTCCAAAAACTTTTGCACAAATGCCTCAAGATTCTCCCCTTGTGATTATTTAAGACTAATAAGAGAAAATAAATTCTCCTCCTTGTCTTTGTTGTGAGCATATGTCTTGATGAATTGCTTCTGTAGCCGATCGAACGTAAGGATGGAATCTTTAGGTAGAGAATGGAACTACCAGAGTGGTTCCCCCTGTAGACTTGTTGTGAACAGACGATAGAGAATGTGGTTGAGATTGGAGTACAATCCCAATGAATCACAGTATTGTTGATTGTACTCCTTTGGATCGGTGCCCTTGTATTTATGTATCTTCGGAGTATGGAAACCTCCTGGTACTTCCATTTTAAATAACTCTTTGGCTATCAGACTTCCTTGCAACTTGGTAAAATTGTCTTTATTACCTAGAGTTTGAGCTTCAATTAGCTCCTTGATTCGTTAATCCATATGCTCTTGTGTGACGTACTGACGTATGGCCTGAGTGGCTTGGCGAGGTTGTTGAGGATTATGAGTACCGGTACCCTCACTCAAGCGATCACGTACTAGAATCCGAGGTTGAGGTCACTGTTTTTCCTCTTGATGCTTAGAAGGTTGGAGACCTCTGTTGATATCAGACTAAACTTCACCGCCCAAATAAATATAAAGTTGAGGTTCGTGCTGAACATTTTGGGAAATGACTTTGTTGGTGGCCCCTCGAGGTCCTAACCTTTCACATTTTGAAATTTGGGAGTACTCTGGAACTTGATCACGATCTCTGATTTTGGGAGCCTGTTGAGTCCTATAAAGCTTGTAATGCAGTTTGTATGGTTGTCATCTGGTCTTCATGTCGTTTAAACGTTATCAAATGAGCTTATCGCTCGGCTTCGAGCTCCTTCTCATGGAGCTCTAGATCAAGAGTTAACTGACATTCGAGCTCATTATGTTTCTCTATTTTGGCGTTAAGATTCGCCCGTAGTTCTATAAGTTGTTCCGACTCTAGTATTTTATGGCGTTAGAGCCTTAAAAAATCTAGTTTTTCATGGTCCCTGTCTCTTCTAGAACTTTTTCTTTATATAGACCTTACCCATAGCTCGCTATCGTACTAAACTATATTCTCTAAATAATAAGGTTAGTGGTGGCTAATTGTATAACTGTTTAATTTGTGGGAGACAAATGTTTTTGACTTGTTCATATTCGTTTGTTGTTCTCGATTAACGTTCTTCATCAGTTCGTGGTCTTGGTGTTAATGCTGACTGTTCAGGTCACGTGTGAAATACGTGAGTCTGATATAGAGGTAGTTCAAATTTGAGTTAGATCGAGGGATAGGTCCCTACATTCTATATCTTCAACTACGGAGACAAACCTTCCCAATCTACAAGCCTTTCTCTTTATTAGGTTGTTGTGCTTTCTTTCTTCTTTCTATTCTCTTAATAGTGTGTTTAATTTGTTTGTAGATCTTGCATACACTTTATCTCTATGTCGTTCATATCAAAAAGATTATATATAATTTATGATATACAAATTATCGAGGAAAATTAAGTGTTATGCTAGCTAATTTTTCTCTTATTTTAACTGTTGTTTTAACTTTATTTGTAAAATTATTATAGATAAAATTCAATAGCGCAACCATGAGTTATAGTGAAAGTAACTCTAAGGATATGTCTTCAAGTAGTTCAGATGGTAAAATTGAAGAAGATCATAAACATACTCCAAAAAGTGATTATGAGCACAACGAGAGTGAAGAAGAATTACAAGCGTCACTTTCACCAACAGATTTTGATATGAATACGCATAAGGAATTATTATATGAAGGCATGATGTTCAAATCCGAAGAGAAGGCAAACAAAAAGTATAACAAATTTGCTAGAGTCGTAGGTTTCAGAGTACGAAAGGGGAAAACATACAAAAGAACAGATGGGACAGTGAGATATCAAATTTTTGTTTGCTTCAAATCCTCGATATCCAAATCCAAAAATAAGCAAGAAGGAAATATGAACAGGTTGTACGACACGTATGATGATAAAAAATAAAGTAGAGGATGAATGGACGGTTAGTAAAATGTAGGGGTGTAACCGGTATAGTAAAATACCAAACCGAACTAAAATCAAACCAAAACAAATGGTTTGGGTTAAAACCAAAAAATAACATTTTTGTATGGTTGGTTTTGGTATGATAGTCTAAAATACCAAATAACCAAAAATACCAACCGAAAATGCCAAACCAAAATTATCAAAGTACATAAATACCAAACCATTAGAAATGATAAATTTGGAAGTTCGAACTCATGAAAAGGTTTTATATATTCATAAAATCTCCATTTTCATATTATCCCATATTAAAGATCACCTTTATTATTGTAATGGCTAGTTTTCCAGTTGGTAAACTTCGCCAATACTTGCAGTAATGAGGTTATGGTGATTACGTAAATAAAGCGAGAACACACTAGAATTTAACTTGGAAACTCAGTAAAACCTGAGAAAAACCATGGCCTCGAGGAGGATTTTAGGTATAAATCCAATATGCGCTAGATTATTACAATTACAAAAAGATTTGATATGTTTAATCAAGAATGATATCTCTAAAAACTACCCCTTATTGATATCTGCTCTACCTATTGTAATACCCTAATTTCGTAATCTGAAGGCTTTACACCAAAGATATTCAGAATGATTAGTAAACAAAGAGTAACAATTAGCATGAAGTTTAGCGTGGAAAACCTTTGAATGGTTAAAAACTATGACCACTCTTGAGGATTTAGAAAGAGAGAGAGAGATAGATTTTATTGAGGAGTGCTAACTATTATAATGGAAGTTTCAGAATAGTTTTATATAAAGTATTTAGTGAGCATTCATCCGTCTTTTATCTAGAATTCTCTGGTCCTATTTATAGGTCTTATAATATGGCCATTTGATGACCATTATTATCCTTAATGATGAATGTTACAATATATATTTGATAATCTTTGAACTGATTGTGTAACGGCCTGATATTATTGTCTTGTAATGGCTTAATTAATGACGGAGTACTTGTTTGACTCGAACTGTTGATGTAGAGGTCTAAAATGATGACTAGAACTTTGTAACTGTAATGTATCATACACGGTGCCACATGTATGTTAATGAGGTCGAGTGGTCATATGATGGTTAAAGCTGAAGTATGAGTCCAGAATATGGAATAAGCCACTACAACCGCCCCCTCTCAACCAATAGTATGAAACACATTGTAGGCGAGTGGTGTTGGCTGAGAAGCTTTATTAACACTATAGTTAGTACTTGGGAATCATTTCCAAAGAATCTTCATGAATATCTATTTGTGGTTTTTGGGTTTTCTAGAACCAATGGTTCTAGTCAATTTTGGTGCATGGGAGATCCATCTAACGTTGGGAATTTGGAAAGTCATATTTAATGCTACCTATAGTATAAAGGGCACTTTGATTTATGTGTGATGAACCAAGTATTCTTTCTAAATTTTCTTCTACATCTTTCTTTCGTTAACTGCTTTGTTGTAACTTAGAAACTTCTAGGTGTGGAGAATATGGTAACGACAAGGCAACAATTATGGGAGACAAGGATTCGAGCGAAGATGGAAGAATTTCATGTCAGATATTTTTGAAGTAAACCCTTACACCTGCCGGCACCAATTCCAGTGTCCCATACATTTAATGGGATGGCATACGAGGAGGTGGTGGAGGCAAAGGATGACAATTTCCAAATGGTACGTTTCCATTATCTGCCGACAATGGAGGGGGAGCGCCAAAATGAGTTGTGGCTGCTGGCAAAGGAAACTATTATAGTTGAAGATGAAGCGGTAGGCATTTGTCCGAGGGAGTCACATCGGTACCCTGCTGGTGAGTGGCTCCTGCCTAAGAAATAGGACCCTCCTTCCTTCTCTGTCCTGCGGGGTGGTGGGTGTTATGGTGGAAGAGACGGTGGTGGAGGAGGTTATTCTTCCATGGGCCATAAAGTTTGGCCATGAAGAAGATCCTTCTACCAGTGTCGTAACTCCTTCAGTAATTTCCAGTTTTTGGACTTCCAGGCCCGGCGTGCTGGGGATTAGCATTTGAAAGTATGCTTCAATTTTGCATCTTATTCATCGGTGGCTGATGAGAAGTATTTCAAACTGTAGTTTGTAAAGTGATTTGTAGACCTGTCTGGAATATCTATGATATGTAAAGTAATCTATAATTCCTGAGATCTAAGAACTATTAGAGCTAATAAAAAATGATTATGCCGCCAACTAGTATTTTGAATGTCCACTGTATATGCATATTATTCTGTGTGAACTGTATTGTTGGGTATTTTAGAAAAATAATAATGCGAACTGTGGATAAGGCAAAATGGGAAAAAAATAGAGGTCCCGAATTAGGTAGGTATGAGAAACATCCATTTGTGATGGAGTATTTTTGAACAAATCGAACTGCGAGGATCTGTCAAGGTAGTAGAATTTGAGGTTGAAAATAGAGGAGTCCGAAATAGTAAAGTGGTCGTTTGGTAAAAGTAAGTAAATAATTGGCTTAAGATGACTGGGTGGTTATAAGGGTATCTATATGTTTACGAGCTATTAATTCGAACTGACTAAAAAATGACTTATTGTGTGGAAGTAGCTGATATCTGCCTGTAGGTACTACTACTGGAAGTGCTTGACTGGATGTCGCGATCTCCATATCTGTGCGAATAAAATTTGAGGAGATATTTCATAAACTAGAAAGTATGGCATGGCACAATATTGTCTGGCTTCTGCTGATAATCTTGTTTCCAAAAATATGTAAAATATATGCTTTAGCAAATCTGCGGGGCGATTTAGATTTTCATAAATCCTCTTGGTGTCTATATAAAGTAGTGATCTTTGTCAGCTATGCCATGTATCTTCTGTATGGATAAGTTGTTATGGAGGTAGTGTAAATAACCATGGTGAGGACACGTTCTCAGCGTGTTCATCATGAAGTGGAAGGTAGGCTCCATATCAAGGTCGCTAAACTGCGTAAGCGATATTTTTTTCATTTTCCTTACGATGTTATTTTACCGAGATGGCCGTTGAAACTGGGTGGCTTAGATGATGAAGGCAGGCATACAAAATATGACTATTTTTTCTGGTGTGACTTTTTCTGTGAGTTGCTATTGGATGCAACTTTACGAAAAGAAGTTGTTTGAGAGATCGCACAAAACAAGCTTGCTGAAGAAGATAAAAGAGTAGTAGGAGGGGAGATAATACCATGTGGTATGGTGAATCATCCAGGCTGCTTTAAATGTAACTATATGTGACAATAAACTTTGAACTTTGGGAGTTTAAAATAAATAAGTAATTTGTTTGTAGTATTTTGTTTTTATAATTTATTGAATGTAGAATGTGGCAGATTGAATCTGCGAACTGAAATAAATAAGAAGTTGTTCATTGACTATTTATGTGGCAGATATTGTGGGTTACAACTGTCTGATTTGAACAACTGTGTAGATAATTGTGAATTTAAATACTAAACTATTTTAGGAATGTCGTACGATCTTGGTTTAGTATAAAAGTAAGATGATTGGTCGTGTATACTGCTTTGGGAAAGAGGGGCAGAATTTAGTAATGACAAAAAATATAGATAGACGTGATGACAGTAGACATTATCATAGAAGTCATAATAATGTTGTACGATGAAAAGATTTGTCTGTAGAGACAGTAGGGGTAACTGATACATGTTTGAAGGAGCCGTCATTTTGTAAACCGAGGGAGAGTATAAAAACTTGTATCTCTCTCCCTCATAAATTATCTACAATTATAGAGAGAGAAAAAAGTGATACAACCCATATCTCCATAAAAAAAACCTTTTGAGTTCTAAGGTTGATTTGGTAGGGAAGGCTTTATCTGGTGATAAAAAAATTGTTGAAGAAATAGCAAGAGCGGTCAATTTCTGTGAAACATTCGGGTAAAGCATAAGATTGTGGTTCTTCAAGTACTGATTCGTGATTTTTTCTTTTGTTTTGATTTTGTGTCTTGTAATCTATACATGATTTTGGATTTGATATTGCCATCGTATGAGAGTAATTGTGGGATATCAAAGGTTAACAATGTGGGGTATAGGGGCTGAGGAATGGCCTGTAGTATTCTGTTTATACACAAGTTTCAGGTATGTGAATAGACTGTAGAAAGAGAAAATTATATTTTTGGAGAAGAAGAGGGAAAGTTGAAAATGATTTACTGTTATTTTTGGAAAGGTTGAAAGTAAATGTTTTGACATGGTAAAAAGTATGTGTGGGGTTATTTTTACTGTGTGTAAGGTATAGCATGTGATGTAGAGACAATGATAAAATATTTTGTGTATCTGTAGGTCCAGTATACGTTCAAAACCTTTAAATCCCATGAGTAAATCTATAGTATCATCGAGTTCAGAGGAAATATCATCCTCGGGGAGGGATGACGATTGTAATGTAATGGAAGAGACTGCATATAAGATAGAAGTTACTGCAGGTGTAGAGGCTAGGGAACCAAGTGAAGTAGAGAAGGTTATAGAGGAAGAGAATACCAAGGTAAAAGATAAATTATTTTTCATATAACCTGAGGGAGTAGATGTAGGGAAGGAATTTTTGAAACATAAAAAAAAATTCAAGGAGAGTGGGGAAACTATATGATAAACCAAGGCAAGTTGTTTAGGGCCTATGTGTCGGGGAAAGGTGAGGAAGCAACATACTTCCAAGTTCCTTGCTTGGATAAGTGGAAAATAAAGAAGGGTATTAATGTAGATGTATATATTTCGTACTATAATGGTATAGGGATGGTAGGCCCGAATGATGGGTTTATGTGTTATCTGAATCAGGTCGTTTATGGCCTTAGAATTCATCTGACCTTCTTTCAAAAAGAGGTCATAAATGCTTTGTATTGCTGCCCTGCCCAATTAAATTGGAATGTATATGAAATGATAAGATTGTGTGAGGCACTGAATGAGAAATGGAAAAGAGAAGGGACTGTCAAGCAGTTCGAGGCTGAAAACGTGTTAAAATTTTATAAATGGAAGTTTGTCAAAAATTATAATAATAGTTACCTATATAGTGATTCTTCTAGGCCGAAATTTTTTGATTTTGAATATGCGGGTAGACCATGGAATGACCACCTTGTATGGGTAGGGGGCAACTGTATGTAGGTTCCAGAAGAACCATAAATATTATAATTCTAGTAAGTAATATTTGTCAAGTCCCAATCCCACATCTCTGCGTGATACTTCCAGCTTGTTCGACTGTGTAGCTCTTGAGCAGGTCTAGTTAAAGAAAGTACTTGGCGAGTTAGGTATTCAGAAGGATAAGAGCGTAGACTCTAGAGTGCCCAAATTTTAACGAGCTCACAAGAATCGAGCTATGGCTGAAAAGAAGAAGGCCCATTTTTCTATAGATGATTTCACTAACCTTCCTCCGCCTGAGGCGGTAAATACGAATGTGAAACGAATGATACGGAGGGGGAGAAAGTCAGCTCCAGAAGCTCCCATTTCTACTGTGGGTGTGAGGGTAGTCCCAATAAAGGAGGTCGTTAAACCTGCAACTAGAGACATAGTGGAGGATCAGGTGGTGAGTAAGGTCGCTCTGGCAGAGTGGGGTTCACTTAAAAGGAAGTGGCATGAAGATGAGGGAAGTAACCGCACTAATGCCAAAGTTGCGGCCAAGATGAGAGAACTGGAGCAAAAATATTGTACAATGGGGAGGGGGGGGCTTATCTACATTAGCTTGATGACGTATTTTAGGAGCAGACTTTTGCAGTATGTATTGAAATCTTTTATGTACTGTATTGGAATATGATATGTTGTACTGAACTTGTATGCTTTTGTATTGACAACTCTCGATGCTGATGAAGGGGGTGACGAAGTTTATTGAGAAGGAGCCAAGAGTTCAAAGAGCTTTCTCAAAGGCTGAATGCTCAAATGGCTAGAATGAAGGAGCTTAAAAATGAGCTTAAGATAAGGAAAAAGAAGATAGTTGAAGACGTAATGGTTGCTAAGAAGTGGTACACAGGGCTGTCTGAGCATGATGAGATTATGTCACAAGCATGCACTGTATTACAGGTGGAAAGAGATTATTTTATTCAATCTTATTACTGCTTTGGGTTTACTGCCGCTGATGTAAAGCTGGGCCGAACTGGCAAGTACAAAGAGATAGTCTTTCTGTCGGATGCAGAGGACAAAGTGGTGGGAGATGTTATTGTTCCAACTAATGTATCCGCTTCACCAACTGAACCAGTTTTAGCTGCTTATAAGAAAGTAGATCCTCCATCTAAGGTAGAGATTAACAAGAATCTTTAACCAATCTCTGGTATTTCTATTTTGAACTATGTAGTTCTTTTGACTTTAATGTGATTGTACTCTATATGGTCGTAAAACTGTTAAGTTTGATAGATGCTTTTTAATATGCTTTGCTTGAATATTTGTATGATAACAAGATATTTGTAATCTGTGTAGGAGGTAGTGTGGTTGAGAAAAATTATTTTTGACCTTGAGAGATCGTTGAGTAGAGCGAGAGATTTTGTAGCTCATGTTCAATAGGTATTTAATAAACTAAGTATGATAGAAGGTAGTTTAAGTCTAACTCGGAAAAAATTTAAAAGAATTATATGACCTTCAATGTAGATATGCTAAGATAAAAATAGAAAGGGATGAAGTTTTAAGAAAGGAAAAGGAAAGAGGCGTTAATACAAAAACTAAAAGACTTGGCCTATTTCAGTGACCCGAGTGATAAGGCTAGGTATCAAAAGCTATTGGTAGCTCTAACATTGTATTTTGAGGTCAAAGTAGATAGTGAACGGGGTTTAAAAGAAGCTTATATAGAAATCTTGAAAAAAAAAGGTATAGTACCTGACCCAGCTCGAGTAATGTTTATAGCTCAAGAAGCATGGAATCGTCATAGTACGTAGGTGAAAAAAAAATTAGCTCAAGCTGGAGTGCCTGTTATATGGGGTGATATAGAACCTTTACCAAAAGTTTTTGGCTTTATGTAGGACCGAAGGGCCATGAGGATTGTATTTTTTAGGATAAGGAAATAGTAAATAGAGGTATAACAGAAATTATAGGGTGAGATAAAGGAGTTGCAAGATGTATTGACGTAACATATGGAGCAAAAAATGTCTTTAGCGACTCAATTGTCGAAAAAAAAATCTATTCAAAAGAAGGTGGAAAGTGTTGTGAGGGCATTAGGTGTATTATAAAAAACGTGTAAACGTCTACACCGGGTACACATGTAGTTGAAGGAGCATCTGTATCCATCACGGGCAAAAGTCATAGCTCAAACGGAGCATGAGCGTCATATAAAGAGTGTTATCAATTTTTATGGAGGGGAACTGGCGAGGGTAGAGAACAAATTTAAGAAGTATGTAATGGATTGCAGGAAGGATTTTGATTTAGAGAACGAAAAAACTATAAATATGTGGTTTACAAAAGATGAGGAGGAAAAGGTTATTTAAAAACCAACTCCTAGATCAAGAAAAAATATGTTAGAAGAGGACAAGGAGAAGTTCGAGAGCATGATACCTCGATCACAGCGAAAGCAACGCCAGCAAGAGGTGGTGACCTTTATAGCTCCTTTAGATATTTAAGTAGAGAACTCAAAGAGTGTAAGAGATAAGGGGTAGTTCTCTCGTAGTTTGAAGAAGCGAGAGTAGAGTAGTTCAGTTACTTACCGAATTTGCATATGTATTAGATTTTTGTACACTATTTGGATGAAAAATAAAATTTGTTCTTTGTGTTGATTATATAGAAAGTACTCAAATATTATACTATTGAGTAAACTTGTTGAATACGACATGTAATCTATTTGATTATGGAACTAGTATGTATGTGAATGTTAATTATGACTCCTGGGTGAACTGGCATAGGTTCAGAAGCAGTGTAAAGTATTACGTGCTTTAAACAAAAAATTGAACGCTGATCTAAATCACCAATAGGAGACACTAAAAAGTGTTACTGATTTAAAAGAAGGAATGGAGGTGATGATAATGGAAGAACGGAGCATAATTTCTTGTTTGACCGAGCAACTGGAAGATAAGGAGGCTGAACTAGCTATTGAGCTAAAAAAATGGAGTGGTTAAAGAAAGTTATAAGAAAAAAGGAGTTGGATGTTTTCGAACAAAGAACCCAACAGGAGATGGAACCGACGCCGGTGCAACCCTAAGTAACAGAGTTGTTGGCGTTGCTGAAGAAAGAAGAAGAGAACATTAAAGACTTGCAATTTCAGATAAATACGCTTAAAGTGGAAATAACTTATGTGCGAGATGCTGTAAAGGAGGCATATTGGCGTACTCGTACATATGAAAGATTGTGGTACGTTACTAACATGAGATTGAAAGAGTTAGAAGAGTCGCATAATGAACAAAATGAATTATTAAAATGGTATTGGCTCCAGATATGTACTCTAGAGAATACTGTTCAAACGTTGAAGTTAGACATTTTGGATTATCAAGTGGAGAATGGAGAACTGCGTAGCATGAAGACAAAGTTGGAGGCTGATCTTTTTAAAGCTGAAATAAATCTTGATGAATAAGCTGTAAAGAAAAGTCATAATGAATCTGAAATGGAGGGATCGATGGCTCTGGTTGCCCATATGGATGAATTCATGACAGTGATGGAAACCCATAATGAGGCGACATTGAATGAAATATGAGCGATGGAAGAACGTTGCAAAAGTTAGGAAGCTATGCTGAAAGAGGTTAAAGGAAAACTTGCGGAGCTTGTTCTTCCTGATTAGGCCTGTTTTCAGATCGGATCGGATCGGAAATAGAGGTGTTCGGAATTTTTCCGATTTTTTTCGGAACTAGAAAACCTGTTCCGACCCGATCCGATTTTTTTCGGAACTGCCAAAATAAATCCGAATCCAAAATTTTCGGAATTTTCGGAATTTCAGAATTTTCGGAATTCGGAAAAAATTTTGGAATTTTCGGAATAAATTTCGGATATTCCGAAAAATTAGCAAATAACAAAATTCCGAAAATTCTGAAATATCTGATTTAAAAATAAACAAATATATATATATATATTTATTTAGCAACTTAAAAATAATAGCAAATTAACAACTAAATACCACTTGAAAATAATAACACACATGAAAATAAATATTGTCCAAATAAGTTTACAAAATTAAACATCCATTTAACAAATTAAACATCATTTCAAAATTAAATATCATTTTTTGAAAATCTCGGCCACAGAAGTTCCATGCAATGCTTTCTCAACGAACTTGGCACTACAAAATCCACAAACATTCAAGAAAAATTATTAGCCAACAAGAAAATAAAGTTTCATTTGCTATGATGCTCATTTAAACAATTCAAGGAAAAAACAATTATTTTGTGAGAAACTACATCTAATATGATGGCAACTAGTGCATGCTAGTTGTTGAATGCATTTCATACACATTATAGGATGAGCAGTCTATCCAATAACTATCAACATTTTAATAGTTATTGGATAAAAAAATGATATTAGTAGAATGCCAACCTATTTAAATAATTCTTAAGGCACAAGTTAATTTAAGCTTGTCGGTGATGATTTATAATTGTCAGGAGTAAATCATTCTACAAGATGAAGCAAATAAAACAGTTGCATAACATCTGCAGTACTTACAGCAAACCTCAGAAGAAGACATGATTTGCCAACACCAGAGTCCCCAATGAGCAAAAGCTTGAAGAGATAGTCACTGCAAAAAGGAGGGCAAATATGTGCTTCACATTAAGGAAGATGGGAGTTGCAAATATGAACTTTTATTACATTGACAAAATCAGAAGTCATTGGATGCATAGACAAAAGCCATTTGTTCATTATAACTTAATAGCTATTCTTAAGAATTGGTTTTAATGGTCAATATTCATGACTCATGACAAATTTGTTGCATGCCTCTTAAGATCTGGAAATGAGAATGTATTTTGCTTATTGTCATAGTTTGTCATTGGGATACTCTCATAACAAGCCCTATGCCCTTATCTAAAGGACTTGCACAGCAGCAAACTAATAGGCGGGGGGGGGGGGGGGGGGGGGGGGGGGTGTTTATGTACATCTATTGGCTATAATTTTTGTTTTCCTATTAATGCTCTAACTCAAAGCATACGTAAATGATAACTAAATCTGTAAATAATGGTTTTCTCTTACTAATTACTATTTCTTATGCAGGGATTGCATGTCAAGCCAGCAACTAGCTGATTTTGTGCATGAGCAATTGAAAACTGTAAGTAAACTCGTAAAAACTACAGCAGAATTCCTCTTAGATAAAGCATTGATGACCGGCTTTATGAAGTTAGTTTTGCGTGGTTAGTTAAGGAATGGAAGAGGACCCCATAAACCATTTAGTTTAGATAGAAAGAAACAGCTTTGAGCTTCTTTCTAGCAGTTCAGTTGTTTGTAGATTGGGACTTCTTGTTCCGTTGTCATTAAATCTGAGGGCATCACCTACTAAACATATTATATGAACAAGATTAGTGCTAAATTCTGAAATTTGAAGAAACCTACTTTGATGTACTAATTTAAGGATTTTTTGAGAGTTCAAAAATTATGAAAAAACTCCGTGTCTCGTCCAAAACTACTCAAATCAGCTAGTGATGCAATCGCATTCAGGGCTAATTTATTGGTTAGAGAGAAGGTAAACGTTTTTTCATGTAACATCTGTAACATAAAAAAATTACTAGGTAGTACTTATAAATAACTCTACATTTTTTCTTGTTTAATATTTTGGGTAATAGTTCTATATAAGTTAATATTGTTAGGCAGAAAGTTAAGCACATCAATTTGGCTAATAAGTTCACTTGACTCTGAATTTTTTCCTAACATTGAGCTTAAAATACCATCCAGGAAAGCAAGCTCTCATTGGTATGTGAAAGAGCAATGGATAGGTGCTTGGCACCATCAACTGCCGGTGGTGAGGGATGCGATAACATGACTATGATCATTGTGCAGTTCAAGAAACCAGCTATTGACACCTCTCCACCTCCGCAGGAGAAGTCTTCTGAACCAACAGTCGACAACTGTTCACCAGTGAAGGATCAATCGTCTGAACAGGCAGTTGACACCCTTCCACCTGTGAATGACTCGTGTGAACTTGCAGAGCTCACAAAATAACGGCTAACCGCTGTAGTTGTCACTATTCTGATCAAGTGGCTCAATTTTAGGAATCTGGTGAGTACAGGTATCAAGGTTCATCCTTTCGCACACTAAAGGATACAAAAAACTTGGACGCTAATGTCTGTAAATGTAAAGATGGTTTAGCATGAAAGTGTAGATTAGTTTTGTAGAAGTTTGATTTTGTGTTTACAAATTTGGTATTAATTGGAATATCAGAGTGTAGAGATGCTTCTAAAATCTGGCCTCTATAAGAAATCTAAAAATTGTTGCCATGTTCACAGAATGTATTTGTTTTTGATTTGATATTATGATTCAAGTGAAGAGTTTGGGGAGTGTTGCGGTTGAATCTGTTGACATCTGAAAATTGATGAGAAGCTCGATAAATGATTGAGCATTTCTGTTTGGTCTGTAGTCTAAAATTTCCTGTTATATTTAAATGAGGGGACTGCAAATTTGCAAGCCTTCCTTGGTTCAATTTCTCCCAAGATTTTTGATCTGATTTTCGGTAGCCACTTAACAGGACATACGAGTTTGATTAAGCTTCACTGTGTTCCGCCTAAGTGAACAAAGAAAATCACTCAATATTTCTAGTTCAACATCTTAATCAAAGTTTGCTCAAGTTGCAAGCTCTACACAAAAGTAATGGGTGTTTGCATTTACTTAGCAAGTAAAACAGTAACCTAGTAAGCATGGATACTTTAGCAAAAGGGTTTTCTAAGCAACAAAGACCATTCACTTGTTGAAGCTACAACCTAATGGTATCCCAAGTGCTGAAGCTAGGCTCATCCTAACAATGTAGAAAATCTCTTACTAAATTGGAGCTTGAGAAACCTTCGCGGACGGGTTACTTTAATGTCTCAGGTGCCAACATTTTCTGGTTTCCTGGCTTATCCTTATGGTGATATGCAGATGTTTCCAATCATGTATCCTTATGGTGAGATGAGTGTACATGGTGCAAATATGTTCTTCAAATTTTCAAACGTTGAAGATAGGGAAAAAGTGCTTGGAGAAGGTGCTTACAACATTGCTAGTAGGATTTTTTTGATAAGGGAATGGAGGCCCTTTATAGAAATGGAACCAACACAACATTCTTCCTTGCCTATTTGGGTGATTATTAAAAATATACCCCATCACATGAGATATAAGAAGGGTCTAGCAAGAATTGCAAGTGTTTTGGACTTTTGGGGGTTCCACCAAGTTTGGATAAATACATTGAGGAACACATTAGTACTTCATCCTTTGCAAGAGTGTGTATTGATATTAATGCTGAGTGTACTTGGCCTACCACAGTTCCTATTTTTTATGGAAATGAAGAAAGAGAAGCACATGTTCAATTGGAATATGTATGGAATATGGATCCCCATAAGCTGTCTTCATTGTAAGCTTTTTAGGCACACCATGGATAATTGTGAGGTCAGATCAGTTAACAATGGAAAAGGGAAGGGTGTAACAACAACACAAACTGAAGCTAAACAAGATAAAGGAGTCAAACAGACTACTAAAGATACAGTGGATGGCTGGAGCAAGCCAATAGGAAAAGGGGGTCCTCAAAACAATCAAAATACACAAGTTAAGAATAACATATATGAAGCTCTAATGGATGAGGAAGAAGAGAATATAATAACAGTTGAAGAGGAGGAACTGGTTACAAATGGAATAGGCCCTTTAACCTAGACAAATACTAGAAAAGAGACCATGAAAGGGAGATAGGAACAAAATTAAATAATGAGTTTGTAAGTGCTTATGAACTGAGTAGAGCACAAGGAAAGCAGAACACTCACCAAAGGGTGAATACTAAGAGTAGTACTGGCAACAAAAACCAAGGAACAAGTGACAAGAATAAAAAGAAAGGGGTTACTAAAGAAAACCAGGTCAAGCTACGAAGGAATAAGTGTACAAGGAAAAGCCATCAGTGGCTAAATATTCTATGACAGATGAAGAGGTCAGAGCTACAGCAGCTAAGATCTAACCACCTGATTGAACTCATCTATTTGGTGGCATCAACTAGAACCTAAATGTATTCTTTTTGTTTCAATTGCCTACTTGTTTGCTGTATGCGCCGTGCTATCAAAAGGACAAGTACTCCGGAGGGCGGAGCAGTGACTGCTGGAAAAAAAGCACAGCAGCAGCATGCAGTACAAAGACAAGTTATTGTGAGGAGATTTCACTTTGCATTTCAGATAGACTTATTGCTCATAGTAACAGACTGACTGGGACTAAACTGAGTGTACTCTAAATTTTAAGGGTTCAGAGTCTTCAAACTTTAGACATTGTAAGTACTAAGTATATCCAAAAGGAATATTCTTAATTCCTACATCTACAACATCTGGAAGGATTCAAAAACTATATCATACTTGCAAAACATGATAGAACATGATAAAACATAGAAGATGAGGAAACTTACACAAGATCTTCAAAAACATCAAGAAGTTGATCCAAGCACTAAACTTCTCATCTCGTTAAATACAACTACAACAAACACAAGTATAAATCAAACTTCATATGAAAATGCAAAAATATAAACAAAATAACGAGTACAAACAACATACCTTTTTCAATTTCTTCAAGATTATCAAGCTTCTCTTCAACACTTATTTCTTCTGGGATTGAGTTTCTTAGCCAATCTTGACTACATATCAAACTCTCAACAATGATCGGAGTCAAAGAACTTCGAAATGGATCAAGTATCCGACCCGCCGTACTAAATGCACACTCAGAAGCTACCGAGGTCACGGGAATCGATAATACTTCACGTGCCATAATGGCAAGAGCATGATAGGTTGATACTTTCTCATGCCACCACCCCAAGACATCAAGACAGTCATCGTTCTCTACTAAACCATCACCCAAGTACCGCTCCAAATCATTCAAGGCATCCATATTGTCTTTTTGCTTCAAAATACCCCTAAACAACTCTTTGGCCTTAAGACGTTTAGATGCATTTTCAGCTGGATTAATAATGGGTTTTTGAGTGCTAAATGCATTAACGTCCCTGATTGACGCATCTTCCAACTTGTAGTGATTGTAAAGGCGACTCATCAAGTCTTTCAACTTCTCCATAAAACCCACAACTTGGCCATATTTTTCTTCTTCGCTCAAGTGGCTAACTTTTTCCACGTATGCTGAATACCAAAATTCTACGTACTTCATTTTGTAACGAGGATCAAGGATTATTGCAACCACCAATATTAGGTTCAGAGAATCAAAATTGCAATACTTATCAAATTTAGCATCCATCTTCATTGCCATTTCACGAAAATCTACATCATCATTAGTGAGATTATCTATTAGAAGGTCTTTGGCTTGAGTTAATTCGTCAAAATATGTATTGGAAGTAACATACTTAGAACCAGATACCCGTTTTGTGAGTTTATAAAATTCTTCCAAAAATGTGTGTAGAGCTTTTAACTTCCTCCAATCACTATCTCCCAATAAGCCCTCGCCTTTTACATCACACTCAATCTTGTAATTTGGGTCATGTTCCTCCAGTCTATCAAAAACTTTCTCAAACTCCAAAGCCGCATCAATCATCAAATAGGTTGAATTCCATCTTGTTTTGACATCTAAACACAAAGCTCTTTTAGTTGTTATATTCTCATCTGAAGCACATTTTTTAAATATTTGCATACGAGAGGGACCACTTCTCACATATTTCACACTTCGCCGAAGGCGTTTGATTGTTCCCTTGACCTCATTGACACCATCTTTGACCACGAGGTTAATGACATGGGCAAAACACCTTATATGGAAGAACTCGCCTCCTAATAGTAATAACAATCCATTGCGTTTGTTCAATCGTTTCTTCAACTCGGCAACACAAGTGTCGTTGTTCTTAGCATTATCGAGGGTTATGGTCATCACTTTTTCTATGCCCCATTCCAACAAACAGTTTTCTACCGCCTTTGCAATTGCTTCACCTTTGTGCGGATGTGGAAGTACTCGAAAGTTGATTATTTTCTTTTGAAGTTTCCAATCCTTGTCAACAAAATGGGCTGTTAAAACCATATACCCAAGGTTTTGGATTGATGTCCACATATCCGTCGTGATACATACACGCCCTGACAACTCCTTCATATGTTCCTTTAACTTCTTCTTTTCCTCGTTGAAGATACCTATAACATCTTTTGTAACTGTGGTCCTTGAAATGACATGGAACTTGGGTTGCATTTCTCCGCAAAATGACCTAAAGCCTTCTTTCTCTACATGGCTAAATGGGAGCTCATCAATAATAATCATTTTCGCTAGAGATTTGCGACATTTTTCTTGATCAAACCTCCATGCAGAAGGTTGACCCCCCGCTCCAGAAAAAGTAATCAATGGCTGGTTTTTATCTCCTTCAAAACCGGGAAAATCCTTACATCCCTTAAGATGGTTCCACAATGGATTGGTTCCTTGAGTAGAAGGTGCTGAGATTAATTTTTGACAATACTTACAATCACATTCACCTGAATATTTGGTTGTCCCCTCTTTAAAATGTTTATTAAAATGATTCCATACATCAGAAGGCCCATGATGTCTACCTTTTGATTCTGTTTTTTGTCGCTTCTTACTAACTGCAGCATTCGGATCATTAGTAGTACTCTCGTCCATTGTTGACATAACATCAACTGTAAGTCTATAACAATATGAAAGGACATAAAAAAAATAAGAAATGAACCCAATCTATTGTATTATCGTCTATACCTAGCAAAACAAAAAAATTTAAAAGCTAGAAATATGTGGCTTAAAGGACTTTCCACAGTGTAGTGTTTAAGAAATTGTTTGCCTCAATGTCACTGATAAGTCTATAAAATATGATGGCATGATAGATGATAACATCATTGTATCTTCTTTCATCAGTCATCACAGAAACTGAAATCAATTAAATGATATTTGTTTGTGCAACACGGTAACTTATAAATGGTGTGCTTATGAATGTGAAGAATTAAGAATATGATAAGTGACATACGATATCATGTGAAGGTATAATAAAATTATATATCAACGGTATTTTTATGAGACATTTAAAAAAAACTAAATCTTAGCCACTGAATCAGAATATGATAAGTGGCAAAATCAAAATCTATATATAGAGAGAGAGTGTCACCTTGCGAATCAAAATTTGGACAGAGAATTGGAGTTCAATGTTCTTAGCCACTTAATCTTCTTAGCCAACCACTGAATCTTCTTAGCCACTGAATCGTCGAACCAACCACTGAATCTTAAATCTTCTTAGCCACTGAATCTTAACTGCTTGATAATAACAAACTACTGAATCTGCAGATGAATTGGGAATTGGAGATCATAGCTAAACCACTGAATCTTCTTAATATCAGTAGATATGAATTGGAGTTCCCAAATCCCAAATCCCTAATAGCAATTGGAGTTCCCAAATCCTCAACCTCTGAATCGTCGAACTAAATCAGAATATGGAGAGAGAACCTATCGTTAGGGCGATTAATAGATGGATATATGGAAAGAGAACCTATTGTTAGGGCGATTAATAGATGGTGAGAGAGAGAGGAGGAGGCAATTCAAACTCTACTAAGGAGGGGAGGCAGTAGAGAAGGAGGAGGGGAGGCAGCAGAGAAATAACTTTGTTAGGTTTTTATTTTGAATTTTGATATTTTGGATTCGGATACTATTCGAAAAAATCGGATCGGCTATTTTCGGAAAAATCGGATCGGTTTTTTTCGGAATTTCGGAATTACAGAAGCCTATCCGATTCCGATCCGAATTTTTTCAGAAAAAAATCGGAAATCGGATTTTCGGAAATCGGAACTGTAAAATTGGGTTCCAAAATCGGAAAAATCGGATCGGATTTCGGAAAAAATCAGAAGTTCAGACAAAAGTTGCAGCCCTATTCCTGATAAAGTGAAATGTAAGCCAGGTGATGGATATAAAAGACAAATGATGGCAGTGCTCTCCTTCTTTGTATCTGAGTTCAATAAACAGGAAGTGGAAAGCAAAACTATATATGACAGCCTGGTTGCCATTGGTGTGTAGTGTGATATACGATTGGTGCGATCTGAGTATCTGGATCACATGATGCCAAAAATTGGTGCTTTTATAAAGAGTAAGGTTAAATAAGGAAAACAAATTGTTAAGGAGAGGATACCAGAGTTGATGCGTTGACAACATCATGGGGAAAGTTCGCGTGGCGAAGTGTTACATGATAGCTGGAGTAATTACTGAGGCGTGATTACTGAAAGGAAGAATTATGCGTACTATACCAAGGAAATTATGGTAGATAAAGTGCAGCAGCATTTGACTGATAATAGCATTAGTGATCTGTATATATTTGTACAAATCTTTTGATGAACCAATTGTAGGGCATAAGTCTAGTACTCATTTTATAGAGCTACTAGTAATCATTTTGTATAATAGAGGGTTGGTTTGGCTGAAGCAACAAATGATCTGTAATATAATAGAAGATCAGTTCGGCTGAAGTAACAAATGATTTATTATGTAATAGAAGATCAGTTTGGCTTAAGCAGCAAACAATTTGTAATGTAATAGAAGATCAGTTCGGCTAAAGCAACAAACGATCTATAATATAATATAAGATCAGTTCGGCTGAAGCAACAAATGATCTATAATATAACAAAATGGGATAAACCCACTAGTAATCTATGATATTTTTAGAAATGTAAGCTGTATATAGAAGTACTTGTATGATATATTATAAAAGTACTATAATGTAGGGCAACCAAACACAAATATTTCATTATTGTAAGATTGACATTCAGAGAATGCTAGATAGAGTATTGTATGAAATATTAGAAAGTACTCTGATGTAGGGTGATCAAACATAAGTATTTCATTGATGTTAGATCGACGTACAAGATGATAAATTTATTAGAAAAAGTATGTTGTGATAGATTACTATCTTCGATATAGCTTCAATCTCCTTGTGTTCTAAGGATTAGGCATTCGATCCCCATGTTTGGTAACGAGGTCATAAGAACCAAGTCCACTTTTTCCAACAATGATAAAAGGACCTTCCCAATTTTCTGTAAGCTTTCCAGCATTGACTTCCTTTCTATGCTTTAGTATCTCTCAGAGAATAAGGTCTTTAATTTTGAACTCTCTATGGCGAACTCATTTATTATAAGATATGGCTAAAGTCCAATGGTATCTTTCCAAGTTCATGATTGCCCTATTTCTCCTTTCTTTGAACCAATTCGTGTTACATGCCAACTGAAATTTGTTTTCTTCGTTTGTCATAGTATGGTCACAGAATGGGTGATGATATTGAGTGGGGATAATTGCTTCAGTATCGTACGCCAATAGGAATGGCGTGCAACCAGTCGATACTCGAGGTGCTGTTCGATATACCCATAACACATGTAATAATTCTTGCACCCAATTAGCCTTCTTCTATGTCAAGCACTTTTTGATTCTGTCGATGATAGTGCGATTAGTGATTTCAGCCTGACCATTTCCTTTCAGGTAATATGAATTAGAAGGAGAGTGGATGATATTGTACTGGTTGAGGAACTTAACGACTCTAGAGCCAACAAACTGAGGTCCATTATCGATTCTGATAAGGTGAGGCAGCCAAACCATATTATGATGGCTTCCCATATAAAATTAATGACTTCGTCTTCACGTGTGCGATACAAAGGAACTGCTTCCACCCATTTTTTGATGTAGTCCGTTGCTACTAGGAGGTGCTTCCTTTATCCTAGTACAGTGGGGAACTCTCTTACGAGGTCGAGGGCCCATCTTCTGAATGGTAGACAACTTTGCTATAATAGAATTCCAAGGATGGAGCTCAAATTTGGGTTTGTGTCGTTGGCAGGCATCACACTGCTTACATGTTCGATGGCTTGGGCTTTCATTTTTGGTCAAAAGACTCTCTGTATAAGAGCTCAGTTTGCTAAAGGTCGCTCTGCAGCATGAGATCCACAAGTACCTTCAAAAAGTTCGTATAAGAAGTATTGAGCCTCTTTATTAGATAAACATTAAAGATTTGGTCATGTCACCAATAACTAATCAAGTAAATTACAAGCAACAACGTATCGCTTAGCATTATCAAACACACGTTTCCTTTTGGTAGGATCTGTAGGTAGTTCGTCGTTAAACTTGTTTTCGGGTCTGATATATGTGAGAAAAAATCATCTCCAATCGTCCACATCCTCTTTACCACCCCCAGTATTAACAAAATTTGAGATTATGATGTTAATGCTAAGGGTGGATATTACTTTAATCTTGAGATATCGAGCTTCTGTTCTGAGGACTCCCGCAATATAGGCAAGGGAATCAGAATGTATTTTTTGTCTACGTGGCAAATGTTCGATTGTGGCCTTCTTGAATCTGCTCATTCTATCAGCTACTGCTACGGCGTCATCAATGATTTTCCCATTTTTCTAAAACTTGCATGTGAAATGGTTTACTATGAGTAAAGAGTCTGTGTAGACAGATAGCTCGGGAACACAATTTCTAGAACCATATCCAAACCATGGATTAGTACCTCATATTATACTCAATTGTTGGTAGCTTCGAAGTTGAGTCTGATTACTTTATTATCATTGGAAGGCGTTATAAGGACGATGCCGATGTCTGACCCTACAGGTCTAGCTGAACCATCAGTGAGAAGGCACCAACCTTTCTTGGATATTCAATCTAACTTTTACTCGAATTGTTCTTCATTGATATCTGTACAATCTTCTTCCTAGTCAGGATCATCTACTGAGAAGTCTGCAAGGAAATCTGTACTGTTTGGCCTTTTTTGAAATGTCATGATTCGAAAAGTATATCGTGCTTACCGAGAGTTATCGACCATTGTTGAACTCGTCTGGATTTCTCTCGTTTGAACAAGATTTAGTGCAAAGGATAATTTCTCATAACTCAAACTGATTGAGCTTGGAAATACTGTTTTAACTTCTGTAATGTGTAAATAAGAGTTAACAGTAGTTTCTCAATCTTAGTATACCGTGACTCTGCTGGAGTGAGAGTTTTGCTAATGAAGTAGATAGGTTTCTCCGTAAGTCGAATGAGGACTGAACTCAAGGATTCCGCAGTAATGGCAAGATATATGGTAATCCATTCTCTTTCCTTGGGTGTACTAATTAATGGCGGCTTTCCTAAATAGCGTTTGAGTTCCTGGAAAGCTGCTTCGCTTCACATTCTGTAGTCCATTCAATCTCAAGATATTTTTTAGGTTTCTTTTTCTTTGTCCCTTAACGCAGTAGGTTAAATAACCATCGACACCGATCTAAAGATTTAGAGACAAATTGATTGATTGCTGCTATCTTGCCATCTAACTTCTGTACGTCTTTCTTCGTCCTTGGAGAAGGCATAGATAACAATGCACGAATATGATCTAGGTCAGCTTCTATGTCTTGCTTGCTTATCAAATGGCCAAAGAATTTGCCTAATTGGACTACAAATTGATACTTGTTAGGATTGAGTCTCATTCTGTAAGACCAAAGAATTTTGAAGGCCTTGTGTAAATCTGCGAGATGGTTTTCCTTCTTGAGACTTTTATACAACATATCATCAATGTACACTTCCATCATTTTCCTGATATGGTCTTTGAACATCTTTGTCATCAATCTTTGGTAAGTGGCTCCTACGTTATGAGTCTGAAAGGTGTAACTTTGTATCAATAAAAACCATGCTCGGAAATAAAAGCTATTTTTTATTGATCTTCGGCTAATAGAGGTATCTGGTTGTACCCTGATGCCAGTCTATCATGGATAAAAGTTCATGCCCAGTGGTAGAATCGAGCAAATGATTGATGATTGGAAGTGAAAAGCTATCTTTCGGAGAATATTTATTGAAGTCTGTGAAATCCATGCAAACTCTAATTTTTCCATTTTTCTTCAGTACGGCGACAATGTTCGAGATCCATTATAGGTGGTTGGCTTTTCGGATAAACCCAACTTTAAAGAGTTTATCGATCTCTTTGTTGACTTCTTCTCGGAACCTTGGTGTTAAAGTTCTTTGTTTCTGCTTGGCTGCCTCAGTTTTATCTTTCAAACTAAGCTTATGGCAGGCCAAATTTGGATCAATGCATGGCATTTCGTGAAATGTCCAAGCAAAAATATCACTAATATCTTTAAGAAATTGAATAAAAGAATTACACTCTGTTGTGGGCAAAAGATTTCCAATGTAGGTGCCCCTTTTATCTCTACTAATCTCGATGCACTCCGTAGGTTCTGTGCTTGGCAGTTCATTGTCTGTAAAGTTCCCTGTAATGCTCCCTGTGATTTTTTGTAATTGTTATGCGAACTGTGGTATTGATGATTCTGCAACAGTGGTAACCGAATTTTTACAAGCACGGGCTAGTTTCTGACTGCCTTTGATTTCATAAATGCCTCCATTTCAATCAAATCATACTGCCAAATGATAAGTTGATGGGATAGCTCGCATGTTATGCAGCCAACAGCATCCCATAATCCCCAGATAGCACGATCTTGTATTGATAATGTTGAATACTATATTGAATGTTGCTTAACCAAGTATAATAGGAAGTATGATCTTTCCTGCACATTTTTCCTTAGAGCCGTTAAACTCACTGATGTCGACATCACTAGGTTGAACTTTTTTGGCCAGTCCCATCTGATCAATCGTACTTTGGAAAAGTAGTTCAATGTTGTTACCAGTATCCACCATCATTGTATGTAGCATGACATTTCTCATTTTTGAGATGATCACGAGTGCATCATGATGAGGAAAATTAACATGGCGAACGTTGCAATCTTTAAAAGAGTTCCTTGTGCGTTGGGAACTGGAAGCAGGGAGTAAGCTTTAAAAGAGTTCCTTGTCGACCATGGATAGATCGTGACATTGTCCAAGACGTCGTCTTTTACATCTGTTTAATCTGCTAATAGTATGAGTCTCGATAAAGAGGTTGATGGAGATATGGTACAAATGTTTCTCCTCTGCCATTTCTTCAACCTGTACAATTTTCGTGGGAAGCTTGTAACTTCCATTCTTGTAACTTTCAACATCCACGATGTACTCATGCATTCGTCCATTCAATAAAATATATTGTAATAGTTGTTGTAGAGTGAAGCAATGTTCTGTCTCATGATGTAGGACGTTGTGGTGAATGCAATATGATTTGTTCTTGATAGGTTGGAGATACTGGGAATTATGAAAAAACTTATCCTTTTGAAGTATAGGATATATGCTGGCTATGGTAACAGTCATCTTCGGAAGACAGGATTTTGGCATATTATTTCCTTTCCGAGGTTGATCGTCATTAGATTATGTCATCTTCCTCTCTCCTCCGTGATCAACAGGGCGATTGAAATCTTGACATATGGATTGATCTCATGCTATCAAGGTTAATTTTTGAGCTTTGTGACTTTCAGATACCATTCATTCGAGATCAATATATTTGTTGACCTTCTCAATCATGTCTTCCAAAGTTATAGGTTTATTCAGAATTAGGTACTCCTTCGCTTTACTATCTTCGAGTAAAGCATTGGTAAAGGTTGAAATAGTAATCTTTGATCGAGTCGGTTTACCTTCCTGGACAACTCCAAGAATTTCTTAATAAATGTTTCAAGCTTCTCCCTTTATATTTTCTTAAGACTGAACAGAGAATATAAGTTATCCTCCTTATCTCGCTTGTACGAGTAGTTCTTGATGAAAAGTTCCCTCAATTGCTCAAAAGTCATAATGACCCTTCTGGTAGATAATGGAACCATCGCAAAGGCTCGCCAAATAAACTGGTAGGAAAGAGCTGGCATAGAATGTGGTTAGATGTAGAATGCAAACTGAGACCATCCTAGAATTCTTAAATGTGTTCCACTGGATCATTTCCCTTGTATTTTTTTTATTTTTGGGTGTGTGTAACCCTTTGGGAACCTTGCCATCCAATAATTCTTGAGCAATCGGGCTCTTCTGTAGCCTGTTATGAATGCCTTTAGTGGTTTGAGCCTGGGCATCGAATAATTCTTTGATACATTTTTCAACATATTCCTGAGTCACGTACTAACGAGCTATAAAGGCCGGTCGTGAGACGCATCCTTCTCGAGGGTTATAGTTGTCACTTTCTTCACCTAGTCGATCATGTGTTAGAATACGAACACTTCCTCGAGGTTGCTCTTCTGCATGTTTGACTCCAGCAAGTCCTCCATCAATTCTTGGTGAATTTCATATATCAGAGCAGGCTCACCCCCATGTTGCTTATAAACTTCACCTCCCAGATTATTTGTATGAGGTCATATCCAGTCGAGAATGGAAACTTATGAAGCAGCTGGCAACTCACCTTTATTCTTCTGGGCTGCGATCTGCTGACTCTGTAAAACCTTTAACACATCTTGTACACTTGTCAGCTGCTACTCTAGAGTGGCTTGCCTTTCAGTTTTAGAGTTTAGATTGGCCTAAAATTCTGCTAGTACGGCATTTTCATCTCCAGGAGAAATTGGTGTACTCTAGTCTAGAAGCGCCATGTCGTAGAGAGATAATCAGCTATTTTCTAAGACAATGAGTTTAAGAACTCCATTCCCACAGATAACGCCAAATATAATAGCCTAATTTTATGATCCCAACTTAGTCTTTACACCAAAGATATTCAGAATGATTAGTAAACAAAGAGTAATAATTAGTACAAAGTTTAGCGCGGAAAACCTTTAAATAGGTTAAAAACCATGACCTCTCTTGAGGATTTAGAAAGAGAGAGAAATTTTATTAAGGATTACAAACTATTACAATGGAGGTTTCTAAATAGTTCTGTATAGAGTGTTTAGTAAGCATTCATCCGTCCTTCATCTAGAATTCTTTGGTCCTATTTATAGGTCTTATAATATGACTGTTTGACAACCATTTTTATCCTTAATGATAGATGTTACAATATATATTTGATAACCTTTGATATGATTGTGTAACGTTATGATCTTGCTGTTTGGTAACGGCTTCATTGATGACGGTGCATTTTATTGGCTCAAACTCTTGATGTAGAGGTCAAAAGTGATGACTAGAACTCAATAACTGTAATGTGTCATATACTGTGCCACGTGTCTATTGATGAGGTCGAGTGGTCGTATGATGGTCGAAGATGAATCATGAGTTTGAGATACAGAATAAGCCACTACACCTGTATTTATAATAAATACAAACATTTACAAAATAATTGACCTCCTACCACTACACCTGTATTTATAATAAATACAAACATTTACAAAATAATTGACCTCCTGCCACTACACCTGTATTTATAATAAATACAAACATTTACAAAATAATTGACCTCCTGGTTTAATGGGTGGTGGGTGAACTTCACGGATCATGTACAACTGCTCTATTTAACCAAGAGTAATGGTTACTGTAGAGGGACGAGATTTATAGACGTGGGCCTGACAACTTCTCGAATAGTCATACACCTTTTACTTGGTTTTGCAAGCTTTTCCTTATCGAGTCTAGAGAATATGCTACCACAATCCCTTCTTGAATGACAAGATACCTTAGACTTGACTCTATTTAGCTTGTCCTTATTGAGTCTAGGGAATATGCTACTATAATTGCCCCATTCTTGATACAATTACTTGTTGTTGTGTCCAGAAGAAACATTCAGAACGTGGTGGTTAAGGTGTAAAACAATCATGCGTCAGTTTTAACTGTAAAATAATTTATAAAATCTTGTTGATGATAATAAAATGATTTTGGATGAATTGTTGCCGATGTTCGTAGTAGTAACTAAATTTTTATCGAACGCGTTTTGGAATTTTGAAATTTAAATTGTGGTTATAACTGTCCCGTAAAAATAGGAGTTGATAAAAAGGAAATATGTGGTTCATTTATTTCAAAGAATAATGGCTAGGTGTATTCCTGTGGGTGATATATTAGGCTATAAGGAAGTGAAGGTACAGGTTCTTTTTATGAGTTTAAGAACTACATTGGTAAAGATGGAAAAAATATATGAGGTAGAGATGTATCTAGATGGCTTAGAGCAACGGTGTAATAGCCTATTGCCATTAAGGAGACGAAGGGTTCAGGACTTCGAGAAAAGGCGTGTAAAGCGTTTAAAATGGTTATCTAAAATGCCTTAAAGGAGTGTGTCGAACCGTTATGTAGGGCCAACAAATAGTGCTTTGGGTGCCGACTATTCATACTCTACTTTTTAGAAAATTTCAAAGGCGACTCATTATCTTTTGCTGTTGTTAATCTATCAAACATTAGTTCTGAGGAGATTGCAGTACTTATCAAGAGAGTAAAACTTTCAAAGGAGAAAAATTCATGAGCTGCTCACCAACAAGGTTGGTTTTGCTGTTTCAAGATTTTTTTTGTGATTCGATACTTTCTTCATGTAATGATGATTTATGTAGAAACCCTTTGTAGGTAACAACTTGAACTTTGATTTGGATGAATGAATTTGAATAAAAGTGACTAGTTGTGAAGGATTTTATTAAGAACTGTTTTAGGCTTTTTGCGTGATTTTATTAATTTTGAGATGTTACTGATGCATGTACGGTGTCGTAGATGATATTGGAGTGTTGTGAGCATTGGGCCTGATTTGGTTCTTGGTGATGTGGAGAGAGATTTGATTTGTGGAGCCGTAGGATTTGACGGTGCGACTTTGGGTCATTTCTGTAGTATAAGGGGTTATTAATTAAAGTTACAAATTTTAGGGAAAATAACTTCTTTGAATATAAGCCATATATTGCCTGATTTTACACCAGAGAAGACGAAAAATCTAATTTTTTGGATTTGGTCTCTTTTTGGCGGGAATCTCGGTGCCATATGAACATCTTCGAGAAGCCTCGTACGTTTGTCAAAACTTCAAGATAATGTATTTAGGGAAATTAGATATTTCTAAAATAAAATAATATTTAAGGTATAACTTAATAAAATTGAATTTGTGATTTGGATCGAGAAGGGATATGTAAATGTCGAAGAACTTAAAAATTGAATAAATCAACTTTTCTTTTGGTTGAGAACTAGATAGTACCAGGTAGAATGAGTAGTTGGAGAGTAATACTCGACAATAGGATATAGACTAACAGATAGGAACATGAATTGTATAAGATATGGTATCTTACTAACTTAAAAAAGGAATTCCATTTTCAGGTTAAAATAAATGTTTAAACCAGTTCAAACTGCTTATTACCTTGATGCTGACGCAGAAAGAATTTTTGAAAACCTTATCGATGTAGAACCATTAATAATCGATGTGACTACCTCTGTACAGGACTTAGGTAGGAACTACAGTGTTGGGGAGAGCAGTGTGGACATGGCTCAGGATAATCGAGCCAGGTTGGAAACTGAGGTTGTCAAGGATTCTGATGGGGAGATAACAGAAATGGATGTGAAACATGAGCCGCAACCAAGTGATCGAGAAGAATGTACTGGTAGGGGTAGAGAAGGAGGAGAAGAAGAAGAGGAAGATATGGATTTTGTTGGGGAGTGTTATGAAGATGCTGGGGAAATAAATGAAATTCTATCTTTTAAACATAAGTATGGTATCCCTGATAACATTAAGCTGGAGGAGTACCTTGGGGAAATGACTGAAAAAGAGCTCCCTATAAAGGGCATTCATGTCCATCCATAACAAATAAAGAAGGGGTTGAAGTTACCCATTCGAGCTAACAAAAAGAAGTTTTTAAACTTCTATGATGTTGCTCCTAAATAGTTTAATCCAAATGTATATGACATTTTTAGGGTGGTGGCAATGTTAAATAGTTGACTATAAGATAAGGGGGAACATGTAATTTCTGTTAATGATTTGTGTGTGTACTACACACTAAAGCAGAATCCTCAAAAAGTTGGTTATAGATATTTAGCCATGTTTCGCAAGAGGGGCAATACTTTGCCGACGACTTACTTGTTTCGGGGAACTATGAGTTCGATCCTGGAGAGCCTTTGAAGAGGAAAAGTTTCTGTCTAGGTCGTGTAAAATATGTTTGATTTTATGTAAGATAATTTGTTGTTTCTGAAGTATTACTATTTGATGAAGTACTAATTGAATTTATATATTGTTGCACGCAAAGGAAGTAGATAGGAACTCGAAGGTCACAGAGAAATTGTATAACTTTATAGTTTCCGTTGAGTAGACTCTCTTGTAACAAATCAAGGGGAGGTTGAAGAGTTATTCCAAGAAGTTGGTCTAAAAAGATCTCGAACAAAAGGTTTCGAAGTCCATCATATCGACGGAAAAATGTCAGCAAAAAATAAGAGAGTTGTTGATTCAAGTCTCCCCGGGGACTTCCAGTTCCCCGATGTCGACTACTGTGACGTAGCAGATGGCTAGGACTGGGAAGAAATGTCCTCCTAACGTACTGAAGATGAAGGCTACTAGGAATCTTGGGGATTTTGTGGAGGAGGCCCTGCGGACCATTGAGTCCTATGCTACTGGGACAACGTCTTTGGAGGAAGATTTTGCCGACTGCTTGGTTAGAGCAGATAGTTTGTTGACCTTCTTCATCAAAGGTCACAGAATAATGAATAAGGTGAGAATTTTCATACCTTATTTTGATTAACTGTTGGAAAAAACCCCATGTGTTTTCTTTGCTTTGAATGTTTAAATTTGGTGTGTTTATTTTTAGTCCCATATTGGATAAGTGCAAAGAGGATTTTCACTTTATATTGGGTTGCACACTACTATTTTGTAGCATGTATAAGTAGGTGGTGCTCTCACGCGTGTGTGAAGCGAATGTGTGAAGGCTTGCTATATGGGGATGCCCACGGGCATGCTTGCACGACCCAACCCATGACCCACCTGGACTATTTACAAGTCTACAATTTGGCCTTGGGGTCTTGGGCCATGGGCTCATGGGGATTTCTAGTTTGCACTTAGTCATTTTTTGGGGTATTTATTCAGGAGTTGGTTATTCTCTCCAAGAGTTACAACTCTTCACAGAGGTGTTTCTTGGGGTATAACCCTGTCAACAGGTGCTTCAAAAATTTACCTTCTCCTTTATAAATAGTTATTTTCTATAGTGTTTAAAACATAGAAAAATTCATGAATCTCTTTGACTTTTTATTGCTTCCTTCTTAGGGTCTTGGGCCATGGGCTCATGGAGATTTCTAGTTTACACTTGGTTATTTTTTGGGGTATTTATTCAGGAGTTGGTTATTCTCTCCAAAAGTTACAACTCTTCATAGAGGTATTTATTGGGGTATAACCCTGTCAACAGGTGCTTTAAAAAGTCACCTCCTTTATAAATAGTTATTTTCTGTAGTGTTTAAAACATAGAAATTCCCTGAATCTCTTTGACTTTTTTATTGCTTCCTTCTTGAGAGTAATATCACAGATAGTTTGACAAGCGTATCGACTTAAGTGCTTCAAGTCTATACGATTCAATCATTGTATCTTGGGAGACAGGCGCTATTAACTGTGAAGTACCATACGCAGGGTAAAATCTGCCTTAAGGAAATTACAGTGACTGCAAGCCTCGATCGTCGGTTTTCTATTTTCTTTTCATTCATTTTCGTTTCATTTCTGAATACATGTGTAACAATCTTAAGGCATATTTTATATCTTCTTTGTGTTTGAGTTTTGTAGAGATGTCGATTAACGAAACTATTATTCGTGTTCACCAAGAAAAGCTGGAGAAGTTCAATGGAGCAGAGTTCAAATGTTGGCAGCAAAATATGACCAATTGAAAATACTTCAAACAATAAGGGAAAATCATATAAAAAGAATGGGAAGAAGGGTAAAAACCCTACACTGGGACCAACTAAAAAAGACTTCAAGAAGTTTTCTGGGAACTGCCATACATGCGGAAAGAAAGGGCACCGCGCAAAGGACTGCAGGAAGAATAAAGGCGAGTCATCAAAGAACCTACCCCCTCAAGCCAACATGTCTGAAATGAAGAACCGTTCTGTTGTGGTCTCTGAACTGAACTTGATCAGTAACGCCGAGATTGGTGGGATGATATTGGGGTAACACGCCACATTTGTTCTGACAAAACCCAGTTTTTGTCATACAAAAAAGTGGACAGTGATGAAAAACTGTACATGGGAAACTCTGCAACTTCTGTGGTTAAAGGAGTTGAAAAGGTTATCCTAAAATTTACATCATGAAAAGAAATTACTCTGAATGACGTTCTACATGTTCCTGATATTCGTAAGAATTTGGTGTTTGGAGCAGTTTTAACCAAGAAGGGTTTCAGGCTTATATTTGAGTCGGACAAATGTGTATTGACTAAAAGTAAAATGTTTGTAGGAAAGGGCTACTTATATGATGGCCTATTTAAGTTCAATGTTGATGTAACCCCAATGATTATCAATAAAATTAAAGGTTATGCTTATATTCTTGAGTCATTTTTAATGTTTGGCATGCACGATTAGGCCATGTTAATACTGGTTCGTTACGCAGGTTAATAAACCTAGAACTGTTGCCTAAATTCAGCATTGATTGTAAACAAAAATGTACAACATGTGTTGATGCAAAGTTTGCAAAACAACCCTTTCATTCAATTGATAAAAGAAAGACAGTGCCTCTCAAATTAATACACAACAATTTATGTGACTTTAAATTTGTTCAAACAAAAGGTGAGAAAAAGTATTTTATTACTTTTATCGATGACTGTACTTGGCATAGTCATGTGTATCTACCCCGAAGTAAAGGTGAAATATTAGAGATGTTTACTCTTTACAAAAATGAGGTTGAAAATCAACTTGACAGGAAGATTAAAAATTTAAGTTCAGATAGAGGTGGTGAATATGTTTCATAAGTTTTTGAAGAGTTTTGTGCTTAGAAAGGAATTATTCACCAAACTGCAGCACATTATACACCTTAGCAAAATAGAGTTGCTGAGAGGAAAAATAGAACTTTTAAATATATGGTAAATGTCATGTTGATTAGTTCTGGTTTGCCACAAAACTTGTGGGGGGAAGTTTTACTTTCAGCAAACTATTTACTCAATAAGATTCCCCATAAGAAGACTAATAGCATTCCTTATGAACTTTAGAAAGGTAGAGTGCCTTCCTTTAAATTCATGAAAGTGTGGGGGTGCCTTTTAAAAGTACAAGTTATAGTTCCCAAACATGTGAATTTGGGACCAAAAACCATTGACTGTATTTCTGTAGGCAAAGCTAATAATAGTAGTCCATTCAGATTTCTAGTATACAAGTTAGAGATTACTGATATACATGAGAATACATTCATAGAATCACATGATGCTATATTCTTTGAGACTATTTTCCCAAGCAAGAAGAGTGATACTGCAAATTCTTTGAAAAGATCACATGACGTTGCTTCAAGTAGTGATCTTCAGCTTGAAAGTTCTGAGCAAACTCCACAACAAACTTCTAAATAGGCTATAGAACTTAGACGTGGCAAACGGGTTAAGACCGCATCCATAAGAATCGGTTCAGAGTATATAACTAACCTATTAGAGAATGAACTTCAAACCTTTAAGGAGGCTATGTCAACTCCAGAGCCTCCTAGTTGGAAAGAGGAAGTGCATAGTAAAATTGATTATATTATACAAAATCATACGTGGGAGTTGGTAAATCTTCCACCTGGAAACAAACCAATAGATTGCAAATGGATCTTTAAGATGAAGATGAAGCCTGATGGTTCTATAGACAAGTACAAGGCGCGACTTGTTGTTAGGAGATTTAGGCAAAAGGAAAGCCTAGATTATTTCGACACTTATTCACCAGTTACAAGGATAACGTCTATACGAATGTTGATAGCTATTGCAGCTTTGCATAAGCTTGAGATACATCAAATGGTTGTGAAAACTATTTTTTAACGGTTAATTAGATGAGGAAATTTATATGAACCAACCTGAAGGTTTTATTGTCAAAGGACAAGAACAAAAAGTTTGCAAACTTGTGAAGTCCTTATATAGATTAAAACAAGCGTCCTTACAATGGCATGCAAAGTTTGATCATGCTATGAACAATGACGGATTTAAAATCAATGAATGTAACAAATGTGTTTATTATAAATGCATTGATGTTACATGCGTAATTGTATGTCTATATGTAGACGATATGCAGATTTTAAAGACTAATATTAATGTAATAAAGTCCACAAAGAAAATACTGACCAGGAACTTCGACATGAAGGACCTAGGTATTGTAGATATTATTCTTGGAATTAAGATTAATAAGACATCACAGGGAATTATATTGTCATAAGCACATTATATAGAAAAAGTGCTTAAGAAATTCAATAAGTTTGAATGTAAAGGTGTTAAAACACCATTTGATAGAACTTAAAACTTAACAAAAAACAAGGGAGAAAGCGTTTAGTACTCACGTATCATAAGCAGTCTCATGTATATTATGAACTGTACCAGACCAAATATTTCTTATACAGTAAGTAAACTGAGTCAATATAGTAGTAATCTGGGAGATGCACATTAGGTAGCACTAGTTAAGGTTTTTAAGTACTTGAAGTACACCTTACACTATGGTTTGCACTATACTGCTTATCCAGCTGTACTTGAAGGATAAAGTGATGCAAACAGGATATTAGATTCTGACGAGTCAAAATCTACTACTGGATATGTCATCACACTTGGAGGTGCAGCATTATCATGAAAATCTTATAAATAAACATGTATAGTTTGCTCCACGATGGAATCTGAGTTTATTGCTTTGGATAAAGCTAGAGAAGAAGCATAATGGCTTCGAGTGTTTCAAGAGGATATTCCTTTATGGCCACTACCTGTGCCTGCTATATATATGTATTTATTATGATAATCAAGCAACACTAACAAGGGCAAAGAATCAAGTATATAATGGTAAATCATGGCATATACGTCGCAGGCACAATACCGTTAAGCAGTTACTTGCGAATGGAATAATATCCATTGATTTTGTAAAATCTTAAGGCAACCTAGCAGATCCATTTACAAAAGGGTTGTCAAAAGGGCAAGTATACTGCACGTCAAAAGGAATGGGATTAATACGGCCAATCCACGAGTAATCTCAATGGTAACCTAACCTAGTTGATTGGAGGATCCCAAGAACTTGATTCAATAGAAAAACTTGTTAAGGGTTATTCACCTAAGCACTGTGGAGAATAGGTCTCCATCTTATTCCTAATGTAACAGTACAACCTGCAGAGATTGTCAGGGTAAACTTTGTTTTTAATGATTCCTATAGCCTGTGTATACAAGTAGAGTATGGAAGGGTACTCTTAATAGGAAATCACCTATATGAGTGAGTAGTGAGGGCCACTTCCATGAGAATTGAGATGGCTAAATTCTCTAATAACACTCATGAATCCAAGATTGTCCAGGGCCGAAATGGACATAACTCTTAGAACTGTCTGTGACAGGAATGGAACTGTGAGAATATTATTGTCTAGGCTAACACCAATGGCTAAACAGTTTAAGACATCATGTTTACTGATTAGCCAAGTATATCCGATAGTCTTTCACTAGAGAAGGTTCAAGTCCACAAGACACCTTCTTCGATGCAGCGTCATTCCTAACCTTACTCTTATTATTTTTTTTTCTTTTCGAATTTACCATTTTTATTCAAAAGTGGGGGATTGTTGGAAAAACCCCATGTGTTTTCTTCTTTTTGAATGTCTAAACTTGGTGTGTTTATTTTTAGTCCCACATTGGATAAGTGAAAAAGAATTTTTACTTTATATTGGGTTGTACACTACTATTTTTGTAGCATGTATAAGTAGGTGGTATCCTCACGCGTGTGTGAAGCGAGTGTGTGAAAGCTTATTATATGAGGACGCCCATGGGCTTGCTTGCACGACCCAACCCATGGCCCACCTGGACTATTTATAAGTCTATAATTAAGCCTTGGGTCATGGGCTCATGGGGATTTTTAGTTTACACTTAGTCATTTTTTGGGGTGTTTATTCAGGAGTTGGTTATTCTCTCCAAGAGTTATAACTCTTAACAAGGATCTTTCTTGGGGCACAACCGTGTCAACAGATACTTCAAAAAGTTACCTTTTCCTTTATAAATAGTTATTTTCTGTAGTATTTAAAACATAGAAAAATACCTGAATCTCTTTGATTTTTTCATTGCTTCCTTCTTAAAAGTAATATCACAGATAGTTCGACAGGCGTATCGACTTGAGTGCTTCAAGTCTATATGATTCGATCATTGTATCTTGGGAGACAGGCACCATTAACTGTGAAGCACCATACGCAGGGTGAAATCTGTCTTTAGGAAATTGTAGTAACTGCAAGCCTTGATCGTCGGTTTTCCATTTCCTTTTCGTTCATTTTTGTTTTATTATGATATATATATATATATATATATATATATATGCATAACATTAATGAAGTTACTTCTGTCTTAGAGGTCTCACATTATTACTATCATGCAAATCAAGAAGTTATTAATCGATGGAAAGCCCCATCTTCTTGGTACCGAGGCTTTGGCAAACCAGCTGCTTATCTACAAAAACATTAAGAAAGAACTGGTCAAAGAAAAAAATAAGCTGGTGTAGGAGAAGAAAAGCTTGGAAGCAAAGCGGAAAAAGCTGAAGCTTGGCACGGTGGAGTCGAAGGAGACTATCGTTCGCGAGGATAAGAAAATATGGGAGGCGGAGAAGAGGAAGGAGTTCGAGAAGATATGGATTGATCTTGCAAAGGTGATTGAAGATGTATTGGCCCTGTAAAAGGCCAATTTTGATAACGATGTTCGTGAGCAGATCTTATATGTATGCAAGTCGATGGAAGTAGAAAGTGCCAAGATTCTTGCTGAAGCTAACGTGGAAGGATTTTTACAAAGGGTTGGCTGCCGCCACAGAGGACATTTGTCGACTCTAATATAGAGGAGGTGGTTCTTAAGATCGAAGCTCGTACTCTTGTGTTACTTGAGGGTATAGTTTAAGAGGAGGTTATTGATTAGTTGATACCTGTGTTGCCAGTGAAGGTTGTTACTCTTACTCCTTCTCTCGAGAAATAGAATGAGAAAAAATAGTACTTTTCTTTTATTTTTGTTTTTGTTTAAGTTTAAAAGGATTTTTGTGTACAAGTGGTCGATGGGACCTGATACTTTGGTTATTTGGTTTGTTTAAGGATATTTGGTGACTAGTTTGAACATTGACAAAATAGTTTTTTATCGATCGATAAGTGTAATAATCGAGGTGATTTACTTAAAGAAGTATAACATATTATTAGTTAGAAGTTACATAAAATTCCCATGTAAGGGATGTCTTGAGTGTAGTGAAAGAAAGGCCATTAGGTTGCTTTTGCGGAATATAGGAATAAGTATCAGATATAGTTCCTCCATGGGATATCTAGTGTGAGTTATAAGACAAACATGTTATGAATTGTTAAATGTAGTAATGATATACAATTGGAGGTTCCTGTAATAGGAGACCTACTTGTTGAAGAGATAATATTGAAGCTGACATACATCTGTTCAAGTGTTGACAAAATAATGAAACATAGAGCAGATGATTTATTGATGGTAAAGATAATTATTTTATTGAACTAAATCAAAATAGATTACAATTCTTATCTATAGAACATTTTCATATGTGTTTTATTCCATGGGAATTTGAATTGTAGTTCATTTTTAGTCATTAACCAGTATATTCCACTATCGATGTTATTACTGAAAATGTAAGGACCTTCCTAATTCTCTGAAAACTTGCCCGAGTTTTTGGGCCGAGTACTGTCCAGAATTCGTCGAAGGACAAGATCGCTTATGTCAAATGTACGTTTCCTTGCCTTCTTGTTGTATAACTTTTTAAAAGTATTCTGGTATCGCCCCAAGTTTGCAATTGCATGATCACGAGTTTCTTCGATCCAATTGAGATTACAGAGAAGTCCAAGCTCATTTTCCTCATCTATGATTCATCTTCGAGCGGTTGGGAGTTCGAGGTCTGAAGGGATTACAGCTCAGTACCAAAGGCCAACATAAATGGTGTACAGCCTGCAGATGTTCGAGGTATTATTCTATATGCCCATAAAACGCTAAGTAGCTCTTTGATCCATCTGCCCTTCTTTTCATCGAGGTATTTTTTTAATCCTGACTTGATGTTTTTATTAATAACCTCAGCTTGGCCATTTCCCTGTGGATGGTAAGGTATCGAAGTAGTCAACTAATTTTGTATTTGTGAAGGAATAAAAGGACTTTGCTGCTGATGAATTGTTTTCCATTATCAAATCTTATCATTTGTGGACAACCAAATCTAGTTATGATATACTCCAATAAGAATATGTTTACTGCATTCTCATCAGTGTGACAAAGTGGTACAGCTTTGACCCATTTTGTAAAATAGTATGTAGCCACGAGGATAAATTTTCCATTTCCCGATGCAGGGTGGAATGGACCAATGATGTCGATGGCCCATCTTTTAAATGGCCAGAGGACATTGCTAACATGTAGGTCGAGAGCTGAACTTTTGATGCCTTGTGCGTGGATTTGGTATTTGTAGCATTTGCGAACAAAGTCTTCCCAGTCTTGTCTCATCTTCGGCCAGTATAAACCTTGTGTAAATACTCTTTGCGCAAGTAATTTTTCCTGAGATATGTGCTACTCAAATTCCTTCATAAAGTTCATTAATCTTGATTTGGGCTTATTTTTTAGAGATGCATTTGATCACAGGGCCTCCACCTATAATTCAGTATAGCACTCGTCCTTTAACTTTGAATCTTGGACATTTGGCTAACAAAGATCGAACTTTTTCTTTATTCTCGGGGAGGGTATTAGAATTGAGATATGTAAGAAATGACTTTCTCCAATCTTCGAAATCGTCAGTATCAACAACTTGGATTTGTATGGCATAGTTTGTTTCGAGACTGGAATGTTTGATAACTTCAATATTTAGTATTCATTTCTCACTATCTTCGAGCATTGCAGCAATGTATGCCAAAGCATTGGCATGTCATTTTTTTGCTCGGGGAAAATATGAAATTGTGGCGTATTTGAATTTCTTCATTTTATCTTCGATAAGCGCAATGTAATCAACCATTTTGTCTATTATTTTAAATATTTTGTTGCAATGGTTGGCTATGAGTAATGAGTTCACGTAGATAGTTATTTCTTCTGCTCTCGGCACCAGTACGAGGTCGAGGCCATGTAAAATAGGCTCATACTCGGTTTCATTATTTGTTGCATAGAACTTGAATTTGATTGCTTTCTCAGTTTGATGATTGAATGGTGTAACAAGAACTATGCCAATCCCTGATCCTCATGGTCCTACAGATCCGTCTGTAAAGAGTCTATAGCCTGTATTTTTGGACCATGCGTCTGATTCTACAATTGAGTCATCGGTGAGGACTTCCTTGAGGTCCTCCCATTCAGGGTTTTCCACAGGAAAAAATTTCTAGAAGTCGGCATCTGCCTGTCCTTTAATCAAAATATATGGCTCAAAGGTGATATAGTATTCGCCTAGGAAAACAGACCACTGTTGGACCCTTCTGGACTTCTCTTTTTTGGATCGTACTAGCTTAAAGGGAAATTTGGTAATTACTTTGACAGGGTGTGCTTGAAAATAAGGTCAAAGTTTTTGGGAACTGTACACTAGGGCTAACAGCTACTTCTCAGTTAATGTATATCTTTTTTCTGCAGGCATGAGAGTTTTGTTAATGAAGTATATTGGTTTTTTCAAACCATTATTTTCTTGAATAAGGACAGAACTGATAGTCTTCAGTTGTTGATAAATACATTATTAGTATTTTGTCATCGATAGGAGTACTAATTATGGGAGGACGCCCCAAATATCTTTTGAGATATTAAAATGTCAATTTGCATTCTGGAGTCTAGGTGATTTCCTTGGGTTGTTTCTTTATCATTGGTGATGGGTTTCCCCAAAGAAGGAGGTAAAGAAGTTTGCATCGATCAAATGAGTTTGAGATAAACCTGTAGAGAGTTGTAACTTTCCCTGTAAGTTTTTGGACATCTTTCATGGTTCGTGGTGATGGCATGGCCATCAGTGCTTTGATTTGTTCTAGATCGATTTCTATCCCTCTTTTGCTGACCAAAGGTCCCAGGAATTTCCTAAATGAAACACCAAATTAACATTTTTCAGGGTTTAATTTCATGCGATATGTTCGAAGGATGTCGAAGATTGTTTGGAGGTGGATACAGTAATCCTCTCGTTTCAGGCTCTTGCATATCATGTCATCGATATAGACCTCCATGATTTTTCCCAAGTGATCTTTAAGCATATTTGAGACAAGTCATTGATATATTACACCAGCATTTTTCAGTCAAAATGGCATGATGGTATGATAGTAAAGGCTTCTCTCTGTTATGAAGGTGGTCTTCTTCTCTTGATCTTCTTCGGAAAGTGGGATATGATTATACCCCAAAACTGTATCCATCATAGAGAGAAGCGCATGTCCTGCTACGGAGTCGAGAAGTTGATGAATTAAAGGAATGGGGAAATTATCCTTAGGTGTGAATTTGTTTGGTTCGGTAAGGCCCACACATACCCTAATTTTCCCATTCTTTTTCAGGACCATGACTATGTTCGAGACCCACTTAGGATATTTAGTTTCACAAATCAATCTAACTCAAAGAAGTTTATCAATTTTTTCATTAATTGCTTCTCGGAGCCGGGGGGCTAAGTTACAATGCTTCTGCACTACAGACTTGTTGTCGGGGATGAGGTTCAGCCGATGGCATACAATAGAAGGTTCAATTCTGGGTAGTTCTTGAAAAGATCATACAAAGACATCGACATATTTTTTTAACAACTGTAAGATAGTTTCTTTTTCTTCTGATGAGAGCTTAGAGTCAATAAAAGTACTTTGTCCTGGTCCATCAAGCTCTATAGATTCTACTATTTTAGTATTGTGTTACTCGAATGTGGGAGGTAGTTTTTGCTGTAATTGTTATGCCTTTAGAAGCTTTGATACATCAGAGTTTGTGGTGGTATTTTTGCCCATTCGTATTATCACTTGACTCCCTTTAATTTCATAGACTTCATGATCTATTGGGAAACGCAATTCTAGATGATATGTTGAAGGTACTGCTTTGATAGAGTGAAGCCAGCTTCTTCCTAGAATTCCCAAGTATTTTGATTCGGTATTGATGATAATAAATTTAACGAATGTGGTTTCTGGCCCTACTTGAATAGGTAATATGATCTCTCCAAATGATGATTATTTTAAACCATTGAATCCTATGATGGTTGTGGTTGAAGCTTTGACTGAGTCTTTGAGGCCTAGAATGTTAACTGTCTTCTTGAATTAGCACGTCAGCTATACTTCCAGTGTCTACGAGGAGTGTATATAGGTAGTCATGTCCCACTTTAAGCATTATCATTAACGGGTCGTCATGAGGGTACTTGGCATGGCTGGTGTTGAAGTATTTGAAGGAAATATGATATGGGCATTTGGCTTTGTTAAAGCTGGGTAGATGTCTGGTAGATTTCTCAGATGATGTCATCTTGTAGCATGATGTGATTCTATCAACTTTCTTTCGCTTCTTGCCTTTTTCAATCTCAATCATATAAAGATAGCAAGCTTGACCTTGTCCCTGCCCTTGTTTAACTTCTTTTCTTTTTGTTTCTTCTTCGAGGAACTTTTTGGCATCGATGACGTACTCGTGGAGCCTCCCTGCAAGGACAATATGGTAAAAAAATGCGTATAAGAGAGTAATTATAGTTGTCGGTCTTATGGCTATGGACATTATAATACTGGCACAAAGGTTTATTTAAGATGTCTAGAATTTCCTACGCCACTCAAAATAATTTATCTCCCCTTAGTATTGGTAAGATGGCAGACAGGGTGGTTATCATAGGAGGCAGGATGGGGATATGTCTATCTTTTTTCCCATCTTTTCCTTTGATGATGTTGTTGAAACGCCTATGTTGCTTGACAACAACATTTCCTACTGGTTTTGAGTGTGGTGATGAAAGTATATCATTTGAATGAATAACAAAATAGCTTTTCATTTTATCCTTCTTGGATCATTCAAGCTCGATGTAGTTATTAACCACATCGATCATTTCGGTGACTGTCTTGGGCTTGTAAAGTGTAAGCTCTTCTCGAACTTTAGAATCGATGTAGAATGTTGAAGTAAATGCCGGTACGACAATCTTTGGATCTGAATTACTAATCTTTTCTTGCAAGAAACGTTTGTAAAAGTTTACTAGAGATTCTTTCGCACCTTACTCAAAAAAGAACAAAGAATCAAATGTTATTTCACACTTTTTAGTTCTTTTACACCTTGAAGTGAATGTCGTGACACTCTATCTGGATTCCTTGATCGAGATCTTGAAGTTTGATTTCATTCTTCCCTTGGCATGCTATCCCTATGTGAAGCTCTGGATCGATGATCACTTTGGGCTTGAGAAGGTGATCCTTGTCGACCAGTAAATCGATCTTGTTACCTTTGCAGACTTTCAATTTTTTTTGATGGGTTTGACTCTGCTGTTCCAGGGGTTTCCTCCTCTCCTCTCTTTCGACTTGGAAGGCTTAAGCGTGAATTCGTTAATCTTCGAGCCGCTGAACCATGTCAAACTCCATCTACTTCTGAAACTTGATAGCAACATTGTATAAATTAATTATTTTTGGTAAAATACCAGTTGGAATGTCCTCACTGCTCCTCCGGGCACTAGAGGTACTTTTGAGGTTCACATTGGTCATGATAGTGACTGTTCGGAATGAGATTTGGTAAAGAAAAAAGTAGGTATTTCCTACAGACGGCACCAATTGCAATGGCTAGTTTTTCGATTGGCAAACTTTGCCAATACTTCTAGTAATGAGGTTATGGTGATTACGTAAATAAAGCTAGAACACACTAGATATTACGCAGAAACTCAGTAAAACCTGAGAAAAACTACGACCTCGAGGAGGATTTTAGGTATAAATCCAATATGTGCTAGATTATTACAATTGTAGAAAGATTTGATATGTCTAATCAAGAATAATATCTCTAAAAACCACCAGCATGTTGACATCTTCTCTGCCTATATTTATAATAGATACAGACATTTATAAAATAATTGACCTCCTGGTTTAATGGGTGATGGGTGAACTTTACAGATCATGTGCAACAGCTCTATTTGACCAAGTATAACGGTTACTGTAGAAGATCAAGATCTATAGACATGGGCCGACAACTTCTCGAATTGTCATACACCTTTGACTTGATTTTACTAGCTTCTCCTTATCGAGTCTGTGGAATATACTACTACAAGTCTATGAAATCTCGTTATGATATATTATATTCTAACAAATCATTGTAACTTAGAAGTACCTCAGAAATTTCTCTTCATCACTAGATGTCATAATATAATGAGATTATGCCAAAACCACCAAAAATTGATAATATCAAAAATATCAAAAACGCATATACCAATACCCAAACCAAAAAATGTACCAAAAATTACCAAAACCAAAGTATACCAAAAAAACTAAAAATACCAAAAAACTGATGGTTTGATTTTGGTTTCTATACTTGGTAAACCGAACGGTTTGGTTTTGGTTTTGGTATTACCTTTGGAGTTTTGGTTTTGGTATTAGTATTTGTGAAATACCAAGCCAAACCGACCGATACCCACCCCTAGTAAAATGTTATATGGACACAATCATTCTCTTACAACTACGAAGAAATCATAAATACTCAAATCACAGAGAAAAGTAAAGGAAGTACATGTTACAGAAATTGAGAATTTAAATGTTGTGGGTATCACGCCGATAGATGGTTTCGATTACATGGTTCAACAAGCTGGGGGTCATGCTAATGTTGGTTTTACACATGTTGACTACAAAAATTTGCTTCAGAGGATGCGGAGAGAAAAACTTGGAATGGGAGATACGTGTGAAGTTTCGAGCTATTTTACAAAGAAGCAGTCGGAAAACCCAACGCTCTTGTATGCCTTGATGGTTGATGATGATAACCAATTGACGAATCTCTTTTAGACGTACGCGATGTCAGTGATAGACTATAACTACTTTGGCGATGTTGTCATTTTTTATTCAACTTATCAAACAAATAAATATTACAGGCCGTTTGTACCACTCGTTGGCATGAATCATCACAAACAAATAATCATTTTTGGTTGAGCGTTGTTAATAGATGAAATAACAAAATCTTTTGTGTGGCTATTAGAAACCTAGATGAAAACTATGTCTGGAAAGAAACTAAAGACAATATATTCTTACATATCAGTATGCAACAATGGCAAAAGCCATCTCAATCGTCTTCCCAAAAACATGTCATTAATTATGCATCTAGCATATATTTCAAAATGCTGCAAAACACATTTCTAATGAGTACAAAAAGAAAGGTTTTCGACATTTTTTCACAAGTGCATATACAACTATGATACGGAAGATGAATTCCTTTCTGGGTGAAAAAAATGTTGGAGGACTTCAGCTTATCAACAAGCAAATGGTTATTTGATTTGTTCAAGATATGTCACAAATGGGCACTTGTGTATGGATGTGACAATTTTTGTGCAGACATGACTATTACTCAGCGTAGTGAAAGCATCAACAAGTTCTTAAAGAAGTTTGTAAAGAAAAAGTATTCTATGACACAGTTTGTTACCCATTATGAAAGGGCACTGGCATCTCAGCATCGTGGAGAGTTGGTAGCAACTTTTGAGGCAATTAGAATAATTCCCAAATTATTTATCTCATCACCTGTAGGAGCACACTCCCACTAACAACGAGGTGGGAGGTCATTGAACGACCCCTCCATTTAAAGCAGGAACACTCCAGCTTGCGTCGACCGGCCAGGTTATCCTGCGAGCTCCCTGTTAACGATAAGCAGGTCTTGGGTTGGGACTCACCTTACAACCATAGAGCTGTTACGAGCACAACTGACAATAAGCCATTCACTAACCCCTCTACCCGCATGAAAATATAGAAGCCTACGACTCTAAAGGGATACCTTAGGAATTACACAGAGCACATGAGTAGGGGCACTCCTAGGTCAAGCCATCCCTATAAGTAGAAGTGGGGAAGTAGCCCAAGGGGGGATCTTCTTCTTCTTCTTCTTTTTCTTCTTCTTTTTCTTTTGCCTCATCCTCTTCTTCTTTAAGAAAGAGAACTAGCTAAGTCAAGGAGACAGAGAAAAACCTGGAGAGAGTCGAATGGTGCCCTCCTCCAGTGGAAAGTATCAATCCCAAAACGAGTATACACTCATTGTTGTCCCTGAGAGGAGCCACATGACTACAATTGGCACCGTCAACGTTCCTACCTTCAACCTCTACCGAGAAATGATGGTGGTTTCTACCCAAAACCAATCCCAAGGGCAGGCTATGGCTGAGATACGAGCCGCATTATTATAGTTACAGGAAAAGATATCCACTAAGAAGGACCAAATCTTCCAACTCCAATAGGCCAACGATAAACTTTGCGATACCCTCATCGCAAGACCTTAGCAGCCGCCCAGCGGACCGGCGGTCTCCGCTTCAGCAAGTCTATGCCACATGGTGCCACACTCAGTAACGGTATTTTACCCCTAGTTTATGGTCTAGTATGCGAGCACCAGCCTATGCCACTTTACCCTCCCCCCCTGCACACCATGTGATAGACCCACCTCAGCAATGACCCAATTACCAACTTAGCTACAATGACCCGCTGCCACCGGTCCCTAAGCCTCACAGTACGGCAGAATGCGACCCCCTACTCCTGTAGCCGAATTTAAAACTTGGCATGGCGACGGCTATATCCACCCCCCATAGTGGCACCAACCACACAACCCCGATGACCCCTCTTACCCACCTGGGCACGGCTACCGACCCCACACTTAATGATATCTCGCCAACAATGACCGATTCCACGATCGGTACCCTAACACGCCTCCTTACGAGTAGCATCACGAGAGCTACTACGACGAATCATCCACCAGATATGAGGCTGCTACCAGATGGGACACCGGTATCAATGACCAACTACCATTAACAGCCACCTTCATGAAGGCGTTAATCAAAAATATGTAAGGTACTGATCCTACTAGACGATTAACCACGGAGACCCTCCGCCGGATCTACAATACACCTTTCACGGCGGCCATCCAAAGCTATGTCCCGGGTTAGAGCTACTCCAGGCCAAAAGTAGAGGCCTTTACCAGGAGTCAGAACCCCGGCCAATATCTCTCCAAATTCTAGTACAGCATCGACCTACAACATCAAGGTGATAAGCACATGTGCCGCCTGTTCCCCTCGACCTTATCCGATGGAGCCCACACCTAGTTTCAGAGTCTCAAACCCAACTCTATCACCACGTTTAAGCAACTCTCGTTGGCTTTTATCAAAAAGTACCTACACAACCAACAATCCAAGAAGTAGTTAGCAGAGTTATTTTCTTTGAAGCAGCAGTTCAGTGAAATCATCGACTCCTTCATCTCAAGGTTTAAGAGTGAGTTCACCCTTATTGAATGGGTTGATTCCCCAACCGACTGTTTCACCTTCATGGGTGCCTGCCTTCCCGATTCTAAACTTCGTGAGGCCTTGCATATGAATCACCCCGAAATACTTGAGAACCTTTACAAGAAGGTTTGAAAATACCATAACGTGGAGGCAGATAATCGAGTTTCTTCCTCGCAAACAGCCGCCCTCCTCAGTACTTCCTTTGCACCCTCGCCTGTCGCTTGCCCCGATACTTCTAAGCACTCAAGGGATCTACAACGCGACCCTGATGATAGCAGGAACAAAAGGCGCATGGGACGCAATTGCTGAGATAAAACAGAGCCCTCACGGGATGGAAGACCCATAGCCCCAAGGTAGGAATGGTATTGCCCCAGCGATATTGCTCTCAAACGGGCGGAACTCCTCGTCGTCATCAAAAATGACCCCGACTATAGGAAACTGTATCCAAAGCCTAGCCGCCCCGAACGCCCATATTGCACACACCACGACATCCATGACCATGCTATCGAGGAGTGTTATAATTTCATTAATATGACTGAGACTTGGTTATGCCAAGGGCGCTATATCCAGTACCTCAAGTGAGCAATCCTACTTGTCGACAGATTCCCTCACAGACCCCTCGACCAGCCCGCAACAACCGTCCAGGCATAGGGGCATGTGGCAGTGTGTGAAATGATCTTAGGGGATCTCAACAAAGTACCATCACGGCATGGAATTTCCAACTCCACAAGGTTGTATTATCGCCTAAGCGAGAACCAACATACGGCCTACAGAATTAAGGCAGGTACCGAGATGTCATACGAGCAGGTAATACATTTCACCGACAACGATCTTGGTTCAGTCTCCTATCCACATGATGGCGCTTTAGTCATTTGGTTTATAATAGGGGGTGTCCTCATTAAGCGCATTCTGGTAGACTTGGACAGTGGCGCCAGCATCCTATATTATGACTCCTTCAGAAACATGAACATGCAAGATTGCCTGGGACCATCCAAAATAGAGATCTCAGGTTTTAACAGGTCCATTGAATGGGCTATGGGGGAGCTTGTCACTTAGGTATAGGTCGGTCCAGTCATGGTACCCACCACGTTTGTTGTCATCAACAGCCCCACAGTCTATTACAATGGAATCCTGGGATGCAAATGGATCCACGTTATGAAGGCGATCCCCTCTTCCTATCATCAGGTAATACGCTTCCTCACAAAACAATTCCCAAATTATTTGTCTCTTCACCAATGGTTAAACAAGTTGCAGAAAACTATACACAATTCATGTTTGAAAAGTTTGAAAGTGAATATAAAGATCAACTTCTATGCAAGATTAAAGATTGTAGATTCGATGACACGATTTATTGGTACGAAGTTACGTAAGAAAGGTATATGAGAGGTATTGTTACATTTGACTTTGCAGTTTCTAAAGTTATGTGCAGTTGCAAAAAATTTGAATTTACTGGAATCTTATGTCGCCATATCATAAAAGTATTGTATCATAGAAATATACATGAAATCCCAATCCAATACATCATCAAGAGATAGACTAAGGGAGCTAAAGGCGGAATTATAAGAGATCAAGGTGGCAATCCAATTCTAGTTGATCCTTGTACAAATATATCGTTGTGTTACAATGAACTTTGTCGTAAAGCAATTAGCTTTGTACTCAATGGTTCAGCCCATGAGGAATTGTATTTGTTAGCTATGAGGTTGTTGGGTAATGGGTTACAAGAACTTGATATTACTACAAAGAAAATCGAAGAAGCTTCCAAAGATGTCTCAAAGTCAAAGAATGTGCCTCCCCATAATAGACCGAGTGGAGAAGAAACCTTGAATGTAATGGAAGGAAGTGAAAGAGGTTGATCATCGGCTGCAAGAATAATAAGTGGATTAGAAGTTTCCCAAAAAAAGAAAAAAAAATACGGGAAAAACGGTTTCAATAAAGTAACAAATCCGAAGAGAATCATCTAAAGAAAAGACAAGATATAAGAAGTAATTTTTTGTTTAGTATTATTTTTTTAATATTCTTGTTATAGAATATATTATTCTTACACTATATATTTTCTTATGAATGTTACAAATGTAGGCGCACTATATGAAAGTCACGAAAATAATTATATTTTCAATCCAAGTTTCGTCGAGGGAGATGTTCATCCAAATATGCCCCTAAGTCAAGATATTCAAGTATATTTTAAAACTCATTAGTTAGTTTTATATCAATTTTTAATTACTAGCAACTTATAATCCAAAACATTTTATCATAGATGTCACATGGTTCTTTAGTTCCTGCATTTGATCTTGACTCATTTGATGTTGATGATATTTCTCATGGAAACTTTTGCCAATTGTTGCAACAAGTAAGAGATAAATCTTCCTAAGCTTTCTTATTAATTGTATTCTATCAATTTATTCAAGTTGAGCTTTGTTATTTGTAATATTATATTAGATAGTATGCAACTAGGGGTCTCCCCGGTCCTCAAAAAACTTACCACCTCGTACTTACTCTCAAGAAAGTATTCACGAATCTACTCAGGTACATGATGTTAATATTCACGGGTCTATATCAAATTTAATTTTAAGAATAAGGCATGCATCTTATAGTTTTTTATTTTTATTGCTCAGGGTATGTCGCGGGAATCACTATATACCAAATTACACTAGATCCTACTACTATATTTGACAAGGTAAACTTGTAGTTAGTTTGGCGTTATGCTTATATACTAAGCACTCTTTAACAACCTTAAATTAATTGTATATATGAGGGCCATGAGATTGGAGAGCCTCCACTACTACCTCGTAGGAAATTAGATTTTCAATCAAATGAGGATGGGTGAGTTTACAAGTATATTTTGCACCAATTTTTTTCCTCTCGTGTTATATATAAAAACAACCCTTTCTGAGTAGGTACGAAACGTAGTTTCTTGTGACTTAAGTTTCTTGGGTTAAAATTCTTGTTCTTTTACGAGCTAATTATGGTTTTATTTGTTTCTTGTAATAGCAGGAATAAAAATCCATGAATTTGTGAGGACTTAGTTTACATGAAAGATCTAAACAGTTCCCAATCTATTTTGCATGGAATATAAAGGCATGAAGTTGTATGGACTTTATTAGTTTAAGTGAAAGAAATAAGCAAAGCAACTCCCATTTATTTTGCATGAACCTATTCTCTTTATTTAAAGCTAAGTTGGAATGACTTTAGTTTTACTTTATGGTTGAATGATTTATCTTTCCACTATTTTGTCAGTTTGTGCAACCTATGTGTTACTTTATCTATACTCATGTGTGATGGGAGGAATACACCTTGAAGAGTACTTTAAGATTAGTACAAAATAGTTTATTTAGAGATTAGTCCTAAGGGGGTAAAGAAGGTATTAAGAAAAAAATAGAGTTAGTGGGTGGGAGGAGAGTTGGAGATTCCACGTGTCCATTTATTTTGTGAAGGAGCATGTAGGTACCCCTACTCCCACGAGTCGCAAAGCGAACTCATTAAATAAAGACTTTTCATCTTCTTGTAACTCAAATGCATTTAACTTTAACAGCCCCAACTGATAAAGAAAAAATAAATAACACAGTGCTTGAATGATGATGATGGATTGGTTGCTTCACCCAAGTGAATCCGAGAGAGAGTGTTATTAGGATAAGGCCTTGGCAACTGAAGAAGAAAATGCTAAAACAAAGCCACAAATAAGTATTAGTAGATAAAAGTAAGGAAGATGAGTTCATAACCGCTTTGATTGAGTAGGATAAAAAACTACAATTAGGGACTATTTCTTCTCCCTTCCCACTAGAGCTGCCGCAAAGAAGATGGAGGATACATCCCAAGAGAAGAGGACGAGGGAGACGGGGAAGAGTAATAAGAAGAAATCCAGATCCTTACATAATAGGTTGCTTAAAAATTGCTAACAAGAAGTTAGAAAAAGTTGAGGACGATAAGTAATCCACCGATGGGATTGAGCAGGATGAACAACAATAGGAGGGAATGTGCCTTAGGGTCTGGGTTCACCCCTCTCATAGTTGTCTAAGCCTCGAAAGGGGGTTAGCAGGGGAGTAGTGGATCTAGTGGGCGACCAATCAGATCGGGCAAGAAGCAGCAATTATAAGCATTGGGTAATTTTTTCTTTTTGGGTTTAATTTGATCTTTGTTTATTTGTTCAGTATTTTAAGGTGTTAATGGTGCTTATTGGGGGCTGGAGTTGGTCTTCGGAATTATTGGGAGTGGAATTACTGCAAATATAATCACTGTTTAAGCTGGTGAGCTAGGTTATTAAATTCATATTGTTGCTAGTGTAATGGTCATTGTATTTCGATTAGTTGTGTGGTCATGAAAAGGATAAAAATTATAGGTTTTCATTTGTAAAAAGATGTTATCATTCCACCATTCATATAAATTCCCAAAAAAAGAAGCATATAGGCTCAACACTCATGCCGAGATGTGCAAAAGATATCAAAAAAACCTAAGGAATGCAAAATCACAGTGTCAATCTCCCAGCAGAATTCTACCACACTTCAAAAAAAAATTGGGGAATCTGATCCTAAATATATTTTTTTACCGAATAACTCAACATAACAAGAGGCCTTTTGCCTTTAATTTGAAGTAAGATGTTAGGTTGATTGATACAGTGTTGAAATCCCTCATGTTTCTTTCGTCAACGTGGTCTAAAATATGATCGTAATCATAGTGTAAACTACTTGTATAACTTTGTGAAGTAAGGGGCATTAATAGTTTGAATAGAAAGATACTCAACTAAGCATTTTGCTTATATTCATCAACTAAGCATTTCATTTCAAGAGCTGTTAGCATTATTAATGTGAATTTTTTATACTTATGTCCTGATATTTATATGGATATTTGACTTAAGTCCTGCCATTTAGCCAAAAAGCAATTATAGTCCTTTATTTACAGTTTGGCCATGGTCAACTGCAATTGACCCAGTTGACCCACATTGACTAAATCAATAAATATTAAAGATAGATTTGCTCTTTTAGAATTTAAATAAAAAAATTAAATAATAAATTGTCATTGCAGCCAAAACCCCTCTCTCTCTCTCTCTCTAGCTTTCCTATTTATATCTCTCTTGATTCTGTCTTTGGCGTCCATTGTTAAGGTGCAAGGTCTACAACTTCAACCTTCAACCAGAGGTCACCACCATCCAATGAATAATCTTACAACCCATCCCTCTACCCACCTCTACCACAAATACATTTTTGTTATTAGATACTCATCAGTTACAGTTTAACATATGAGTAAATAATTATACCACATGTAAATATACCGACAAGATCATAGCCCATTACAAATTTCTCGCATGGTGGTAATAGCTACTGTTAGATCTTCCTAAACATCACACAATTCATCAATCATTTCACTCATTGTGGTAAATAACTATATTTACATCATCCAACATATGACTCACACATTTACAGATCATTTGATAATATTTATCAACAAAATAAACTATAAAGAATTAGGCATGCTAATTTTTCAAATGACACACTATAATATTCATCAATCATTTCTCTCTTTCCCTGTCTCTCTCTCTCTCTCCATAATCAAATTTTTAGAGAGATAAAGGACTAAAGCTTATGTTTTTTACAAACAGAGGGGGTTAAGTCTAATATATTTTGTACTTTGTGATTTACACGTGCGACTTTAAGGGTATTTTAGTATTTACAAAATGACCAAATTTGAATTGGGTCAACTGCGGTCAATTGTAGCTGACCATGCTCAAAACTGCAAATAAAGGACTATAATTGTTTTTTTGCTAAATGGCAAGACTTAAGTCAAATATCCATATAAATATCAGGGCATAAATCTAAAAAACTCTTATTAATATACATTGCATCAGAATTTTAAAAAAGAATCTTGAGACCCTTGAGATATGAAAAAGGAACGTAGTACTTGATGAAGGCAGTGTGTAATAACCAAGGTTTAGGTGAGACATAATATTCTAGTACTTGAGTGCTTTAACTAGCATTTTCTGAGGATTTTTTATTCTCAAACCAGATCTATACCAGTTCATAAACAAACTTTTCATATTTATAACATAAGATACTTGCGTAGTTTATAGAAAGGAGTGTTTGAGTTTTACTCGTATACTTCTACATATTTGTAACTCACTATTTGTAGAAATATAATTTTAGATTACCATAAATCTTACGTGCAGAGTATTTAATAAATTTTTGAATGTAAATTTGATGCTAACTCAAACTTTTCCCTTCCTGTATTGTTAATGTCTACCAAATAGTTGACTGAAACCTTGAACATTGACTCATTCTACCAGGTTTGTTGAGCCGCGCCGCAGAAGCCGATCACCGATTCGATCCAATTAGCTATAAACAATCTAAAGAAATACACACAATTAAAGGACAACACACATTTGCCGTGGTTTGGCAAATTGCCCACGTCCGCACAAGATAGAGAGAGAATTTATTCAATGATCCTTGGTTACAATCACAACCCAATTTGAGGTCTCTCAAGTATTCTCTCAAAATATTTCTCATAAAAGAACTTATCAAGGGTTGCTAAAAAATACCCTAAGTCTCCCTTATATACTTGGGATACTTATTACATCAACACGGATCAAGAGGCAAAACCAATGGTCGAAACGACCTCTAAGTATTTGTATCTGAATGTGAATCCGGATCATAAGGCCATCCAGGTTACATCCAGATCTTACTGGTCTGCTTTCAACAAGGTCATGATGGAAATCTGGATTATAAGCTTATAATCTGACTTCCATCCGAATTCCTCATTTACCCAACAATTATCCACCTCGGTAAAGATTTCTTCAAATCTGAGTCGAACTTCGCCAACCCACCAAATTGGACCTAAATCGAACAATGTCCGCAAGGACCCAAACAAACAAATGTCCCGAAGAATCCAAGCAAGTAAACGTCTCGAGGGACCAAATCGAACAAACGTCCAAAAGGACCCAAGAAAACAAACGTCCTAAAGAACCCAAACAAACTAACATCCCGAAGGACCCAAACAAAAAAATGTCCCGATGGACCCAAACTAACCAAGTCTCCTAAAGGACCAAATTGAGTAAATGTCCCAAAGGACCCAATCGAACAAACGTCCCAAGAAACCTAACCAAATAAATGTCCTAAAGGATCAAATCAAACAAACGTCCCAAGGAACTCAAACAAACAGCCATCCCAAAGGACCCAAATAAACAAACATCCCAAAGGACCAAATCAAACAAATATCCCAAAGGACCAAATCGAACAAACGTCATAAAAGATCCAACCAAACAAACGTCCCAAAGGACAAAATTGACTGCACCAAATCAATGGTTACCTACGTATCGTGGATCAAGTTGTCCGTAGTTCCCAATAATCCCCGTGAGAGGCAAAATTAATCCATAGGAAAGAGATGTATTATTCCCTTTTCTCTATCTCTATCAATCTCTATACCAAGATTTTATTTGTACCATTGTCCTGGAGACTTCTTCAAACCGTGCAATAATCTCTTCAGCAATTAACACATATAGTCTTCATTTTTAGCAACTTTAAACCCACTTGGCTTAGTCATATAGATCTCTTCCTTCAACTTCCCATGTAAGAACACCGTATTAAAATTGAGTTGTTGCAACTCCAATTTAAATTCTTTACCAAGGCCAAAAAGAAACGAATGGAGGAGTATTTCACCACTGGAGACATTATAATCAATCCCCTCCCTTTGAACATAGCATTTGGCTAAGAGTCTTGCCTTGAAGCGTATATCATCATCTTAAGATCTTTTTTTTTTGTAGACCCAGTTATAACCAATCGCCTTCTTTCCCTTAGGCAACTTCAAAAGTTCCCAAGTTTCATTCTTGAAATGAGAATATATCTCTTCCTTTATCACTCCTTAATGGTTAGCCTCAGAATCGTAAATAACTCCCTTATAAGTAGAAGGAACATCTCCTTTAATGACCGGTAATGCGTAGGCTACCATGGCATTCGCCTTTAGAAGTACCATGTCCTTTGTAAGCCATCCCGGCTTACTCACATTCCTCTTTGGCTTATTAATTGCTATTGACTCCATCACTGAAGTCTCATCATCCGTACTACCAAATGCTCCACTCTCGTCTGTGTCTTTATCATCTGGAATATGAAAAAATGGCTCATCACCCACTGTCATATTGGCAGATGATACCCTCTTTGATACAGAACTCTTTGAATCATGTGAAGATGCATCAATCTCTACCCGCTGCAAAACCTCGCTTGTCATCATCTCTTCGTACTCAAAGACATGTAACTTCATCATAGAAGTATCATCAAAAGTGACATCCCTGCTCAAAATAATCTTTCGGTCTCTCATATCTTATAACTTGTAGCCTTTCACACCCTTCTTCTTACCCAGAAAAATGGCCTTCCTTGCTCGAGGATCCAACTTACCATCTTTGACATGATAGTATATCGGACACCTAAAAATATGAATCATAATCTGTAGCAGGTTCTCCCGACTAAGCTTTCATTAGTATTTTACCCTCAATTGTAGCCGAAGACAACATATTAATGAGGCAGCATGCATATGTCAAAGCCTCAACCCAAAATGTTTTGCCCAACCCAGAATTGGACAACATACGTCGCACCGTCTCCAGTAAAGTATGATTCATACGCTCTGCTACCCCATTTTATTGTGATGTCTCTATAACGGTGAAATGTCAAACAATCCCCTCATCCTTATATACTTACAAGAACGGTTCACTTGTATACTCCCCACCATTATTTAAATGGAACAACTTGATCTTTATGCCAGTTTGAGTTTCTATCAACTTCTTTTACCTCATGAAATTTTCTAGGACTTCATCCTTCCACCTCATGGTATATACCCACACACACCTCGAAAAATCATCCACAAAAGATACAAAATAATGTTTACCCCCAAGTGATACATTCTTGGAGGGTCCTCAAACATCTGAATAAACATAGTCAAGGATTTCACGAGTACGATGGATAGCCGTGTCAAACTTTGCCCTTGTCTGCTTACTCATAATACAGTGTTCACAGAAGTTTAACTTGTATGCCTTAGCACCTTTCAATAGCCCTTGGTTCGCAAGAACTCGCAAGGACTTCTCCCCCGCATGCGCCAAACATATGTCATAGTCTAGTGATATCTCTGGATGTAGTTTCCAAACTTCCCGCAGTAGCAACCTCACCAAGAATAGTAGTACCATCCAAATAGTACAAGTTATTGCTTCTTCTTTGTTAACCCTTCAACACAACCATAACTCCCTTAAGAACCTTCTTCACACTATTCTCAGACACAAACTTGTAGCCTTTCGCTTTAAGTAAACCTGTTGAGATAATATTCTTCTTCATCGTCAGAATATACTGAACCTCCTCAATTTCCTTATTTAACCCATTGTGTAATTTTAAATGAATGGTACATATCCCATTATGCGATAGGAATTATCATTTCCCATCAACACAGCTCCACCTTCTAGCCTTTTAAAACTATAAAAACAACCCTTTTGGGACAAATATGATAAGTAGCCCCCGAATCAAAGATCCATTCTTTTAAATCAAAAATATATGCACTCGATGATATAGTTAAAGAAAAGTCATAATCATTACCTCCATTTGTCGTGTTTGGAGCAACATTTACTGAAGAGCCCATTTTCCCATATTTTTCTTCTTAAGAAACGTAGGAGACTCATTCTTCCAATGACCTGTCTTTTTACAAAATGCATATTAGTATTTTTCCAAGTTACAATTTATACTGCGACCTCTTGACTTTAAGCGAGAGTTGTTACCACTAGACTTTTTCTTGTCCGAAAACCTCCTTATAGTCATCAACACCTCTGATGTCAACTTATCAGACTCACAATTATCCTTCTTCTAGTATTCATGGTTCACCACCGCCGTAATCACATTTGAGTATTGCAAAGAACTCTTCTCGTACGTTATTGTCGCAATAAAGTATTTGTACTCTTCAGGACGCAAGTACAAGAATAATAGTGCCTTGTTCTAATCGCTAACAATCTCTTTTAGATTCACCAAGTTGGATCGTAACTTGGTAAAATCATTTAAGTGCTCCGACATAAAAATCCATTATCTCATCGTGAAGTGGTAAAGCTTCATCTTCAGATAGAGTCGATTTTGGATGTTTTTCACCAAATACTTCTCCTCAAGAATCCTCTAAATTTCTTTTGGCGAAGTTTCATTCATTACAAGGTTCTTAATGTTTTGAGCAAGGCATTAGTGAATTTAACCACAAGCCCTCTTGTTCATCTTCTTCTAAACACTCTCCTCTACCTTTTCCAGTTTATCTTCCTACACCTCATCTAAATCTTTTTGACTAAGCGCATCAATAACTTTGCATCGCTATATGCCGAAGTTATTTGTGTCATTAAATTTCTCAACTTCAATTTTAGCATTATTAAACATCACCATTGTATTATTTCGTTTAGGCGCCAATTGTTGAGCCGCGCTGCTTGAAGAACTAGGTTTATCTTCTTTTACCCTTGTTCTCCTAATTTTCATACACTAATCAAAATTGAAAACCAAACAAAATCAAGATAAGTTGATGTTACCTCAATTTCGAGTACCACAGAGGATATAACCTCGCTCTGATACTAATTCTTGAGCTGCGCCATAGATGCCGACCGCCCGATTCGATCCAATTAGCTATAAACAATCTAAAGGAATACACACAATCAAAGGACAATATACATTTATCGTAATTCAACAAATTACCTACGTCCACACAAGATAAAGAAAGAGTTTATTCAATGATCCTTGTTTACAATCACAAACCAATTTAAGGTCTCTCAAACTTTCTTTCAAAAGATTCCTCACAAAATATCTCACCAAGGGTTGCTAAGAACTACCCTAAGTCTCCCTTATATACTTGGGAGACTTATTACATTAACACGGATCAAGAGGCAAAACCAATGGGCAAAATGACCTCTAAGTATTTGTATCCGAATGCAAATCTGAATTATAAGGCCATCCAGATTATATTCGATTCTTATTGGTCTATTTTTAACAAGGCCAGGATGGAAATCTATATTATAAGCTTACCACCCGACTTCCATCCTATCACCAGAATTCCATCCAGATTCCTCCTTTACCTAATAAGGTTGTTATAGGGAGTTTCATTATTGAAGAGAATAAAATTGTAAGCAAAAGAATGAAAATCTCGAGTTTTGTCTACACCACCATATAATGGTTACAACTGCATGAACCCTCCATCTCAAAGCACATTTCAGTGAACCAGTAACTCTGGACCATCCAATAACATTGTCCAATCCTTTCAAGGCGCAGTCCCGTCATATGTCCTCAGCTGGGCATACTCACACTCTTTGAACCTGCAAGGGGGAGTATATAGACCCAAGATTATTTCTTTTCATTTGAAATTATCTTTAGATTCTTAAGTTACTGAGATTATACGATATGATTATGACTTTTTATATAATTGATCATGACTTTGTACAGTCACACCCATTACTCGTGTTATTTTATGCTAAACCTGAACCTTGTTCAAATTCCTAACAAAGATGAACTGATGCATAAGAGTTTCTTCTTCTGTATGAGAGATTACAAAAGGTAGTGGCCAAGTAAAGGGAATATCTTGAAGTAAAGGAAATATCTTGTTTAAATTCCCAGCAAAGATGAACCTTGTTCAAATCTCCTTCGTGAACCATCCATGCGTTTTGTATACACTCACCCAACTCCTATAAGATGTCCAAAGGTTCGAACATAACCTTTACTGGAACCGCTAAAGGTCAATAAATTTGATAATAGAAGTCACAAAACATGATAGGTGGTAAATAACTTTATTCCCTTCTACCATTGCTGAATGAACATTTGTAGCGCACTGATAAATATTACCTCCAATGTCATCTATAATATCATATCCAAGGGTATCCTAATGTAGAACACGTAAAGACTCTAATCCATGATCTTTAATGCTGGTTGGTTGACCTAAAGCCTGGGTATTATCAATTAATAAAGGATGGTGAAAAAACTTAAGATCGGGAATCTATCCTCACCCCATGTTGTTACCTCGCAAAGCAAAATATCTCAGATATAGTCCTCGTGACTAGAAACGTGTCTTTGATAGACAAAATTTTGAATTAGTGCTACTCTGGTGACTACTCATACAAATGCTCTATCTAACGTAATAAGTGCACGACCATCCCAGTTTATAGTCATAACTGGAAATCGGTATGTGAAAGTGATGCTCGAATAGAAACGGTTAATTAACTTTCCACTGAAGAATCTAGCCTCAATGTAGAGCAATGAACTTCATCTCCTCTGTATAGCGCATTAGGCATAGATAGGCTCATATCGCTTATCTAGTAAAAATGAAGAATAGTGCCTCTTAGCAGGCCCGGCCCTAGGAGTGTACGAGATGTGCAACGACACAGGGCCTAAAAAAAAAACAATTTGCCTAAGGCCTTGAAGAAGGAAAGAAAAAAATGTTTATACTACATATGATTGAGTTTAGATTAGTTGGTTGATACTTCTTGTAGTTTGTAAGGGGCAGAGGTTTCAAGCCCTTACAACAACAACAAAATAATTTAGGCCCCATTTTAATTTTTGCACAAAGCCTTCCAACTACCAGGGCCGGCCCTGCCTCTTAGGTGTGATAGCTAGAGCCATGGGGCAGAATGAATATGAAATCAACTATCTAGAGAGATTGAAGAGTGGAATGCTATTATAGAGGAAAGGTGAAGAATCCGATTTTCTACCTAACAATACCTTAAATGCGCGGAATCATATCTCAAAAAACCGTATGTTGGAAAAACATGTTCTAGGGTAATTTAAAAAGGTCTTGAAAAGCTTTTAAATGCGAACGTTTGACTTTTTTCTAAATCATAGTCTAATAGCCTCAATAAATTGTAAACAAAATGGCATGCAGTTTTCGTTTTTCCTGGACTATTGTTCAGTAAAATAGTGATAACTCCTTCAATTTTGGTGAACTCAATTTCTGTGAGAAGAGGATTCAATAATCTACAATATTGAAGTTTTGAGTTTTTGTCAATTCCTAACCCCTTGGCTTCAGTAACCTAAAAATTTTGATCATTGAAAACTGTCAGGTTTAGGGTTACCGTTCTTAGAGAGAGAAAGTTATATCTAGACTTCGAAATACGCCCGATTTGAATGTAATACATTGTTGAGATTGGACTTGGAAATTTGTTCATTTAATTAAAAGCCAAAGCAAAACCCTAAAGTTTGGTGAACTCCAGCCACCACATTGCTGCCGGCCAAGGGCATCTCAGTAGTGATCGTCGGTCAACTGGCACCATTTGTCGTGATTTTTTGGCACACATCCCTAAAAGGTCTAATAAGGTAAAATCTTCATCGAATGCCCAAACATCACTACTGGAGAAGACTGGGGGTGTTGGGGAAACTGAGGGGGCAAATCGTAACGCGGAAGCACAATACAATTTAGCAAGAACTTAAGATCCAACTCTAACCACGGAGAATTCAAACAAAGGCAATAATACACAAGGTTCAATTTAAGTGGAAACCCTTTAAAGGATCAAAACCACCACCGACAAGCACGACGAATATATTATCACTAAGGGTTACAAGAACTTACAGTGATCACTCAACCTCACCTCTACCCTTACAGATAATCCCCAGCAAGAAAACCTAGAAAGAAAACCCAAAAAATGTCTCTAGAGCAAAACCCTATATTTCTCCCTTTTTTCTCTCTAACTCTTTCTCCCTGTACAGAGGCCTTTAATATACACTCTATATTTATAGGCTTTCCATTAGGTCATCTCCGAAGTACGTATCACGAGATAATCCATCGTTTTGGATTAAATCCCTTTCAAAATGAACTTAGAAACAAACAAACAAAGCCTTTTTCGTTCGAACGAGTCATGAGGTCCTTCGAACAACTTCAACGGAAACTTTATCGTTCGAACGACTTTCCCCTATTTTGAGCCGTAATCCTAACAATCTCCACCTCGGTGATAAAACCATTTCTTCTACTGCATTCGTTGTGTATCATTGTCGCTTCTCAATTAAGGGAATTACGCGAGTCTAGGTTTTTCCTAGACCCACCAATCAAAACCTACTTTCTAATCATCCTTGTAGACCGTGTCATTGCTCCATCTTGAACTAAATTCCCCTTTCGAAAAATCTCCATAGCTCCCTTGGTATACGCAGCCTTCACATCTTCACCCACTGATTTACCAATCAATGCATACAAGTTCCCGCTTAGAACTCCCTTCATGATCAAAGAAGACTTCCAATAAACTTTCATTACTCCACCTCGCCCGGAGTAATTGTGACCCTTATTATCTAACTTGGAAAGTGAAATTATATTATGAGTCATACTAAGCGCATGTTGAACATCATGAAGAACTACAATGCGTCCATCGAACATCCTCACGTGAATATCACCCACTCCCAAAATCGGCCTTCGAGAGCCATCGCTCGTTAACACAAACTTGCTACCCTCACACCTTGTATATTTACCAAACCATACCTTGTGTGTGCATGCATGCATTGTAGCCCCACTATCAAACACCAATCCTCTATCGTGGAGAGAACCATCAGCGGCCACCACGAGGAGCGCCTCGTCACCATCATTACTAGTAACTGTCGCCAGTTTGTTAGTTTCACTTTCGAAACCCCTTGCCGAACTTGCTCCATTACCTTTCCCCACTTTACAATCTGATCTATAATGACCTGATTGACCACAACTCCAACAAGTTCCTTTTCTGAACCTGTTAAAGCTTTTTTTCCTACTAACCACCGTCGCAGAGTTTTCCACCAAGGAATCGTTACCCTTAAGCCTTCTCTCCTCAGAAAAAAAACGTACTTGTAACCTCCTCAAAACTTAAGGTTTCTTTCTCATACATCAACGCAGGTTAAAGATGCTTGAAGGTAGTCGGAAGAGACCATATGAGTTGATGCGCCTTATCTTCATCCTCAACTTTAACTCTGATCGATTCCAATTCTGAAATGATCCCGCTCAAAGAACTTAGGTGATCACCAACGCTTATATTCTCATCCATCCTAAGCGTATGAAGCCGCTCCTTGAGGTATAAGCTATTCGAAAGACTCTTCGTTTGGTACAAACTTTCAAGCTTTTCCCAAAGACCTTTGCAGTCTTCTCTCCAGCCAGTTTGCCAAAATGTTTTTAGCGAGACAAAGGCGTATCCCACTTGCAGCCCTTGAATCCAGATCTTCCCAGTCTTCATCTTTATCGTCATTCGCTTTTTGGGCTGTTATACCTTCAACCAGAGTTTTAGGTATAGGCTTCCCTTTCAGTGCCTTGCGTAACCCACCTTGAATCAAGATATCTTGGACTTGTATTTGCCATAATCCAAAATTGATCTTCCCATCGAACTTCTCCACATCAAACTTGATCGCGTTAGAGTACTTAGATCTTCCATCTTGTTATTCTACTTGCCCCAAAAACCTCGCTCTGATACCAATTGTTGGGGAAACTGAGGGGGCAAATCGTAACGCGGAAGCATAATACGATTTAGCAAGAACTTAAGATCCAACCCTAACCACGGAGAATTCAAACAAAGGCAATAATCACATACATAATATTTAATTTAGGTGGAAACCCTTTAAAGGATTAAAACCACCCCCGACAAGCACGATAAATATATTATCACTTAGGGTTACAAGAAGTTGCAGAGATCACTCAACCTTACCTCTACCCTTACAGTTAATCCCCAGCAAGAAACCCTAGAAAAAAAACCCAAGAAATCTCTTCAAAGTAAAACCCTAGATTTCTCCCTTTTTTTCTCTTTAACTCTTTCTCCCGGTATAGAGGCTTTTAACATATACTTTATATTTATAAGTTTTTCATTAGGTCATCTCCGAAGTACACATCACGAGATAATCCATCGCTTTGGATTAAATCTCTTTCAAAACAAACTTAAAAACAAACAAACATAGCCTTTTTCGTTCGAATTAGTCATGAGGTCATTCGAACGAGTCATGAGGTCATTCGAACTACTTCAACGAAAACTCTGCCATTCGAACGACTTCCCCACTCGTTCGAACGACTTTCCCTTATTTTGAGCCGTAATTCTAACAGGGAGTAGTTAGGACAATTTAGAATCCAGGTTTCTTTATTTAATGTTCTGTTCATCTTCTCCAAACCTACTTTTTGTTTCAAAAGGTTTTGGAGAGCTTGAATTGAGTTTGTATCTTTTAACTCTAATCTTAAGTTTAATGAAAGCTATTTTAATTTCCTTCATTGTTTTTGTTTATTAAGATGTTACAAGGCTAATCCCCTCAGAGTAGATCTGAGGAGGAACCTCTATAGGTGTATGTTAGGATTTTCTTGTAGGCTATAGGTCTGACCTAAAGGTCTATGTTCACTCTTTAGGGTTGTTCAACTCTCTTGAACCTAACAAGTTGGGAGAGGAGGAGAACAATTCTAACCTAGAAGAGGGATTGGTATCCTGAAAAGAAACTGATTTCTCAAACTAATTAGTGACCTCTAGACCTTGGGACTACTTTTGTTTCAAAAGAAGGGAGTAATACCTAGGTCAACAACCTAGGGATTGAATCTAAATCCTAACAGATTGGGTTTTCTAATTTTCTCTTAACAGAGGTGTTACAAAAGAACTTTAAAACCCATGAATTTGATTTAAAAGAGAGAATTCAAGAAGAAGACCAAAAAACCTATTAAATTAAACCCTAATATACTAATATAGAGTGGAATCTAAAGGTCTAGTTACGCTTAATAATTATTTTTAAAACCTAGTTTAACGAAATTTTTAACAAAACAAATCCCCATTTACCCTAAATTTTAGTTTACCCTAGGATTTATCTAGTTTTTAGGTTTTGTAGGTAATTTCTAGTCTCTGTCAGAACATTTTCTCAATGCGATTGACCTAGGTTTAAGTTTCTACTATAAAAGGGAACCTTCAAAACAAAATTAGGAAATAGGGACCCCATCAACCAGTGATCGCCACCAGCCAAAGGGAGGCCAGTAATGATCACCGACCACTGAGCTCCTCTAACTCCCATATTTTTAGGTTTTTCTTCATGCCTTAATCAGTTATAATCTCTTTTCAGTGCATTATTTTTGTTCACTCAGGTTGCTGGATAAATTAATCTTTGTAATTACAAACCTCTCTCTGCTTTCACACTTCAAAGACAAATTTCTATGACGAGAACGATAGAAAGGGGTAAAAGGTTGTTGAACCCCAGCATAGGCTAAACTTTGATCTCTTTATATATTAATTAGTTTAGAAAATATAAAATAAATAATAATAAAATTTAGATAATCGTATTTAATCTCCTAGGATAACCTAGTATTAGTAATTGATTATTATTCTAACACCAGTACTTAATTATTATTATTATTTGTAAAAGTAGTAGTGTGTCATCTTATAAAATTACTAATATTTATAAAATTAGTTAGCAGTAGTAGTAGTAGTAAGAAAATTAGTTAGTAGTGTGTCATCTTATAAAATTACTATTATTGGCATAAAATTAGGATAACTTGTTTTGGGTTAGGTATTTATTCGATGAATACCAAAACCCTAGCCAAGTACTTTAGCCCTATCCCACAAATCAATCCCGTGTATATCGTCTTGCATGCTCTCCCCGAGGGAGCCCTGCAATTTGAGTTTAAAATTAACTTAATTAAAGCACTCTCATCTTTTTATGGCCTTAATAGTGAAGACCCCTATCATCATATTAGAGAATTCTTAGAACTCTGAACTACATTTTACTATAAGGATTGTTCATAGGAGTTTGCTTACTTGCGTCTGTTTCATTTTTCTCTCAAAGAAAAAGCAAAGTTGTGGTTGCGTTCACTGCCCTTTTCCACAATCACAACATGGGAGATGCTACAAAAGGCTTTTTTAGGGAAATTTTTTCCTCTCCATATGACAATCCTCTTGCATATTAAAATTAAAATGTGTACCCAAAAAGAGGGAATACAATTTTATGAAAGTTGGGAGCGATATAAAAACCTATTGCTCAAGTCTTCCCATCATGGACTCGACAAATGGCAACAAGTACAAGGTCATTATAGTGGGTTAACCTAGATTAACAAGTGAATGGTCGATGTAACTTGTGGAGGCTCCTTAATGTGGAAGTCCTCTAACGAAGCATGGGATCTTTTTAAAATAGTGAGCGATAACTTTATTGAACACGATTATCCTGCGCAAGTTTGGACTGGACTTAAGAAAGGAGGAGTTTTTGAAGTTTACACCAGTATCACTATGTTAGATGCAATTAGAACAAACAACGCACTTCTAAAACAAATAAGTGATGCATTCACTAAACAAACTCAATTAATGCAGGAAACTGGTGATTACTCACATAGTAAACTAAAATCACAAGAGCAAGGGCAGCAATATTATCATCAATCTCAAGAGAAGTTCCATCAAACAATTCAAAATCAACAACCCGCTACATGACAACAATAATTATTTCCCCCTAGTGAAAAGAGATTCCCTATAGTGGATCAAGCCCTCTAAAATCTCATAGAAGCTTCAACTCTTAGAATCAACAACGTAAACCAATGCCTTGATCAACTTGAAACAACTATAAATCAATGGACAAGGGACTTTGGGTACCAATAGCAAAGAAAGTACCTTAGTCAACCTGAAAACAATTCCAGCGGTCAACAGTATGGTATAGAGGCTAATCTAGGGGAAAATTCTACTGAACAATGCAATGCCCTTACTATTCTTAGGAGTGGTAAGGTAGTCGATAATAAGGTAGATATGGCCCCCAAAAAAACTACTGAATGTGTACCCAAGGAGGTAGAGGAAATAATATCTAGCAAACAAATAATTAATCCAGTTCTTGAACATGCTAAAATAGCACCCTCCAAATCATATGCACCTCATATACCTTATCCTCAAAGATTGCAACCAAGCAATACTAATCCTCATTATGTTGAGTTAGTTGAAGCATTCAAACACGTATACCTCAATATTTTACTACTCGAAGTTGTCAGGCAAGTACCTTCTTATGCCAAATTCTTAAAGGAAGCTTGTTCACGCAAACAAAAACTTAATATTCATAAGAAAGTCTTCCTTACTGAGATTACAACACCTCCCAAACTACGAGATCCTGGTTATCCTACTATTCCTTGTTCTATAGGGGTACATGGAATTGATAGAGCTTTATTAGATTTGGGAGCTAGTGTTAACATCTTACCATACCATGTATATCAACAACTCGGATTAGGAGATCTCAAACAAATTAAGATGACCTTATACCTGGCAAATAGATCGCTTAGGTACCCAAGAAAAATTTTGATGGATGTTTTCATCTGAGTCCATGGTTTGGACTTCCCGGTCGACTTCATCATTCTAGATACTAAGGAAACAGGAGATGATAGCATAGAAATTCAAGTCATATTAGGTAGACCATTTCTGGCCACAACCTATGCTACTATCAATTGCCACTTATGAATGTTAACTTTATCTCTGGGAACATAAAAGCCACCCTAAAAATGTTCGGCAAAAGCACTCAAGTGCAAGAGAAGGATAAAATAACTAAATACAATATGATCAACACTCATGTGTACGAATCATTGCCTTATACTTATTCTAAAGATCCATTGAGCAGTAGATTGCCACAGTTTAATCAACATATCGATCACCCAGCCAGTAAAGTAAATGCATTATTATTTTCCATAACCTTCATCGAACGATCCCAGTGGAATCACAGTGGAACACGTAGAGTCATCTACAATACCCCATGTTTCAGTGAGTGGCCACGTCGAACCTAATTCTGAAGAAATTTTGAAGGACTCTAAAAACTTATAAGTTAACCCTAAAAATTTGTATCAGATAATAACTATATATCAACAATTCATGAGAACTATGTCTTGTAGGCATCAGTACAACCCACTCCATCTTTAGAAGTAAGGATTACTTCTCCAATATGACTTTAGAAGGATGTAGTAAGCATAGATCAAAATATAGAAACCGGTATATTTATCGACCCCTCACCATTCTAATTTTATCATGGTATTTTGATTTTATCAAAATATTTTTGTTACTCAATATTTTAATCCTTAAAAGAAAAAAATCGGTTTATACCAAAGAATTTGTATTTATCAATAATAGCTTTGGTATTTTGATGTTTAACACGATATATTGTAATGTTGTTTAAAACGAGTGGAGATGTGAAGAAAATATAAGAAAGTATTTAGAAAAATGTCCAAGAAAGAGTGTAGGAGTCTCAAAAAATATGTAAGCTTGGGAAAATATAATAAAAAATAAAATGTAAAGGAATATGAGATAATCATTTTTTTATTTAGATAACCCTTATTTATTACAACTTGGTATGAGCAATTCAATTACAAATTTTAACTTAAAGCCTAAGAATTGTTTTATAAAGTTATCGATAAACTAATGCATATACGAGTGACGTGGCTCCTCAAATTCATTATTTTCCGACTGTTGATTGACGTTAAAAACATTCCAACAATACTCCTCCACCTAAGCAACCGACCTTATTGTTGTGGATGCTTAAAGGCATCAACTATGTATAGTTATAATTTATAACACTACAAGAAAAACTACCTACAATAGCACAAAAATTATAGCATTTTTATCGTATGTTATTATAAACATGCTTCAATAGCTTTCCTAAAATAAACGTTATGGTAGCACATATTTTCGCAGTCATGTACGCGATATTGTTTTTGTTTAATTTTTTAAAACAAAAATCTAACTCCTTTTCTCCCTCTTTTTTTCAACTTCTCCTTTCTCCTTCGAATCAATCAACTGCCCTAGGTACCTTTCTCTCTCTTTTGTAGTTTAGGTTTCGAAGATCGATTTTGATTTGTGGGTTTTTGTTTGAAGTCAAAATCAATCAACTGCTCTAGGGTACCCCTCTCTCTCTCTTTTGTAGTTAAGGTTTCGAAGATTGATTTTGAGTTGTGGGTTTTTGTTTGAAGTGAGAATCAATTGCAGGGAAAGGAGGGAAGGGGCTATTGGTGGGGAAAAGTACAACTACAAACAAGGACAAGATGAAGGCCGCTACCAAGTCTTCGCACACCGGTTCTAGATAAGGAAAACCTTAGTCCACACTTAAAAGTTTTTCTGGGATCTTTTGTGATTTTGGATTTTTTTTTTTTGAGTAAACCTTAATTAGGAGATATGATTAGGTTTTTCTGCGGAGTGGGTTTTTGATGGAGGAATTAAACTTAGAGCTGATAGGTTAACTAAAGTAGGATGGATTTAGTGTTTTAATGGAGAATTGGAAGTAAAGCTTAGATATGCATTTGTGGGTAGGAAGTGTTTGTTGTTATGCCTGAACCATTTATGTTGGTAACTTCTTTTATTGGGGACAAGGGGAGCTTTTCTTATGTATAATGAGCATCAGGGAAAAAAACATTATTCATGGCTAAAGTTAGTGTGTTTGTTTGTTCACCACTTCAATACTTGACCACCAATTTTGGGGGTTGATAGCAGTGTATGGTGCGATGTATTATGTTAGCAGGTTGGTTTCTGAAATTGGCTTAAGACATGATGTAGTTAAACTGCCAAGGCCCTTGAATGGTTAAAGATTTTGGAAGGCCAAAACACCCCTCCAGTTAACTAGTTAACTGAGAAGGATTGCAGCACTCCTTATGAGTTCAACTCTGCCTCCAAAAAAAGGAATCTATGCTTCCAGTTTAGGATTCTTTTCTAGATCTTGTTTATTAGAGGAGCGTAGTCCTTGTCTGACAGTTTAAATGCCAACAAAGAAAGTCCTAAGTACTTTAACTGGAAAAGTTTTCCTCTCTTAATTTAAGGATCCTACAAATTGAATCTCTAGTCTCCATTGTTGTAGAACAAGTAAAAAATACATAGCTTTTGGCAACATTACTTCTCAACCCTGATAAAAGGTCAAACTTCTCTGATATCTGAATACTCTTATCAGCTACCTCAATTTTATTAGGCTTGAGACAAAACAGAAGGTCATCTGCAAAAAGCAGATGAGATATGTGCAAATTTTAACAACTTGGAAAAACCTTCAACTCTCCAGCAATAGTAGCTTGGTTAAACATCTGTGATAGAGGTTGTATGGCAATTGTAAACAGATATGGTGATAATGTGTCCCCCTACCTCACACCCCTAAAGCTGGAAAAGAATCCCCTAATTGTTCCATTTATATCAATCTTGAATTTTGTTGTGGTGACAGAGAACATGACCCAATCCAAAAATCTTCTAGGAAACCCCATCTTGTCCATCATAGTAAAAAGGTAGTTCTATTTAGTGTTATCAAAAGCTTTGTGGATATCTACTTTAAAAATCATCTTCTTTGGACAAGTTTTTCTCTCAAATCTTCTTGCTAGCTCATGCGTCAAGATGATGTTATCTTGTATGTGTCTGCCCTTAATAATAGCAGATTGACTTGAATCAATAATATTCCCCAAGTAGATCTTCATTCTAAGCGCCATTAGCTTTGTAGTGAAATTATGCAATACATTGCACAATGAAATGGGCCTGAATTCTGCAAAGCTTGTAGGATTGGGGATTTTAGGGAGAAGTTAAAGGATAGTAATGTTTACCTTTCCCAACATTTTGGATTGCTTGAAGAAACTTTGAATTGCCTTTTTGACCTTTGCCAACTACTTCCCAACATGTTTTATAGAAGAAAACGTTAAAACCATCCACATCTGGAGCCTTATCATTCTTTTCATTAAATAACATGAGCCTGATTTCTTCTGCAGTAAATTCTTTTATAAGATCATCAGCTTAACTCGTAATCTTCTTTGATGCTTAAAAAGAATCATCAGCATTGTTAGATTCGCTCAGTGGCTTCTTGTTGAATACTTTTAGGTGTGTCAGCAATATTGCCATTCTGGCCTTGTATATGGTTAATCCGATTTATGCTAACCCTCTCTTTCACTTATTGATGGAAATATTTGGAATTTGAGTCACCCAAAGACAACTTGTCTGACCGTGACCTCTGCCTGATTATTATCTCATCCTGATAAAGGAGATTGTTCAGTACACCCCCTTCTGGTCCTTTTCCTGAATAAGCATTTCTTCATTGATAAGCATACAATTCTGAATTTTGTCTTGAATATCTTGGAGATTGGCTCTGGCTTCTTCTATTTTCTTAGTTGTATCTCCATAAACTTTGACCTTCCAGATCTTTAGTGTTTTTCTCAGGATTTTCAGTTTCTAAACAACAACTAACACTAAACACATTTTATAGGCCAATAAAAAACACCATACTATGTTATCATATCTCAATGGACTGTTCTTTACGCTAAACTCAATTTTTCAATGAACTTTTTCGGAACACCTTACTCGGCATTCTTAGTTTTATCATGCTTAATAAACTCAAAGGGTCTTTCCTCTTAATAAAGTTCACTCTGCTCACCCTGTTTTTATGTGTCACCCCATAAATCTTGTCCGCAACTGGATGATTTTCTTTTATAAACTGAGTATTTTTTGAGTCTGCCAAGCAGCGAATCATGTCCAACAGCTGTCCTATTCTGGGGATCTAGGGCTGCATCAATTTCATCAAAATGATAGAAAAGAGCACGATCGCAACGTTGAATCGTGAATATCTATTTGAAAACAAACTTGTTATCCATGATTCCAAAGAAAATTAGAATTTTTGTAGTATTTTACAATATCTATTTGACATATCTTATATCTAAAACGTTGTGGCACGTATCTCATAGATTACAATTATGTCTTTTTTAATGTATTAAACTAGATTCTTTCGATGTCTAGATATTACTGAAATGAAAAACATTATGATCTTTTCATCGTTAAATGAGTAGGATTTATATTCTTTTAGTCTGCCATTCTTTGAAACAAACTAACTTTTTGATACAACAAATTCACAGGTAACAGCGGAAGAGAATTTCAAGCGTTGCAACATAGCTTATCAGTCTCTATGTGAGAATCTGAAGTAAATGAAACATTCTCCAGTAAAAATTTACACAAATGTTAGCAGGTTGGTCTGATAATGATATTATAGGCATTTTTGTTTCTTCAGTCCAAACTCTTTAGTTTTTTCTCCAGTAAAGTTAAAGAACTTACATGGTCAGCATCAAGTCTAATAGGATTTTGTTCTATTTATTCTTCTGCAGCTGCTATGCCAATGCTATTTTGCAGTGTCTGGCATTTACCCGACCTCTTACTGCTTATCTTCTTCAAGGGCTTCATTCTAAAGCATGTAGGTTTCCTCGTTTGGTCTTACTTCTGGATTCTTAAGTTATTTAGTTTCTTTGATTTATATTGATGAACTCTCTTGGAACCCTTTATTGTTGTTTTAACTTAGGCTCAAAGAAAGATTGGTGTTTCACTTGTGAATTTGAGGGATTAATTCTGAAAGTAAAGGAAGGAATATCTCAACTGTCCCCTATTAGAATACTATCTCACCTACAAAGTATTGGGAGTCATCTTGGTAATGGAAGACAAGAAGATGCCCATGAATTTTTGAGGTAATAAACTTTAGCTTTCAACCAGTACAGAGATATTTAGATGAACTCTTTCTTTTTATTTTTCTGTTACTGTATGTTCATCTGTAATAATGACGCCTCAGAGCGGAGAATAGAGACTTAAAAAAAATAGTTCTTGATGTTGATAGGTATGTTATTGACACCATGCAATCAGTATGCCTAAGAGAAACTGGGGTAAATGCAAAAGACCCTTGGGCAGAAGAAATAACTCTTGTAGGCCTGATATTTGGTGGTTATATCCGCTCTAAGGTACTTAATTTTCTTATAAGATTGTGTCACATTCTTACACATAAGATTATCATATTCATTACCTATCCCATTTTTTCTCTTTTTACTCCCACTAAGTAAGATTTATTTACCGCCTTACCGATATGTAACTATATAAGAGTGACGTTTTAAATTGTAGATCAAATGCATGAACTGCAAGGGAAAATCTGAGAGTCATGAAAGGATGATGGATCTTACTGTTGAGATTCAGGGGGACATTGGAACTCTTGAAGAGGCACTTGGGAGATTTACGGCTACAAAAATACTTGACGGGGATAACAAGTACGAATGCAGCAGGTTAGTTGGGTTTACTCGCCATTTTTTATTAGATGGGGACCCTTCTTGCCAATATTCTTTCCTGTTACTTGTGAAGATCCTGTCAATTTCAATTATTCATGTTAAGCAAAGGTCTTCATTAAAATAGTTATTAGCTATCTTCTACAAGGTTAAATATTTATATGAATGAGTTTTACTTGTATGTTGATGGATCTATAGCTTAAATCGGTAAGAGCACTCATAGTTTGAGAAGATGATGGTTCGAATCCATCTGGATCCCCTTGATTATTACAGCATAAATACCTGTAAAATGGAAAATATTATAAAAAGGATAGTATTGCATATTACGGCATATGAAAAATGTTATTGTAACCTTTCCATAACGCTTTTTGATTGCTATTAAAAAGTTTACAATAGCATTCTTAAAATGTTATGCTTTCATAGCATGTGTAAAAACGCCATTGTAAAAAGGATAGCATCACATAACATAGCGGTCGAAAAACGCTATGGTAGGTTATAATAGCGGTTTTCGAATGCTATTATATGTAGTCAACTATGGCATTCATCGAATGCTATTATTTAATGGCGTTCGGAAAAACGCTATTGTAGAAAGGATAGCATGGGAGAATATAGCATTTGAAAAATGCTATGGTAGGTTATAATAGCGGTTTTCGAATGCTATTATATGTAGTCAACTATGGCATTTATCAAATGCTATTATTTTAATGACATTCGGAAAAATGCTATGGTAGAAAGGATAGCATGGGAGAATAGAGTATTCGAAAAATGTTATGGTAGGTAATTAATAGCGGTTTACGAAGGCTATCGTAGGTATTTTTTCTTGTAGTGTAAGTTATAAGAGAAGAATAATTTTCTTAACAATGATTTTTTTTAGTATTCATAAAAAAAATATTTGCTGTCATTGGTTTGTGTATTTTAAATAAAATATAATATCTTTGTTTAAATTATTTTAATGAATAAGAGATGAAGATAAGACCATACCTATATGTCTCTTTAGTTTTTCTAGCCCTTAAATGCATCAACTATGTATGGTTATAAGCTATAACTTATAAGAGAAGAATCATTTTCTCGACAATGTTTGTGTTTTAGTCTTCATATATGAGACCATCTCTTTTAAATTCTTTAAATAGGGGGCCATGCCTCTTTTATTATAAAATAAATCCATACTCTTTAGGTTTTGAGAATGTTAAAAGTTAAAACCAATTATCTTTTAATACCATCAAATTATCTTGATATTTTGGTGATAAATTGATAAAATCGTGATACATTAATGGTTTTATACCACAAAACTAGGCATTGGTGAACCATTGATAATATCACCAAAATATCAAACCGACAAAAATAATTAAGATATTTATCTAGGTATAATGAATTTATCATGGATATTTTAATCTATGAGTATAACCACTATATATTTCTGGCACGGTTAGTCTAATAGAAGGTTCAGGAGATGTTTGCATTAAGCAAGATATTAAATATTAACAAAGCCTTATACTCAAGTAAGTTTTCTAGAAACTTACTTAGTTTCAAAGATATAGGTCAGAAAAGATATCATATTAAAACTAGTGAAATAAAAGAAAAGGACTTTTTTCCCATCACCTCCTTCACAAACAATCGTAGATCAGTTTTGGAAAAGTTTCCAAGTTAGTCATCTAGTATATATCAGACATATATACGCATCATAGAATCCTATGACATTACTAATTTTGAGATTTATAATGAACAAACTTACAGAACTTGATTGAAATGATCGCCTTGGATATCCAGGATCTACAATGATGAGACGAATTGTTAATAATTTGACCGGACACCCTCTTTGTGGCCGAATAATACATTTACTAAAAGAAATACCGTGCATTTCTTGTAGACAAGGAAAACTTGTTACTAGACCGTCAATCACCAAAGTAGGAACAAAATCACCACATTCCTTCAAAGGATACAAGGAGATATATGCGGGCCAATCTACCCAGCAAGTGAACCTTTCCAATATTTTATGGTTTTGATTGATACATCATGTCGTTGGTCACCTGTATGCCTTCTATCATCTAGAAATAATGCATTTGCACGATTTCTTGTACAAATAATACATCTATGTGCTCATTTTCTAGAATTTCTAATTAAGCCCATTAGATTGAACAGTGCTAGAGAATTTAGTTCTCATACATTTGAGGATTATTGTACATCCATAGGAATTGATGAAGAACATCCAGTAGCGCGTGTACATACTCAAAATGGTATTCCATAATCGTTAATCAAGCGATTACAGATGATCGCCTGACCGATGTTGATACATACTCAACTTTTGTCATCTGCTTGGGCTCATGCCATATTGCATGCCACAAAATTAATACAATTAAGACCAACAATTTATCATCAATATTCACCAATGCATTTGGTGACTGAACATGAACCCAATATCTCCCATTTATTCCCATTTGGATATGCAGTACATGTTCCAATTGCACTACCACAACGAACCAAAATCCCCAACTACTCCTAGGTGTAGGTGTAGAATATGATTCAACATCAATCATTATATTTTTGGAACCTACTGTATGCGATGTTTTTACTACACGCTTTGAAGATTGTCACTTTAATAAGACAATTTTTCCGTTGTTAGCATGAAATAAAACAACAGTACGGAGTGAAGGAGAACAACTCAATCAATCAAAAGTAGTTGTCGATAGTAAATTTTCATATGCAGTCGCTCTCTCCATTATGGATAAGGATCCTGAACCTAAAACCGTTGTTGAGGTAAGATTGGTCGTCTTAAGAATCAACAATCAAAGCAGAGTTGGACGTTCTCGCAAAGTGAGGTATTTGGATAGATAGTCTAGTTGAATACATCCACAAAGCCTATTGGATATAAATCGATATTCACTCAAAAATGTAATGAATCCGGGATTATAAGGTATAAATCTCATCTAGTTACACAAGGATTCTCGCAAAGACTAGGAATAGATTACGAGGAGACTTACAACACTGTGATGGACGCAATCACGTTCTGTTACTTAAGCTTGTCAATCAAAGAAAGACTGGACACACACCTAATGGATGTAATCACTGCATACCTGTACGATAATCTTGATACATGTATACGTATGAAAATTCATGATGGTTATTCCTTACCTAAGGATATTAAACCGGAGGATAAACATAAGTACGCTATTAAAATAGAGAAATCATTATATGGATTAACGCAATTTGCTCTCATGTGGCATAATAGGTTAATTGAGCATTTGAGGAATTTTGGATTCTCAAATGATCCTATTGCACCATATATATGTTATCCAAGAAGGGTGCTTTTCATATAGACAAATTTTCCCACAAGAGAAAGACAAAGAGGGGTTGAGATCTAATGAGAGGGCGAGATGGACGGGCAAGATCTGTTCACTAATTACTGGATCAGGCAAAATATGTTAAAGGGTAATTTAGTCTTAACCTCTAACATCAAAAACCCTCCCAACATCTTTTTTTAATTAACATGTCTCTTTCTCACGTCTCTCGCTTTCCTCCCTGCTATATTTCCACCGTGGAACGGTCTCTCTCTTTACCAATTAGCGACTCTCTCTTTGTCAAGCAGCGTCTCTCTCTCAAGACACCTTTCTCTCTTTTAAGGTATTCTGATTTTGATTTTTTTTTTTTGTATGTTAGGTTTTGATTGTTCTTTAGGGTTTTGATTTTTGCCATCATCATCATTAGGTTTTGATTTCGTGGTAATTTTGAGGCATGGTTAGTTAAATTTCGTAGGTTGCTTTGGTTAGTTCTATCTGAGTAAATATTGCCAAATCCAATATCAACATTACCTGAATAGGTCAACCCCTAGACACACTACAAGCGATGCTGAAATTAAAGTCATGGTGTGGACAGGGAAATGAGTGTATAATGGGGTTTTAGCTTTTAGCATTCCCTCCTAATGGTTGTAGATTTTATTGAAATCCTTGGGGGAATTGAAAACATTGTTAAGTGGATATTTGGGAGCAGTTATAATATATATGCACTCATATTCTACATCTTCCTTCCATCAATTTGTCAAAGACCATGCTCGCATTTCATGCGAAAAAGATTTAAACATGATAAAATCTAAGCCTAAAATCTGGGTAAAAAACTTCATCCTTTCTAATATATATGGGTTGTGAATTTTGTTCCTACTGCACCATGAGGTAAAGCATTCTGGGTGTGGAACTTTGAAGAAGAGTGATCCAGGAAGTTTACGCTGTTTTCACTTCAGTAATAAACCCTTAGTGTTTCCTAGAAAAAATAACAAAAAGGTATGAATGCCAATGATGATTAAAGGCCAGATAATCCTAAACCAGTCCCAAAAGTAGTTAGTGCTGCAATAAACAAAACTGTAAGGTTAATGCTGCCTCCATTAAACAAATCAGATGGATAGCATGGAATCTTAAATCTGAGGTACTTATCGATATTAATGGAAGTATTTCTCGCCTATGAAGGTGCATTGCTAGACTAAAAAATGGCATTTCTGTTCTAGCCTTCAATGCGATGATAATTAGGAGGTTAAGCTACATATCAAGGTATTAATATACTGACTAAATTGATAAGGATAAAATATAAATTATAATTGATTCTACATATGCATAAAAGGCTATTAAAAATGTTTGGAAACGTCCCTGAGGCATCTATAAGATGAAGGCCAAAGCTGAAAATTTAAAAACTAGTTTCAGTTATAGTTTAAGACTCGAGAAATCTCTTAAGATGACTAAGATACCAAAAGAAAAGCTCGATGGTGTTCCAGAGGAAGATTTAGGATGTGTTGGAGACCAAGGAAAGTTTTAAGGTTCTGCATCGAGCATTTGAATGGGTGGTCGCAGCGAGTATGAAGATCAAAAGATGCATAGGGGCTTGAGGAATATCATTGACTTCTCTAATTAAGCATATTGCATGGTTTCTCTAATGTTCTATTGTGTCGCCTCAGTCTTCTCTTTTTGTAAAGAATCTTTCATCTCCTAACACTTGGATGATCAACACAGATAACTTCTTTACTAATGACAGAAGTGGTATGGGTGTCTCATAAGGGATGATAAAGGGGGTTAAATGTGGGTTTAGAAAAAAAATCAACAAGTGGTTCAAGAGGGGTTTATGTGCGTACTGACTCTAAGGCTATGAGGACAATGGAAGTGACTACATACTTTTTTAACTTTGAATTATATTATATAGTGTTCCTTTGGTTCAGTTACTTTTCCTTCATTTGTCTATGTATATCGGTGTAAGTAAGATCGAGAACTCAAAACTTGGAAGGACGTGTTTATGAAAAGATGAAATACGATACGAAAGGATTTTGCAGTCAAAAGTATATCAATTTAAGTATAATGCCAAAAAAAAGTTTGTATAATTGAGGTTTGTTATTGGATCATTTATGTTGTTTGGGGTTTATTGCAGTGGCTAACCTTCGTTTTAGGTCACCACAATACAATTGCTATAGCCTCTCTTGGTTGGGATATCTAAACACTACTGTCTCAAATAACATATATATAGGAGAGAGATGGTCATTGGGTGTTCGATTCGGATGATTGGAAAATAATATTATATCTACACGTTATGAATCATTGAGACTATACCCACTTCTTTAAGTAAAAAATAGCAAGAACATATTAGAGTTTGTTGAATCAAATATGCATTTTTTTTTTTTAGGATAGGTATACTAGAACCTCACGGGGAACTTCGTTTTAATTTTATAAAACAGAAGTGCCGAAACCACGTTGTGTATGATTAAAAAGAATGTTAATACATGACGAGGCACAAACGTGGGACGTTTTGTCTCAAGTAACTGTCAATAAGCTTTTTCATTAGGTACTTGACTTAAGCGCCAAAGGCGCGTTAATGGACAATTATGTAGCGTCGAAGGCGCGTCGACAAAATCATCGTGGCGAGCCACGAGTAGTACTAGTGTGTCTTTATCAAGAATGCAACTAAAGGATATGCTATCATCGCATTCTATGTAGATGACCTGACTATCATCAAGGGGAGATGGAAGAAGTTGTCGCATCTTTGAAAAAGAAGTTTGAGGTGAAAGGTTTAGGTATAGGCGTATAGCCAAGTTCTGTTTGGGAATCAAGATAGAGCATTAACCTGGTGACAAGTTCATTCATCAGTCAACGTGCACAAAAAGACTTCTACAACGATTTCATATGGATAAAAGTCATCCATTATCCACACCAATGGTTTCACGGTCACTAAACATTCAGACTGACCCATTTCGTCCTCCAGATGAGGATACAAAACTTCTAGGACCACAGGTTCCATACCTTGGAGCTATTGGAACTTTACTGTACCTGGCAGGGTGTATAAGGCCAGATATTTCCTTTACAATAAATATGTTAGCAAGGCACAGCTCAGCCCCTACACAGAGGCATTGGAACGGAATAAAGCACATCTTTAGATATCTGCATAGATCAACTGACTTGGGATTATTCTACTCAAAAAAACTCTAAGAAGAAGTTGATAGGTTACACAGATGTTGGTTATCTCTCAGACCCACACAAAGCCAGATTACAAACATGTTATATATTCATAGCGAACGGCACAGTGATATCATGGCGATCGATGAAGCAGACCATGGTGGCAACATCATCCAACCATGCAGAAAGTGTGTCTTACACTAACTTGAAAGACTGGTTGCATTCTTTCCTATTTTTAAGGTTTTCACTTTGGGTTTCCTGGTTATGTTTTGAATATAGCAAGCTACTTCAAGATTATGCGGGCACCCAAAAAGGGGAAGCGTTATGTAATGAAGCTTGGTGGGAAAGCCGAACCCATGATAGGGGTTTGGGAGCCCACATAACGACCCATACAGGGAGCTAGTTTAGTTGGTTAGAGTGGTTAAAGTAACCGCCCTATTTACCTAAAAATATGTCATTAGGGACTTGTAATAACTTTAATAAATTTCTCTCCCGACTCTCTCTCTCTCCTACTGCGTTCAACCAGTGGCACCCTTTCAGGCTTTCACAACAAATGTAACTTTGGTTGGACATGAAATTTTTCCAGATAAGAAATTGATCCCAACCCCATTCCCTTTCCTGATCAGGATCCCACATACTCGTACCCATATCGGATCCCATTCAAGTCTGGTTCGTGTTTTATCGAGTCCCAAATTTTCACCTTCCACCACAACAGCAATCCTTGATTTATCTTCACCCACTAATGGCGGCGAGCCTTCAATGGCGTCATCACCCTTTATCTTTCCCTCCTCCAAGAGTCAACCCTCGACGTGTGTCCACTATCAAATCCTTCCAACGCTCAGACTTGGAGGACTTCACGAAACGCTTAACCTCTGGTGAGAGTTGGAAAGAAGGTTGGAGAAAAGCGAATGATAGTTTCGAGCAATTCGTGTTCGATGCAAAGAAGGCAGCAGAACGTATCGATAGGGACTACTCTGTTTCAAAACAGTTTAGGTCTGTTACTGAGTCTGCGGTGGATCGTGCTCGAGAGATTGACCGTGAGTTTGAGGTCGGGAGGCGGTGGCGGTCTTTCTCAGTTGACTTCAATCGGAATTTGCCCAAGGTTTTCATCTCTATCTTCATCAGTGGTTACTATTTGATTAGTTAGAATTGCGTAGTTTCAAGTTACAAATGTTTAATTTTTGGGTATTAAGATAGCTATGTATTGGTGGATAGTATATACATTTTTTATCATTCGAAAATATTACAATGTGGTGGTGGTGGTGGTGGTGGTAGGTATTGGTGTCCCCAGATTTTTTATCAACCTCCAAACCATCTTTTGGTAAGAGAGACTAGGAAATAAGAGGGGTAGAGAGTTAGAAAGGAAAGAAGAAGAGACAGGAAAGCATTAGAGAATAAATTGGATAGGGAAACATGAATAACATTTTTCGTAAGCGAACATCAACTTAAAGTAATGTGTTTCATTTGTAAGGTGACGGAACATAAGCTAACACCTACGGGAAAGAAAATAATATAAGAATTATTATGCTTTTAATTTTCCTAGAAAGGGTATGCAATTTGGATGTCAAAAAGATCACCATATATGATACAACTAGGCTGTATCTTGGGTTTAGATGGATAAGTAAAACTAGAAAAAAGGGATAATTGGTTCTATAGAGGAAACCAATGCCTCAACAACACAACAATGGTGAGCTTTTAATAATTCTTCAACATATCCTTTTATTCCACCTCTTCAAACTAATTAAATAGTCACTACAAAGGACTTTCCCACTTTCACCCACTTCCCTATAAAATAGCAAAACAACCCACGTAAAGAGAACTACCAAAAAACCTATTAAAAAGGAAGACTCACTACAACAACTAACTTATTCTTCTACATTTAAGGTAGACTATCATGATCATAACAATATATAACATAAAATCTCTCCCCCGAGTCTGTTTTTTAATAGGTTAGGTCTAAATTAGTATATTTTGTCGCAGTGGGGTGAGCTTTGAAACTTGCTGGCAGGAAAAAAAATTAAATAATAATATAAAGGAAGAGATGGAAAAAGAGAGGTAAGAGGATACAAAGACGTAGAACCTCTTATGTTGCAGGTGTTAGGGGAATATGGAGATTGTAGAGGAACATAAGAGGAAGAAGAAGATTTGGTGTTTCTACACCTAAAGTTCACCACTAGAAGATTCTCCATTTTGGTCTCTTTTATAATGTTGGGTGGAAGGGTCCTTTAATTTGGGGATCTATAGATCATAGGAATTATGCACCTCGTGCTATATCCTTGGAACATACCACTTGATATAACTGTATTGATCCCCTAATGCACGACTTTGTGTAACGATTGTAGTAGCAAATAGGTTGGTCGATTAAGACTGGCTTTGAGAACATTGTCCCATTAATAATGAAGAATGGCATTTGTAGTGTTTGCTCTATGATAACAGGATGATGGGTATCATGATCGCATTTAAAGTCCAAGATGAATATTGCTCAAGTTAAAGGAATTTCATTTCATTTTATAAGAAAGTTAGGGAACATTTAAAAGGATGTAATTCACTTCAGAAGAATAATGGGGTTAGAGATGTGATCTAATTGGTGGAAGCACAATTTTTTGTTACCGTTATTTTATAATTCTTCTTTTTCTTCTGAAAGATAACTAGATAAGTTAGAACTATACACATAGATGTAGCACCGGATAAAATTAAAGTCTGAGCAAAGGGTATCTTAGATTTCGTTAACTGCTAAATACAAGCATGTTTACATTTCAGCCTTTGGGTTTAATTGTACTCTTGTTTTATTTATTTATTTATTTATATATTTAATGAAGTTATTATTTGTTGTAAAAAGAATTTACTTTAAAAGATGGGTATAGACAAGGAGATGAGGTTTTGTTGTACAAAATTTATGATTTTTTTCTTTCTATTTTTTTGCACACCCTATGGAAAGCCAAGTATCGACATTTAGTTGATTGTGAAATAGGAAGTTAGTGTCAAAAATCTTAATAAGCAGTTCCATGTAAGGAGGACTCAAATTCTCTGAAATACCTTCTAAAAGTATTTCCTTTCTTTAATACGATATCTTACTCATGCGAACAACATAAACTATTTTTAAGCTACATTTTATTTCTTACCCTAAAAAAGATAAACCACTGTAAAATTGGGTCTTTCTTGGCCCATTTCCAGTAACTATTATTTGTTTACTAATTGAGTCGTAAAGGTATGAAGCTGTCACATCCGATGCATAGGCTAGTTCAAAGTTGAGTATAAGGGGCTGTTTGGAAACTCCCAAAAACTGGTCCAGTTCGGTTCAGAACTAAATCTGAGGCAAAAAGTGTGTTTGGCAAGTAAGTGGAACCCGCTATTCTAGTTCTAAGTTAACCAAAGCTACTCTAAAAAAGGCTCAAAACTAGTTTAAACGTAGACCTTCTCATAGCCGTTTCACAACAGAACTGTTTCGAAAACTCTCATCTTTCTTCACCACTCGGAAGAGAAACGATTGATCTCCCCCATCCACCAATCTCTATATCTTCATAGCTAATATATATCTTCTCTCACTCCCAAAGTCCTAATAAACAACTGGATCTTCAAAACTCTCTTAGTTATTCCCTCTATCTTCTCTCTGATCTTCATATCTCTCTCTCCTAGCTTTTATTTAACATTCGAGAATTATCACCCTGATCCATCCTCCCTCTATTCCTCTCTGCCATTTCTGTATTTCTCTCTGTGCACCAAATATTAAACATTAATTTCTTTTAGGGATTTACTCCTCTTCAAACTATAAACGATCTTGGTAGTTGTTGTTGCTAGAATTGATTCGTGTACACTTATAGCTGTAACAACTCTTCCTCTCTTGATTTCTCTTCATTTATTTATTACCCAAAACCAGGATTCAATGATTCAAATTCTGGAAAATATACCAAGATGCTTCGATTATAGCATGATTCGTTTGAAGATATTTCAAGTTGCTTCAACTATAACATGATTTATTAAGCTTGAATAAGGATAAATCCGATTAAATTATTGCTGGTTTTTGTGGGAATGTTATGCAAAACATAATTACCGTGAATTATTTCATCGAAATTGGACAACAAAATATTCTTTTCAATTAGGTTACCAAACAGTGCAGAAAACAAAACTGGTTCGAGTTCATATACAACCAAAACAGGCTAGACTAGTTCGTTCTTCGCTAGCCCAAATTTTGGAGTCCCCAAACAGTCCCAGGCCCTAAATCTCGGCAACTCTTTACCTTCTGTCAAATGCTATAGTTTGTTTATTTTATTTTTATGTACGAATGGTTTAAGGTTGTCTATTGCGCTTTTTTGTTGCAATTGTGGGAATGCACATTTCCTCGGAAAACAAATAAGACATCTTATGGGAAATGTCATAAGCCCATAAGATAAGACGCATTCTATAGGAATTTTTTAGATAAGTCCAACCACACTGTAATTTATCTAGAATACTGAACATAGTATGTTATTATGACTTATTGCTTTTCTTATCATTGCAAACATGGTCAAGTTGTATGTAATTTAATAAGATAAATTTAACTTAGCGAAGAAAAACTACAATTAATTAGATCCTTACACTTTTTAATAATACAGTACATGTTCTCACTTATTTGTTTCTACCTTTTTCATCCTCTTCTTCTTAACAACAAAAGTCCAGCTCCTAGACCTCCTCTTGTAAGGAGGATTTACGAAATTATTCCTAAAACAAGCTAAAAGATTTCACCTCCCAAAGTTAGAAGATATCCCTAAAATAAAATCTAGCTAAAAGTCTAGCCAAAGTAGGAGAGAGACTAGGTAACAACGACACTTCACTTAAAAAAACGTGTCAGATTCCCCGACGCTTAGATACTCGGACACGTGTGTCCAACACTATTTACAAGGTACTTTTTCTATTTTCTGCCGTTTCCGAAACCTTGTACCCGTGTCGGACCCCGACATCCGTATCCGTGTCGTTTTTACCTAGTTCCTCCGATCGTGACGCGTCAAAGATACCATTCATCACGAACCAAATCTAAATGTAGAGTTCTTGAACTTCTAAAGCATGTATGAGAATTTACTTTATTTGTTTATAATTGAATCTTTTTGTTTGCTGGTTGATAAAATTAAATTTTATGTTTTCAGAATTAGCATCTACTTGCCGTATGACTTTTGATGAACATAATGTTTCTTAGTTGCCAACCTTTAAACTGTCAATTTTCTAACCCCTTTGTCTTTGCAGTACAGGAAACAATTGTCTGATTTTCTTGGGACGCCACTGGGAAGAACTTTTTCTGTGAGTATTGCTTGATCTTTTACCCTATCAATTATTTTTGTCTAACATGGATAAGGTTTATTGTTTAACTAGATGACGATTCGAGCTAAGTTAAGATAAGATAACATGCGTTGCTTTAACCTAATCTTTCTGCATGATAAATGTTCTTTCTGAAGTTAAAGAATAGAGAAATCATACCTATATTTTCCCGATGCCACTCTACGTTATGGGAACTGCAAATCATCTTTTTTCATTTCTCTTGTGATTGAATGTAAATATCCCCTCTTATCTATTATCATCTGAAATATATTATAATTAATCTCTTAACATACATGTGTGGATGTCTACACTTTTGGATTTTGTTTCGAACTTTGTTTAAGCTACCTTTATGGTGCCAGACACAAGCGTACTTCTGAATGACATATTTGTATAGGTGGAAGAATTTCTTCTCTAATGAAAAAGAAATGAGGAGACAAGGGATTATCTTGTCTAATTTCTCTAGAACTAGAATAGAACTCTGAGGGGGTACCATTAATATCAATGAAAAAAAGAAGGGGAATAGATAGATAACCTGATCCGTTGGTTGTTTTTTCTCTTGCAAAAGGTGTAATTGTTATTACCGAGAGAAAGAAGAGAAACAATCACAAAGGAAACATCAGAGAACACAATAGCACACCCACCGTACAAGGCTGCAAAACTATGCTAGCCCTACACCTAACACTTCTTAATTCTAGTATATCTTACATTCGCTTGCTCAACAATATAAATAGAAGGGAAGTGAGGTTTACCCAAACCCCAATCTTCAGTACCCTCTTTTATAGCAGACCCCATCTTAGCACAAGTGTCTTCAAAGAAATTGACCTCTCTATAGACATGAGAAATTCTAATTGAATGAACTTGAGTAATCAATAACTCCCACTTAACTCTGATGCTCCATGGAATACTATTATTCGTAAAGGCAAGGACAACTGCCCTTGAGTCAGATACAATTCAAACAACTTTCCAACCTGGTGACAATGACTTCCCACTCAGCTTCAAAATTGGTTCTTTTGGCAATTTCTTTGTAGATAGAGGCAAGAACCTCGTCATCCTCGCTCCCAAAGACCACTCTAATACCAGCTCTGCCTGGGTTAACTATGGCAAATTGGACCACCCCCCAGATTGTGGAGGGGTGCAAACTCTAACCAGGTCAGGTTTTATAGGCCTACAAGAGGCACCAAACTTCTTAATAATCTCCAGTTCATGCACAGTGTTGAACATACATTTATCAGACAACAAAGCAGAGTCCCTCATCCCTTGATATATTACAAAAATTCTCCCCTCCGTGATCATCTTGTCTTCAAAGCTTGTTTCTAAAATGGCAGATAGAGTGGAAAGTATATAAAACAGCGGCACAGTACAGGTTTTGGACAAAAGGACTTTAATGCTTACAAGTTACTAGCTTCTTAAAAAGACTTGCACCTCACCTATCTGGCTGGACATTGAAGCACCCATATACCTGGTTCCAGAAAAAGTTTGTCGCGGGGAATAAGTTAAATAGATGGTTAATGTTTTCTCCTCTTGCATGCACATTAGCACACAGAAGTTAGAAAAATCCTCCTTTTGACATTGCAGTCTGTGGGAAGACAAAAGCTGAGAACCAAACCCACAATTTTGGGCTGAATGCAGTGGTTCTAAACATATTTCTCCGCCATTGTTTCTCTTTTTTCTCTCAAGATCTCAAAAGCTTATTTTACGGTAAAAACACATTGGGGACCCACTGTCCATATTTTCCTATCTTCCTTGGCAGGTTTGCAAGGAATAAGATCAATATAAATTCCTGTGGACAGGATTTTTTTTGGGATGCTTCTTGGCATACACAACCCATTCTTATTGATGAAGCCCCGTCGCCCTAACCACCCTTGCTTGACACTTACTCCACAACTCTTTAGAGGCAGGGAGAATGTCTCTAATAGAGTAATTTGCAGCCCAACAGTCCTTCAGCAATCAATAGATTTATCATTCCCAATGAGTCAAAATGTGGTTTATTCACATTAAAAGTAGCTTTGATACTGGCCGAATAGAAGAGCTTTGTATGATAAGAGATGAAATCCCAGCTTCAGGGAGAATGTCTCTATGAGAGTAATTTGCAGCTCAACTGTCCCTCAGCAATTAAAAGATTTACCATTTCTAATGAGTCAACCAAAATGTGGTTTATTCACATTAAAAGTAGTGTTGATACCTGACTGAATAGAAGACCTCTCTATGATAAGTGATAAAAGCCCCCAACTCTTTCTCTAAAGTTACTGTTGAGAAAGATTGCCCATTCTTCCTTTCTTTCATACACCTGCCAAGCAAGCTTACTCAACATTGTCTCATAAACTTCCTTCAGTCTTCTCACACCCAGGCCACCCTCCTGCAGGGATTTACAAACTTTAGCCCAACTCACAGTAATACTTTTTCTGGTACCTGGATCTCCTATCCAGATAAATTTCTAAGGATAGCATCACCTCCTTGATGAGAGGACAAGGCCATTTAATAAAAAAACTGATTTGACCAAAGTGACCCTTCCTTGAAAGGATAGCATTCTACCTACCCAGCTAGTAGCTTTGTTTCTTATTTTATACAAAGGTCTGACCACATTTCTAGTCACTTTACATTGGACTGAGAGAATCCGAAGATAAGTTCTGGAAAAAAAAACATTTTGAAGCCAAAAAACTCACAGCAAATAATAGATCTTCTGAGTACCCTCGATGAACACCTAACACTTGTCTCACTTCCTGACCAAAAGCAGCTTGATACTTAGGGCATTCTTGATATCTCTCAAACCTTTAATGTGACCATTGGCAAAAATAAATATATCATCTGCAAAGAGTAAGTGTGTTGACCCGTGAACTTTGTTTAGTATAACCATAGGTTTGACAACCCCAGAAGCTCTTATGAAATTAAGACCCCTACTCAAAACATTTTCTACAAAAGAAAACAAAAGGGGTGAATGAAGGGTTCTCCTTGTTTCAGCCCACTTCCTGCCTGAAAATAGCCACAGGGACTACCATTGATGGGGATGGAGACCATGCCAGCGATGTATGGCTTACATAATTCTGCAAATCACAGTAGCACTACATATTGAAGACATGCGTATCACTTACAGATACTTGCAGCGTGGATAACTGGAACATCATATGTAATTAGGAGAATCTCGTTTTACCTGCGTATGGTCTATTGTATACGGAACAACTCCCAGCAGCTTTTGGGAGCATTCCTAGGCAGCACATGAGATCCTACGTTCGAAACTTAGTTTTCACACAATATACTGAAAAGGTATTATTACTTTGTTTTTCTTACCTACTGAACACTGTAAAGCAATTAAAGAAAAATTCTAGGTAGTGAGTCTTTATCGGCCCGTAAATAGAGAGTTTTGGAAAAGAGTGAGTCTATATCGTCCTAGGAGAATCTCGTCTCACCTGTGTACATGGTCTATTGTGTACGGAACAGCTCCCAGCAGCTTTTGGGAGCATTCCTGGGCAGCACATGAGATCCTACGTTCGGAACTTAGTTTTCACACAATATACTAAAAAGGTATTATTACTTTGTTTTTCTTACCTACTGAACACTGTAAAGCCATTAAAGAAGAATTCTAGGTAGTGAGTCATTGTCCCATAAATAAAGAGTTTTGGGAAAGAGTGAGTCTATATCATCCCGTAACCTTTGATACACTTATAATGGATTTATGTATGGAGAACTTGAAGGATTTGGAGAAGTTTGTTGAGAGAAAATATATTCATAAAAATAGGAAAATGTTAGGAATTTGTTTATTTATAGCAAACTCCCTCATGATCTGGAAAGTCACTACAACAATTTCATATGACGAATGTTGAATGCAATTGGGAGCTTGGGAGTGTATTTCTCATAACTTCTAATAGGTTATACCAATTCTTTAATATATAGACCAAGATCAGCGTAAGTTCCTATTTAGTAATTGGGCTGTTAGCGGGTCAGATTCAGGTTCGGACGGGACAGTGCTTGGTCCAAATCAAATCTAATAACCGTTGAATTAATTTGTTCAAGAACTATATAAACACTGTAGCATTGGTAATGAATAGAACTCTCTTTAGATCTCAATGAATCCATCATTATGTTAAACTTTGGATAGAGTCGAGATCGAATAATATCTGACGTAATAAATACTTATTATGTAGGTATACTCCGTGTTTTTAGTAAAACGTAATTTATCTATTTCCTGATTATAATTGTATTATCAGGAGTGACCAAAGAAGGGGCTCTTATTGGGTACTCCACAAGGGGGCCTGTGGCATTTTATTGGGGGTCGATTGGAGCCAATGATTCTTGTATATATTTTTTGCCAAATAAGTTTATTAAAAACAGAAAAAAATAGAAAATACACCCAAAACCCCTCACCCAAACACAGCTAAGGGGAGGGGCAGGAAACAACGAAGCCCAAGGGATACAATCAAAGAGCACACGGGCTCATCCAGGCCATGTGAATAGGAACAAAACAGCCCACAACCTAATCAAAAAAACTCCAAGAAAAGGTCCAGTAGCCCCCCTCAACCTGACCTGCAACCTCAATCACAAGAGAAACCCCACAGACCTGCACATTAATGCCTCTCATAAATCTTCCCTTCAGCATCCTCTTTAATGATAAGCACCAGGTCCACACCAAACTCATCAGATTTAGTCTTTCTAAACTCACTAGGGTCTTGCACTTTTGAAAGATGATCTGCTGCCCTATTTGTTTCTCTGAAAATATGCTTAATGTCAAAATGCTCTATATGATCAATAAGGTTTTGCACCCTAAACTTTGTGAACTGAATGCACCCAAGGGGCAGTTGCATTGTTGTTCAGGTAGTCCACTACCATAGTAGAGTCAGCCCCCACAAGAACCCTTCTAAGCCCTTCAATTAAACTCAGCTCAATAACTCTAAGCTCTAAAAGAGGGTCTGAGTCTGTGTCCATGGTACCTGTGAGCGCAGCAATAGCTCCTCCCCCCAACACACACGCACGCACACGCACACGCACACGCACACTATGATGTCTAAGAATGGCCCCCACCCCACAATGTTATCTTTGAAAGAGCCATCAGTGTTTATGATTATCATATCCTCTGGACCAGGATCCCACTTGTATCTAATAGATGACTTAGTGGAGTAGTTGGCCCCAATATTCCAATTTTCCATGAAGGATCTGCTCCAAGCTGTATCTTCAAGAGCAATATCTTTATAGGACATCTTAACTCGGATTCATTTACAATCAAGAAGAAGACAGTTCTAGAAGTGCAGCTCATATTCTTGTGAATCCTACTATTCCTTTCAGTTTCAGACCAGATATGGTAGACGTAGGAATTGAAAGTGAGCTTTTTAATGACTGCAGTGACATTGGTGCCACTAAAATGAAGAGTACACCAGTCACCAGGCTATCTCAGCATCCAGGTTCCCAATCACTTTCTTGTACCCCAACAAATCCAACAGATTGGTCCAAATGGTGATTCCATAAGGACATTGAAAGTAGAGGTGGTCCTCAGTTTCAATGTGAGCTCCACAAAAGGCACAGTTGGCAGCATGAAGTTTTCCCCACTCCACAAGTTTGACTATAGTCTTTAAAGCTCTTTGCACTGCCATCAAAGAAATAAAGCTGTCTAGATATAGCACCTGTAAACCAAATTAAGTTAGCCCAAGGAGCAGCATTGTTATGATACTTAATTCTGTTATAGGTAGATTTAAGAGTGTGCTCTCCTGACTGAGAAGAAGTCCAGACCACCTTATCCTCACACCCATTATGAATAGTGACCCCTTCAGTTAAAACAGCTATCTCACCCAGAACATTATGGTCATACTCTGAAATACTCCATCTCCCTTCTTCAATAAGGTTGCTAACCTTTGCAGATTTATTAAATTCAGACCTATGCTGGAGATTTGAAGGGAACCTTACCAAATAAATTGGGAGTATTTTTAACCTAATAATCAGTTCATGATTGATTACGCAAGATTTAGGATTTTTCTGTGGATATAATTCATCGGTAAAGGAGGCAACAAATCCTCAAGAAGAAACTAAAACTGCACTCCAAAGCAATCCAACACACTAGACGAACAATACAAACCGCACGAGGGACTAAAAAATCGTTCCCATCTGAGTGAAAGCCATGCATACATTCCACAGATTTCTTGAAGTGAGCAGCTTTGACGATCTTAAGATGAGTACTCCAAGAGTTGCAAAAGGAACCAGCGCAGTCAAAGAAAAAAGGAACTACGGTCAGATCCACCTTTGGAAAGGCCGTCAACCAGTTCCTGAAGTAATCTGTAGATTAATGCAGATGAACTAATCCAAGGTGAATACTTTAAGGAGACAAATGCTCCAAATGCAGCACCATGTTTAATTCTAAAGGAAGCTACGGTCTTGGAACCAGTTCGAGATGGCATCGTGCACATTAAATCAGCAACGGTGATCAAAGTGTTCATGATGATGCTTGGTGTTCATCCCTCGAGGTAGGAAATTTGAGGCTATCACCTTAAGGAATTAGGAGGGGGGCTCCCACTTTCCATCTAAGAAAGTAAACAATGTTTTGATTTACCCTACCTTCAAGCTTTTGAAATGGAGGTGACAGTGTAGCAGTGGGTAAATTTTGTTCTCCAAATCAGGACGCAGGAGAATGCGTGAAGCAGAGGTTAAGTCTGTTATAGCAAGCGTCTTTGACTTTGTGCTGTATTAGTTCAAAATTCCACACTTCAGGAAAAAAAAAGTAGGCTTTCCAATTTAGGAATACAGTAAATTAATAGCCTTATAAATTAATACCCTCGGGACCATGGAAACCTATTAATTAAGCGGGGTTTTAATTTATCAAAGTAATACTTATTTTTCCCAAATATTTTTCTTATTTAATGAACTAAGAAATGATCAAGAGGGCGAAGTTGAAGATGATAGTTTTGTCTTGGAGTCCGTTCGCACTAAGATGCTATCAAAACGACAATGACATTGAATAATTTCTTGTTACAATATGAGAACACCACACTAGAACTTCTTAGCACGTTACAAAAATCAGAGATGAGATCCAATTCCACTTCAATTTTTAAAAAATACAAGCAACACTTGACTCATATTTAAGGCCTCCTTGTCTATGTGATATGTATTAAGTATTAGCAAATTATTAATTTATGTGATAAGTGGGACATATAGGAACCTTTGAGTTTTTTATTCTGTATTATCTTATAAATTTAGCGAATTTATTAATTTAGTCCATTGGTCCAAGTCGGGACCGGCAAAACATATTATTTAATCGCGATTATTAATTTATCGCGTATTAATTTATCGGGGTTCTACTGTAAATTGTTTTCATATATCTACCTCAAAACCCTTCCAGAAACATTGATCTTCAGCATTATTAGGAATCATATTTTCCATTTTGTGCTTGCTTGTTTATTTATTCTTATCCAGTCAGTCCAGTTTTGTTTCTCACTTTATATCTTCTTTTGCAGATGGTCTTCTTCCTATGGTTTGCATTATCAGGATGGCTATTTCAGTTAGTGGTAGTTGCAATATGGGTACTGCCGCTTGCTGCATTTGTTCTTATCAGGATAGTTGCCAAGAACTTTGTGATTGAGGTTGGTTTAGTTTTTTGTGAATTTACAAAATCCTTTTATAGTCATATACCATATTAATCCTCTTGCTCACATCTCCATCTCCAATTGCGTTTTCGTAGAATATATCTCGACATTTATGTTCTAATAAAAAAGGAAGAAACAAAGCAAATTGGAATCTTCATGTCTTTGGACAGTTGTTTTTTTCTCCCTTTCTCTTTGGTATAAGGAGAGATTATCTCTCCCGTGTCTCTTTGGACAAATTAGATGACCAGTTTGACTACCATCAATTACCAAGATGACCAGCATAACTGCCTATATCTTTGATTGGGTATCTTGTAGTAGTAATTTAGCAGGTTCAACATGTACACATTAGGGCTGTCAATGGATCCGATTTGGGTCGGATTCGAACCGGATTTGCTACAATTTGAATCCGGTCCGAAACTTTTGAAGTAACATCCCTATCCTATCCTATCCAAAACTTTTATGGGTAAATCCGAATCCGATCCAGTCCGAATCTAGGCTCGGGGATCTGAATCCGATCCGACCATAATTTTATTTGATGACTGAAAATGTTGATACAAAGGCTTGAACCCATAACCTTTCATGGGTTTAAAAAACTAACTACCACTTAACCACGTAGCTAGATGTGTTATAAATTGTTTTCTTATTGTATATAATATATTTTTAATTGTTTTATAACTTTATTTATTAATAAATTGATATATAACTTTAGATCGGATATTTATCGGATTGGACTAGGCACCATCCGAATCCAATCCCAAATTATTTTGGATGTTAATCAGATCAGATTTCAAATTTCAGATTTCGGATTATATCCAATCCATTTACAGCCTACACATATATCCCTAGTTAGTTAGTTTTAGTAGTAAGTTTAACCGCTTAGGTAGTTGTTCTTGGTACTTGTGTCCTATGGCTAAATATCAAAGTTAGTATGTTATTTATTCGGGTGAAATTCTCTTATTTAGTCAAGCTGTTGACATTAATAATTACTAATTTATATAATTAATTATGTGGCAACATGTTTCTTCTTGGACAGGGTGCTTGTCCTGCTTGTAAGCAACGATTTGTGGGATACAAGAACCAGATGATTAGCTGCAGAAGCTGTGGAAACGTAGTATGGAAGCCAAAGTCTAATAACGGTGGTGGTGGTGGTAGTGGCAGATCCAGTAATCGTTCTTCCTCGGGGTATGATGACAACATTATCGATGTAGAGTTTGAGGAGAAATAGAGAGTAACTAGTGAAGCCCAAACAAGTTCTAATATATTTTATTTTTCTTCTTGTATTCTTCTCTTGTAAATTGGAATAACCTGTACAAGTTTTTTCAACTTGTTATTCTGTATCTTATACGTAATTCCTTTAAAGAAGAGAAACAAAATCCATCCACAAAGATAGTTTGTTTTTAGTGTTCATTGAGACTCTTGAACAAATTTCTAACAATGACCGTCTTAGTGTCCTATAATATGTTTCTGAAACTTCTGCGGAGATTGTCGGACCAAACCAATTCCAACTCTGGGTTGCGTCAGTCGAGTTTCGAGCTAGTTCTGCAGTTAGAGAAATTCCTCTGACTATTGGAGATGGTTTAAGGATCTCCAAAGTGGTGTCTTGTTATTGTGGATGTGGTTATCAAAGACAAACAAATGGTTGGTTGATTGATTGTCCTAAAACCACTCGACTTCCACTTCCAGTGAAACCTTTTGAGATAGGGAGAGAGTGAGACTTTGAAGGATCTCTATTCTCTCCTACTCATGTCATCTCTTTCTTCTCTTCATTTGGGTCATGGCCTCTCCAATACTCCCATAGATACCAATCTCCTAAGAAGAGACTATTTTAGAACTATACCTTTTAAATTTACTACTACCCTTCCCAAGAACTCAGTTTCATCCAATTCAAACTTATTGATAAGGTAATATTTTTGCCCTTCATTGCCATTTCTTATTCAGGTTTAGTCGCGAGGACGATCGCTCCTTGTAATTGAGATCGTCCCAAGGCGAAGCTTAGTATTAAGTGTTGTTTTCATTACTTGAAGCAGCAATTGTTCTCTCACTAGCATTGCTCCGCTTGAAGCAATACTATTCGATATCGATGGTACGCTTTGTGATTCTGATCCACTGCACTTCATAGCATTCCGCAAAATGCTTCAAGAGGTACTACTATTTCTACGAGTTCTCCCTTGAATTATACAAACAAAAAAAATCAAATGTGGTTCACCTTAATGATGTCATTGATGTATGTTTTGTATTTTTTCATAATAGGTAGGTTTTAATGGGGGATCCCCAATTACGGAAGACTTCTTTATCAAGATAATTAGCGGTAAACATAATGATGAAATTGCCAGGATCCTTTTTCCTGATTGGAATCTTGAGAGGAGCTCACAATTTATGGTTGATAAAGAGGCCGAGTTTAGGAGGTAATTTCAACTATGTTTTTTTTTTTTTTTGGCTGAATTAGAACTTAGACCTACCCAGGATACCGCAAAAACCTCTAATATGGTATATTTTGTTAATGACTAATGGCTATACACAGATTGGCATCAGAGCAAATGGAACCTGTAAAAGGCATATACAAGTTGCGGAAATGGATTGAAGATCGTGGCTTGAAACGGGCTGCAGTGACTAACGCTCCCAGATCAAATGCTGAGCTCCTCATTTCGAGCCTAGGACTATCTGATTTCTTTGAGGTTATTGTCACTAGTTTTGAATGTGAGAGAGCAAAACCATTTCCTGACCCTTACTTGAAGGGTCTCAAAGCCATCAAGGCCTCCCATAAGCACACTCTAGTTTTCGAGGTTTTTCCCTCTCCCCAAAACTACATTTGTTGGTTGGGTACACCTGCAAAGACGCCATATTCTCCACGAATTACACGGGTGCACAAGCATGGTCTCGAGTTTATTTACCTTTTAGTTGGTTTCATTAACTTTTTGTTGTGATTTTCTTTTGTGCCCCATTAGGATTCTGTATCAGGAATAAAAGCTGGAGTTGCAGCTGGTATGTCAGTTGTGGGCATTAGCCTTAGAAATCCAAAAGACTTATTGATGAAAGCAGGAGCTAAATTTCTTATTAACAACTTCGAGGATCAGAAACTGTGGAGAGCTTTGGAAGATTTAGACAGAGAAAAAGCTGGAACACAAGTGTAAACAATTTTGTGCAAATTCAGAGCTGTGCCTGCTAATTTTATCGGAAAGTGATAGATCTATTTTATACATGAAAGAACATTTGATAAAATAAAATGCTCGACTAATCTGAAGCAGTCCCTTTGCCTGTTACAATTGTATCCACTGCACAACAATTAAGAATGAAACACAACTAGGTAAATCCCTCAACTACTAAATACGTTAATGATTTTCAGAAGGTTACATTGTTTAACACACTCTACGTGAGTAAAATCAAAGTTGTTTCCAACTATATAGCTGTTTTATTTTGGGTTAAAAAGGGATCATTGATCCCACAATTCATGCTCGGTACTGTAACAAATAGTTGCATGATTGCTACATCGTGAACAACTGCCGGTAGAGCATATGAATCGAAGTACATGTAATATAAACCTTTGAAAAAAATTCCTGTGGTTCTGATGGATAACCAGCGGATGGACGGACGGGTAAGGATCAGTCCTTTCTGTACACCAAGGTTGGATAGCTAGGGTTCCACATGTTGTTTTTCACATAGGTCACAATTTCCTTCTGTAAATCATGGAAATAAAATTTTAGATGAGTAAATAAAGAGTGAGCCACATCTTGGAACGTCATCAAAAAATAGCTTCGTGTGCACAAGTATAATACCTGAGTTAGTTTCTGGAGCTCCCGAGCATCCATGTCACGGTATCCCTCTGCTAGGTCCTCTTTTATAGCTTCCGTCACTACAGCCGCAGCGACCTCCTTCGTTATATCACGGATGCTGCACAAATCAAATACTTTAAGCCCACGTGCAAGTGGTCTAGAATAATGCCTAGACTGTAAAGGTTCTCTAAATTATACATACCTGGATATTGAAGGATATATGGCTCCATTGAGAACCTCGTCTTCCGTCATATATGCAGCCAAGCTGTGGTTCTCATGAGAAAGAAAACAAACAGATATGAAAAACTGTCCACACACAGCCTTTTACAAATTATAGTGGCTCTCAATGGCCCCAGTGTGAAGCAGATTGGTGCAATTTGAACCCATGTGCATGGTAAAATATGAATCTGGATCAAATCAGAAAATTTACAACAGGCCCTCAATTCAAGCTGATATGGAAATTCGTCGGATATAAATATACATACTTGAATTTTGCAGTTGGATCAGATTCTTATTCAGGTTTAATTAGGGTAAATTCAAATCGATTCAAGACATACTCCTGATTTTAGATTGGTGGATTAGATTAGATTGATCGGATCATGTTTGGAGTGATATATGCTAACTCAAATGCATATTTTTATCTTTTTGGGTTTGATCCATTATGACAAGATTTGAGTAGTTAAAACAAAAGGAAAAAAGAACAAAATTTGAAGCAGGCAGCCCTTTATATAAATCGAAGGAATTTTGTGGGCATCCTCCACCATCATAGGGATCCACAGGACCTGTTAACCACTACAGTCCACAATTCCTATGAAATTTTAGAATGCCGACGATGGTCCCTTGATTCCTCAGATTGATATTGCAATTTTAGTTAAAGTGGAGATGTAAAAGATTCATGCTTAAGAGTGTACCACTCAGCAGCAGCCTGTAGCATTCCATCGGAGATGATGCGGGAGCCTGATAAAAGAGTACCCAATCCTATCCTGTTTGGAAAAATAGATAATATCAGTTGGAAGTTATAGGCTCTTAAGCTATATTAAGTTTCCCAAAGGATATGAATAAGTAAAACCTACCCTGGAAAGAGGTACATATTATTTCCTTGGTTGCAGTGTCCCGTTCGACCATTTCCTGAAGCGGTCAACAGATTCCAATGATGAGCTCTATAGATGAATAATTATAAATGCATTTCTCAATATATTGAACTAAGTAAAATATTCTTTGTCAACGACTACAACAATAATTACCATTATTACTATCGCATCACTATTACTACTAACTCAAAGATACGTTAACGTGCGTACCGAGATCCACATCTTTGAAGGGGCTTCCACTTGCGAATACAATATGGTCACCCACAATGGAAAATGCTTCTTCAGGCGTGCATTCAGCTGTAAAGAAATATCAAGCATTAATATTGCTAAAAGGTAATTATGAAACTATGTGCTAGTCAGAATTTTGCTTACCATTTCTTGTTGGGTTTGACATTGCAAATATAGCTGGTCTAGTCGAAGTTGAACCTTTAAGGGCCTCTAAAACCTGAAGAGAATAATAAAATATCAATTTGACAGCAATGATTTTCTTTCTTTGTGTATTTTATGAAAAGACTAAAGGAAACAAACGAAGAAGAAACATAAAATAGCTACAGATGAAGCTCAAATAAAATGTAGCAGTTTGATATCTTTGCAGAATGCAAGAACATTGTTTGTGTATCTTGAGAAGAACAATTCAATTTACAAGTATTACAAGATTCTAGTGAGCTTCTTCTACATCAAATGTGAACCCAGCTTGTTTCATGTCTGCAAAAGCTAATGGTTAGCAGAATTCCAACTATTTGGAAATCTTTAAATCCGGTTTGCTGACTACACAATCCTCACAGCCTGAATCTGGGGGGTTCGCTATTCAGACATCGCCATACTTTATCCGAAACATCTACTTGGTTAATGGTAAATGTTAAACGTGAAGAAAACAAGTCATAGACATTACAACTGCATGTGTAATATTATTACACCAAATCCCACACCCGAATCTGACACTACAAAAACTTTCATGGACATGAATAAAGATCTAAATATGGGGAAGAACAATTGGCTAAAATACCAACATATGAGTGCTTGATTCATGGTAAATGCAATGATACACATTTGTCAATCATATAAACTTGTTTCCCAACATTTGTTGATTTACATACCCAAAATTGGTGTTATTGATAAGCTGTAGCCATTTAATCCACATACAGTACTTGGAAAAATGGCTTTACATAAAGTACTTATTTCAGCAGACGGGTCTACGCATTCTCAGGAAAGTCAAACTCAATGGTTAAAAGTCAATGCTAAAAGGAGGCAATGACCACTTATGTCACGCTTCTATACCCATTGACCGTAATCTAAATGGACAATTCCTTAATAAATCCACATGTCTGAAATCAGCAGTATTCTCAATCTAGTTGTGTTTTTGGCCCTAAACTTATAAATTGAAAAAATCCCAACGTCTAACATCCAATTTTATACAGAGACAGAATGGAAACTGATGGCACATCTTTAGTAATCTCTATGGCGATCTTGGTACTCCTATAATCTAGTCATGAATAGATGGCCACTTCCTGGATTTTATTTTATTTACTATCAATTTGTAAGTCAATTTTGATTCAGGACTTGTGCCGTTACAACGTTTAGGGCCCAAGGTTTTATAATGTGTCTTTTATATCCATTCACGGATAATAAAAAAATGCATGAATATGATAAAATCATCATTCTGTGCAGCATTCTTTACCTCTTTTGAGAACAGGCCTCCAACTGCAGATAATCCAAGAAGTACATCAGGCTTTATTTGTCGAACCTGAACAGATCAGCTATAAGTGATCAGTACAAAATCACTTGGTAACATAAAAATATAATTATAATGATTCTTGACTATAATAGATCTCCAACTAAGAAATAAAACCAATAAGCAGTAACACATGTCATGATTAAGAGATAGCTCTGGCAAAATAAAATAAAAATAAAAAAAAAGGATAATATGAAGGTCCTAACCCAGTATGAATATATACCAACTCATGACTCGTGAGTGGAAAAGTTTGTGACATGGGATCAATACCCTCCTTAAATATACTTACAACAACATAGAAAGAATAGATGTACTAGATTCTACATACCACTTCTACTAGGCTTGCACCTTCACTTAATCCTTGATGGCCAACCTCTTTGGCCTTTCGAGCAAATGGCAGCGCCTCCGGATCAATATTTGCACGATCCTCAGTAATCAAGCCCTACACTTCCAACAAATATGCTTCAGTATGTCTACCAAGCTAGTTGAGAAGAAAGCTCTAACAAATGAGAAAATATGGAGCTATATAAAAATACAGTAGATTGAGCTACATTAACAAGTTTTTTCTCCTCTTTCTTCAGTTGGGACATTGAATTCATGTGATGGGATAGAGGGTCTTGCATTGGTGAATTCATTTTGGAGCAAAAGGAGGAAAACTTCTCAGCAATAGGCAAAAAAAAAATTATAGATAATCCCAGCTCTGAGAAGGCCAAAATCCCTCGCCCTAGTAAGAGATCCTTAACAACCAGCATAAGGAAGTAATAAGTAAGGGCACAAACACTTTACAGATGTAACTGTAAATGCATTTTTAATTTCTTTCCACCAAAGCAAGACCTCTTTACATTTGCATTTGTTCCCATAGAAATTATCTTCAACAGTTAGCATTCTTGACCAAGATACCCAGTGTCTTTTAAGAAAATCAAAGTACTTACAAAAACAAAATAAGTACAAGAATAAAGCCAGCGCGAGAGTATGATATCTGGCATCCAAATGAGAGCAAGTGAATACTTTGATTAGAGAGAGAAAGTGGATACTCACATTAGCATCAACCACCCAAAATTGACTCTTTGCACTTTCAAGAGCAGACTCATTATTGCCTGAAATCCTAGCCATGGTTTTTCTTGCAGCATTAACAACACCTATTCCAGCACTGCAGGAGCCAAGTACATGAAAATTTCATATTAGTATATAAAGACCATGGTTCATCAGTCCCCGATTAGCTCTAATCTGGATATTTCAACATATCTTACAGATATATTCTCTCTAGAAAATATATGTGCTAGAAAATTTCAAAACAGAGTAGCAGTGAATGGTCGATATATTGGTTAGAGTGATTATATTTTTCGATAAACCAGATTATCAATATTAATATTTTTATAATACTTTTATGAAAACAATATCTGATTTTATTATAATTTCGATAAATATAATTTTTATATTTCTAAAAGTAAAATATAAAGTAGTATGTCTTATTCAAAAGAAACACAATACAGATATAATATTTTTTAGTAATGATATATATCAAATGCATCAGCTGATGTCTTTCATATTTTCAGTAATTAAACCAGTGGATATATATCGGCAGATATTCATATGTATAGAGGATATACCAAAATATTGGCTGACCGATGGCCGATATAATCATTAAGTTCGATGTTTTGATCATTGTATTCTGTTAAACCAATGACTCATGTGAAGCCATCATCAAAAGAATAAATATTTGGATCAAACAAACAAGCAAAAAAATGTATATAAAGATAGTGTATTATGTTATATAAGAATCTAACAATATGGCAAACAATATATAGTCCTTACTACAACAGGGAGCTTCTAACACTTTGATGCATTATTCATGTAATAAATAGTGGGAATCGCTTTTGCATTATCAAACAAAATTGAATATACATGTATATCGTCTAATTTTTTAGCAGTCTTAATAGTATCTTATTAGTAGTGAGATAGATCGAATTCCTTCTTTTCCATTTTATATTTGATCACGACTCTGAAAGTTTAAACAACCGATCCTAGGCCTAGCATACCAATTTTAAATTTTGGACTCAAACACCTTGTAGGTTGTCAAATGAGATTCAGTCAAACAACTGGTTATGATGTTCTTTGTCAGTAATATGTATACACATGGCATCTTAAAAAGTCAACTTTGCAACAAAGAAAGATTTGAATATGGTCAAATAATAGGCAACCATCCATCTTTTATTGATGACAAAAAAGGTTTTTTGAAATATGGAAAGCAGAATCCCACCCCCCGCTCTATTAAGGCTAAACAGAATATACAGAAATGGGATCTCTATAAAGAGGAGAAGCCCAAAAGAAAAGAAAAAACTACCCTACATTAACTGACTAACTATACAAGAAACTCAAACCAGCCTACCAACATAAACTACTCTCTCAGGTACACTTCCCTCTTGCATCTTCATCAGATGACAAAAAAGGTTTATAGCCAATGTCCACTAGAGTTGGAGTGCGTAATAGCATTGATGCATGCCTGATTTTCCCCTACTATCAATTATCTCGCAAGCATCTGACACCCCCATCCAAAACCTGCCCACCCCACACACAATTGCTATGCTACTCTTGTATAGCGGAGCACCAAACTCAGATAGAATTATTTTGACTAAGATCTTACAGAGTCTAAACAAGACTGATCCGCCAAAAATCATGTCCTCCAAGGCTCCACTCAATGCATCATACCATGAGTGATATAAAAGAATCGTTGGATCAATACTCTCATTTTCACACCCACCAAAGTCTGCCTACCCAAAAAAAATTGGCATGCTCCTCCAGTAATACAGGGAACAACAGTGTCTCCCAGTATGCAGGAGTTTTGGCTAAGATCTTGTGCATAGTGGTCGTAACACTTCTAGGGCTGATACTCCTTAGGACCGGTAGTCCAAAAATTTGTTCTATGGTAGAGAAGGGGATTTGATCAACTGGAACTTGCGGCTTCATGGTTACCTTATGAAAGGAAGTTGAACCTTTGGATACGTTGTTGCACAAGATTACATTGGCGTCGATCAGTGAGAGAGAGAGATGCATGGAGATTGAAATGCGAAATGTTTGGGAAATTTTGGGTCAGGTCTTTTTGCGGGCATTTGGTGAAGGTGAAAAATAGGGGAGAAGATCACCAACTTATTTGCATTCCTATGCACAAAGTTTGAAGATACCTTCCAAAACTCTTTGTTCTTTTGGGGGTAAACTGGAAGCAGACATTGAGAAGAGACATGTTGAGATGGATATAGATGGGAAGCCTTAGTTTTTACTGTGCACATGCAGCACATCATACATGGAAACAGCAGATAACCTCCTTAGACAGTGTCATAATATAGCCTCAATGTGGGAACATTTTGTTGTCATTGGCGTGCAATGAATGCTTCAGGTGATTTAACGAGTTAAGGTTTGCTGCTAGGTATATACAAAGAATATAGAGAAGATAATGTGAGATCTCACACCCTCCATTGGATGGGCTTCTGTGGAAAGAACTTGACACTTGGACCGAAAGCAAAGATGCTGGATTATTATTTCGAATAATTATGAATTCGTCTCATATTGGGCTTCTACCATCACGCTTATGAGAGGGGTGAGCTACGAGGATCTAGTTGGGATATGGAAGCAGCTAGCCATTTTAGATCTCGCTTGAAGTTTGTTGTCTATGTATAAGGCTCTTTATCTATTTCCTTAATTAGTTACTGCTTATGGATTCTACACGCTTTGCATCTCAGAAAATATCTTTCGAGATCAAAATGAATGTGACCTGCTCAAAAATAAATGAATAAAGAATCCTTTGAGATAGACCCTCAGCAGGCGTCTAAGAAATACATAAGAAACACATTGCTAGGTGCTTATACTAGCCAATTCTCAAGTCATGAACAAGAGTACGCATCGTCATGCTCAATCTTATTTGAATTCCCTTACAGAAAGCAAAGTAACAATCAAGTATCTACAAATTAGTGTAGTCACAAAACAATTTGGTCATTAATTTGCAAGAGATCAGTAGAATAAAATAAAATACAACATGTAAAGGATGTGCCTAACCTTCCAGCACCAGCAACAACAATTTTTTGCTTCGGAAAATCTATCATAGATTTTCCCTGTGCTCTTACAGCTCCTAACAGACCAGCAATTGCAACTCCTGCAGTTCCCTGTAGTGTATGTTGAAATATGTATAATCAGAGAAAGCCGTACAGATAAGTACATCTCGAAATGTTAAAACATGAAGCATAGCTGAAGAGCATAAAATGAGCAAGCAGCAATAACTTCCAGATTGCACATGAAGAATCGCAGACATGTAAAGCGTGAGAACTTAATTTTATTACTAAGCAAAATTATTTAATTTCAGGGGCCGGCGTATTTAGAGCATGTGCTTATTTTGCCAACAAAGGGGACAGTAATCTATTATCTACTATCAAAAATTGAATAGCAGGTTGCCACATCATAAGTAGTGTTTTGCAATCATAAATTTTGAATCGATCCACCATCTTATGCAGAAATAAAACACTTTTATTTAGTTCATACAATTAGATTTTATGAATTTCGCTGTCTTGATAGACTTCAATAGTTATAGGGAGTTGAGAGACCTTTGGGAATCTTAGTAGATAGATGCATGGCTAAAATAGCCAAAATGGAAACATAAGAGGATCTAACTTGACATGTGGTGATGAAAGTATAGTATTGTGCTTTTATGTTCACTTTTTATCATAAACTTCAAATTTCAAAATGTAAACATGAGAAAAATTGAGTTACAAGTCGGAATCTAATAAATTGAACTTTTTGGAAAGACCTCATCAGTCATCAAAAAATTTCAAATGACATCCTTAATCACATTTTGTATTAGAAAAATAAGACACTTTGAGTTTGAATACGTAATGTTGACTTGGATGCCAAGAAGGCCCCTTTGGCATGACTAAACACGTGGAATGGGGTACCAAACCACATGATCGACAGAGATATTTTCACTAGAGAAGAATAGAGTGTCAAAGGCGCATGAATGGGTGCGGAAGGCATGTGCAACGACAAATCATAGACATGGAAGACATATTATATGAGGATAATTAAAAGAGAGTAAAGTTAAGTGCCAAAGTCGCGTTATTCAATGTGGAGCGCAAAAAGTACATGATGCGTAAACTTGACAGGTTTGCAGTAAATGCTAGTAGATGATTAAGAAAGCTTTTGAGATAAAATAATACCAGTTCAACATAATACTCTAAATAACAAATGTTCTTTTATTTCTTTGGTACGAAAAAGAAGAGCACCTCATTTTTGGATAAAGAAAAGTTAAAAACAGATTGGAAGTTAATCAAAGCAGTTTCACTTCACACGCATCATACTAAAAACTGTGCAAACATGGGTCAATTGAAAAAAAACAGACCTTGAGGTAAGTGAATAATTATCATAACTTTTGTAGACCAATAAGGATCTATAAAATAACTCATAACAACTTTCGTGAGTTTTCACAAAATCAGTGTTTTTCATATCGTTCAAAACTTGATATAGTCATACTCAAGCTTTGATTTTGTTTCTCTTAAAACATATTTAAATTGGAGTTTACAATGATCATTGTTTTTACTATCTATTATGGTAACTGGTAAGGGCTTCTCCAGTAAAAACTATGTAGTTCAGGTCAACGTTTGTCATGTAGGGGATAAGGAACGTTGTTCTTTTTCTTCTTCTTATGTAGCTTGTTTTATCAAAAAAGGAATAATTTTTATTCAGTCTTCAAAATATAACCAAGTTTTCAATTGCAAAAAGTTTGCTTTATATATTCTTAAGCTATTCTAGTATTTCAAAGGTTACTTTGGGGGGAGGGATTTTATTGCTTATGGTGCTGATAATATATCCATCACGTGCAATTATTACTTACTAGCAGCTTTAGTATGTCCTATGCCCGTGTGTACTCACACATTTTAATTATATATTTTTTTTCTTTTATGATGAATGCAAAATTTTTTATGAAAGAAACAATCGCACCCTTAAAATGAACAAGGAACAACTAAACCCGCCTCTCCAAGTGGAGAAAAAGCAAAAATAAAGAATAAAAAGACTACACCAAGTCCCATCAAATGGAGCTTGTGATCGTCTCTGATGTAAACTCTCAACGCGGAAGCAAAATTAAGAAGTATATTACGCTAATTTAGACCTAATTTAAGATTAGGGTTTTCTCTAAGTCTAAAACATAAACGAAATAACTTAAATAAGTCAAACCTAATTCTTACATTCAACTTCAACAACTAAATAAAATAGAGAACCTAGACTCCCTTTTATAAACGAAATAACTGAAATAACTTAAACCTAATTCTTATATTCGACTTCAACAACTAAATAAAATAGAGAACCTAGCTTCCCTTTTATAAAACATAAAGGGATGGAAACCCAAATTAGGAATAATCTAGAAACTGGGAAAAATACACTCTTAACCTTGTGTTGGTTAATTAGGAACTCCCTAAAACCTACTTAGCTTCTTTAGCAGAGAGGCTTAAATCAAAATAACATAAACGTAAATAAACCATAGACGGTGAGAAACGACCATGCGAGGACAATTCGCATCAAATCCCTCCATCTTTGGAAGATTTTGACCACTAAATTGACAAATTTTTAACACCACTGAACACAGAACTCTCTGTTGTGGCATACTCGTCTTCAAACCTTGAATTCTGACTCGGAATTTTCCATAACCCATAGTTGTACCCAAGTACGGGGGTGTTACAAACATCCCTACATTGAAGAACACCCAAAAATAAAATAAATAATGGTATCCGCTTCTTGAAATTAGCTAAGAAGCCCTCCCAAAACAGATCAACGAACTTTTTCTTAATGACATCATCTGGATACTAGTCAAATATTGGGGGTTAGTCCCAATATCCAGTTAGAGTTCCAACAAGAGGAATTCACTCGAAGTCATGGGGATCTCCGATATCCTCTCCGTCTTTGATAAGTTTTTCACCATGCGACTCTCTCTTCTCTTTGCGAACCTACAAAAAAAACTTTGGGATCTCCATTACCGATGGAAGCAAAAACCTCCATTAGCGTCAGCACCTTCAGAGTTTGGCTCGGGTGTAGGTTTCGGCATGTACTAAATTTTCAGATATTTATAACCCACACGGCACCCTCATGAGCAACCCTGCACGTGAGAATTCCTTGCATCTTCTTCACCCGCGAACTCCTCTTGTTCTTTCAAACCTGCAATCAACCCGTTGTCGAGGTTTTGTGTAGTTTCCACTAGTGAGAGCGAAACTGTCGTTGGCTCAAATTGGGCCTTAAGGTGAGGGGGTAAAAATCCTTTCGAAACCAAAGCTTCAACTAGCTTATCGAACTTGGTATTTAACTCTTTGATCGTCGTAACCATCTCGCAGATCTGAAAATCTGAAATCCTCCAAAAAAAATTAACCGCAGAAATCACTGTAGCAGAGCCCGAAACCATGTAACGCAGAAAAATACTGTAGCAGATGTTGAAACCACTGTAGCAGTCGGTGTAAAAAAATCCCCACAGAATCTTGCTAGCTCTGGTACCAATTTGAGGTAAACTCTCAACGCGGAAGCAAAATTAAAAAGTATATTACGCTAATTTAGACTTAATTTAAGATTAAAGTTTGTTCTAAGTCTAAAACACAAACTAAATAACTAAAATAATTGAAACCTAATTCTTACATTCAACTTTAACAACTAAATAAAATAGAGAACCAAGCCTCCCTTTTATAAAACATAAGGGGTGAAAACCCTAATTAGGAATAATCTAGAAACTGGGAAAAGTATCATCTTAACCTTGTGTTGGTTAATTAAGAACTCCCTAAAACCTACTTAGTTTCTCTAGCAGAGAGGCTTAAATCAAAATAGCATAAACGTAAATAAATCATAGACGGTGAGAAACGACCATGCGAGGACAATTCACATCAGTCTCCCTCCACTTAATCATAAACGACTCAAAAGATGTCCCCGACATATCCGAAGCGGCCTTACTCCACCAAAAGATGAAAGCTTTAATTAACACCAACACCGAGGTTCTCGACTTCTCCTTCCCTTCTAACTTCCTAGCGTTATGTTCGAGTCATATCGCCCACATCACCGCAAAAGGTAAAAAGCGCCATAACACCTTACCATGGCCAACAAGGTTCCTCGTCTTTCAATTATTTAAGAGCTCCTTAACGCTCTTAAAATGCGGCCACGGAATGCCATTCCCAGTAAATAATTCAATCCAAATACTCTTAGCAAAGGGGCAAAGAAGAAAAAGATAATCAATAGACTCCCCATCTTTTTTACACATGGAACAAAAATTGACAATAAGAATTTTGCGTTTACGAAGATTGTCAATAGTTAAGAGCTTTATTCAAGACTAACGTCCAAGCGAAAAAAAACCACCTTAGAAAGCAACTTCGGAATCCTCATTTTCTTCTTTGGAAAGGTCAATGGAATATTCTGGGTTAGGATCTCCAAAACTCACCCTATTACCAACACCAACTTTAATCCTAACTCCTCAACCAAAACTCTCACTAAACTTCATCACTCCCCTCCACACCCCACATCCAAAGGACTCAAAAATCTCCCTACTACCCCACCCAAACTTCATCACACCGAACCTAGAAATAATAACTCTTTTCCACAACCCAACATCCTCTTGCCCGAACCTCCATAACCATTTACCTAACAAAGCCCCATTCATCCTAGACAGTTTCTTGTTCCCTAACCCACCTTCCTATCTAGACTTACAAACTTGATCTCATCCGACTTAATGGATCTTATGCTCCTCCACTAAATCATTCCAACGAAAAATTTTCATAATAGATTCCAAAGTCTCCTACTCTTTTACTCTTACTGAGCAAAGACATAATAAACTGGGAGGCTAGAAAAAGTACTTTTCAAAAGGTTAACCCTCCCACCTTTCGATAAATACTTAGCCTTTCACCCACTAAATCTCCTAGAAAATCTCTCAATAACAGGATCCCATAAAGCCTTAGACTTATACTTTACTACCAACGGCAGCCCTAAATAAGAAAAGGGTAAAGTCTTCACATTTTAATTATAATATCATCCTCTGGCTAAGTAAATATAAATTGTACATGTGATACAATAAGTATCGATATATAGTATTAGCATGCAAATATTTGAAAGTTTTCTACTGAAAAATAACATGTAATTAATCCAAGATATGCAGCCCACTACTTCATATCCAACTACTCTCTCATGACTCATCTCTCCCCTTATCATCTCTACCATCTAACTCCTTTAGATATTACAACTTTAATATTCCACGTGACTAGCAGGTTAATATATAAGTGGTCTAAACTACGCTCTGGTTATCATAACTACAAAATTGCCATTTTCTAAGTTGAGATGAAAAAGAAAAAAATTGGAAAACCTTACTTTCTTCTTCAGCAAAAGGGAGAAAACAAATCCGAGAAAGGGTTTTGGGGCAAGTTTTCAAAGACAAGATACAGCAATCTAGATTTTAGAAAAAGGAGAATCATACCTAAAATCTATTTTGAGAACTTTTTTATCTGCAAGTAAAATCATCTCTTGATTTTCTTATTTTTAACTCATTGAAGGGTTTTCATTGGGATTTATCTCATTTTTCTTTTGCATGTCTACTATTCTTTATCTTGGTTTATGGTGAAAAAATCAAATTAAAATAACTATATTATAACACTCTGGCTGTTTTGTATTTGGGGAAAGTGTTTGTCTTTTCGTGTTTTGCTGAATTTCAAATGCAAATCACTGTAGAAATTTCAGATATTAAATATTGCTGAAATTTTGAGAACAAGCTTACCTAAAATCCATATGATGTACCAGTCTTTAAAAGCATATACCGAAAATCAAGTCTCTTAGTTTTATGAAGAAAAAGGTTTTCGCATGATTTGTCTTCCACTACAATCCAGTTTATTGTATTACTTACTCTTTGAAACCCTTTTACTGGTTCGTCTTCTCCGTTTTGTGAAGAAGAGTTTTTTTATTTCTTATATCTCTCATCTCAACTTAGAAAATGGTTGTTTTCTAATAACAATAACTAGAGGGTGTTTTACCACTTCCATATTCAAAAGGGATACTAACAACCCAATTAATAAACGGAGTTAGATAGAAGAGAACTACCTCAGCAATATTCTAAAAAGGGAACCTATCCCAAATTTCAGCAATTTTCATGTAACCTAAATTGAATTTCCTTTTTTATTTATTAAGTAGCTTCTGTTTCGATAGTACTCCACTAGAGATGTCCTTAGAGACTAAACAATTTCTCAGATCTTTACAACAAAAAGGCTAAAGCCTCCATTGTTACCATATTATTATTTAGAGAATAAATAAATTCAATTTTCTTCAGTGAATTCAAATAATTTGTTGTTGTAGCTTCAGTTTGTTGCTTCTGCCAAATTATTTCTAGTAGAAACAAGAGAAAACAAACAATAAAGATATACATGCTCTTTCTATGGAGAAACGTGCCAATACAACTACAACACATGTAGCATACAAATTCTGGATTAAATGCAACAACATGGCACAACAAAGTGAGAGTTGGGAATCAGTTTTGGCAGCGGATTTTAAGACGTCTTCCTGATTAAGAAAGTTTGCACTTTATATATGGTATAAGAGGTGGCATTTTCTTACATATCGGCAAAATGGTGGCTAGATAACCACGGCTACACCAGATTGCACTATTGGTTCGGTGTAGTATCATTGCAATATTCGCCCAATAAATAGGTAGGTGAACCGAATAAGTTAGAAAAATAATAATAGACAAAATCAATTAATTAAGTAGATCGCTGTCAATTAGTATAAAAATCTTATTTGGTACTTGCCTGGACATCGTCGTTAAACATCCGATATACATTTCTGTATCGCTGCAATAACTTGGACGCCCACTTGCTTTGGAAATCTTCAAACTGATCCGATCCAAATAGTTTTAGCATCCCTTATCAGATAATAACACAATATGTGAAAGCAATTTATGAATGACTAATCTGATATTACCTGTACAATCACATGTGGCCAACGAGTAAAAACTGCCTCCATAAATTCATCAATAACTGTAATGTACTCTTCGCCATCAAGGCGGTGTTCCTGCAACCCAAGGTCTACACACAAGCAATAACTGAAAATTACTTGGAAGGACAAGAAAATATAAGATGTTTAATATAAGTCATCAAATTACACATGTTGAATTATTGGCTCAAATTGGATGCAGATTATCTTGATATGCGTCTTTTTTCTAGTCTTATTTTTCGATAGAGAAAAAAAATCCAAGACACCTTGTGGTTAAGAACTTGAACAGGATACATCACCCCACTAACATAATGAAAATGGCATAATAAGTCGCAACTCACATACTATCTTAATGAATACGCAAAACTAAGATTTCTTACACATAGGATCTTTTAGAAGCTTTTCGTTGTTAGTTCCAACATCAATCATCACGGGAAGTACCTGCAACGGGATTTCAAATTATTTTTACAAACTTGCTATAAAAAATAATTTTCATGTAAGATATTTTAGCAATACATAAGCAGAAAAGAAGTATGGCTAATTTTGCTTTCTTTATCCAAACAAATATTTTGACCTATATATGAAGGAAACAAATAGAGAAATACAAACCAGAACCCAATAGTAGCAATGTTCCAAATGGAATGACAAATATGCCCCAATTAGATAACTACACCAGTTCAATCATTTCCCTCACACAAGAAAATCAAACAGTTCTCTCCCTCCAAGTACCCCAAATAACATAAAGGGAACAATCCTTGAAAGTGTCCCTCTAGCAAATAATGAGATATAATATCAATAGCAGCTAAAATTTGCATTGGTCCTCTAAATAATCTACAGTTAAGTGTAGTTGACAACAATGAAATATAAGAACGCCTAATCTACCTTGTTGGCAAAAATGCAAAGAAAGATTGTTAGTATCTTCACAGTTGGCTTTCCACAAAACAGAAAATTACCAAAATCAAATTTCCCACGACAAGATTATTAACCATAATAATTTTATACAGAGAGACCATAAAGCAAAACTATTTTAGAAGGAACTTTCAACCCTTAAATGCGCGATGCGGGGAAAAACCAATTTGATAGCTATGACAAAGTGAACTGATATGGTTTGGCAAAAAATACCAAACTGGGCTTGAATCATTACTCGTCTGTCCTAATGGGAGAGATAAAAGAGTTATTCAAACCTTTTGAAGGCACAAATAAGAGCTCCCAGTCATTTAAATGCTTTATAATACCCAAATTCCAGGGTGCAAGGTGAAGGGAGTCTAATTTTCATGGGCGTAGAATTTAATCTGCAACACATTTTTGCTAGAGGTGAAGAGAACATTGTTTCAATGGGGCACTATTTTAGAAGAAATCAGTGGGATGGCGGAAATGGTTTTGTAGCTGGGAATGCCATTATGTGCAGGGGGGACTTTTGGTCTGGTGGCTTCTTCCTTTGTGTTCTTTCAGGCCACTTGATATAACTTTTCCTGTACGCATATAACTCTGACTTCTTACCCTTATGGCTTAAAAGTGTTTTTCTTAATTTAATGAAATATCAACATTTATAAAAATAAAAAAAATCCATGCCAAATAAGCATCCAACGACCTTCACGTAGGTGTTTACAAAAACGAAACAAAGCATCCAAAAACCTTCTCATAAAGTAGAGTTCCGACATAGTTGACCTTCCATGCCTATATCCTATAACCTACCTCCGTACATCTTTCACTAAACCTATCAAAGCTTTTCCTAACCTGTACTCATATGGAAGCCTATAAGCAGTGGCGGAGCCAGGATTATTAGTCGGGGGGGCAGGAATTTTGGGGGGTTTGGGGGCGGTAGCCCCAAAAAAAAAAAATTAAAGCAAGTATTGTTGATCATTCAAACATTGTTGAAACAAAAATCAAATATTCTCATGCTCCCATTCGTTTTTATAGAATTGTGATTGCAAGAACACACTTGTACCTTGTTTATCAGGAATTCAAAAAATTACCATTTTTAAAATTAGTATGAGGGAGCAATGTAATTATAAATCCTTTTCTTGGGCTAATTAATTGCAAGAACACACTTGCTACTTTTAATCGAAACTTAGAGCAATAAAATTAGAAGCAATCAAGCAATGATTTTAAGAACAACTTAGATGAGATGAGGAATTAAGCAATCAAACAATAAAATTAGTCATAATTTAAACTTGCATTAGGGTTTATACTTACAGTATTTATTAGAGCAAATGAAGAATCACTGAATCACAGAACAAATCGCAAATGAGCAATAAACTTCTCTCTGTTTGTTTGCACAATTGCACCGAAGAAATGAGGAATCACAAATCACAGAAGACAGAACGAATCGCAATCACAGATAAGATGAGGAATCTCAAATCAAACCCAATAATCTCGCTCTCGTTACTCTCGTAGACTCGTAGAGGAAAGGAAATGAAGAAAATCACAGAGGAACTGAAACTGAGGAAATGAATGAGGAACCAACTTCAAGTTTTTTTTTTTTTTTATGTATATAAGATATATAACTAAGCTGTTTTTTGGAGAAAACTGAGTGGGGGATGCCCCCACTGGTCCTCATGTGGCTCTGCCCCTGCCTAGAAGTACCATTCCTTATCAATCAATCTTCACACCAAATTTCTAGAGATCATCCTCACTATAGCACCTCTGCCCCATCTTCACAGACAGCAGTAAAATCACCAACAACAACAATAAATTATTTTTGCTTCTTTATTTGTGCAATAACTTATACTTCACTGTGCAAAAAATATTTCATGCTCCCTATCTATATTAAAGCTCGGTGATTGTGACGTGCGTTTGAACCGATGACAAGCACAAGATGGGATGACATAGTCGTTTTCAAGAGCTTTTAAAGAATAAATAAGAGGCTTTAACCTTGAGGAGTTGAATAGGCAAAGGTATAAATGGTTTTTAGCAGGTCTAAAACACAGCCCTAAATGTTAAAGTCCTTTGGGCTTCCACCCACTACCAACATATCCTTTCTCTCGTAAACTCTTTGTATTAGCCGAAGTAAATGATTGATGGCCCATGTCTTTCTCTCACGCACTAGATGGATGAGGTACAAACGGTTCAATAGTTAAAACTATGTATCTTCATTGTTCATCTAAATGTAAAAAATTGATTGATGGGCCATCTCTCTCTCACACGCACTAGATGGATGATGTATCTTCAAAATGGAATTTTTTTGAAGATTTAGAGGTAATTAATAAAGAAACTTCTTTATTCAAATAAAAAATTCATGCTATTATTGCAAATTCAAAGGTATCTATCTTAAATTTTCTCATTAAATTTATTTACTTTACATCTTACGAAGTACCATTTGAGTTTTTTGTGGTGATTTTTGGTTGTTACGCAGACTTAGTTGGATGATTTGAGGATTCATGTTATGTTTTTTTGAGTTATTAGATTTTTAGGTATGTGGTGAATTTTATTCTATTTGGTTCTAAAATTGATCTCTTGAATTTATTTGTAGCTTTCCTCCTTTTCTGTTTGTCGGATTGGTTAAGTGATTTTTTTTATATCTATCTGTGTGGATGGTGTGGATGTAGGTGATGGATTAAATGACGATGATTTCTTCTAAAGCCATGACTAAGATAACTTATATTAAGATCAAATCACAACAAGAGGTTTATGCACTGCCGGGATCACCTACAACTGTTTCTAATACATATGCACCTCCCCATTCGAGATCAAACTTTTTATATAGATTTATTTGGGTTGTATGTCATGCACTTCACCCCGTTTCACGCAACTATTCTTATAATTGCTATTAAGACAGAAGTATATAGAATGTTCTGCAAAGTTCTATTCTTTGATTCTCAAGGCCAATACTTAAAACCCTGGAAAACTTATGCCAGCAGCACCAGAATGTTTGGTATGGGGATACGGAGATGTATACAGACCTGTAATGCCCCATTTATGACCAGCTGTGTAACGTGAAGATTATTAAATTTATTATGTGCAAATGGAATGGCGTATATGTATGGCACACATTCATGACACACATTACCTCCAAGAAGGAAAGACTACCACCTCCAAACTGTGGGTTATTTGCATGTATAGGTGAGCATCTTGCTCTAGAGTTGATTGCATTTGCATGTACGTGGGGCTGTAGGCAGGGAATCAGGACTGTGCATGGATGCAATTACTAAAATGAGTCCCTTAATGAGCTGATCTAGATCCAGGGAAATAGTGTGGGCAAAGTTTGATTCAATATGGTTGGACAAATCTACTTACTTAGTATATCTATCAACATTGAATAAAATATGCATGGGTTCAAACAAGGGCTTCATGAAAAAAAACTGCCTTTACAACATCAAATAAAAACTTGGGAGTTCAAGATGACTATGAGGTTCCTTTTACCATTATCTTGACTTCTACTTTGAATTGAGCTAAGAGATGATATAATTTTGTGTGGATGATAAAAAGGTAAAAATGCTTTGTCCCATATATATGTGGACCCTTTAGTATACTTTATTAAACGCACAAGAATGAACATGTCTCACTTACCCTTTTAGGATTTATCCCAGCAGCGGCAACATATAAATCCAGCTTTCCGATTGAAATTCCAATACCCTGAACTCCAAGATCCCCAAGACCCAAAATTCTGCTTCCATCTGTTACGACAATCATGTCAACCTACAATACAAATGATACTGTCAGAGACTAAAATTGAGGACTGTTATAAACTTTGTAGATAATTTTTAAGAGAGAGAGAGTCTATTTAATGGTATCGTTTTCTACTCGGTAAATCACGCACATCCAAGAAAACAAACGGCCTGGCAAGCATTCTTGACACTACTTTTCAAGCATGAACATATGAATTTTAGGAAGCACGTTCGAGATCTTATTCGTTCAGTTGAGTGAGGACGCCAGAAAGTTTTAAGTGGATAATCATTTTACTATTTTAGCCTTTGCACCTAGGAGCTGAAAGAAACATTAATAAAGTTGGTTAAAACTACCAAGTTGGCAGGGTTCATAGTTTAAATCTCAGTGGAAGCCCATCTAATGATGTTGATTATGTCTCCTGAAGTTTAGTTATGTAAACTTACATTTCTTCAAGACCTCAAGTGTTCTTCATTGTAATCCTACTATCTTCCCCTCTAGACCGGTTGATGCTCAAAAGGGAATTGCAGGGCCTTACAGCTCACATGGTTGTGACTTTTGAGGAGGTTGAGGTGAAATCATTGTTATTGACAGGCCAGTTATTATCTGAAGAGATTATTTGTTTTCTCTTGTTTTTTAGCGACTACAAGAAAACAATACTGCAGAATGTTAGTAAGTTCTGTAGAAACGTTAACTGGGTCGAAAATTAAAGGGTGGAGTATATCTGCAACAACGGCTGAAAAGCTGCAGTTTTTCAGCTGGACTCAAAACAAAAGCTGAAAAACTATAGCTGTGAAGCAAGCGGGAAACGGGGTTTTCAGAACCGAGTAACAGTAATTTCTAGAAAGTTGCCATTGTTGTAGTTAAACTCATTCTACTCCAATGGGAGATCGAGTGAATGCATCTGATAGTGGCCCCTATTGCTGTAAGGCCCCCTCCGATTATTCTTTGGGCGATGGAGATTCTGTTGCAGGTTTGGATCACCTAGAACAATGTGGTGTTCACGACATTTGAATGATATCTCAAATTTGAAACAGGGAAGGGGGGGTACTCTCTACATATATCACAAGCGGTGTGTTGGATTAGTTTAAGGACTATCAGCAATTCCAATGGGGTTGCAAGAAAGACAATAAACCATTCTCGAAGAGAAGTGTAAACAGGCATAAACATGCTTGACTCCTTAATAAGCCTAACATCACGTATGGTATGGGATTATAGAGGCCAATCATTAACACGTAGAAATAATTAAAGTAGGCATTGAGATCATTATCAAGACTGGGAAAGGATAGTTTTTGACACGATATTTGGTGTGAATCGAGAGAATTTGCTTTAGTGTAGCCTTCTTTATATTTTGTTTGTAATCTAAAGCATGAGAGTGTAGAGATGTTCTAAGAAATGGAAAGGGATGTGGCGAATTGGAAATCATTTTCAGAGAAATGTTTTTGATAGGAAATTGGAGGACCTTGGTTCTATGATTCTAAAAGATACTTCGATTATGATATGGATAGTTAAAGACAATGGGAAATTCACGGTGAGATCAATGTGTGAACATTTGATATAACCTAGGAGCGCTAGAGGTGGATATCGAAGTGTGGATCTCGCATGACAAGTGATATGGAGGAAGGAGGTTTCATCTAAAGTAGCCTTCTTCTATTTGGGTAGCTTGAGGGTGAACGACAACTAGAGATAAACTTAGACGGAGAGGTATGGGCGTGGATCATCTATGCTGCTGAGATATATAGTCCCACATCAGGCATGTCAAGCCTTGCAAGTCTAAATATAAAATCTGGGGGCTACTCCTCTCATTGCCAATTGGTTTTGAGATGGACCCTCTAGTTCTAATATGGTATCAGAGCGGGCCTTTCTTTCACGAGTCGAGCGCAACGCCCGACGAGTTGCTCCCGCATCACCCAAATATTTGTGCACGTGTTGAGCTCAAAATACGCCACACATGAGGGGGTGTGTTGAGATATATAATCCCACATCGGGCATGACAAGCCTTGCAAGTCTAAATATAAGATCGTGGAGTCATTCCTCTTATTGCCAATTGGTTTTGAGATGGACCCTTCAATTCTAATATATGCCTTCTTTGTGGCTTAACGAATGAGTTAGTTAACAACATACTCTTACATTGCCCAGTTGCAATGGGGGCTTAGAATCACTTCTTTAACCTCTTGGGTATCTTATGGGTGTTTGACGGGGTTTTATGACTTCTTTGAAAACGTGGTGGCACAAGCTATTTAGAAAGAAGAATGATAAGGTTTGGATGGATCTTACTTTGTATGCGAATTGATGAGTTTTGTGGAAGGAAATGACGATAGGCATTTCAAGGGGAAGACTAAAATTGTGGGAGCAGTCATTTCTGACGACATTTATGGGACAATATTGTATTGGCATCATCATCCATGAGAAGAGTGAGGTTTGAAGATCTTGCAATGCGTTGGAAGGATTTAGTTATATAACAGATCCGACTTGATGTCATGTGACTTTTGTTTTGTATTTCTTTTTCTTTTGTGTTCTTCTCTTTTTCCCTTCTTTTGCCTTTTGAGTCAATCATTAAAGAACTTTTACTTTTCAAGAAAATAATCAGCTATGCTAAATTCAGAGTTTGAACTTGCAGGAGTCCAAATTTGGAATCATACATTCCTGAAATGTGCTCACACCAATATACTGAAAAAATAAAATAGGAATTCTGCTATGAGTCCATCTGTTGTCTATGCATCTCATAAATTGTCATGGCAAGAAAAATGAGTAGAAACTACAATCATGGCATGCCTTTGAAAATGTAGTATTTCAATTTTAAACATGAGTATAGGTGCTAGAATAGTAATCAATAAGCATTAGTCAGCTACTTGGATCAAGCAAGTATTAAATAAGAAAAGTATAGTTCTTGTTTATGAGTGCCAATAACCTCGTCAGCAGGCCAATTGTAGACCATCGACATCATTTCTCCCCGATCTTCTGCACTGAAATACATCCCTCTTGGTCTTCTAAATAAGCCACTGTAGTTCTGGCAAACAAGTCCAACAGTAGGTGTATACACAATGGGTGCATATTCCTCAATATTGTCAATTAAAACCTGCCAAAAACAATTTGTTATTATTAGAAAAACATAAAACATGTAATGCATAAAATGCAATAACGCTCCTGAATAATAACTATAACCTCATATCTCTTCAAATATACTAGCAAGTGTGAAGTGAAACAAATATTATGTTATCATTGTACCTTGTAATACATTGTCTCATTTCTGTCATGCAAGCGATTAAGTATTCTCCACTTTGCCAAAGCATATGGATCAGCTGGTCCATCTCTTGCTTGCACTTCAAGCCTTTTTAAGTCAACCACTGTCAAGAATATGTCTCAAACATGAATCGAAGAAGAATATAATAAGTACAATGCAATACGATCGCAGAACAAAATGAAATGTTTATTTGTGAACCCTGCTCACAAAGCTGTAAATGGAATAAAACGGCCAAAAGGAACTTTCTTTCTACAACGCTGAAACACAAATGGAGAATGTCTGAGTAGTCCCTTTCATCTCTCTTGTGAAACCTTTGGCAACCACCCAAGGTAGATTATCCTCATGTGGGGTTATAGGTAGTTATGCATATAAATATATAGGCATCTTGGGATTCAATATGAAAAACTAGAGCTTTAGGAACAGTAGGAGTCCAATAATATGAAAAAGATATAGGTGTCTTCTTATTCTAGTAATTCTTGATTCCGGATTTGTTATCTTCTGCTATGTTGTCAGGGGCGGGACGGAGCGCTAGGCGGTGGGCATGGTCACTGTCGAGGCAGGGCAGAGCGCTAGGCGCAATCGGAACACTGTGTAATATGTCAATGTAAATTTGTACTATTTGTAATTATTTTTTTCATAATGTATTATTTAATTCAAACTAATGTAATATTTTTTCGTAATGTATATATGCCAATGACTCAATGTATTATTATGTTTTTCGTTATTTAATATGTCAATAACATATAAGATCAATCCCAAATTGCAAACAATGAAGCAAACATCAAATTGCTCGAATAGAAAGAGAGAAAAAGAGTACCTTTAAACCCAGTTGGAGAACCCAAATTGCTCTAACAAGGAAAGGGAGAGAGAGAGCGCGGAAAACCCCCCTCAAAACTTGTGATTCCCTTCTCTCTTACACGAAACAGAAAGATGGAATTGTGATTTTTGTTTTTAGCTTTTTGTTTAAAATCGCCAAATGATTTGGCAATTCTGTTATGTTTTTTTTTAACTTAATGTCTAAAACAGCCAAATCATTTGGCAAAATTTTAGAAGGAAAAAAAACGCCCTAAGGCGCTGTGTTCCAAAGCGCCCTAGGGCGGAAAAAGGTTGTGGCAGGGCGAGTAGCTTAAAATTGGGTGCCCCGGCGGCGCCCCTGACAGCATAGATCTTCCGTTTGAATTATCCTCGTTTCCGTACAGATTACAACCAATTTGATGTAAGATTTAGGTTTTGAGATGGAACTCTGAGATCTGAGATTGAGTCACTCGTGATCTACAATGGTGAATGCTCGATCGGGTGAAAGTTCATCGATAGTTACTAGAGAGGGATCATCGTCGTGAGAATAGGTTTCTAGTGCTGAAGAATCGATTACTCGAAGTGGTGAATGGATGAAACCATCAATGGCCAGTGTATTAGGGCTCAATTGGATAAACAAAAAGAGTCCCTGATGCAATCTGTGAAGGGTAAGGGGGTCGCTGAAGCTTTGATTAATGGTGATTCATCTCAAAAAGCTTCAATGACATATGAAATCAAGACTCGATTGAAGGAATAGCATCTTCAAAACGGAACATCCCCAAATTGTTCAAACTGTAAAACCTCAACAACTAGGAGAACAAGTTAAAACACCAGTTAATTATGCTTCAACCATAACAGGTGATTACTCTCAAAGGGGTCTTCAGATTAGAATATCACAAGCCAGATTTCAGTCTCAACGAAGGGATTGAGCCATGGAAAGACATTGTAATAGGATTCTTCATTGGGGAAAATGTCCCCTACTACATTGTAAAAAAGAGGGTGACTACACTATGGGGGATCAAAGGATCACTAAGTATGATAGCCCAGAATTCAATCTTTCTCTGTTTATTGGGTAGGGTACTTTGGTCTGCCTAAAAGTGTTGTCAACAAAATTAAAAGTACTTTTCAAGGATTTCTATGGTCAGATACTGTGAATACTAAAGTGATTTCTACAGAAACATGGAAGGATGATTGCCTACCAAAAATGAAGGAAGGCTGGGAATCTTTCTCTGTTTATTGGGTAGGGTGCTTTGGTCTGCCTAAAAATGTAGTCAACAAAATAAAAAGTACTTTTCAAGGATTTCTATGGTCAGATAATGTGGATACTAAAGTGATTTCTGCAGAAACATCAAAAGATGATTGCCTACCAAAAACTGAAGGGAGGCTAGGTCTAAGGTCTGAAAGATTTTGTAAATGCAATTATCACAAGGTCAGTCTGGAATTGGTCTCTGGGAAGAACAGCCCGCACACTAAGTGGGTTAAAGATAAATACTTGAGAGACTGCAGTATTTTGGTATTAACACTTCCTGAAATTGCTCATGTGGTCTATGCTAAAAAGAAGGGAATTTATGCTACAAAACTCTAAATTTGTTGTAGGCAAGGTGGACAAATTTGTTTTGGCATGATCCTTGGTTGGAAAAATATACTTACGTTGAGATATAACCCGTCTAACACCATCCTCCCAGGTACTAAAAATGAAACTAAAGTGAAGGAAATCCTCAATGAAGATGATTGGAGTACTTGATATGGCTCAAATTTGAAGGGAAATCCATGATGCAGACCCTCCATCAAATACTCATGAAGACAGCGTCATCTGGAAGCCCAGTATAAAAGGTACATTCTCCACTAAATCAGCTTGGGGGGTTCGCAGAGCCTCTAAAACTGCTGTGCCATGGTTTAAACTAGTTATGGGGATTTGTAATGAAGATAAAGAAGCTTCTCATTCTCTGTGCACTAGCTGGATTTCTGATTGGAGGAGCAGATTGACAAAAGGGAAAACCATATGCTAAAACATACAATAAATTTCAAGAAACTTTACTTCTAGACGTTTAGTTAAACAATTTTGAGAATACTTTGTATTTTCTTTGTTCTTTTTCCAATGAGCTAGCCAGCCTATGTAATGCTGACTCGAAGGGGGTTCTCCCATTGCTTGTTGTATAGATTACATTCAGACAAGAAAAACAGGTCAGGTCAGGCCTAACCCCAGCTCCTTTCTCAAAATAAAATTATTGACACCAGATAGAATTTGGAAGACTCAATCATTTGTTACAACTTTTACCAATCCATTTATAATAATATCCTTTGCCACCTAATTGCACTTAGATGGTCGATATGTTATTTTGTTCTACCGTCTTTCTGTCTTTTCCGAGGGTCATTATATCCATTAAGAAGTAAAAAAGGAGGTAGGTTGTATCAAAATAGAAGATGGGAAAACATAGAAAACATAGAAGAGCAGCCTAACATGAACCACCGTATCAAAGGTCACCCATGATCACCTCTTTCGACTTAACTATGACCACACATTGCCACCATACTCAAAAAAAAATGCAAGTGATCTAACGATATGGTAACAGCCTAACTCAATGTGTTCTTTTCTTTGATAGCAGGTGGAAGAAAATTGTGGCCGGATCTTCTTTACATCTAATCCTTCTTCAATGGTAAGTATTCAGAGGTAATAATATTACAAGGTTTATGAAGAGATTTCAATAATCAAGAAGATCCATCACCAAGGACGAATACCAATACAAAGATATACGGGACAAGAAGAAATATAACCTAAAGGGGTATAGGACTCTTTGTCGGACATAAAAACACTACGATCGGTAGCTCCCAACAAAACATCTGCTACGAAAACATGTTTTTTAACCTCTCGAATGTCCACGAGTCATATGTCATTTAAATTACCACCGTGTCCCTAGGTATCATACCTGCACTCCTCAATTGGGTACACTCAGTTTCATTCCTCCAAAACCATACCCAGAAACAACCCCAAATTCCACTGCTTAAGTTTCATCACACCAAACCCCACACTCGTTTTAACCACAACACTTTGTTAGTCATTCCGATCCACCAAATGATACTTACTCTTAAACATCATAAATCTTTCAAACTTATACTACAACAGTACAACACATTACTACACTAAATGGGTGAGAAAAACTTACTGAATCGCTCAATCTGCTGCGGCGAACTCATCACATTTGGCGGCAAAAGTCCTCGAAGATCCAAACGATCTCGTTCCGTCATTGAAAACGCAGTTCCCTGATTTACACACAACATCAAAACTCAAATTAAACACTTCAATAACTACTTCCAGAACTCAGAATCAAAGTGTACCTTGTTGAACCATGGATCGTGGAGGATGTCGATGCTTCGCTTGTGCACAATAGTAGGACGAGAGCCTTCAGTAGTCGTAAAGGATCGTCTCCCAATAACTGTGGTTGATGATGATGGTGTGATTTGGTGTTTGATGCGTTTGATTAGAGATGAAGATAATCGAAGTTGAAATGAGAAATTCGGCATTTAGGTCTGTTTGAAGATTTACAGACTACGTTTGACTGGTTGAAGTTGAGACTGAGAGAGCTAATAATAGAGAGAGACGCTTTTGTTTACTGTTGTTTTTGGTTCGTTTCTGTTTGGTGTTTCTTAATTTGTTGGCAAGACGACAGGGGGACTCGTCATTTGTTTGGTGCGGAAGAAAGCGAATTCTTTGGTGACCTATATCCACATAACTTGATTAACCTCTGTTTGTTGATTGTTTTTAATCTTAACCATTAGAATAACCCTGATTTGGGAGGGGAAAGACGAATATTGCAGTTTCTCGTAGTCGGTTCTTACTTTTAAGCTCAAATTTATACTACTATTAGATGGGCATTAAGAGCATCTATAACATGATTTGCAATAATACATGTAGCAATCCGAAATATTCCATTTCCTCTTTTTTAGGCCCGGCAATATTCAAGTTTTATTTGTTTCATGCATATTCTTGCTACTTGTAGCGCCTCGTTATCTATCATTTGGATCGTATAATAAATATTTTTCCATAGTAATACTTTTTAAAAATGCATGGTGCTTAGCTGTCGTGGGAAAATAGCTATTATAAAAACATAACTCACTTTTTGACTTACTGCAATTCAGAGAAAGTGATTACATGAGGGGGGTGTTCTAAAGCAATTTAATTGACTAATTCATCCATAAGTGATGCTAAAATTTATTTGGAAAATAAATGTTAATACGTTATTATTTAAGCAAAAAATAAAAATAAATCCGTCAGATCTTCTCTTCACTACAGTTGCCAACACCACTAATACCAAATCTTTTGCGAGAACTTTGGTCATTGAACCTCTGTCAATAGTGATACACGTTCATTTATTTATCTCGACTATTTGTAATGGCGTGTTTTCCGGTAGGATAATCTTCGTCAATACTTTTAATAAGGATGATGCAATAACAAGTTTAAACAAATAAGATTTTACGTGGAAACTCAGTAAAGCCTGAGAAAAATCACGACCATGAGGAGGGTTTTGATGAAAAATCAAATAAGTTGCTAGTTATTATAATTTGAAGTGTGGTAAGAGAGTAATGATGAATGAATCGTAAAGTTGTTGATTCTATTAGCTCATTCTTTGCCTGTATTTATAGTAGATGCAAGCAGTTTATCAAAAGAAAAACAATTTTATATTTCGGGGGTAGTGGGCATCTTCGCGGACCTCCAACTGCTCTTTTTTGTACTACATGAAAATTGGTTATTAACGACGTTTGTGCACAACCATTACCAACCGTTATATATGTCGTAAAACTGACAAAATTCCTGACTTACCAACCGTTATATATGTCATAAAATTGACCAAATTCCCGACATATTTATCTTACGTAAACTAAATAATATGTAGTATTTTATAAAAACTGTCGCCTGAATTATCGTCACGCACTTCAAATTGTTTGCGACACATAGAAGAGCTGTTTCACAAACCCAAAAAAACGCATTCTTACGCAGCCTATCCTGTTGACCCCTTCCACTTTTTCCTCATTCTATATTCTCTCTGTAATACGATATTTTCTTGCCACACTCTATTCATCATTTTGTCGTCTCTCCACTTCCTCTTTCTCCATTTACTCACGTTATTGTCGTTCTCAAACTCTCTCTCTCTCTCTCTCTCTCTCCCGTTGGGCTTATGGTGTATTTGTGTAATCAATCTGAGTACCACTTTCATGCCAAGAAGTGATGAAATCATCTAATACAATTCAGGGTACTTTCTCTCTCTCAATATTTGATTGATCACATGTTAAATTATCAAAGTATTAGTGGGGTTTCAATTTTACGATTTGGGTATGTGTTTCTTAGGTTTGGAAGTTTGAATTTATGACAGCTTCAGAGTAATTATGGTCAGGAATTTAAGATGTGTGTAAGTTATGTTAGCAAATTATCATCTTTGTTAGAGTGTGTTGGATTTAATTTCTAACTATTTTTTTGCACTAGAGGGTTTGATTGTTTACAAGTAATAATATTAATAACTGTAAGTTCATTTAAAATATTCTCTATATCAATAGAAAAAACATTAGATGCAGGTTACTAATATTCCATTAATAGCAGTTCATTAGCTTGATATGTTATTGTATCTGAAAAAGTCTAACTCCTTCCCTCAATATCCCTGTGTAGGTCATTGTTCTACTAAACACATGAGTCCTCATCTATAATTTCAAACTGGCTTACAATCTTTTATGCTGCCGCCTTGCAAGCAATTGCAATACTATGGTAATCTATGTTGATTATAGACGTACACCGGAGGATAGATACCCTTGTGCTTATAATGACGGTTGGGCAGCTCTTAAGTGGGTTAAGGAGAAGTATTGGCTTATGAGCGGTACGGACTCCAACTCAAAGGCTCATGTGCACTTGGCGAGTGATAGCTCGGGTGGTAGCATCATTCACCATGTGGTCACACGTGCCCCGCTCGTGCACCACACGTGTTGTACACGTCACTGCCACGTGTCACCACCGAGGAATATTCCAGTAGTCGGGAAGAATATTTCGGTGATTGTCCGGCCAAATTTTGCGACCAAAATTTCATCAAAATTATAGCATCTGGCCAGTCTCCGGCTACTTCCACGTACACGTGTTAGTGCCACACGTGTCATGCATGTCATGCGTGCCATACATGTGTCATGTCGCGTCAGCGTGCCACGTGTCCTCGGCACGTGTCACTACTGACGTCACTATGGATAAGGATGTCATCATAACAATTTAAAAATAATTTTAAATTTTTTTTTTTTGATGACGTCATCGACCAAAAAATGGCGTTTTTGGCTGCGAAATTGCTAAGTTTCAATGAGCTATTCCCGGCGATTGGGACATCTCCCGGAGATGTGCCATATATCGTTGAAAAGATTTCGTAGTAGGCTATCCAACCAAAGTAGTCTTGTCTCCATCCAATCTCCACAGAGAAAATTATACACATTTGAAAACATCCCTTTATCAAGGGTAAAAAAACTAAAAACCCTAGTTTTTAATTCGAAAAAAATAGGGAAAAAATAGGTTTTCGAAACATGCTGATCTATGATATATTATTCATCTGAATGTAGGTATAAAAAAAGTAAAATACCTCTTCTCCTGATCGTTTGGTTTTTGTAAAATTTTTGATTAGCAGAAAGATCTGCTATCCTCGTTCCTAGAGCTTGCGTGCTGATAACATGTTGGGATATGATGAATCTAGGGGAGAATAATACTAAAGCACGAACAAGAGAGAAATAGATGAAGAGATTTATTGATTATCATAACCGTGTTCTCTGTACATAGTACAGTGATATATATATATATAGACAACCTAAAAGGATTTTTTATTCTACTCTAACTCTCCCCATAACCCTATTGGGCCTATGGGTTTGTTAGGAGTCCGTGTAGGACACTCCAACCCTGTTGGGTTCCTAGCTTAGGCTTGGACCCAACTCCTAACACATATTACACAAAAATTAAACATCCCAGACCTCAAAATAATTGATAATAAAAAAAGTAGTAAAATTCCCATTAGATTTCATCACCCAACGAATAAGTGTACCAGACCGAGGTACAAATACGGGTTCATAGGATGCAACCCCAGCCTAGCGCTACGAAATACTAGTTGTAGGTTTGCGACGTCACCGTTCCGAGTGCTGACGTATAATAAGGCGACTCGCTCGGGCGTGAGGGCCGAACATCTACTTTAAGCTGATACTAGCATAGTGACGCAGGGGAGTATAGGAACCAAAGCCTTTTGCAATCCTACCCATTGTGAACATAGAAGAATATAAAAGAGACCTATTTATTAATTCTAAAAAATATTGATGTGCTAGAGTCTAGGTCTGAATGGTTGTTTATTGAATTGGGTGTTGCTTTTATTTTAAAATGTCATACATGCAAGAACATTGAAATCCTTGCAACTCACAATTCGACATCTCGCAACAACCTCAAAATCATTTTCAATCATAGAACCATCAAAATTTATAATATGTGGAACCTTTAAAACCTCGTTCCTATATGCAGGCCTACCAATTCATCTAGTCATCCAATCAGTTCCTTACCCAAACTATTTTTAAAGGATACCATATCTCCCTTCATGCAGCAAGTAATTGAGAGTTAACAATAAGCTTTGCAATTTCAAAAACAAATGCTTCAATTTCAGGAAAATGAGTTGATACATCAAACTTTTACAACCCAATCTATCTCTAGATTAGAGACCTAGATAACTCAGTTGTCAACCATGTAGAGTGAAATAAAGCACAAAAAACTTCCAAGCAATGCAGAAGAATAACCCGAGGTTAAATCCCCTTGTTATTTAGAAAATGATGAATTCAAGCGTAATCAAGGAATATTTTCCCCGTGGGGTGAATGGATATCATATTACGATACAAATTTAGAAGATGAACATTTTAAGGTCGACGATCCTATGTCATAAGAAGATTTTAAAGAAGCAGCTATCATGTCTAATACAACTCTTTCTTAATCACCTCCAAATTCAGCCCTCAACATTCAACCACCGATGTCACCATCCGTCCTTTCATATGTCAACCCAATAAATTCTTTCGAGGAAACTATGACCGAAACTGAATATTTTTCCCATTCCTCTAATGAATTTTTTGATGACGATGATGATGAGATAGTATATGAATATATGGAATCACAGTCTCATCATACGATAACATGCGAGGAATTTATAGATGATGATATTTGTACCAAAGTTTAAAAAATTAGAGATTGTCGAACCTGTTGCAGTTATTATAAACTTGTCATTTCCTTCTCAGTTTCTTTATGAGTCACCTCAGCCTTGTCTTTAGCCGTATACACCTGACATAAATTACGATGATGAAAACCAGTAGGTGGACGACCCTTCTCTACGGGATATATCGCAATTATTAGGGGTTAATTTTGTTTTGGTTACTCCTTCACCAACTCATCCTATGCCTATGATATACCCTGCATCTTCATTTCACAAGCCACTTGGGGGTACCATAGTTGTTAATGAAGTTGATGATTTGTTGCATGATCACTCTAGTTGCACCCACTCCATTGATCAATGCTTGAACAATTTTAAATACTGGGATGACCCTGAAATCCATAAAATAGTGCAAACATTATCACCTACAGGTGAGCCATACAAATTTGAGCCCGACCCACAACCACACGATAGACATCATTTTACCCATTCAAGTCACTTTTTGGCAAATGATGAATATCAAGATACATTTTTGGTGTAGGGGGTTATACCTTGTAAAATATCTTAAAGTAAAATTCTCCATAAATTAAATAGGGAAAATCTTTATCATGGGGTATTAGATTCTGAGTTATTTTTATGTATCATGATTGCATCAGCACAATTAAGTGCAAATAAGAAGAACCACTATATTTCTATTATTTGGTTATTCAAGGATACGGACAATTTTGGTGTTCCCTGGTTATTAAAGGAGAACTTACAACCACGGTAATTCATCAATTCTTGCACTTTGTACCCCTTCGGACCTATATCATAATATTCAAGTTTGGGGAATATTTGTCTGGCTGAAGATGATAAAACTTAGCACTTCATGGGAGGCAACCCAATGCACATTGAGGTTGGAAGTTTCATTTTTTTCCCAATCCATGTATTTAAATTTTGCTCTCAAACATTAAGGACAATGTTTTATTTAAGTTTCAGGGTAGGAAAACTAGTTTTTATATACTTTTTGATGAAAAGTAAAATAATGACTATATTACAATTTTAATATATCTTTGGCAATTTTTCAACACTTAGACTAATTTTATTTAGGCAAAATAATATGTTGATTGAAAAACAAAAAAAACTTTGAGATTTTACCAAGTGTACACTAGAGTATTTATTTATCGTATTCTTAAAGTCGATGTACTACCTAGTGATTAGCGAAAAACTCAAATTGTTCTTAGTATATTTTCAAAGCTTGCACTTCATTATAGTTATACTACAAATACCTTTAATAAAGTTTTTGACTAGAATATGGAAAATTTAGTATTTATGTTAGGAATAATTCGCTCCAAGGGAGACAACTACCTAAGAATTTATTCCTGAAAGTATAAAAGAAAAACCAAACTTGCTCTAAAACTTTCACGCTAGAAGGCATACTCGCATGATTAAGAACTGAAAGAGAAAAAATTATCACCAATCTCGAGTATGACCATGAACTATGTGAAAGGAGCATGAAAAGTGTTACTTGTGAAAATCTAAGGTCTAGTTCATGAAGGGGTACGAAACCCTGACAACCTTAGCCAACTGGCAGAAATTATCGATCAAAACTCCTTGGTATGAATGTTTCACTAAGAAACCATGTATGAAAAGAAAAAAAGGTTTGTAAAAAAAATACCAGGAAGACGAATTGACTAAGGTACTTATTAAACTAACCGATGAATTTATTCCAATAAGTACTAGACTACCAAATACTTACTCAACTATTCTATACAATGTATTGTGTTGTAACACCATCTTCACTACACTGAGATATAGCTAAGGAAAATGTTTAAATCTTTTTCTAAGTATGAGGTAGTATTTCAAGTTTCGAATTCTGGAAATGATATTTTATGGTGCACTTGAGAAATACTGAGTTTTAAGAAATTTTCTGTCATAATTTTTTTTTTCATAACGAAGTAAGGATAAATTAACAGGAAATACGTCATTTGTAATCTGAAGTTGAAAAAGTATCATTATCAACTTTTGGGAGCAGAGTCACTGTAAACCCTTACGAGACAATAATCATCCACTAGGGGAACCTGAGGGCTTAACGGCTTGTTGCATACACTAAATACAATCGCGTGACCTGCAAATATGGTTTTTATTTACTTTTGCTCGAAAACTAGCAAAATATAAGTTTGGGGGTATTTGATAAACACGTAATATTTATGTGTTCAACTCCAAAAATTTATATTTAACTTGTCATTTATTAATTAAATGTGATACTAATAGTGCATTTGCTTGTATTTACAGAAATCGGTCGCATGATAAAGAAGTCGTGCATTTTTACAGTTTTCAACAAGAAGAATGTCTTGTACACTCCAGCAGCTCATTCCCATAGCAATTGTTAATCAAAAGTCCAATAAAGAGCATTAAAAAGGTATTAATGGATATTATCAAGCCATATAATTTGTGTATGGGCTAAGGCATGTAGTAAGGGGTTTTAAAGCTCTTATATTTTGTGCATATTGGAAGGCATTGTTTAAGGGATTTCTTATTTATGCTGATATTTTGTAACCCCTCCTATACTCTATAAATAAGAAGGGAATTCTACCTATGAGAGAGATCTTGGGGAGTGTAAAATCAAGGTTTAATAAGCAATAAAGTTCTTGTTCTTCTCATCTTCTTGTCTTTTACTTTGATTGTGGTTATAGTATTATGGCAATGATCAAAGGGTTGAGTAGCTAAACCTCTTAATTAAGGCTAGAGGAAATTCCACCCAATGCAGCCTTAGTTGTAAAATAGTATAGTTTTGTTAGAGCATTTACTTTCTTTTCTTTTCGGTTTAATGCATATTCCTCTTCTTACGATCTTAGCTTGACCATTGCTAGGACTCGATGGAGTAAATGATTCAAGTAAACTACTTGTTTGACCATAAATAGTTAGTTTAGGAACATGGAGAAGAGAACGTAACACTTTAATATCAACCGAACCATGGTTGAGAATGGTAGTTTATGAACAATTCTCATAATATAATTTCTTACCATATAATGTATTGCGTATACCCGACCAAGGATGTGCGATACGGGAATTTGTAACATATTCTAATCAGATATGCAATCTTACAATTATAAAGGATGGAGTGGAATCGATGCCTTGACTTCCACTCCAATTTATCTTGCAATTCGTTTCTTTCTTCATTTCAAAACCAACACAAAAACTCTTATTGGATAAAATTAGTAGCTCAAAAAATAACCCGCACCTTCAAATCCCTTGGGACACGACCTTGCTTTCTCTTGTACTCGACAGTACACCGTGAACTTGCAGGTCTTTAAGACGTCAGTTTTATAATCGATTAAAAGACTAATTCGAGCTATGAATTTAGGCCCTTACATTTGGCGTCGTTTGTGGGGAATCGATACTTACCATAAAATCCTAAGACTGACAGTTACTTAAATATTATCAACAATAATCTTGGTAAATACCAAACGAGTAGCTTCAACAATTCAACCGAAAGTCACGTCGACAGAACCGGATTAGTTTGAATAATTAAGGGCAAACGTTAATGCCAAAATGATAAAACGAAACGAACTAGAGTGCTAGTTGATCCAAGATTGAGAACTTTGTAGAAAAGAGCTGGATGAAGAATGAAAAGACTGACAATTGAAATCCAAGCAACATGAAGAACAGATGACTACTCTACAGGCTTCTTTGAAAGTATTGTAAGATAATCTACATGGACTAGCTCCCATAAATAAAGAAGTCATTCCCACTCATTTTAGAATATCTATGCGTGACAGACTGGAACCTCAAGGAGCCGCAAGTGGTAGAGCAGCCAGACAACCGCATAATAATCTATAAGAACCAGAAGCTTTGGTTCATCTGGGATGAGACAATCAACCTGAAGTTAGTAGAAGATGTCGACACTCGAAGCATCAAGAGGATGAACTGCGACCTCCAACCTGGGTACCAGTTAGGGATAGGTTGAGCGAGGGAAGTGGTAATCATAACCCAAGATCCGCTCAATGATCAGCTCCCGTACCATGTCAATATGTAACACTAGAACACATGAATCAAGGAATACAAGAGCTGATTGAAGCATAAACTCTCTACAACAAAGGTGAGTTGAGCAAACTATAGGGAAGCCCAATTACTAAAGAAATGTTCAAAATGGAAATTTCAGTAGGATTTCACACTCTAAAGATCCGCAAATACAAAGGCACCGATCCACATTAACACGTCCAACAGTTCTGAAATTCGTTGAAGTTATATTTGAACTTAAAGCACATTCTTTATCATCTGTTTGTGATAAGCCTTCAGGGAGTGCCACTTCGTGGGTTTTATTCTTTGCCTGAAGATTTAATCTATATGTTTATCAAGTTGTAAAAACTCTTCATAAAGACTTATGTTCACAACAAAGATATTGAAGAAAATTTGTAGACTCTTATCAGTCTCAAACAAGCCTAGGGAAAGAAGCTCAAAGCTTTCCAAGAAGTTCCGTGAATTAGCCAGGAAGGCGGGCAACTTAGATCAAAAAATTATTGTATCAGCCTTCACCAATTCCCTACAAATCGAATATAGGGCAAAATAATTTTTTTTTAAACAAACCCACTACTCTAGTAGAAAGGATTGAAAAGGTAAACGGTTATATCAACTTGGAAAGGTGATGTTCAAAAAACATAAATATACTAAAACTGTCCTGGCCAAAAAAGGTCCTAACACATAAATAAATATCGATCGAAGTAGTGATGAGCGAGGCGATAAGAAGCGAGCCAAGACAGAAGAGGGGAAGACTCGAAAGGGAATTTACCCTCAAAGATGATGAAAGATAAGTTCTTCCGAAATGCTTAACCTCTTGAACCAATTGAAGGAAAATCTTATTGCAAACACCATAAGGTAAAACATCATAACACTGATAGATGTTATGCCGTGCAGAGTCTGATGGAATATATCTTAAAAGATAAAAGAATGCACGAATATATTGTCGACCTAGAAGGATACAAAAATGGAAGCTACAAAAGAAGGACAATTTTATTCAAGTTAAAGGAGAGCCTGAGGAAAAACACCTATATTATTTATACATTGATCACATAATCGATACATCAGATCAACAATTCCTCTAGGTACAAGAGAAGGAGGTTAACACAATGCCATAATCTCAAAGTAGTGGAAAAAGAAGCTAAATTGCTACTCGAATCAAACCAAATGTGAACTGGTATTTCGCTCTAAGATTATGATGTAGGACATGTGGGGTTTCTACATCACAATACATTGGTCATTATGCTAAAGATGAAAAACTTTTCCATGCGCACTATGATGGTGGATACAGGTATTGTTATCGAAGTCATGTTTTAGAGTAAAATAGAGAAGATGGGGATTACAAATGAGGTAGAAATAAATGACATGGATATTAGTAGATTCAACGGATCCATGGAAGATAGGGTTGGAAAAATTGTTCTACCTATAATAGTTGCATAATATGAATACAATACCTTCTACATACCACCAAGTACATCGTTTCAAATGGAATGAAGGAATATATGAAATCAAAGGAAGTCTTAAACTCGTTCGTGCTTGTGAGAATACGGTATCAAACATACACATTAGGAGAATTTGCTTTATAGCAATTACATAAAGCTGATCACGTCGAAGATCAACTTCTTACAACCGAACCTATAAAGTACATTGAGATCGATAGACAAGACAGAGGAGCATTTTTTGGCACCAAGCTTGATCAAAAGGATGGAGGAGTCTTAATACAATTACTTTGAGATAATAAAGATGTATTTGCATGGACACTCAAGGAAATACCAGAAGTTAACCCAGAGTTAGCTTGCCACAAGCTAAGTATAAGGGACAACATCATGATAATCAAATAAAAATAAAGAGGACTATACCCACAACTCAGAGATGAGGTAAACAAAAAGGTCAATAAATTAATCAAAGTAGATTTTATTAGGGAAGCCAAGTACCTAGACTAAATCTCGAATATCGACGTTATCCCAAAGAAGAATGGAAAAGTTCAAGTTTGTGTAGATTTCATCGATATAAACTATCACACGCCGAAGGATAGTTTTTTTCTTCCGATCATCCATTAAATATTAAACTCAACTGCAGGGATAATGCGGAGATCGATAGTAATTCTAGTTATGCCAAATCTGTCAAGAAGCACTCGGGTTTTGGTAAGTCAATAAATCTTATGCGTAATCTTCGTATTGACTTTAAAATTGAAATTCAAATATTCGATGGTTCAATCGATGCTGAGAAGTTGGATAATTGGTTAGATAAGTTAGAGACCTATTTTTCCATTTATGAATATTCCAACGCTCATAAAATTTGTTTATCTACGTTGAAATTCGTAAGTTATTCACTGACGTTGTGAAAATCTTATCAGAAACGCCATGATGTAGGAAGTTTGAGTTGGAAAGAATTCAAGGTTTTGGTAAGGAAGCAATTCTATCTAATTGGGTATGAACAGAAGCGATGGTACGAATGACATAATTTGCGCCAAAGGTTTGGGTAATCCGTACAATACTTCACTACAAAATTTTATAAACAGGCGTTGGTTTTGGATATTAATGTGGATGAGTACGAGGTGTTCATGAAATATACGAGAGGTTTTTCGGAGTCTATTAGAAGAGAATTAAAGCTCTTTAATGTAGAAAATATTGAGGATGCTACCGTTAAAGTAATTACCATTGAAGGCAAGTACTTGAAGAGTGACAAGAAAGACGACAAAAGTAAGTCGGGGTACAAGTCTACTTGGAAGTATGATCAGAAAGAGGAATTCAAAAGAGAGGGGTCTTAATCTAAGGGGAATATTTGTAGTCATTATAAGGCTAATTGGTACATTTCAGATAAATGTTAGAAACTTTACCCAGAGCTTCGGCCGAAGGAGGAGAAAGGTAAGAAAGAGAAACGTGTACTAGCCGCAATGATTGCAGATCTTCCAAATTTAGATAAACCAAATTCTAAGCTTACTTTAATATTCAAGCAACCTATAGCTATTAACGAGGTGAGTCGGGAAGAACTTTTTTATGTCAGCATTCAAGTGAAGTAGAGCTTAGTCGAGGCCATCATTGATCTGGGTAGTCATAAGAATTTAATTTCTGAAGCGGTGGTGAAGAAGATGGGTTTGGCTACCTTGGCTCATCCTAAGCCGTACGGTTTGGGTTAGATTTAGAAAGATGCGGAGTTGAAGATCATTAAGCAGTGTAAGTTCAAGTTTACGATTACTAAGAAGTTTATTGACGAAGTGACATGTGAGGTGGTTCCGTTGGACGTGTGTCAAGTCATCTTGGGTAGCTCTTATCTTTGGGATCGAGATGCAATCATTTACCATAGAACTCGCAATTATCGTCTTGTAAGGGATGGGATGAAGTTTCATATCAATGCGTGCAAGGAACATTTCACTACCAATAATTTAGTAATGGCGACTCAGGCGAAGAGGTTGGTTAATGCGAGCGGCAAATTTATATTGTTGTTGGTGTGACCGGTTCAAGAAGGTCCGTCAACTAAGGTATTGCCTACTTTGGCAATGTCTCCTAAGCAACAAACCAATATGGGGAAGTTGTAAGAGGAGTATGTAGACTTGTTTTTGGGCATAGAAGGGATGTCGCACAAAAAGGATGTAGAGCATGATATCACCTTGCTGAATGGTGAGCCACTACCCAATATTGGGTTATATCAGACTTTTGTTACAGAGTCTGACGAGATCAAGAAACAGGTACATGAATTCCTGGAGTAAGGAGTTATTAATCCAAGTTGTTCACCTTGTGGTTCACCGGTGTTATTGGTGCCAAAGAAGAACGGGTCTTGGAGGATGTGTGTTGATTATCGAGTGCTGAACAAGATTATTATGAAAAATCATTATCCGCTTCCATGGATTGACAAGCTTTTAGATAAGTTGCAGACGGCTCTATTTTTTACATAGTTGGATCTTAAGTCGGGTTACCATTAAATTAGAATCTGGGAAGAAGATACTTGGAAGACAACGTTCAAGACCAAACATGGCCTATTAGAGTGGTTGGTAATACCCTTTGGGTTATTCAATGCACCGACAATATTTATGCGGTTAATGAATGAGGTACTTCATGCTTTTATTGATGAATTTATGATTTTGTATTTGGATGATATCTTAATATATAGTCATACATGGGAGGAGAATCTTGGAGATTTACTCAAAGTGTTGGGCATTTTGCGATCACAATAACTTTTTCTAAATGAGAAGAAGTGTGAGTTTGGGGAGAGGGAGCTAGTCTATTTGGGATTTATTGTTGGTGGTGGCGAGCTTAAGGTTGATCCAGAGAAGGTCTCGGTCATTACTAATTGGCCTCGACCCCGTACAGTGGCGGAAGTGAAGAGTTTTATGGGTTATTGTCAGTACTTACGGATATTTATTCGGTATTTTTCATAAATTACTGCACCGTTACATTCTTTGACGAAGACCGGGGTATAATTTGTGTGGGAAGAGCACCATGAGAAGACTTTTATGTTACTGAAGCGCAATATTACAGGTCCACCATTGTTAGTATTGCCCAATTTGCAGTGGCCTTTTAAGGTTGAGACAGATGCGCCAGACTATGCATTGGTGGCAATCCTTTTACAGGATAAGAAGCCGGTTGCTTACCATTTTGAGATGTTTACAGGAGCAGTACGCAATTATCCTACCTACGATAAGGAGTTCTGTGCATTATATCAATCAGTAAAACATTGGCAGAGTTACTTATTGGGGAAGGAGGTTGTGGTACATTCCGATCACAAACCATTACAGTTCTTATCTACACAGTACAAGCTACAACAAGCTCGCCATATGAAGTAGATTTTGTACCTTTAGCAGTTTGCCTTATTGATCAAATATAAGAGAGGAGTGGATAACAAAATGACTGATATGTTATCTCAACCCCCACTGCCAACTATTTTTACTTTGTTGGTAGCTATACAAATTCAGCCTATTGTTCCTTCTGAGTATGTTTCAGGGTATGACGACGACAAGGAGCTCAGTGTGATTCACGAGAAGTTGCTACAAGGCAAGACATGCGAGTATGTTATGAAGGATGGTTTGATTTACAGGGGGAGTCTACTATGTATTCCTGAGGGTGGAGATCGTTTACAGTGGATTCGAGATGCACATTGTTCCCGGGTGGCAGGTCATTTTAAGGTTGAGAAGACTCTTTAGAATTTGCGATGTTATGTCTATTGGCCAAAGATGTAGGTGGATGTTGCCCGTGTGGTTCGTGGTTGTGTACTATACAATACATCGAAGCCTTCTAATAAGAAGATAAGACTATACTTACCATTGCCAGTTTCTAATCGACCTTGGGAGAGTATTTCGATGGATTTTATGGGTGGTTTGGCCATGACCATGTGTAAAAATGACTATTTGTTTATGGTGGTGGATCGATTCAGCAAGATGATTGTTCTTATTCCATGCCAGAAGATAGACACAGGGGAAGGAGTAACGCGATTATTTTTTAGAGACGTCTGGAGGTATTTCGGGCTCCCTTCTTCTATTATTTATGATAGGAATAACCATTTTTTAGGGCATTTCAGGAGATCGTTATGGGGGATGATGGATACTAAGTTGAAGAGAAGTACCGCTTTTTATCTGCAAACTGACGGGTAAATAGGGGTAGTTAATCGTACTTTGGTGCATTTATTATGGAGATTTTATTCTAAGCATCCTAAGACTTGGGATGAGAGTTTACTGTATCTTCAGTTTGCGTTCAACCGGGCTATTCATGGTTCCACTTTGAAGTTTCCATTTGAAGTACTTGCCGCAAAGTCATTTTGATTTAGTATTTGGTCTTAGCGACAAGACGGTATCAGGGAAAGAGGAATATGAGTAGGTTGAAGCTCAGGGCTTCATTGAGATGATAAGCTAGGTTCATGAGGCGGTTGAAGTACAGTTGAAGAAGACTCAAGTGAAGTTTTAGGCTCGCCACGCTAAAGATCGAGTTGAGTGTACTTTTCAAGAGGGTGACCTAGTTTAGTTGCATTTGGGTAAGGAGCAGCTTAAGGGGGAAGGTAAGAAGCTCAAACCTATCCGTTATTGTCCGTTTTTGATACTCAAGAAGATTGGTGACAATGCATTCTAGTTGAATTTGCCACCTTTCATGAAGATGTATTCGGTGATTAATGTCGAGCATTTGAAGTTGTTTGAGCAGTCTCTATTAGATGAAGACTCTACAATCGACACTCGTTTACCGTTAGTTGATGACTTATGGATGGAAATAGAAGATCTATTGCAAGAGGATGGTATTCTAGAGAGGAAAGTTCATACTACAAGACGGGGTGGTATTGCATCATTCCGAGTTGGGAAAGAGGGTCAGCTACCTAGTAAGTCGAAGTGGTACAACAGGGAAATGGGAAGCACCGCATTCTAACATCCCTAGTTCTAGCTTGAGTATGAGCTCAAGGCTCTTAAAGAGAGGAGCCATGATCCAGGAGGATCTAGGGAAGTTTTGAGGTGAACTCGTATGTGAAGTCGAAAGCTGATATTGTTGAAGTCGTTCGAACGACCCTTTTCCATCTCTCTAGAATTTAGCCCAGAAACCCAAGTTGTTCGAACGACCAATGTTCAATCCCCGGGAATTTTGGCCCATAGACAAATTTCGTTCAAACGAGTTTGGATGCCGTTCGAACGAGTTGTCATGTTTATAGGGTTAATGACTAATTAACGTAAAGTCGTTCAAACGGGCTTAGATGCCATTCAAACGAGCTTGGCGTAGGTCATTATTCTGAGACGCGGGTTGTCCTCGAGATTCGTTCTACTGATATTTTTTTGTTCCCTAGTATATAAAGAGGACTTATGATTTTTTTTAGCTTATGTTAGATCAATAAAAGCTCTAAGGGAGAAGCTTAGGTTTTAGAGTAATTCTATTGTAATTAACTTTGCTTAAGCAATTGAAGCTTTTAAAGGAATTTTCCCAACTAATTTGGTCTTCTTCGTATTTTTTTGCTAATTAGGGTTTCTCTATTCTTATTATGAATTAACCATGTTGCAGACCTTAGAACTATCTTTAACACTTTACGATTATACAAAATAAAGCTCAATCTAAAAAAGTATTAATTCATAGTCCAATCCGGAAAATTCCTTGGACCTTTGATTAGCAGGAAAGGAATAGAAGCAGATCTAGAGAAAATTCGGGCTTTAATGTCCATGCTATCACCAAAGACTAAGAAGGATATGTAGAAGCTTATTGGCAAGATTACAGCAATAAACAAGTTCATTTTAAAATCATTAGATCGTTGCAGATGGTTATTTCTTCTGCTTCGCAGGGTTATAAAAAGAGGAAAAAGGGAAACAAAATGAAGATATCAATTGGATAAAAGAATATGAGACTATTTTTTAGGAGTTGAAAAAGTACCTTGAAAAACCTCTAGTGATGAGTACATTGATAGAAAGCAAAGAGTTGACGATCTATCATATGGTAATAAAAAACTCTTTAAGCTCTGTCCTGATTCGTTTAGAATGAATGATCGAGAAACCAATATATTTCATAAGTAAAATGTTTTCCAACAGAAACAAGATATTTTAAACTGGAAAAGTTCCTCCTAAACTCATGTCTATATATTGTAGAAGTTAAAGCATTACTTACAAGCACATTCTATGAGGGTTATGGTGAACTATCCCCTTTGGGAAGTGCTATCCAAAAAAGAGAAATCACGCAGAGTACAACATTGGTCAATGAGTTTGAGGGAGCATGATATAAGATTTAAACTGAAAACGTCAGAAAAAGGATAAGCCGTACCCGACTTCTTGGCCGACTTCCCAATGGAAGATCCAGGCTGGGAAGAACATGACCCTAAAGTGACAAAAGAAATGATGTTGAACAACCCGATAAACCCTTTGAAGAAATGGCCGAGTGGGTAACTAAAGATGGATTGAGATTACTTACAGATAGATTGACATGACTCGCGGGATCAAGATTGAGAATTGTTTAAATCACTCCATCTAATGACAGAATTGAAAAGTCAATAAGACTCGATTTCGAAGCCTCCAATTAAGTCACAGAGTACGAGGCTATAATCCATAGATTTGATATTGCATTAGAGATCGGGGTAACCAAAATATCGGTTTATACCAGCTCGTTGCTTATAGTTCACCACTACTCCAAACAATATACGAAAAATGGGAAAATGGTGGATTGCATGCATTGGTGGCCGAGAGAATGAGCAGATTCAAGAAAGCAATGCTCGAATACTTACCTCGCAAAAAAAAATTGATTCGCCGACTCACTGGCTTACTTGACTGGTGCGTTAGGTATAAAAGCTAAATATTTTAAGATCGAAGTAGTATCGACCTCCAGCATCGATCACACTTTGGTCTGCGCAGGGGGCGATGAAGGGGAGGAAGACGATTGGAGAAAGCACTTTCTAAAATATATAGGCCCAAAAAATAGACATGATGACGACTTCTCAGACGACCCAAAAGAAAAAAAGAAAGTAATTAATAATTCAAAGTGTTACATAGTACTGAAGATCGAATAAGTTATATAGGAGGTCGGTCACTAAACCTTATCTGAAATGCCTCTCATAAAAGGTTATCGATGGAATGCTTAAAGAATTATACGAAGAACATGCATATCTTATACTGCAGAACACTCGCTCGCAAACAGGGATATCACGCAAAGAGTGTTCTGGCTGAAAATGAGAAAACAAACTTAAGAATATTCAAGATAGCGTAACACCTGTCAAAGACATGGACATAAGATAATAGCTCCTACATTGAAGTTACATGCAAGTAAAGTATTTTGGTCATTCAAACGTTTGGCCCTAGACCTGGTAGAAGAATTTCTTAACACGCCGGGCATTAGAAAAATCCTACTCGTGATAACATATTACTTTACAAAATGGGTTAAAGTGGTCCCACTTTATGGAACTAGAGAAGAAGAAGTCATCAAGTTCATATAGAAAAACATTATCACGAGGTTTGGCTACCCATATCTGATTCGAATCAACAACAGGCCCCAGTTCGTTGGCAAAAAGGTTGTCAACTTCTTGAATAAATTATATAAAATCATAAACTCACCTTCAAGTCCATACTACCCAAAAGGAAATGAACATGCCAAAATCACAAATAAAGCCATAGTTGACGGCCTTAAGAAATGGTTGGAGATATAGAAGAAACGAAATTAGATTAGAGAATTTTCACATGTCTTATGGGCTTACAGGATAACACCAAGATAATCAACATGATACTCCCCATTTTTACTAGTGTATGGCATCGAAACATTGCTCCCAATAGAGTATCACCATCCAGTCATAGATCATGAGCTAACTAACGAAGAGAATGAATTCAAACTAGCAAGTAATATAAATTGGATAGATGAGACAAGAGAACGAGCTGTGGCAAATCTAGGAAGATACTATAACATGTTGGCTATTTCGTATAACAAAAGAGTACAAAACTGAGAGTTTGAAATCAATGATTTAGTGCTTAGTGAAATTCATAAGAACATAAAGGTGTTGAATGCTAGGAAACTGGCAAAAAATTAGAAGGGACCATTTATAATAATAAGAAGTACTGGTTTGGGTTTGTACTATTTGATGACAAAGGAAAGAACCTAGATTCTGTTCCCCTGGAACACAAGGAAGTTGAAGAAATACTATCGTTATATCACTCATTTGGTTCCTTGTCTAAGTTACAAAATGTAATTTAGTCCTCAGCTTGTACAGTTAATTTATTCCCAAAAGTAAGATTCAATCTACAGTTGTATGTACATTCTATTCTTATCAATGAAACTATTCAAGTTAACCCATATTATTGTCTATTATAATAGATCTAACAAATACTCCAAATAATATAAGCGATGGTAAAACTAGCATCCATCCTTTGCCAAGTCTACTATATATAATAAAAATTGACCTACTTCTTATTTCTCTTAAACATACCAAAGGTCTAATTCTTTTTTATCACACTGAAAGAATTAGTAGCAGATTTAGAAGGCCTAAATACAACAACCTCTCTATCAACTGTTGCTTAATTTTTGGTAATAGAACCTGCATGAAGGACAAAAGTTTTGTTATGCTCTTCTTTAGGCTCTGAAGGAACGATCACAGCAGGAGAACAAGAAGGCATGTCTGGACGAGTTAAGTAATCAGATCGAATTACATTCACGTCACAAACTACCTCGACCTCGATCATGAAATCGTGGATTCTACTATCTCTCTCTTCTTCAACCCTCGTTATTTCTCCGCCACAGAATGCTATCACAAATTTTAACTATTTTTCCTGAGGATCCCCAAACACAAGTTTCTCGGCATCATGCTGCAATACATCTACCAATTGTTTATGAGCTTTTTTTAAGATCTTGTGGGATCTTCAGAACTTCAAGAGATTTAGCAATGACGACCTCTGGAGGACTGACCTTATTCGATAAAGGAGGGAGGTCGCCCAACTTTTCTTCTGTAAATTACTCTCGGCCTCGTCGTTGCCGATAACAGTAGATTCCAAGTTTTACGCCTTGGAAGAATTATTTTTTGCAAACTTACGGCGATCAGAAACATTAAATCCATAAGTTGTGCTGGTGCGTTTTAAAAAATAGCCTTCATAGGAGCCACCAAAGGGATACTCAACCTAGTTTCCAAAGAATTAACCGTAACACGAACAAAAGCAGTGGTGCTCGAATCAGCTTTACCTTGAGCATTGGCCATTTTTTATTGGCTTGAGCTTTCTGAACTTTGAGTGACTTACTATTCAATCTCTTGGTTATATTAATACCAATTTTTTCAAGAACTTCTTGAAGTTCAACCCCCTCCTGAGCAACTACGTCAGCAAAAGAATCTTCCCTAATAACGTTGCACCTGAGATCTACAACAACAACAATATCAAAGGAAAAGTATTACATCAAATATATAATAAAAAGTCAAAAATACAGTTCGAGAAAGCACATTTACTTACATTCCTTAAGCGACCTATATGTTCAATCCAGGGAATCCTCATTAGCTCTCTTCATATAAAGTCCCTTCACCAAAACCAAGTTGTCATTCCAAACTTTTCCAGCTTAATCCAGATCGAAAAATTGAGATCAAGGATAAACAGTGGAAGAATAAGCACCTCAAGTGGTACTGAAGTACTTTACATTATAAATTAAAGAACATCTTTGGAGGTCAAGTGCCTCTTCCTACCCTCATTAATCTACTTCGAGTTCAATACTTCGTAAACAGTTATCACTTGATATACATTCCCATTTAACTGGGTTAGCAAGCCTTGATTTCATTCATAATACCTTTGGAAAAATTGTTCAAAGACACACTTAAACCATAATCAAAATGGGCCAGATAACAAAGAAATTCCTTTTCTAAATTATCATACTCATCCCCATCAAAATATTCCAGGAAAATCTCGCGCGTTTGGAAATCCCCTGGCAATTTTCTCAACTTCTAGATCTTAAATAAGGTAATATGAAGAATCACCTTCCTCATTGAAGATTTTAAATACATTTTCCCCCTATGTTCCATTAAACAACACCATACACCATTCAAACTACCCTTGAACATACAAAATTCTTTTATCACGTCTGCCCCCTCACTGTAATTATGAAACATTCTAGGGAGATCGATATTATCACCTCAATCTTCATTTACCATTAATTTATCTTCATCAATAGGAACAAAATTATTATCAGGTATCCTACTGCTAATTGGTGAAGATGATTTTGAAGCTGAATGGAGCTCTCCACTGGATGTGTAAGCCTATTGTTAAAACTTCAAAAAGAAAAAAATATCATATCTTTTAAATTGGAAAGTGATGAATTCTAAGAGATCGGAGTGCCTGCTAAATTGTATTATTATCATAATTGTTTTGTTGTCTTGGTTGCGCTTGAAGGCTGCCTTGCCATATGTAATGATTATGACCATTACTACATTAATATATGGGTCATGAATGTCGAGAATCGGGGTAGCTAGTTTCTCTTCTACACTAAGAACAATACACGGAATATGCAAAATAAGAGAACAATCAAGCAAGAACAATAAAGATGACATGTATTTCCCGGAGGAGAGAAGTGAAAAACCCTGGCGGATAAAAATCCACTCCCTATAAACAATTCACTATAATTAAATAGGTTACACACGATCTTCTCCAAGCTTCTCAAACTTTGTAATGGAGTCTCTCAAACCCTACTTCTCTCTAGAATTAAACTCCTCAAGATACATAAGAAACATACTCTAGTATCCCCTTATAAATATGGGATATCATTACATAAATATGGATTCAAAGTACGGATCACGAGATATACCAACACCTCCAGAACAAACTTCTAAAACTAACTTTACAAATTTTGTTCGAGCAGACTCAAAGTCTATTCGAACGAAGTGAGTTTTTAGTGTTTTGTTCGAACAGACAACATCTCGTTCGAACAACTTTCAGTTTATTTGAATAAATAATACTGTCTATTAGAACAATCTTGCATCTGCCTGTTTTATTTAAACAGACAAATAGTCTGTTTGAACAGAACATTGAAAAAATCTTTTTAAACCGTCTTCAATCCTCGCTCGTCCCATGAGCTCCGATGAACTTCCTCAAACATGATTCGAGTTCATACTTTAACAATGAAAGAGTACGGTGTGACCGATTCTTGGACTAAAGCAATCTCAATTAAAAAGCCTTTGTTCTATCAGTTACTACCACCGTTGTCTTTTCGAGGTAAAATTATGCTGAGAACTATTAATAATGGAGTGGTTAAACAAGATCAAGTAAGCAATGGCATTATAGTCTCCTCACTTTGAGGTATCCCTGGGCACTGTACTTACGAATGGTTTACCTATTTGGATACTCTTGTAACATTTGGTTTAGTTTCAAATGGCTATCTAGGTGAAGAATGGACACTTGACAAGGACATTAAAGGAGACAAGCAAAAGAAGATGAAAAATATTTAATCTTTAGCAACTTAATTTACTATATTGTTAGAAATCAACTTTTAGTCTTATGCATCTTTAATTCTCTAATAAATAAGAGATCTTATGTGTTTAACAAAAAATCTCAGGTTATACTAAATAACAGACTACAAAATTTATCAATAACTATAACACCATAATTTTGCATCTATGATTTTAGAACGAAATGACATATTCTGGGGTGCTAATTAAGGAATTTTTTTCAAATTCAAACAAAAAAAAGGAGGGAAACAACAACAACGATTGTTATTGTAGAATTTTGAACACATAGTTTATACTATAAATTAGAGAATAATAGAAAACATAAACTGTGATTTGAAGGAAAACTAACTTTCTATACCAGAAAAAAAAATCAGAAACAAGAACAAATTCCTTCTTCACAAAGCGCTCAAATGGAAGTTTAGTACGATTTGTCGAATCTCCTTCGCAAAAAACTTAGTCTTTCTCCCTCTATTTTTAGACACATAAAATTCTTTCTTTCTCTCTAGAAAAGCCTTTATCTGATTTGGTAAAGTTTTTGCTAGAAGAAAGAGAAGATATATATATATATATTTATAGCCTCCCTCGGTAAATACTGACATTTACTGGGGTACATGTCAGTTGCCTGCGGTTTTTCAACTGAGGCATCTTTTCTCCTCCTTCAATCAGACAACTTACCCTTCTTGGAAATTGCACCCCTTTCATCATTATTCTTATTCAAAATTTTTAAATGAGACAAATCTCTCTCTCTCTCCCCTACTCATTTTTTCTTCAAAATCTATTACTTGGATAACGGTTCTAACTAACTCGTCATCCCACTCATAAAGAAAATTATACTGGTTATCCAACTCTTTTTCCCTATCTGATAAGCATCATATCTTTTTCTTTGATCTCCTCCTAACCACCCTTGTTTTCTTTTCTACCAACTAATATCGAACAATCAAGTATTCGAACTCCTACAAACAAGAATCTGATAAAAAAATCGCTAGTCCTACACAGATTCCCTAATTTAATCAGATAACAATTCTTAGCATAACTAAGAGATCTCCCAACCCTTTAAAGATATCTCCATCGAGGTCCTTCTCAAACACTCTATAATATTTTTCACATCTAGCCATCAATAAGGAAATAGATAAAAGCTATTTATAGATACTTTAACAGCAAAAACAAGAAAAACTAATTTTCAAAATTCAAAAATACTACAACTAAATAACCAGAAATAGGAGGAACAAAAACAAGAACGAATACATAACATTACTTCAACTTATTCAAATCCATAATAAAAATGAACTATGCAGCAGTTCGAACATTCAAATAAAATTACATTAAAAGCACCCCAGATGCCTAACGATACCACACCGAATAACCTCACCCCCAACAATTTTCTTATCTTCCTAAGCTATCTCATAAATGGTTATCTCTTTTACAACAATCTCTCGAGTTACAGGCTCAGTAATCATATCTTGAAAAACATCGCACCAAAAATGATGACCAACTTCAATTTTTCCCTCTCTACAATGCTCAAGCCTTTCAATTGCAAAACAGACCTTGAAATTTTGGCCTCGTAAGGATACAAACTAAATATCTTTTCACGAACTTCAATAATTTTGATTGCCAAACGCCCTTCAGAAGCACTGCGAATCCTTTTATAACGAGTACTAATTAACCATGATTAAATACAATAACAAATTAACAACCAGCTCTCTATTTATAGGAATCAAATAATAGATATGAAAGAATCACAAATATTACGAAATAAGCCAAATCAAGGATAAACTTTGATAGTTGGCACATTTATCTAAAATACATATTATAGTTCAAAATATTTATCAAACAGAAAACCAAATCAGTTCGACCAAAAATTAATTTTATTAGTAAAAAAATAAAATAGTAATAATTACAGAGTCCTAATTGCAACCAATACAACTACATCTGCGTGGCTGCTTGCACTTAACACTTACAACCTGATCCTCCTCCAAAATAGCCTTCTCCGCGAGATACCGAAGATAATTCATGCGTTGCGGAGTCATTTTGAGGATGTAATGGAACCGAAAGAGGTGAAAAAAGTCATCATCCGCCACTTCCACATCTTCCTCTGTCATGCCATAGTATATGAGGACCTGTATATGAGTTTCATCCAATAGAGATTGGTTTCCAAAGTATCGCTGCTGGAGCTCATTAATCTTGCCCAGCATACGGTTCTTATGAGTCTGAGCTCTGGTGGTAACCATTTTTCACAAAGAAGTTCCAAAAGACTAACTGTAGATTTTTGAATAAGAAAATGATAGCTTTTGGAGAAGAAATGGCTGGTACTTATAGCCATTACTCATTATTAAAGACTTAAAACCATGAGAACTTCAACAGTCAACATTGAATTTCAATGCTACACATAAACAATCAACTCAAATTATATGAAAGGATTCGATATTGAACTTCTTAACTCAAGACACTCGTGCCTTCAGTTGAGAGGGGGTGATTGTAGGGACCTATCTCTCGAGCTACTCCAGCAATGAACTATCAAGATGTCAGGTGTTTTGGCATAATTTTGTAGCTTGAAATTGCTCAAAATTAGATTTTATACCAAATGTACATGTGATAAAAATTAATGTAATACAACAAATGACACAGGTAATTTAACGTGGAAAACCTTTGAATAGGTAAAAAAACCATGACCTCGAGTTGAGGGTTTAGTAACTGTAACTTTTATTGCTTAAGGCTGATATCTTATTACAAGTAATTTCTTGAACTAAAAATGCTTGATCTTGAAATAAGAAGTTTTGTGGAGTTTAGAATCTATAAATTCCTTTATCAGAGTCTAGAAAATATGGTTTTCTTAGTTTTTTCTGGTCCTTATCTCTTTTGGAATCTTATCTTTATGCAGACCTTACTCGCAACTCGTTATCGTATAGAAACACATTCTTCAAATAATGAGGTAAGCGGTAGTTGTGCATCTATTTAGTTTGTGGAAGATAGATGTCTTTGACTTATTCATATTTTGATGTAGTGCTCTATCCATGCTCTTTACCAGTTCCTGGTCTAGGTGGTAATGTTGATTGTATATATCACGTGTGTAATGCGTGAGTCTGATATTGAGGTAGTTAGAGTTTGGACAAGGTCGAGGGATAAGTCCCTACAATCGCCCTCATAATTGAAGGCACATGTGGCTTTGGTTGAGAAAAAAACCTTTTGACTATTGGTGTTGGAAGTTGGAAAGTGATGTATTGATGGAGAATTTGACTGGCTGGGTACTCGGTATTTATTTATGGAAGACTGTATCTGGCATTTATGATGGTGGAAAGGATTGATGTACTTGACGTTTAGGGTTTTGAGATAAGTTATTCTTTAAATGTTGACTATTTGGGAAACATTTTTTGCATTTAATGTGGGTTTGATATAAATAGTACATGTACTGCAGTGTTTGTCATCTTTATGAAAATATCATTTTTTGTGAGTATCTGCTATTGTCCTCTGTTGTAAGAATGATGAAGACCAGGCGACAAGTTTATGACGAGAGGGTGGTTGCTAATGTTCAGAGGCTAAAGTTGCGCTACTTTGGCAACCAAGCTTTGGAGATGCCAACTCCCATTCCCGTTCTACCGACCTATCATAGGATGACGGAGGAAGAGGCGGCTAAAGATGAGGATGATTACTACCGCATATGGGGGTTTCATTATATGGTCATGGTTATGGAGCAACGTCGGATATGCCTTTGCCTGTTGACGGTGAACAAGGTTGAGGTAACAGATGTGGAGGGCGGCGTACATGCGAGGCAATATTGCCAGTATCCTGTGAGAGACTGGATTCTAAAGTAAGACCTCCCTTAATCTCTACCAACTCTCAGCTGGTGGAGGTTATGGAGGAAGAGGCGGTGGTGGTGGAGAAGGGAGATAGAGATTGGAAGTATTTCCTCTGCACAATCATCGCTTCTTGTCATGAAGGAGTTCCTCTTTCTGAAGGTTGGTTCAGGCACTAATACCTTAGGTTCCTCAGTTTCTTATGGAAGTAAATGGTGTGAAGGATTTCTTGGGCTGCTCTTACAGAAAAGTTTCAGAATGAAACAGTGTTGAAAACTGAAATGTAATATAACATGTAGATTGATCTATAGAAATATCTGAAAGACTTGTTATCTGAAAAGTATTTTGTAAGTAAAATTCGAGCTAATGAAAAAATATTTGTGCAAAAATTGTGTTTTATAGATCGAATTAGCCGTTTTTACTTAAATCGAGCTAAAAGAAATGTATGCTGGAGTATAAAAATGTAATGTTTAGAAACCTAAATAAAAATGACCATTATTATTCGAACTAATAAAATATATTTGAAGATATATATATATATATATATATATATATCTGAATATGTGTATTGAAATGAGTAGATTCCAAGACTCGAGTTAGGAGGCAATATCTTTACAGAGAATAGAATATGCATAAATTGAAATATCGAGCTATAGAGGTATTGTTAGAAATGTATTGTAAGGGAGAGAGATCGTGAAAGTTAGTTTAAAGCGGGGATGGACAAATTGTAATGAGGTCGATTTGGAAAGATAAGTTCAAATAACTTTTTATTATGATATTAGGGTTTTGAGTTATGGAAAAATAAATTAAACTATATATGGAACGTGGAGGATTTGATGTTATCTCTAAGAAGTGTATAAATATTATTTGAAAGGTCATGAGAGAGGAGTAAGCAGTAAAAATGGTGAAGACTCATTCTCAAAGAGCTCGTCATGCGTTAGAGGGGCGTTTAACAATAAAGATTGCAGAAGTGTAGGAAAGGATTTTTAGGCTGTTAGATTATGATGTTAACTTACCTGAATCTAAAATCTAGTTTGAAAGCTTGGATGCAAGGGCTAGGGAACGTGAGATTGGGCGTCACTTTTACTCGAAGATATTCTGTAAAGTGATTTTAGAGCCTGAAGCTAGAAAAGCTATTGTGAGGCAAATTGTTGTGGAAGAGGTAGCTGAAGAAGATGAGAGGAATGGATGGCTGAGGGCAAACTGATTATGTATATTTAGCTATAATTGGAATGCAGGTAGAATGTTTCTCTTGAATTTGTTCCTTTTTTATTATAAATATTGTTGGAAGCTTTTGTTAATAAAAAAATTGAATTTTGAAATGTGATAGCATCAAAAATGACGTCAGTAGTTCTATAAGTAGTAGAAGTAGGAATGGAAAAAGCAGATCTGCCTTGATTTTTATCTTTCGTGTAAGGGTAGAAAAAGTTTGATTGCGTATGAGTATTGAGTCATCACTAGTTTGGGAGGGTCTGAGAGAGCTTTAGCTAGGAGAGAAAAATATATATTAAAATATAAGATGTGGGACAATGATTGGAAAGTGCTTTCACCGAAAAGGTACAAAACGTTTAACATTAATTGTGGAAGGGACACCTCGGTTCCAAAACTGAGGACGGCTTGTGCGAGGCCCAATAACTGTTAGTAGTTAAAGAGAGAAAATATAAATAATGGTTCATCTCCCTCATTCAAACATTTATCAAACTCAGAAAAATGAAAGAATTGAGGGAGAGAAAAAAGAGAAATTGGCAGATATTCTATTGAGAGATTAGACGAAGGTCATCATCGCTGAAGGGAAGAGAAGGCTACGGAGGTAGAGTCAAGATGTTGGTTGCATAGTGTTGTGTTCAAAGAGGGATTGGGCATTACTTCTTATTCATACTCAGACGTTGAAGGTTAGTGATTGAATTTTAATTTAGTGAATGTGAAGTTTGAAAATTTTGTGGGTTTTCAATTTTTTTTGAATTTTTTTCCATTTATAGTAAATGTTTGAAAAACCTGTTTGATTTGTATGTAAAAAGATATATGTGTGTATGTATAATATGTGTATGTGTCAAAGTATAGAAAATAGATAATGATTGAGGACATAATTGAATACCTGGACTTGTATGTAGGTTGAGGCGCGAGGAAAATCTGATATATAAATAAACCCCATCCTCACACCTATCTATGACATGGAGATTTTACCTGATATGGAGACGTCGACCTCTGGTCGTACGGATAAGTTTTAAAATGTAGAAGATGTAGATGTAGACTCTGAGGGGGAGGATGGAGTATTTTTAGTTTTCCCTAGTCATTTGTTGTACTATCCTCAAAGGTGGTAAGTTGGTGACTTTGCTATTCTTGAACTTTATATCTGGTTTCGAGCTAAAAATGTATTTTGTTCAGTTGTAGGCTGCTTGGATGTTTAAGAGTATCTGTCTCGGGCCTGAGGAAGGAAGGGCTGAGCTCAAGGGTTGGAGAGCCGAGCTCGTGAAGAATATGGCTCGACTTGAGTCTAATATAGCTTTAGAGAGGGAGTGCTTAGTTTCTGTGAAAGACTCGCATAAGGTGTTGATACGTGAGCTTACTGACGAGACACAGAAAAATGTGGATAAAGTTGTAACTGCTCGGGAGAGCCTTGGGCGCCAACTCTTCGCAGTGGGGTACACTGTTACTGACCGCAAAACCATTATAGCAGGTACCTACGTCGAATAAGATAAAGCGGAGGAGGAGCTCCAGGTTGATGATGGCTCTCTTCCAGGTGTGGTAGTCAGGCTAAACTCGGTCTTTGCTAAAACTGATATAGAGAACCGTGGTGGAGATAATGGGAAGGTAGAGAAGAGTTGTTTGAAGTTTGTTTGTGTGTTTTTGTGCGGGTTGAAAACTGTAATTGTTTGGAACATTAATTTGTAGGATAAATTTTGGATAGGCTAAGAGATGTTTGTAATCATTGATTTGTAGGAACTTAAGGATATGCACCTCATAATTGAGGAATTAGAGAAAGTGCTTACTAAGGAGAAAATTGCTTCAGCATCCCTATTGACTTTAAAAGAGGAATTACATGTTAGAAAAGAGCATGAAATATTTAACTTGTATGTTGCGCTATTTTAGAGTTACACAGTAAAGTTAGAAGATAGATATAAATCACAAATGTGTTAGAAAATTAGGAGCGATAGTAATCAAGTTTGTTTAGACAATATAAGAGTGTTAATAATTTAAAACATAAAAAATGTGTACATTGAAAGAAGATGTAGATGATAATGCCATTATTTTCAGACAACTTCTCAATCTTAAGGTTAAAGTATAATCTCAGCTTATCGGCATATCAGAAGCAGAAATCTGTTAGAAATTTGTAAAGTTATCTACAATATGTATTGATTGTATCTGCGAAGTATTGTTAAATCGAGCTTGATGATGCAGGCCGAATTAAAGACTGTTCATTTGAGTGAACAACAGACGCTTCAATATAATCATAAATTTGTGGAAGAGTTTAATAGGATTAAAGAGGTATATGAAAATTGGGATGATCAATATGTTAAAGTACAAATCCAGTTCGCTAAGGCGACAAAAATTGTTGACGACCTGACGTGGAAGATTGAAGTTAAAGATGTTAAAATAGAAAAAGTACAAAAGGAGCTAGCAGAGGCACAAACAGAAACAGCGAAGCTCAAAAGCAAGATAGATTTGTTGACAGTGAAAGGTAAAAAATTGGATGTAGCTTAATATCGTATCAAGTCGTTAAAAGTGGCAAAAAAAATATGGGATTTTGTAGATCATTTGAAGGGTCAAATGATCTGGAAAGTAAACGAGCTTGAGAAGGCTCGAGCTGACCTGACTAGTTCTAAAAGTGTAGTCGAGCAGTTGAGTGGGGACATGCCTGCTAAAGATATTGATCTTCGGTCGGCCCAAAAATGATGTAACGAACTGAATGAGAGGGTTGTAAGGTTAAAAGAGGATTTGGCTATGGCCGATTCGCGAGCCAAGAAGGCTGAGGCCTAAGAGTGGTCAAAAAAGAAAAAGACTAACGCCATGGTTTGGATTGTTAAGGGTTACGTGATTAACCTAGCAGATCGAATTAAAGAGTTGGAGGCGGATGCAACTTGCGTTCAAGCGCATGTAAGGAGAGGAAACGAACGCTTAAGAGAGAGTGAGTATAAGTTAGATATTGCTCTTCGTAGAGAGCTAGAGTTAAAGGAGGTGATCAAGATGAAGGATGAGTTGTTGAAGAAGGGTCCTGTTGGGGGAAGTAATGCAAGTGACTGGGAGTTGGTGGAGCTTCATGCTCAATTAGAGAGGTTGAAGACGATGAAAATAGCTGAGCTGGATAGCGCGGCAGGGACAATAACGTAGCTTACTAAGTTGATAGAAAACTTAGGGAAACGAGCAGAGATGGCAGATGTTTTCCATAAAGATTTGAAGCAGCATTATTAGCGCTTTAAAAAGTGGTTTGTTGAGGTAAACATGATTGACCAAGAGAAGTATCACCTAAAAGAGGTATACTCGAGGGAGCTGATGGCTGTCATTGTTTATTTTGTAGAAGAATTTAAAAGGCCTGAGTTCGAAAGGGATACCTTGCATGACTGTGTGGCATTCAGAGACTGTATATGCAATGTTGATATAAATCTCAGAAATTGCTTGAATGACATGGAAATGGAAGTAGGCTCCTGGCCAGCAAAATTAGTGGAGCAAGGCAGGACTGTTATATCTGCTCAAACTCTAAATTTTATAGTTGCACGACCTCCTGAGTAGGGGAAAGCGCAATTGACCTCCCATAAGCAAAAAAGAACCTGCAGAAGTGACCTGCAGTTTCTGTAGTTGTAGACATGTATAAAGATGAAAACTAGTTTTAACTTTGTTTTATCTTATGTTTGATAGAGATCATAGATTGAAAACTAGTATTATCTTTGTTTTAATCGCTGATATATGTATAGATGGGCCATTAAAAGCTAGTATTATTTTTGCTTTAATATGTATAAATATTGATTAAAAGCTAGTATCACATTTTCTTTAATCTGTGTATAGATGGTCGATTGAAAGCTAGTATTAGCTTTGCTTCATTCTATGTATAGATGATCGATTAAAAGCTAGTATTACCTTTGCTTCAATCTATTAGATTTAGTAGATTCTACGTGAGTAGAGAGTAATGTGGGAAAAACTTGGAACTTTTCATTGAATAGAATAAAATACACACTATATGAAGATTTAAACCTCACTTTTGGAATGTAAAGAACGAGAATAGTGTACATGGACAAACTAGGGACTTAACGATAATATCGTTTCAATCGTGTAGTATTCCATGGATTTAGGATTCGAACTCCTTGCTTTATCATGAGATATTATGACCCAAGGCCAGTTCAGCCAACGATGAGGAAATGACTTTCTCAATTTTTGGTGAGTTTCCCAGTATGTGCTTCCTTTCTATTATGTGGGATTTCTCTGAGGATGAGATCTTCAATTTGAAACTCATGGCTTTATACTCTTCTGTTGTACGAGTTGCTTGCACATGGTGATATCGACTTAGATTAGCAATAGCGCGTTCCTAGTTTTATCAATCCAGTTTATATTATAAACCAACTCGAACTCATTTTCTTCATCTGTAAGCTCATGATCTCTAACAGGATGGTGGTACTCTATTGGAATGACGACCTCTGTTCTATAAGCCAAGAGGAAGGGGGAACAACCAGTGGATTGTCTTGGTGTAGTACGGTATGCCCATAAGATGTGAGGAAGCTCTCGTATCTAATTTCCTTTCTTCTGTGATTGAAGCCTTTTCTTGAGTCCATCCACTGTTGTTTTGTTGGTAATTTTGGCATGTCCATTGCCTTGTGGGCAGTATGGATTGGATGGTGAATGGACGATGTTGCGTTTGTTGAGGACGGCTACGACCTTTTCACCAATGAACTACGGACCATTATCGATCTGAATTAGGTGGGGCCATCCGAACCGTGTGATAATGTGTTCCCAGATAAAAGATATGACCTCTTCTTCTCTAGTTAGACAAAGATGAACTACTTCCACTCATTTCGTAAAATAATCTATTGCTACCAGTAAGAAATGTCAGCTACCTGGTATATTAGAAAATTTTCCTACGATATCAAGCGCCCACCACTTGAATGGCTAGAACACTTTGTTTGCATGTAGTTTGAGTACAGGGGCGCGGATCATATGTCCATGTCATTAACATGTATTACATTTACGTGAGTACTCTTATACTTGCTTACGCATTCTTGGCCAGAATACTCCTTGTGAAATTGCTCTGTTTGCAAGTGATCGACCTGCGGCATGGGAGCCACAAGTTTCTTCGTATAATTCTTTGAGCATTCTATCTGCTTTCTTCTTTGAGAGGCACTTAAGATAAGGCCTTATGATTGAGCGGTGATATAAACGACCATTCTGAACTGTATAACGCTTTGAGTTTTCGATCAACTGTCAGTGCTTTTTTAGATTTATTGGAAGGGGTCTATCGCATTTGTTTTTCAGGCCGAGGTAGGCAATAAAGGGCTTTCGCCAATCATCGTCCTCCTCTTCATCGCCCCCAGTATTGATCATGCATACATAATAGAGATCAATGTTATGGTTAAATTTACTTTAATCAGTAGATAGTGTGCTTTAGTACTCAAGACCCCGGTCAAATAAGCCAAGGAATTAGCATGTCTGTTCTCACCTTGAGGTAGATAGTCGAGAGTAATTTTCGCGAATCTGCTCATCCTATCGATAACGAGGGATGCATATTCGATCATCTTACCATTTTTCTTATACTGTTCTGAGTAATGGTGGACAATAAGTAAAGAATCTGTATAGACTGACAGCTCGGGGACGTTAAGCTCGAGTACTAAGTCGAGTCCATAAATTAAAGATTTGTACTCTATGACATTTTTAGAGGCATCAAAATCTAAGCGGATTGATTTATCGATTTTGTTGTTGGAAGGGGTAATCAGTACAATTCTAATTCCTGACCCTACGGGTCCTGCTGAACCATCTATAAGAAGTCTCCACCCTTTCCTTGTAATCCATTCATTTCGTTCATCAAAGGGCTTGGTGGGTGAAGCTTATGTAATTTCTTCTGTAAGGTCGGGATTGTGCTTTTCCCAATCAGGATCTTCCACAGGAAAATCTGTGAGAAAATCTATAATGGCCTGACCTTTCTCTGAATGTCGTTATTCAAACTTGATATCATGTTCTTCTAAACTGACTGACCATTGCTGCACTCTTCATGATTTTTCTTTTTTAGACAAAACTTTATGGAGTAGGTATTTTGTCATAACTTTAACTGAATGAGCTTGGAAGTAGTGTGTGAGCTTCTTGCAGTATAGACAAGAGTTAGAAGGAGTCGCTCAATTTTATAATACCTCATTTATGCTAGAGTGAGGATTTTACTGATGAAATAGACTGGCTTTTTGACCTTACCCATAAGTCGAATGAAAACCGAGCTGATAGAATTGTCTATAACTATGAGGTAGATGATCAGTTCCTCAGTGCCTACCAGGGTACTTATGATGGGAGACTTCGCCAAATAGGTTTTGAGTTCCTGAAAAACTACCTCGCATTCTGATGTCTAATGGATCTCTTCGTTGGGCTGAACTTTTCCTGGTTTGGTACATCTGCAGAGTAATAAGAACAACCATCGACATCGATCTAAAAACTTAGAAATGAATCGATTGATAGCATCAATCTTGCCTGCGAGTTTTTGTACGTCCTTCATTGTTCTCAGAGAGGGTATGTTGAGGAGAGCTCAAATTTAATCTGGATTGACTTCAATCCCCTTCTTGCTGATAAGATGGTCGAGGAACTTGCCTAAATGTACTTCAAATTGACACTTATCAGGGTTGAGCCGCATCCTGTAAGATCATAAAATATTAAATATTGTAGAGAGATTTGTGATATGATCATTTGACTGTAAGCTTTTGCACAAGAGATCATTAATGTAGACTTCAACGATTTTTCCCAAGTGTGTTTTGAACATTGTTGTCATTAACCGCTGATAAGTTGTGCCTGTATTCTTTAGTCTGAAAGGTATGACTTTATAATAGTAAAGTTCTCTTTCAGTGATAAAAGTGGTCATTTCCTGATCGGCCTCCTAGAGAGGTATCTGATTACATCAAGAAGCAGCGTCCATCATAAATAAGAGCTCATGATTTACCGTGGAATCAAGAATTTGATGAATGATTAGAAGAGGGAAACTATCCTTCGGAGTATATTTGTTGAGATCGGTGAAATCTACATAAACTCGGACTTTCCTATTCTTCTTTAAAACTTCAATAATGTTGGAGATCCAATCTGGGTATTTTGCTTCTCAAATGAATCCCACTTTGATCAATTTATCAATCTCAATGTTGACTTCATCTCAAAAATGAGGTGAGAGTCGTCATTGTTTCTATTTGACCACTGTGTCATTATTGTTGATGACCAATCTGTGACATGCTTTGGATGGATCGACCATGGGCATTTATTCGAAAGTTCAAGCAAAGATTTATCGATTCATTTGTAAGAAGTGTACGAGATCTTTCTTGTCGTACTGGATTGGCTTTGTACTAATATAAGTACTTCTATTGGATTTATCGATATCTATGTACTCTGTAAGTTCTTCTGTTGAAGGCTAATCATCGATGTGACCAGCTTTCTTTAATTACTATGAAACGTATCTGTCGTATGTGTTGAGAATGGTAAAAACGGTATTTTTGCAACCTCAGGAGAGCTTTTGACTGCCTTTGATTTTGTAGATGCCATCGTTGTTTTTGAAGCGAAGTACTTGATGATATGTGGAAGCGATTACTTCCATGTTGTGGATCCAACAGTGGCCCATAATCCCGAGGTAGCATGATTTAACGTTGATGATGTAGAATACGGCGTCGATTGTGGCTTGTCCAGCGGTGATAGGTAAGATGATCTTGCCCGCTCGTTCTTCCTTTAAACTATTAAATCCACTGATATCGATGTCGCTTGGAATGACTTGATCGGCCAACTCCATCTGTTCGATCGTGTTCTAAAAAATAATCTCAATGCCGCTATCAGTACCAATCATCATTGTATGCATGGCAAATTTTTTCATCTTAAGCATGATAACCAGTGCATCATGATAAGGAAACTTGACGTGACTGATATCACAATCCTCGAATGAAATCCCAGGCCTGTGATTACTCGATTAAGGAAGAAGTTTAGCTTTTTTGTCTTGAGGTATGAGATCGTAGCATTATAATAATCTCATTCACTTGAATCTAGAAGAGTTATTAATCTGATGGATCTCGATCATGTTGTTGTAATGCATATGGTTCAAGTGCCTCTCCTCAACTTGATCTTCTATGTGGACAAGTTCAACCTGCTTCTTGTAGCTACCATTCTTGTACGATTCAAGATCGACAATATATTCGTGCATTCTCCCATCTTTGAAAATATACTCAAACAACCTATGTAAAGAATATCAGTTATCAATTTCATAATGGTTTACCTTGTGATGTATGTAGTACAATTTGCCTTCGATCGGTTCCAGTGGCTGAGATATACGGTAGAACTATCATTTGCTAGAACGGGAAAAATTGAGGAGATTCAGACATTCATCTTTGGGAGGATCAACTTGGGTAATAAATTTCATTTCTGAGGTTTGCCAATGTTTACCTTGGAACGCTTTTGATTACCCTGGTCCTTTTTTAGTTACTGTTGCATTTTGTGCTTTAACCTTTAGTGGTTAAGACAAATTTAGTAAATTTATACCTTTCGGTCATCATCCTTTCTAGGTCGACATACACATTGACCTTGGTGATCATATCCTCAAAGGTCACGGGTTTATTTAATAAAAGATACTCCTTTGCTTTGCAATCGAGTTACAACGCGTTTGTAAAAGCAGTAATAACTATTTTATGATCGAGATTATCCATTTTTCGCGCGATCTCCATAAACTTCTTTGCAAATACCTCGAGCTTCACTCCTTGTGACTGTTTAAGACTAATAAGAGAATATAAATTCTCTTTCTTGTCTTTATTGTGAGCATACGTCTTGACAAAATTCTTCTATAGCTGGTCGAATGTGAGGATGGAATCTTTTGGTAGAGAATGGAACCACCAGAGTGGTTCTCCCTATAGACTTATTGTGAACAGACGACATAGAATATGGTTGAGATTTGAGTACAATCTCAGCGAATCACGAAATAGTTGAATGTGCTCCTTCGGATCGGTGCCCTTATATTTACATATATTCGGAGTATGAAAACTTATCGGTAATTCCATGTCAAATAACTCTTTGGCAATTGGACTACCTTATAACTTAGTAAAATCGTCCTTACTGCTAAGAGCTTGAGCTTCAATCAACTCCTTAATACGTTGATCCATGTATTCTTGTATAATGTACTAACATTTTGCCTGAGTGACTTTGCGAGCTGGTTGAGAATTGTGTATTCTGGTGTCTTCGCTCAAGCATTTACATGCTAAAATTCAGGGTTGAGGTGGCTGCTCCTCCTCTTGACGTTTGGCTTGAAGCATGAAATTTGTACTGAAGATTTCTGGAAATGGCTTTGCTGGTTGCTCCTCAAGGTCCTAATCTTTCTCGTGCAGAAACTTGGGAGTTCGCCGGTACTTGATCATGATCTCTAGTATGGGGAGCCTGTAGAGTATCTTACAAAGTTTGTAATACAGTCTGCATGGTTTTCATGTATTCTTTATTTCATTTGAATACTGTCAAACGAGCTTGTCGTTCGCTTTTAAGTTTTTGTCATGGAGCTCACGATCAAGAGTTAACTGACATTCGAGTTCATTACACTTCTCTGCTTCGGCATGGAGATTCGCCTGTAGTTTAGCAAGCTATTCCGGTTCAACTCAAAGGTCGAGCTGGATCCCCGTTATGGGTCACTTGGAAGTGACCATGATTAAAAATGGATAGTAGAGGAAATGTATGCCTTAAGATATCATGGAAATGTCTTCTTTCCCATAGACGGTGCCAAATGTAATGGCCGAATTCCATAGCTCGAAATTATATCTTACACCAAATGTACCTGCGACAAAAATTAATGTAATACAAAAAAATGACACATGTGATTTAGCGTGGAAAACCTTTGAATAGGTAAAAAACAATAACCTCGAGTTCAGGGTTTAGTAACAATAACTTTTATTGTTTGAGGCTGATATCTTATTGCAAGTATCTCTTAAACTAGAAATGCTTGATCTTGAAATAAGAAGTTTTGTGGTGTTTAGAATCTAAAAATTCCTGTATTAGAATCTATAAAATCTAGTTTTCTTGGTTTTTTATGGTCCTTATCTCCTTTAAAACTTTTTCTTTATATAGACCTTACCCACAACTCATTATCACGTATAAGCACGCTCTCTGAATAATGAGGTAAGTGGATAGTTGAATGTGTAACTGTTTAGTTCATGGGAGACATGTATCTTTAAATTGTTCATATTTTGCTGTAGTGCTCGATCCATGCTCTTTATCAGTTTGTGGTCTAGGTGGTAATGATGACTGTACATATCACGTGTGTAATGCGTGAGTCAGATATTAAGGTAGTTCGAGTTTAGACTAGGTCGAGGGATAGGCCCCTACATCAGGCTCATATAAAAAATTGAAGGACACAACTCCTAATAATATTAACACATGTCCCATGAACTCGTAGATGAAGTAGCTCAAACCTTTAGTGGACAAGGAAGAATAAGTTAAGGACATCTACCCTACGAATTGACAGTTATAGAAATAACCTATGAAAGCTCCACCACTCTTTCCCCTAATCTAGGAGAACGTGCAACAGCTAGGGAAGAGATCTATAAATAGGGCAGGCATGATAGATAACATGTGTAATAGCCCATTTTCCTATTAGATGAAGATAGTGCCTTACACCCTTGAAATATAAAATTTTGGTTAAGAATTGAAAGTAATTAAGACGAGATTTAGCGTGGAAAACCTTTGAATGGGTTAAAAACCACGACCTCTCCTGAGGATTTCTGAAGGAATGGTGTTTATATAGATGCTAGCCATTACAAAGAGAAAGAGATTGAATATCTGAGTTTTGGTAAGGATTACTTTCTCTAGGAGTTCTGTAGGTGATAATAGCCATCCTGTATTTTGATCTCCAGGTCTCTTTTTATAGGACTTATAATATGACCTTTGATTACATTGATGACGTACGTTTTGGTCATCCATATTTGATGAGTCTTTATGAGGTCTTTTACAACGTCTTGATACTTGTTGATCTATAACGGATCTATTAATACTCTTAACTATAACTTCAAACCGTTGGAGAAGATACGATATCTTGTGATGTTTGCATGTATACGATCTGTTGATAAGTAGAGGCGTATCTTTTGCAGTGCGAAGTTACATGATGCTTCGATATCTTCGAACTATAGGTAAGGAAGTGTGTATTACGACTTCTTGTCTTCAATCTTTGATTTGTTGTCAGAATGCTTTCTCGAACTATGTGAACTCGCATATTATACTCAGTACGAGGATTAGAAATAAGCCCTCATAACTGCCCTCTCTCAGCCAATAGCAAGAGAAACGTGTGTAGCGAGTGGTGTTAGTTGAGAAGTTCACTCGTTTGTTATTAAATGTTGTATTGATGGCTCCCAGTTATCTGGAATAATTCTTTTGACTCTTGGGTCTCCCAAAAATTCTGCTTAAGATGTGTGTTTGTGATAAAGACTGTATTAGAAGTTGTGGTATGCATTTAAATGCTGCTGCTATAAAACATGGTGAACAGTTGTTATCACTATTCATCCTAGTTTACTCTGTCAGTCGTCTAAATTTGTATAAGTAGTAGTGATGGTGACTACTTGACGCCAAACATATGAGGCTAGAGTTCAGAACATGATGATGATTTTTCAAAATCGTTATTTTGGGAACCAATGTTTGTCTCTGCCAACTCCTATCCCTGTTCCTCCAACTTTTCGTGGGATGTCGTGAGAAGAAGTAGAGGAGGCAGAGGATATTATCATCAAATGTGGCGATTCCACTATGTGGTCCTGTTTGTTGCTCACCGTCAGGCCAGTCTGCTGATGCTTGCAGAGGATGCGGTGGCAGCAAAAGATGAGAAGGCTGGGGTGTCATCTGTGAAGTATTGACGATACCCCGCTAAAGATTGGGTATTGTAATAGTGGAGGTGATCCTTCATCTTCACTGACTGTGGAGGTGGTGGGAGTTACGGAGAAGTGGTGGGATTAAATTTGACTTTCATCGTTTGGGGAAGTTGATGTATTCCAGTTCCTCTTCTTGGGCTTTGAGTTCTTCTGCTGGGCCTGCCATTGTTTCTGCTCAAGTATTGCACTGTCATTTGTAAAGTAGGCTATTCTCTGTAAAAGAAATAGTTATTTGTAGAACTTGTAATCTTGATTTTCAAACTAACTGAAGTATTCGTCCTTGTAAATTGTTTGTCTTGAATAATAAATTAGAACTTTATTATCTTGTCCTGTAAGTGTTTAAAACTACTTGAATGACCTGTTGTAGGACACCATGGAACAATTATCGAACTAGTCAAAGATGGCATAGGTCGAAAATATGTAGATCGAATTGTTGCTGAGTTGGATAAAGTATATTCGAACTGTGTAGATTGTGTTATACATTTGTTGCCTTGTTGAGATATATTGTTGTCATGTCGATGGAGAAGATGAAGGCATAATATTTTTTGTTCTCTATATAAGTTCATGTTGTGAGAGTATCATCATAGTCATCTTGAACACTTGTGATCATGGTGTGGAACTTAGTTGCAACTTCTGATATAGTGTGTTTTTCAAACTTATGTTAGATATAGAGCTATGTGAGGCAGCAGTTTGAGAAACCGAGTTGGATAAGCATGCTAAAGTGGATAGGAGAGCTGCTGGTGGGGAAATCAGACCATGTGGTGAAGAGAACCATCCGTCTGTAATTATATGTAAGGTCGGATGAGTGACCATAATAAAATGATTTGTTTTTATTGAGGTCGTCTTGTCATCACTTTCTGTATCAGTGATAAAGGTTGAATGAAATATAATTGTAGCAGGATTTGTTACTAATTTTATGCTTCTGTCAGACCCAAAATAAGGTAAGTAACAACTGTAAATAGCTGTACTAGGGTTTTGAATTGGAAATCATGTTATAGATAGTGTAGCAGGGTCGTGTAGCCGCAGAGGTTGTTGTTGTACGTAAGTAATCGTGCTATACGATTTATATCAATCATCTTGGGAAGTGAGTCATTGAATTTAATTATGGCAGAAGAGGGAGACAGACGGGATAACCGAGCACGTTACTCTAGAAATCATGATGAGGGAAAACGAAAAGATATGCCTACAGAGAGAAATGATGCTAACGTATGCCCCAAAGAGCCGCTGTTTTAGAAATCGAGGGACATTATAAAACTAGTCTTTCTCTCACCCATAGACCACATTCTGTTGCAGAAAGAGAGAGAAGTATTTCTAGAAAGAGAAAGTCTTCAAATTTCGATCGTAGTCCACCGTTATACTGTGATCTTGCTACGACAACCAAAGTTTTGTTGTCTGAAGTGAAAGTGGTGACCAGAATCAACGACTGTTGCCCTTCTAGTTTAGGTTAGTAACTCTGCTTCCTCTTTTTCTGTTGTTTGTGAAAAGTGTATTTGTTGATTGTCATGGTAGATTGTAGTTGCATGACTGAATTTCTTGATAGTTTGAATAATTTATTGGGTAAGGCTGAGGGAGGAGGTCTATTTGATTATAAACTCTGAACAAACTTTTCCTATATATGGTAGATGCATTCTAAAAATTCAAAACCCAGTAGTAAAATGGAGGTATCCTCCAATGAGGAATCATCGTCGTCTGGTAGGACTATAGATGATATAGAGGCGAGTGGTACCATTGTTGTTGATATGTCGGCTATTTATTCTGAAGAGAATGAGGGATTGCATATGGGGATTGAGACTGGGTAATTTTTTAGGTATCCCGGGAATGTAGACGTAGCGAAGAAATTTTTACAGTATAAAAAAGGTTTAGATAGAAAATGGGGGCATTATGTGATGAATGCAGGGTTGTGGTTTAGGGTTCTGGTGAGACCAGGTGGTAAGATAGGGCATTATCAGGTACCTTCCCTGGATCAGTGGAAGAGAAATATGGGTATAGGAGATGATATAGATATCTCTTATTACAATGGAACTGGTGCAGAGGTCGTAGAGGAAGGATTCCTTTGTTACCTGAACCAGGTCGTATATGGGTTGAGCATTCCCCTAACCTTTTTCCAAAAGGGGGTAATAAATGTTCTAAAGAGCTGCCCTGGCCAATTAAATGGTAATGCCTTTGAAATGATGAGGGTCTGTGAAACCCTTAACAAGAGATGGAGAAATGGCAGTATTGCGAGACAGTTCGTTGCAGACGATGTCATAAAATACTATAAGTTTAAATATATAAAAGATCGAAAAAGCGGATACTTGTTTAGTAATTCGGCGAGGCCAAAATTCTTTGATTTGGAATCTGCTGGGAGACCCTGGTGCGACCATCTTGTAATGGTGATGGGTAATTATATGCAAGTGCCTGGGGAACCGGTGCTCGAGATGATATATAAGAATTTTAACGAGAGTAAGTGTCTTCATTCTACCTGTAGTTTGTCTTTTCACTTGTTGCGAGCTGCTAACATAATTTGTTGTTGATTTGGCAGAGCCTAATCCCAATGGTGTTGCTGATACATTGAGTCTGTCCAACGTCGTTAGTCGAGAAGGAAACAAACTGAACAAAGTTCTTGGAGAACTAGGTATCCGCAGAGATAAGAGGCTGAACTCTATAGTTGGAAAAGTGCAGTGAGCTCATCAAAATCGAGCTATGGCTACTTCTGGTTCTACTTTTGATGACATTACAAAGATTCTTGCCTGTATTGCGGGTATTTCGAGTACCCAAAATCGATGACCTAGAGGAAAAAGGCCGTTGCCTTTTTCTGAGCAAACAACTCTTGTGCAGACGATGCAGGTGAAGACTGAGGTGGTGGATGCTGCAGTAAATGTGGCACCTCCTCTGAAGAAGCAGAAACAAGAGTCTGGGAAAGATAGCCGAGCTTCTTCAAAGGGGGTCAATCTTAAAGCGGTGGAGTAGGAGGCGCTAGAGTTGGCAAAACGTGATCTAATACGCCTAGATACTCAAATTCAATCCAGTATATAACAGGTATGCATGATGATTATATCTGCTTAAGTAATGATCTGATCTGTAATACTGTTTGGTTGTATTTGTGGTACAACTTTCTGTTGCTTGGCGATCGGCTGTGGAGGTGCTGAAGGTAGCTGCTGTGGAGCATGACGCAGAGAAAGTATCATTGACTGAACAGTTGAAGGAACAAACTACACTATGTGAGCAATTGCAGAAGAAGAAGGTTTTATGGTCGGAGTAGCTGTAGCATAAGAAAACTTTGTAGAAGAAGCAGTTCGAGACAGATAGTGCTGTGGTGAAGGAAGAGCTTAAAGATGATGGTAAAAAAGCTCTCGACAGTGTGGTGGCTACTCGAAATAGTTTGATTCAGGCGTTTTACTTCTGGGGGTTGAGGATAGATGATGTCAATCTTGCTATTACTGGGAAGTATGGTGAGATAATTTTCCTAGAGGAGGATGCCTCTCCAGTGGCTGATCGACCTTCTGAGCTGACCCCGGCTCCTCCAGTGGCTGATGATACAACCAAGGAGGTAGCATGGGCTAATTCTTGATTATGTAGTTGTAACATAGTTCTGAGACTTGTCTGGTCAAATTTGTCCTTTCTATTGGTGATATAACTATTTTGCTGAGACTTGAATTTTTTGTAGTTGTTGTTGATATATGTTGTTTTGATAGTGAATGTATAATTTGCATGTAGAAGGTAGTTTATTTGAGGGGAATAGTGAGCGAGATGGAGAAGGCCTTGAGTCGAGCAAGGGATTATATCAATTGTACTCAACAGGTACACAATAAACTTGAATATGAGATACGTCTTCATAAGTCTAATTTTGATAACACCTTTAAAGAGTTATTCGAGCTTCAATGTAGATATGGGAAGATAAAAATTGAGAGGGATGAGGTTTTGCAGAAAGAGAGCGATAGGTTTGTCTTATTCTAAGAATCCCTTAAGGATAAGCAATTCGTAGATGAGAGTGATAAGTTAAAGTGTCAGAGGTCGTTAATGTCTTTGACGCTTTACTTTGAGGCCGAAGTTGATAGTGAGCGGGGATTGAAGGAGGCATATTTAGAATTGTTAACTGAGAGAGGTGTAGTGCCAGATCCAGCTCGGGTGAAATTCTTAGCGTAAGAAGCGCGTAATCGTTATAGTATAGAGGCAAAAAGATGTTCAGCTCGGGCTGGTGTATCCATCATATGGGGTAGTATAGGTTTATTGCCTGATGAGCTTAACTTTTGTAGGGGCGAAGAATGACGAGGATCATTTTCTTCAATATAAAGAAGGAAGATAGAAAGGTCCATGCATAATTAAAAAACAATCTGAAGCATGCTTATGACGAACTGGAGCGATGTAAGGATCATAATGCATGTTTGGAGAGGGAAAAGGTGGAGTACAATAATTTATTGCAGAGTTCGGAGAAGAGAGTGAAGTTGTTAGAAGTGTGTTTACTAGATACGCAGAAACGTCTGCAAGTGTCCCAATCGCGTTTGAAGAGGTATCTTACTCCAAAGCGGGGAAAACGTTCTAGTAAAGCAGATAACGAACGTCAGATGGCCGATGTGATCGAGTTTTATAGGGGTGAGCTTGCGAGAGTAGAGAATGAATTTAGACGCTATATTTCGAGCTGTGGTAAAGATGTTGAAGTAGAGAATGATAAGGTTGAAAATATGTGGTTTGCAAAAGGTAAAGAAGGTGCGGGAGCTTTAACCCCAAAACCGCGAGTTGAAGAGTCTGAGGAGGAGGAGGTTGAAGATCTGTTACCTCACCAACGGCATAAGACTCTTCAACAAGAGGTTGTAATCTTTGATGAACCTCTGCAAGTAAATATGAGTAGTAGTATGGTTCCCCATAAGGCAACTGAATTGTGGTATATAATTGTGCTTTGCATAATATAGTTGATCTGTGTTTGTAGAAATAACATCATATCTTAATAAATGTTGCTTGAATGATATGTCTTGCTCGCATGAATATCTGTTGATAGATGTATGTCAATGTAATTTGTTCTTCTAGGCTGAAGTCAATAAGCAGAATGAACTATCTGCTTTATCCGCATCAAATAATGAACTAACTGCAGAATTGCAGCAGTGTCCATTGGCGGTTGAAAATATGACCTTGATGAACTCGAAGCTGGAGGCTGATATGTTGGAGCTGCAGAGTCGGCTAAATGCTGTGACTGAAAAGTTGTCATGTAAGGATGCAGAGATATTGGCTGCTAAAAATGAAGCCAAACTGTGGAAAGGTTCTTTAAGGAAGAAAAAGTTGGAAACCATGACTGCGAACCAAAAAGTGTTGGATCTGTCAAGTACAATTGAAGAATAGAAGACTGATCTGTTGTATTACAAATAGACAATAACAAATAATGCTAATCTATTAAAGAAGCAAGATGTTGAACTCCATAATATGCGAGATCGTCTGAAAAGGTTGAGCTGGGATTTGCGTGAGGCTCGAGATTCTTGTCAGAGGAAGAGTGACCATGCCAAAACTCACGAAGAAGCATGTACAAAGAGAGGTCAAGAGCTGAATGTAACCATAAATAAGTGTAACACTCGGATCGCTGACCTAGAGCAGGCATAGCAAGCCTTGGAACTAGAGTCTTTGCAAGGTAATGTGGTTTATGAGGAGCTTCATCTAGAGTGTAAGGAGTTACAAAGGCTGGTAGATGAAACAGACAATGATAGCAAGTATTCTCAGGAGGTGTCTGATAAGTTGCAACGTCTAAAGCAGGAGATGGAGCGTAGTGTGCAGATAACGAAGCAATATAGGGATTCGTTGCTGCAGGAGAATTTTTTTATGGCAGATCGATGCAAGAATCTTGAAAACGAGTTAAACAAGGTGATGGCCGAGTTTTATGAGGCTATGCTGTTGACTGCAGATAATGTTGCATTGCGCACTATGGCTATGTTGCATGCTAATGTAAAGAAATTGCAACAAGAGCGTGATTCGATCTTGGCTGCTTCAATTGAACACGGCATGGAGTATGATATGCAGCTAGCGCGGTTATCTTATATAGATAATTTGATACCGAGAGTTATGGAACTGCTGAATGCATCTTCTACTGTAGTTGATGCGGCTATACCTTTCCCTGCCTTTACTTCGTTTGGGCCTGGGGAATGTTTGAATGTTGTACGCCCGAAGCGTGAAGAATAGTTAATTGTAATCAGACATAGTGTAAATATGTCTTTGCTGTAGATAAAATGTTAAACGTTGAGTAAAAAAATGTTTTTTTTGTTATCTCTATGTATTGTCGAATTGGGTAAAACAATAAACGACCATGTAGAGATATATGATTGCATCAATGTTGTATTATCTTTTGTAGAGGTCGAATTGAACAAGTCAATAAATAACCGTAAAGAGATGCATTGAATGTTAAATAGCCGTATAGCGTGTCTCGGCCAGGTCGAATTGATTGACTCAATAAGCGACCCTCTGAAGAGCGTGCATACTGGAAGAGCTATGTTACAGGTCTCAGTTACTGGTCAAATTGAGCGTATCAATAAGCGACTGTAATGATATGTCTTTAATATTGAATAGCTTTATAGTGCATCTCTGCCAGATCGAATTAATTGACTCTATAAACAACCCTCGGAGAGTGTGTATGTTTGAATAGCTATGTTGTAGTAAGTTTCTGGTATAGACGGAGATAGGTAGAAATGCTTGAATTGAGGAGACTTACAAGATGATGATGAAAAAATACTTTATTAAATAATATTGAATATTACAGCATGTTTATCTTCGATACAGCTTCAATCGACGGGTATTCTACGGATTAGGTATAGGTATGCCTTCATATGTACTGAGATCGAAGGATCCAAAACCACTTGTTCCAGTTACGATAAAAGGACCTTCCCAATTGTCTGCTAACTTTCCAGCATTGGGTGTTTTACGATATTGTAGGATTTATCTTAGAACGAGGTCTTTAACTTTGAATTCTCTGTGTCGAACGCGTTTGTTATAAGATCGGGATAAAGCGAGATGATATCTTCCCAGATTAACAATGGCTATGTCACGTGTTTCTTTGATCAAATTCAGATTGCATACGATCTGAAATTCATTTTCTTCATATGTCATCTCGTGATCACGTATTGGATGATGATATTGAGTAGGAATGATGGCTTCAGTCCCGTAGGCCAGCTAAAATAGAGTACAGCCTGTTGCTGCTATGGGAGTTGCTCGGTAGGCCCAAAGTACATGTGGTAACTCGTTCACCTAGTTCCCATTTTTGTCGTCTAAACGCTTCTTGATGTCATCCACAATAGTTCGATTAGTAATCTCAGCTTGTCCGTTTCCTTGTAGATAATAAAGATTGGATGGGGAATGAATGATGTTGTGCTCATTGAGGAATGCAATGATTTTGGAGCCAACGAACTGTGGTCCATTATCAATTCTGATGAGGTGTGGTCTACCAAATCGGATAATAATGTTCTAGAAGATAAATCTGATGACTTTGTCTTCTCGGGTTCGGCATAGCGGGACTGCTTGTACCCATTTAGTCAAGTAATCTGTAGCGACCAACAAATGTTTTCGTTTTCATGGTGCTGTAGGAAACTCTCCTATGAGATCGAGAGCCCATCGTCTGAATGGTCAAGTGACTTGGCTCGAGTGTAGTTCGAGTGTTGGAGCTTGTATTTTAGGTCCATGCCCCTGACAAGCGTCACACTTACGAGCATATTTGATTGCCTATGCTTTCATCTTAGGCCAAAACATTCCTTGAGTTAAAGCTCTATTTGCAAGAGACCGTCCTGCTGCATGGGATCCGCACGTGCCTTCGTCTAGATCGTGCAAGAATTGATGTGGTTCTTTGTCAGATAGACAAAAGAGGTATGGACCAGTAATCAAAATTTTGTATAGAAGATTGTCCTGAACAATATATCTTCGAGCATTGTCAACTAATCTCCGCCGCTCTGTAGGATCCTCAGGAAGTGGACCGTCAAATTTATTTTGAAGTCCGATGTATGTAATGAAAGGCTGTCTCCAATCATCTTCGATCTCCTCGCTGCCACCAATATTAATGGCATTGGACACGATGGTGTTAATGCTGAAGTCAGAAATGATGTCGATTTTTAAGTAACGAGCTTCTGATCCAAGGACTCCAGCATGGTAAGCGAGTGCATCTGAATGTCTATTTCCCCCCCTTGGGAAATGCTCCAAAGAAATTGTCTGAAATTTGTTCATTCGTTCGACACTGCAGCAGCATAGTCGACCAGTCTCCCATTGGTTTGATATGTAATGGTTGACGATTAGTAACGAATATGTGAAGACAGAGAGCTCTGCTACACCCAGCGTGAGTGCCATATCCAAGCCATGAATTAATGCCTCATATTCTGCCTCATTATTGGATGCCTCAAAATTGAGACGAATGGATTTTTCGAGCCGATCATTAGAAGGAGTAATAAGGACAATTTCAATTTTTGATCCGGCTGGTTTGACGAAGCAGTCAGTCAAAAGTTGCCAACCTTTATTTGTTACCCAATCTGATTTATCTTCTAACTGGTCCATGAGCGATTCATCTTTTTGACCAATAAAATCTTCTTCCCAATCAGGATCCTATACTGGAAAGTTTGCTACAGCTTTACCTTTTTCAGAATGACGTAGTTCAAAATGTATATCGTGTTCCCCAAGTGTTACTGACCATTGTTGAATACGTCGAGATTTTTCGTGCTTGGATAAGATTTCGCTGAGTGGATAGTTTGTCAAAACACGAATAGTATGAGCTTGGAAATACTGCTTTAATTTTTGGGATGTATAGACGAGAGTAAGAAGAAGCTTCTCAATTTTGGTGTATCTCGTTTCAGTGGGAGTCAAAGTTTTGCTGATAAAATAGACTTGTTTCTCAGTCTCTTCATCGAGTCGGAAAAGAATGGAGCTGAGAGATGTATTCGTGACAGCTAGGTATACTGTGAGTTCTTTACCATCTGCTGGTGTGCTCATAACTGGTGGTTTGCCCAAATAATGCTTGAGTTTGAGGAAAGCCGCTTCGCATTTGTCTGTCCATTCGATCTCTGGATCTTTCTTTGATTTTCCTCGTGATGTACCATGTCTTAACAGATTGAATAGAGGTCGACATCTGCCTGATGATTTGGATACAAATCTGCTGAGTGCTGCAATCTTCCCGGCTAGTTTCTGAACGTCCTTCTTTGTCTTTGGTGAAGGCATAGCTAAGAGAGCTCGTATGTTTAACAGATCAGCTTCAATGCCTCTTTTGCTTATTAGATGGCCCAAAAACTTTTTAGATTGTACACCGAACTGACATTTATCAGGATTTAAACGCATCTTGTAAGATCGCAAAATTTCAAAAGTTGCTCACAAATCTATAGGATGGTCCTCTTTCTTGAGACTTTTGCAGAGCATATCGTCAATGTAGACCTTCATTGTTTTACCAAGATGGTCTTTGAACATTTGTGTCATCAATCTCTGATAGGTGGCACCAACATTTTTTAGGCCGAAAGGCATGACTTTATAGCAATATAGACCTTGTTCGGTGATGAACGCAGTCTTGTCTTGATCTTCAGGAAGAAGTGGTATCTGATTATATCCTGATGCAGCGTCCATCATTGAGAAGAGTTCGTGCCCTGCTGTAGAATCGAGCAGATGATTGATGATTGGAAGTGGAAAGCTATCTTTCGGGGTGTGTTTGTTGAGATCTGTGAAATCAACACAGACTCTGATTTTGCCAGTCCAGGTAAATAGCTTTGCGAATAAAACCGACCTCAATCAATTTTTTGATCTCTTTATTCACTTCGTCTCGCAGTTTTGGTGCTAGAGTTCGCTGCTTTTGTTTGACCGGTTCTGCTTTATCTTTCAACCCTAGCTTGTGGCATGCTATAGCTGGATCGATCCCTGGCATTTCATGAAACGTCCACGTAAAGACGTCACTGTTCTCTGTGAGGAATTGTATGAGATTCGAGCGTTCCTCCGTGCTTAAGAGAGTTCCAATGTAAGTTCCTTTGTGCGTGCCACTGATCTCGACGTATTCTGCTGGTTCGACGCTTGGCAACTGAGGTTCTGCTGGAATTGACTGTTGTAATTGCTATGCAAGAGTTGTTGTAGCTGGCTTAGTTTCAATGGAAATAGTATTATTGCAAGCTCGAGCTAATTTCTGGCTTCCTTTGATTTCTTAGATCCCTCCTTTCCAGTCGAATCATAATACCTGATGATATGTAGAGGGAATAACTTTCATCTTATGTAACCATGGTCGTCCCATGATGCCCATGTAACGGGATTTGGCCTTGATGACGCAAAAAACTGCGCCAAGTGTGACTAGCCCGGCTGTGATGGGAAGTATGATTTTCCCCACGCGCTCTTCCATAGAGCCGTTGAATCCAGAGACATTGATGTCACTCTGTTCAACCTTGTCTGCTAAGCCCATTTGGTCGATTGTGCTCTGGAAAATTAGTTCGATGTTGCTGCCGGTATCTACCATCATCGTATGTAGAACTATGTTCTTCATCTTTAATATGATGACGAGAGCATCGTGGTGCGGAAAGTTGACGTGACGAACGTCACAGTCTTCAAAAGAAATCCCGGCTCGCCGATTGCTAGATTCTAGCAACAAACGAGCCTACGCTTGGCATTATCATTGTCAGATCATGGCATTATCTTTGTTTACCATTGTCAGATCATGGCATTATCCGACGCGCCTACGCTTGGATCTGTTGGAATTGCTGATTGTCTAAGTCTCGATGAAGTACAAGTATTTTTCTTTATTTGTTTCGTCAACTTGGACGATCTTGGCGTCAGTCTTGTAGCTGCCATCCTTATAACTTTCGATGTCAGCAATATACTCAAGCATTCGATCCTGTGCAAATATACTATGGAGAAGAAATATTAGTGCGAAACACCGCTCTGTGTCATGATGTTGAATCTGGTGGTGAATGCAGTATGGCTTTCCTGGTATGGGCGGAAGAGTATTGGCATTTCTGAAGAATTTATCTTTTTGTATCAGCGGGTATAAGTCCGCAAGAGTAGTTGTTAACTGTGATATGCACGGAATTGGCTTCTTTCGTCCTTGACATGCTCGATCGTCATAGGACTTGAATCACTTCTTATCACCCCCATAGTCTTTACTTCTGTTGTGAGCACATTCTTCGGGATGATTTTTAGTGGATAAAGTGATGCATTGAGGTTTTGGTTTCTCAGTTGTTAGCCGCTCGAGGTCGATAAAGTTGTTTACCTTCTCAATCATATCCTCCAACGTTAGTGGCTTGTTGAGAACCAGGTGCTCCTTGACTCGTCTATCCACGAGTAGAGTATTGGTAAAAGTGGAGATTATGATTTTCTTATCGAGGTTGACAATTTTCTGAGCTAGTCCAAAATTTTTCCTGGTAAATGTCTATAATTTTTCATCTGGTGCATGCTTGAGGCTGAACAAAGAGTAAAGACTCTCATCCTTGTCTTTATTGTACGAATAGTTTTTGACAAACAGTTCGCGAAGTTGTTCGAAAGTGAAGATAGATCCTTCACTGAGTGTGTGAAACCATCGTAGAGGTTCGCCTTTTAAACTGGTCGGGAAGAGACGGCAGAGGATGTGGCTGGATGTCGAATGCAGCCCCAAAGAATCCTAAAATTCTTGGACGTGCTCCACAAGATCTCCCCCCTTGTATTTCTAAATTTTCAGAGTATGAAAACTGGCGGGTACTTCCTCGTCCAGCAACTCTTGTGCCAGTGGACTCTTCTGTACTTTAGTATAGATGTTCTTTCTAGTGAGTATTTGAGCATCTAGTACCTCCTTGATGCGTTTGTCCACCTGCTCCGGAGTGAGATATTGTTGAGACGTGACAGCTCGTCTTGTTGCATGTCCTCCTAGTAGATTATGCTCTCCTGTTGCTTCGCTCATGCGGTCATAGACTGAAACTCGAGGTTTTTCTCTATTTTGTGCCTCTTGTTGTTGCAGAGCGACTATCGCTCCAGCTGGTAATTGTGGATTGACGTGACCTTGAGGTAGAACTGGTTCTGGCAGAATTTGATGCGGTGCTAGACTTTTGCCTCGATTTCCCAAGCGATCATGGACTGATACCCTCGAGGTTACAGGTAGAGCATTCCGTGGTCTCGGATTTCCTGTTAATTGACCTTGAAGTGCTCTGATTGTGCTTTGCATGCTGGTGAGCTGTTTCTCTAGCTCCATTCATCGTTTAGTTTCTGCTTGCATAGTATTTCGCAGATCCGTCACTCCCTCGGCAGCGTCAGGAAGGACGTTGGGTGATTTTTCTTGATTTGCCATCCTTCAAAAGGAAAAATGAATATGAAAGTTGGATCGGAGAACGCTGAGTGTATGCTGCGATTCCCACAGACGGCGCCAAATGTAATAACCTATTTTCGTATTGGACGAGGATAGTGCCTTACACCCTTAAAATATAGAATTTTGGTTAAGAACTGAAAGTAATTAACACGAGATTTAGCGTGGAAAACCCTTGAATGGGTTAAAAACCACGACCTCTCATGAGGATTTCTGAAAGAATGGTGTTTATATAGATGCTAACTATTACAAAGAGAAAGAGATTGAATATCTGAGTTTTGGTAGGGATCACTTTCTCTAAGAGTTCTGTAGGTGATAATAGCCGTCATGGATTATGATCTCCACGTCTCTTTTTATAGGTCTTATAATATGACCATTAGTTACATTGATGACGTACGTTTTGGTCGTCCGTATTTGATGAGTCTTTATGAGGTCTTTTGTAACGTCTTGATACTTGTTGATCTGTAACGGATCTATTAATACTCTTAGCTGTAACTTCAGTCCGTTAGAAAAGATACAATCTCTTGTGATGTTCGCATGTATACGACCTGTTGATAAGTGGAGGACTATCTTCTGCAGTGCGAAGTTACAGGATGCTTCGATATCTTCGAACTGTAGGTAAGGAAGTCTGTATTACGATCTTCTTGTCTTCAATCTTTGATTTGTTGTCAGTATGCTTTCTCGAACTATGTGAGCTCGCATATTGTACTTAGTATGAGGATTGGAAATAAGCCCTCACAACAGGGATACGTTATTAGGAGACACAAGACACTCAATCGATCTTATTCCATAACACCAACTATTGTAACTTGTAATCTCCAAGCAATAAAGAAGCTTTTTCAAATCTTCGAGCTGGTCGTGGTTTTTACCTATTCAGAGGTTTCCATGTTAAATTTACGCCACTTTCAATTACAATTGTTTGTGTTCCAAGTATATTTGGTGTACGAGACTAATTCGAGCTACGAATTTAGGCCCTTATAGTAACAAAAACTTGCTTACTAATTAACATTGAACAGTTATCACCCTAGTCAACATTCAACACTTGTAAGTAAACTCCCTTAAATCTTTTTCTCTTCTAGCGAAAAATGTATCTCTAATATGATCTCTCTCTCTCTCGGATTGCAATTATGGTGTTCTCTGATTTAAGTTGTGTAGATGACTCTTTAAGGTTGAATTCTCGATCCTAATGGTCATATCTCTTTCTTGAGTCATGGATTACTAGTCTTAGAATTGTTATTATTTTCAAAGTGGTTTTCGATATATTTAGCGCGTCTCAACTCAGTTTGAGCTCCAAAGACTATTGTTGGAGCATTTCAGCTCATAGGCACTGAAATTCGCTAGCTCAAGCTCCAAGTACCACAGGTGCTGCTGGAGAATGGGGTGCTATAAATCCCAGTACTACCAGTCCGAATAACCTGACAAACTTGAAAAGGAAACCATTACCCAGACCTTCGAATCTCTGCCATTGAAGCTCGGGTATCTGCCATCTCTTCTCTCCTCGCATTGATCTCAGATCTGCTGATATCTTTCCTTCTACCATTACCCGGTAATTCAATCAATTAGCTTCAATTGAGGATTTTCTTCATTGGTTTTGTTGGGCAATCTTTTATTTTCGATTCTGATAAACTAAACCTAATATTAGTGGGTTGCTGAAATATTAGAACCCATTAGTTGTAATCTCTTGTTTAAGTTTAATTTACTAATGCAATCAAAATCCCATGTGGATTGAAGAAATTATATCAGTAATGGATATGCTCTTAAATGAAAACAATGGTTCCTGTAGTTAGTAATGAGTTTGCCAGAAACAAACAAAAAATACATGCCAATAGCGCCGGCAGTGAAGAACGTAAATAAACATCGCCCCTATGATCAAGTACAATTTCTAAATTATTTCGGTCAGTCGGTATTCAATTAATTCAGCAATGCATGTAAAATACATGGAAGCTCAGCCAAACATCAAAAAGTGCAAAGATACTTTCATCTCAATGGCTTATAATCCAGTGGCGGAGCCAGGATTATTGCTCAAGGGGGGGTAGGGAATTTTGGGGGGTTTGGGGGCGGTAGCCCCCAAAAGTAACAAGTGTGTTCTGTAAAATATTCTCATGCTCCTATTCGTTTTTACAGAAATGTGATTGCAAGAACACACTTGTAACTTGTTTATCAAGAATTTAGAAAATTACCATCTTTCAAATTAGTATGAGGGAGCAATGTAAATGTAATTATAAATCCTTTTCTTGGGTTAATTAATTGCAAGAACATACTTGTTACTTTTAATCGAAACTTAGAGCAATAAAATTAGAAGCAATGATTTTAAAAACAATTTAGTAGTCATAATTTAAACTTGCAATAGGGTTTATACTTAGAGTATTTATTAGAGAAAATGAGGAATCACTGAATCACAGAACAAATCGCAAAGGAGCAATAAACTTCTCTCTGTTTGTTTGCACCGAAGAAATGAGGAATCACAAATTGCAATCACAGATGAGGAATCACAGAAGACAGAACGAATCACAGATGACAGAACAAATCACAAATTGCAATCACAGATGAAATGAGGAACCCAATAGTCTCAATACTCAAATCGAACCCAATAGTCTCAATACTCAAATCGAACCCAATAGTCTCAAATCGAACGATCCAATCTCTCAAACCATCAAAGGAATCTCAAATCACAGAAGATAGAATGTTCCAATCTCTCAAACCATTGAAGGAATCTCAAATCGAAGTATCGAATCTCAAATCGAAGTATCGAATCCAATCTCAAATTCGGTATTTACCTCGTTGAGGAAATGAGGAACCAACTTTTAGTGTTGGAAATGAAGAAAATCCAATCTCAACTAAGGAAATAAACGAATCCAATCTCAACTAAGGAAATAAAATGTTGGAAATGAAGAAAATCAAAGAGAGGAACTGAGGAAATGAAAGAGGAACCAACTTTTAGTTTGTATTTTTATTTTTTATGTGTAAGATAATATATAAGCTGTTTTTTGGGGAAAACTGAGTGGGGGCAGGGCCCCCACTGGTTCTCATGTGGCTCCACCCCTGCTTAAATCTGCTACTCATAACAGATGGAATACGACGAATAAGGGTAGATTATCTATGTTGATTGAACTTCCATGTATTGTTGGATTAATCGTAAGAAAGTTATATACAAGTTAGGATTGAGTAGAAATGTAACAAACTTGGTTATATACCAGCTATGAAGATCCAATATTCAGTTTGTGATATTATTAATCGATAATTTGTTTGTTATTTTTACAAAATGTTGTAGATCTTCGGTCCCTCACTGTATAACAGTATACTAGTAATTAAATTGCAAATTCCCATCTGAATGTATTTTTAATTTATGGGAAATTCATTCCCCTTTTAACTCCACAAATAGATTAAAATCTCCCAATTTGAATTGCAGGAAATCCTAATTTAGGTTTAGATAGCAACTTTTGGTTCCCTAATGATGTTGCAGAGTCCCACTAAATTCCTCATCGCCATTGCCACCATTGTCGTCTTCATCGCCAGCCTCGTGATTCGTATTTTTCAAGTTGTGCATCGTACAGGCAAACCCTTCCGCAATATGGCTACGCAACCTTTCAGTACCCTCATTGTCTTGGGTTCAGGTAATTATTGAACTTATTTATTCTACAGTTCGTAAAAAAAATCATCGGCGATCATCATATAATGTCACTAGAGTTTACGATTTCTTCTAATTGTGATGTTTTATTTATATATGGCGTCTTGAGTATTTCACGAAAATATTTTTAAAGTTCGATAATCGTGGTATGTTCATACTATAGATTGTGATTTGTGGATGAAGTTGGTATTGATGTACATCTTATATATATCTTTTTGCAATGTATGTGGTGATGTATTGCAAGTGGATCCCGGTTATCATGATGATTTATGTTGTTTTTATCGTTGGTATGATAATGAGCATTGTGGGCATAATGTAGGGGTCGCACAACCGGGATGCTTAATCTTCAGCGAGGATTGCAGAGCTTCTACAACACAATATCGAAATAAATAGGGTAATGAGGATAGCAAAACAGGTTTTTTTGTGTGTGTTAGGGATTAGACAACCGAGATGCTTAATCTTCGGTGGCAGTTGCAGAACACCAAAGACACAATATGGGAATGATTAGAGTAATGAAGATAATATAATGGGAGTTTAGGATTTTTCTGTTGGACACCTTTCATAATTGGGAATTTTGGTGGTGGGGTGGGTAGTAGAAAGAACAAGTAGGAATGGGGTATGAGGCTAGACTAAAAAAAATCAAATGGGGTGGTCGATGGGCTACACAAATGAGTGGGACTGGCGCAAGAACGTCACCAGCAATTGGGTTAGATATTATATCGCCACCAACAAAGGGTAGCGGGGAGAGGCATAACATCATCACCGTGACCGGGCACCAGGTACAGATCGTCATTACCAGCAGGAAGAAACACAACATTGTCACCGGTAACGACATGAGAATGAGGAACCCACTACGTTTTGTAGCCTTCCAAAATTTGGGAGGTAGAATCTAACTCATCGACATTCCTCATTTTCTTGGAAGAGGAGTTGTAGGCTTTAAAGGCTATCTTCACCTCCTTCACTCTTTCACCAAATACCTCTTTAAAGACTATGTTTTTTTTTTGTTTTGGAGTTGGAAGCTGCTTGTGGGAATTGATCCGAGGACCTCTGATTTTCATTTTCCAAGTACTAATCCTACCAACTGAGCAACCCCTCATTGGTTTAAAGACTATGTTGGTTGAAGGAATAACATTAGAGACTACTTTTTAGTGGAGCAGGCATTTTCTCTTAATGCGTAATGTATAATTGTTATCCCTTCAGTGTAGTATTCAAAGGAGTAAGTGATGGAAGAGTGAAAGAGGTGAAGTTGGCCTTTAGACCTCTCCTCCATGACAAAGAGGAATGTCGACGAGTTTCAGTTCTACCACCTAAGTCTTAAAAAGGTGTGTAATGTTGTGGATTACTGTACCTCTCCCTGCTAGTGGCGATGATGTTATGCCTCTTCCTACTGGCGGTGAGGATGTTGTGTGTATCTCCGCACTGCCATGAAGATCTTATGCCTCCCCGCTGTCGGTGTCGCTTCTACGTTTCTCCCCCTCATTTGGATTACCCGTTGACCTTCCCCTTTGCTTTCGTTTCTCGCCTACCTTGTTTCTTCTAGTTATACCCACCTCATCTCCAAGTCAATTCATAATTACGGGAGCTATTCCACGCCCCTACCCTCTTTTTTCATACTATCCTCATTACCATATCCCATTTTCATACCCTCATCTGTTTTCCTATTTTATCAAAGGTGCTCTGTAACCGCGGGTGGGCCACGCACCGGTACCTGAGGCTAGAAAAAAGACGCCAAGGAGGTCATAGGGGACACGAGATTTGATTTTTTTATGTCATTGTTTAAATCATTGAGGATTCTCTAGCAAAATTGTTTTATCCATTGCTTGAATCTTTTTTGGGGTGTTAGGATTTGTATTACGTTATATATCGAATCACCTTGTTTCCTATTTGCATGTACTTATTGTTGGTTCTTATACATGTTTACTATGATATTATGTTGAAAGCAAATCCCGGAGGAGTACTCAAATACATTGTTTTCATAAATAGATAGGAAGGTTTTGGACCTCGGAGTCCAATCACTTTTTGTACCTAAACCTAAAACCTAATAATGATTTACAATCTTACAGACATAAAAGTAAGTTAAGGGTAAGAACTTGAACATGATCATCAGCTCGCTAACATAATGAAAAATTGTTTAAGAGATATGACTATGAGTCATATCCCATTCCTTATCCAAACAAAACTTGATCTATATCTGAAACAAAACTAATGGAGCAAGAAAAAACAGAACATAATATCAGCAACATTCCATAGGGAATGACAACTATGCCCCTTATCTGATAACTACACTAGTCTAATCATCTTCCTTAAAAAAAAAGTTCAAACAATTATCTTTCTCCAAACACCCAATTGACGTAAAGGGAAGGATCCTTGAAAAATATTTACCCTAGAAGATAATTACAGAAATTATCTTCATACTTGGAAGCGATACCCTAGAAGATGGTTTGTGTCTTCGTACTTGGTTTTCCACATAACAGAAATTTACAGAAAATCAAATTTCTCATATTGAGATCCTTGACCGTAAAATTTTTATCCAGAGAGGCCATCAAGCAAAATAATTATTGTAGAAAGAACTTCAGACCCTTAAGCGTGAGACACTAGGTATAAGTGAAACGATTTAGCGGAGATTACCATTACTGGTAATCACTCATCTTCTCTACAGTGGGAGAGATGATCGAGTGATTTGAAGCTCTTGAGGGTACTAGTAAGAGCTCCCAGTCATTTAGGTGCTTTGTGATATCAAAGTTCCAGGTCACCTTACTCATGTCCCATTTCATGAAAGCATACACCCAATTTCACTTAGGTGCTTCCTGAAAGGAAAAAAAAAACATCTCAAAATCACGAAGAAGGGTTCCCACACCGTTTGTCCTCCCAGAGCTTAACTATATTCCATCTACATACCTCTAGACATCCTTACTGAACTTATCACTAGAGATTTTCCTAACCCTACTGACAGGATTTCTAGAGCTGCAACTCCTTAGCAGCCACTTCGCGACCGTCTGGAGATCAACCTACACATTAACACTTCCAACCCATCCAGGCAGACACGCAGCAACAGCAAGAATAAAAATCTTTTTGCTTCTTTAATTTTGTGGTAGCTTATAATTCACTATGCGAAAAATATTCCATGCCCGCTTCTAAGTATAACATAGCAAGAATTATAGCAAGTTGGTTAACAGACAAAAATAACCAACTTAACCATTGCACCTAATGGTCTGTTATTGGAGAGCTTTCAACAGCAGTTCAGATATGACTTTACTCTAAATTTGAGAGCCAAAGTGAGCAGTATTATTCGTGATAAGAGCTAAAATATTCCCCCTAATACTATCTACCATCTTAGTGAAATCTAGCACCTTATTGAAGATGTTGAGATTGGCCAAGGTAAGGATGTGAAATATAAACCAATGTGGACTGTAGCCTCCAATGGGAGATTCAATGTCAAAGACGCTTATGAGTTCATTAGGAGCATGAAGCCAATAGTTAACTGGTCAAAGTTGGTTTGGTTTATCGGGAATATCCCCAGACACAGTTTTGTAGCCTGGTTAGCACTGCACAACACTCTTAGAGCTTGAGATAGGATGCTATTGTGGGGAGTTGTTCCAAGATCCTTGTATCTGCTTTGCTGGGCCCACAGTGAAAAGGAAGAGCACCTTTTCTGCAGCTGCAATTACTCTTAAGCAAATATGGTCTCACATTCTCCAGAAAATGAATTACAACAGAACTAGCACTGACTGGCTAGTGAAGTTGGTTGATGTGTTTCTCACTTTAATGAGGACTGCTTAGTTTCAAGACTTAAGAAAATTGCTCTTTGTGCTTTTATCTACCACATATGGAATGAGAGTAATGCTAGAGCATTTGAAAATAAAGGAGCTACCATCTGCTACAGTTTATCATAATATCATTGAAGATGTCAGAATGAGGATTAATAACAGCAAGTTGGAGATAACTGAAAACAGTCATAACAGGGATCTTATGCCCAACTTGGGGTGTTAATATGAATTGGAAGAAGGTTGAGATCATTCCTTGCTGCCGGGCCAAACCACCTACAGGTTACTATGCATTAAACTCTGGTGGAGCTCTTAATGAAGTAGGTAGCTATGGTGCTTTCATCAGAGATTGGAATGATCTCCCAATTAGAGCTTGTGAGCCACAATCTGTTATTATACACGAACTTCAAGCAATTAAGCTTCTATTTGCTAGACAGGAAAGCATACAATTTTTTTATTTTTTTGTGCATACAGATTCTGCTATTGTGCAGCTTTTAATAACCACACGCAATTAAGGTTGAGATCATTCCATGCAGCTGGGCAAAACCTCCTACAGGTCACTATGCATTAATGATCTCCCAATTAGAGCTTGTGCTGGAAAGGTTAAGCCACAATCTGTTATTATACCAGAACTTTAAGCAATTAAGCTTCTTCTTGCTAGATAGGAAAACTTAGAGAAAATTATTGTGTTTACAGATTCTGCTATTGCAAAACTTTTAATCACCACAAGCATTGCTCCACCATGGGATGCAGCAAGGTTAGTAAATGAGATCAAGAATTGCTATGCAGTTTTAAAAATTCTCTATCATCCATGTGTTTAGAGAGATAAACAAGGGAGCTGACCTTCTCACTAAGGTTAGGCCTGGAGAAGGACACATCGCTCTCAGTTCTGAAGAATTCAGCAGTGAGCTTAACCAACTTATTGATCAAGAAACAAGTGGTTATATCTACTACAGGGTTATAAACTGATCAGCTGTAGGCTATAGCCTTAGTGCCAGATGACTTAGTTATTTATGTTGACCAAACTTGATATCAATATTGTTTTATTGGGGGCTATTTTGCCGAGTTTGGAGGCAATTTACAAATGTGTAGTGGTCAGAGTAATACTGAGTCTGCTTTTAGTTTATCCTTTTGACTTGTGTTAGGTGTTGATTTCTCTATTGAACTAGTTTGTAGGAGTGAGTTTTTTATGGAAGTTTTTGCAGTTATGATTTTCTGTGGTGTTCAGGCTCTTTTTTTACTCTGCATGTAGGAAAAGAAAGTTGTCCCCACTTTGTAAATATTTTTTCCCTTTCTTTTATGCTATCATGGGGGTTAGTTTGCCCAGCTTACCTTTCAAACAAAAAAAAAGAAGTAAAACAGAAGCCAAACACGGTATGATTGTCAAATCTTTTTTCCGCTGTATTTTTTCATTTTTTCTTCTCACAGTTTAATTAGAGTAAGAACCCTTCCAAATTTCAATGCAGATTTATAGGTCAATTGCCAATACCACGACTGGATTTCCCTTTTAACTAGTGAGAAGTACATTATGCTTTTACTATAATTTTACTATGAAATTTCTTATTCTTGGAAACCCTAATTTAGGGTTAGACAACATTTGTTGATTCCTAATAATGTTGCTGAATCCCGCCAATTTCTTCATTGCCATTATCACCATCGTAGTTACCATCCTCGTGATTCATGTGTTAAACACTTCGAGCGCGGAAGCTAAATTAACCTCGATTAATACTAAGTTCTTTCAATTTCATAAAATAAAAGTTAAAAGACCCAGGGTTTATGAGATTTACCCCAAACTCTACAATCTTTCTCTAAGGCCAAGTCTTTTCTCTCACTAAAACCAACATTCCAAATAAACTAAGCCCAGGTTCTCTTTTATAGGAGAAGAGACCTAGCACAAATAGAAACCCTAGCTAGACTCTAATTATGAGACTTCTCCTAAATATTATGCAATTAAAGTAAATAGCTAGAACTAAATAAGAAGGTGTGCACACGACGTACGAAACGTGCTATGCGTGGTCGTACCCATGACCACGTGACTTATCAACTTTCACCGTCTAAGAAGAGTTTGACCACGAACTCTGGTGAGAAAATCAGCAAGACGTACGAAACGTGCTATGCGTGGTCGTGGGTACGACCACTTGACTTATCAATATGTTTCAAGTCGTGTATTGGATCGCCAAACCTTTTCTCAATGTAGTTACACAGCCTTTCAGTGCTCTCATTTGTAAAAAGAAGAAGAGATAATTGGATCACTATATATTGTAACTAAGACATGGATCGCCTCCTTATTGTTGTTATATAGGATGTGTTGATATTTCTAATTTTTTTTGTTATAGTTCGATAATCACTTTATTTTCATATGATATATGGCGATTTATGGATGAAACAAATATCACTGTTACAACTTATATTTATTTTTGCAATATATGTGTTGATATAATGTTAGTAGAGGTTATCGTGATGATTTCCGTTGTTTTCATCATTGTCATGATAATGATCATGGTGTCATGATGTAGGGGGTCACACAGCCGAGATGCTTAATCTCGTAGGCGTGCTTCAAAACGACAAGTTTGCACCAAGATTCTATATTGCCGCTTCCACTGATAATATGAGTCTTCAAAAGGCCCGGGTTTTGGAAAGCTCATTGGTCGATCAGGTAGACTTTGTATTTTCAATCTATTTTTATAATTGATGTTTTTGAGGAAGCTTCAATCTATTTTTATAATTGATGTTTTTGAGGATGCTTCCTGTGTACAAAGAACACTGTGCAGTGAAAATTGAAATATAACTATTTTCTTAATTTTGGGACTCATTTTCACTCTTTTGTTAGAAAGCCATTGTATTTGGGTATCTATAGTAAAGCTGAAAAGTTCCATGAGTAAACTAAGATAAATCAACTGACAAGAGAAAGTTTCTTAAAAGATAAAATGCTTAGGGAAAGTAACGGAGGGCATACAATTATAGAACATACCTGAAGAAGATAATAGCTTCAGCCTTCATTACTCATGTAGTCTTTATCTTTTAACGATAGCAAACTGAGTGGTCAGGGGTCTCTTTGAAACTTTTGAAGTAACAAACCAAAGATTATCACTTGTAAAATCGTGTTTGAAAAATAACACGTAGTCCTATGAATATTGCTCTACTTGTCTAATGGATTTGGAGATATATCTCGCAAAGTGGAGTATTTGTTAGAGGCATTTGTCAATGTTTCTTTAGTTTCGAGAGATACTTCCTTCATGGTATGGGATGATTAGATGCTGGGAGTTTTTGTGTCGAGGTTGTAGGATTAGATTCTGGGAGGATACGATGGTATGGGATAATGTTTTGAAGGAAGTCATTCATGTTTTAGTCTCCTTATTGAACAAAAAAATCACATGTTGCAGGGCATTGATTCATAGTCCTGAACTCCTGACGATGTGTATTGTGATTTTGGTTTCTTTAGAAAAACAAACGGTAGGGAAGTAGACCTTGAAGTACCTTTTGCTTACCGTTCCAAACATATATCAGTTTTCATATTGAGGATGACAGATGATTATGAAATGGGCCAAGAATCATTTTTTTTCTTCCTTTTTCTATCCAATAATTTTCCTCCTTATTGATTTTAATTCACCTTTTTCTTTTTTCTCCACCTTCCCTTGGGCTCCCCTTTCTATTTGTCATCTTATGTTTAGTCATACGAACTTTCTATGTCTGATGTCTTAGCCATCCTTGAGGTTATATTCTTTGTACTTTCTAAATGACCTGACAATTTGTAATGTATATTTTAAATTTTAATATCTGTAATAACTAATAAGTGGGGATGTGATTTCTGTTGAGATTGTGTTTCCCACAGAACTATTTATGCTGAAGAGAGATAAAATAAGAATGATATAAAATGGAGAGAAAAGGCTTACCACATGAACAAAAAAAGAAGATAAATTTGCGAAAATTAGGATGAAGGGGAACGATACACAAAATTCCACCACACAAATTTCCGAGATCCAACTTTATACTATGCCAGTCTCAACCCTCTAAAATTAGTATCTTGGATGTATAGCTCCACAGTGTAATATCTATTTGAACAACTATATATCTTATTTATTCATCGTTTAACTTATTGATGTCCCGTAGGTTAATCATCTTTTTTGAACCATGTCTAATGCTATCACATTTTACTCCTGACACGGAATAGCAATGATAGGTTTATATGTCCCAAGACTGACTTTGGCTTAGTGAAATGGTTTTCTTATTTTTATATAGAGGGATCAAATATGACACAAGCTAAACTTTAATGGTGGATCATTGCTTGCTTTTTTATGTTGAACATTCAATCCCGTTTAGGGCGAACGAGGCATAATAACTTTGTACTTGGACAATGCAGTCAGGTGCTCTAAAGGTGAAGGCTGCTCAGTTCATGCAGTTTTATCGTAGCCGAGAAGTGGGTCAGTCGTATTTAACCTCTGTTGCAACAACCTTAATTGCTTTGGTTCATGCCATGCGGCTAATGCTTAGAATCAGACCGCAAGTGGTATGCTTTCATCTTTACTTTCAATCCCTTCTTTGTACAATTTTAAATTTCTAATTACTCAAATAGTACATTTTCTTTGTTCTTTCAGATTTTATGCAATGGCCCTGGGACTTGCATCCCTCTTTGCTTGATTGCGTTTTTTTTCAAGGTTTGATTTTTGCTCATGTATAGATCAAAAATCCTAATTGCTAACAAACTGGGACTTGCTTTTTTGCGAGACAGAAAAAGTGAGTCAGTCAGGGTCTTCTTACACTTCCACAAGTAATTAGCCAATGAAGGACGACATTCTAAATGTCGTCTTCTTTTCCAGAAAAAAAATAGCCCTATTGAAAAGCCCTGCCCCTTTTCTTTAAAATTGGCCATCCTTAGCTATAGAATATGGATGCATTCTAAAAGGTGGCCTTCTTAGGAAAAGCTAGCCACAGCTGATGATAAGATATGTGGGATGAAAAAGGTGAATACTGTCTTGGTTGTCCAGTAAGTAAGTGACTTATCGTATTTTTGGTCCCATTGTTCAATCTGGCTGGATGGAGCAACGCCCATCAAGTTTGAGCTTCTCTATCTGAGAGATTTATTGCTTATCAATTTATTTTGACTTATATCTTTAACTTTCTTTATTGATGAACTCCATCTTAAGAGACTGCCTTAACATGATTTGCAGGTAGTGGGGATTAGGTGGTCATCTATATTTTATGTGGAAAGTATAGCAAGAGTGAGAAGGCTCTCATTAAGTGGGTTGCTTCTTTACAAGTTGCAAATAGCTGATCAGTTCTTTGTGCAATGGCCTCAACTGCAACAGAAATATCCACGGGCTCAATACGTTGGCTGTCTCATGTAGTCATGCAAACTGATTGCTATAGTTAGCACTTGAGGTTAACTGCTGGCCTCATCACCACGTATAGTGTTGTGTTGCATGCATTGTTTACCGAGGTTGAGATAGTGTATCCAAGTTGGATGTCATTATATTTAACAAGAATTTTGAAGAATGTGGTTCCTAAGTGTACAACAACTTCCAAGTAATGAGAGTGTAGAGTATAGTTGCCTCCAATCTTTAAGTTTGCGCTTCTCTTTCGGATTTAATCTTTCTATGTGAGCAGATGTCAATTCTTCAGGCTAACATCATTAAGAACATTCTCATGCTTGTGGTTATGACCTTGATGCTCACTGCAGATTCATATCCACCATATTCTCTTGCAGTCTTGTTTTGTTGAAGGAAGAGTTTGCCTGGGAAAGCAGCTGCAGTTTTCTGAAATGGTGCCCGGAGAAAGATTCAGAGAGGTAATTATGTAACGTAGTTTACATGCTTCTAGAAAGGTTCAAATAGTTCTTAGATATTGGACTGTTGTTGTGCACCTGCACCTGGCAGGCGTCATTAACTGAAGGACTTTAGACGCTTAAAGGCCTGATCAACCCTTCGTTGTAACATACTGGGATGTAGGGTGACGAGTAAAATGCTCGACTTTTGGGAGGATTTAGTTTATTAGTTGGAGTCACACCATTCTAAAATGGGCAAAACCTTCTGATTTCGTGCATATGGATTTATGTAAGCATTTGTGTTACAGACTTGTTTTGGGATCGCTTTTGTTTCCCCCTATCATGCTTTGTGTCCATCAGTCCATCTTAAAGCACATCTTACATCCTATATTTTATGTGATTATGACTGATTCTAGATGTGCCTGAATATATCAACAAAAGAAATAGGACCTCAGGAGTTTGGTGGATCTTTTGCTACAAATTTCATTTTAATTTTTTTTAAGAGATCTGGAGATTACTCTGGTCTATTTGCAGGAGTTGTGAGTAGATTGTTATGGATGTTTTATGTGGAGAGCATAACAAGAGTGAGGAGATTCTCTTTAGTGCTTTCTTTAAAAGTTACCGCTGATTGTTAGATTACTGCTGAATTTCTTGTTTAGTTAAGTTGAGTGTGCCCCCCCCCCCTCCAAGATGGTGCCGTGATCCGAATGGTGTAAATATCATCACAACCTCGACCCCATCGAAGATCAATTTTGTGTACAATTTTTTAATTACACTAGGGGTAAAAATAATGATTGAGGGTATTTTGTTATTGTGGTCCTAATTAATTATGCTCGTTGCTCTAACAAATGTCCTACTTCTCCCATGAGGGTTTTGGTGATATTATTTCCCGGCACAAGTGAGGCAAGCCGAATAGGTTCGCTGATCAAACTTTTGAGTTGCATTTTTAGAGTAGATTTGCTCGGAAGAGAAAGACTGACAGTCGTTTCTCACTGTTTTGAACATGCAGGCAGTGCTGCGGGTTCAACAGAACTAGCACTGACTGGCTAGTGAAGTTGGTTGATGTGTTTCTCACTTTAATGGAGACTGCTTAGTCTCAAGACTTACGAAAATTGCTCTTTGTGCTTTTATTTACCACATGGAAGGAGGAGGAATGCAAGAATATTTGAGAAAAAGGAGCTACCATCTGCTACAGTATATCATAAAATCATCAGAATGAGGATTAATAGCAGCAAGTTAAAGATAACTGACAACAGTTATAACAGGGATCTTATGGCGTTAATGTGAATTGGAAGAAGGTTGAGATCATTCCATGCAGTTGTGCCAAACCACTATGTATTAAACTCTGATGGAGCTGTTACTGAAGTAGGTAGCTATGGTACTATCATCAGAGACTGGAACAGTCTTCCAATTAGAGCTTGTGCTGGAAAGGTTAAGCCACAATCTGGTATCATACACGAACTTCAAGCAATTAAGCTTCTTGTTGCTAGACAGAAAAACATACAGAAATTTGTTGTGTACAGATTCTGCTATGCACAACTCTTAATCACCACTAGCACTGATCCACCATGGGATACACCAAGGTTAGTAGATGACAAGAATATTGCAATGCAGTTTGAAGAATTCTCTATCATTCATGTGTTTAGGGAGATAAACGAGGGAGCTGACCTTCTCTCTGAGGTTAGGCCTGCAGATGGACACATCACTTTCAGTCCTGAAGAATTTAACAGTGTGCTTAACCAACTTATTGATAAAGAAGAAAGTGGTTATATCTACTACAGGGTTATGAACTAATAGGCTATAGGCTAAAACCTTAGAGCCAGATTGCTTAGTTATTAGTATTGTTTTATTGAGGGCTCTTTTTCCGAGTTTGAAGCAGCTTAGAGCATCCACAGCAGCTAGGTATACCCTGACGTGGCAGGGTAAATTTGGTTATTCACCCTCAAATCCACCCTAAATGGTTTCCAGCAGCTAGGTGGATCGGTGACGTGGCGATAAAAAATTCACCCTGAGGGTGGATTCATAATGGATTTTTGGTGAATTCATGCCGCATCCTTATGAACCGCATGTAGTAAATGAGCCAGTAAGATTAAAACATGTGTCAACAATCCAGTGGCTCCTATTGCGCACAGTTTGTTATTGGTTGGTAGTGCTGCGCAATTTAGAAGTGCGCTGGAGAGATGGAAGGCTGAGATTAAAACACGTGGACATATCTTGAGCGTTGGTTCTTGCGCGCAGTTCGGAACAGTGCGCAGCAAATTCACCTTGATTTTTCGTCTGAACTGCTATGGGTGGATTTTGGGTGAATTCACCTTGTTTTTGGCGAATCCACCCACTCAACTGTTGTGGATGCTCTTACAGATGTGTAGAGTACTAGTAAGTCTACTTTTAGTTATCTTTTTTGACTTGTGTTAGGTGTTGATATCTCTTGAACTAGCTTGTAGGAGTGACTTCTTATGGAAATCTTTGTAGTTTTGATTTTATGTGGTGTTCAGGCTCATTTTTTTGCTCTGCATGTCGGGAAAGAAAGTTGTCTAATCAAACAACCGAAGGGAGTGTTTTATACTAGGCACAATGAAAACTAAAAATGTCACAAAATGTGTCCTTCCGTCCGTCATCGCACTCTTCTTCTTCTTATTCTTCTTTTCTTTCCCTCTCCGTTTCTCATTTTCCTCAATATTTACGCATATTCATCCCCTTCTCCTTATTTTTCTTAATATCTTTCCCATCTCTCTCAAACTAAGCTCTCTCTTTCTCTCCCCTCTTACGGTCGTTTTCCCCTCCCTTTTATGCTATCCTGGGGGTTAGAACTTCTCCAACAGCATGGTATGTTAAGGTTTTCTCATACTCTTGCAAAAAACCCATCCAACCGGGGTATGGTGTTCATCATACTCACCCCCATACCCCTCTAAAGTACGCAAAACCTGAACTTGACGAGGAGTATGTGCATACTGCCTAGGCGCTGAACCGTTCAGCGCGCGTAAGATTATTTTTTCCCCGAACTCTAGGCGCTGATCCGTTAAGCGCCTAGACTCTGTAATCTCAACTTTCCTCTCTAAACGGCTAGTTTTTTAAAATTTACCCAAATCTCTTCTTCAAATAAGGTTAAAGGGTAGTTTCTTAAATTACTTATCATCTCAAGCTCTATAACTCTACTATCTCAAGCTCTATTAACTTCAAATGGATAACGAATTTTTCTAAAATTCATACTCTCAATACGTTCCATCAACGCAACTTCCATAATCGCCAAACTACTCCATGCCCCTGCATTCCTTTTTCGTGTCACCGAATATGCTTGTCAACGAAAAAAAATGTGATAATAGTTATTGGACCGACTTTGAGGATCAAACTCTTGCCAAATTTTGGGTAGCACACTCACAAGATTCTCAAAACGGTAATCAACAAGATGAATTTTAGTTTGGGGGGAAAATTGTAAACGACTATGGAGGAACACGTGGTGTGAAAGCCCGTACAAGAGCCGCCTTGAAACAATGTTGGGGGAAAATCTAACAGCAAACCGTTTTTTTTATGTTTTGTGTTATTAAAGTTCGCGAGGCGAATTATAGCGGGATTGGAAATGAACACCACGATGTACGTTTCAATTTATATGACATGTTTGTTTAAATTTGGTATATTAATTTATTTCTTTAAGTGTTTAATTTTTTTTTCTTTGTGCGTAGTATGACCGTGTGGATACTATGTTTGAGAAAACATTTAAAACTGAGAACAATCGAAGACCACATAAGTTTGGTTTTAAACATATTTGGCAAAAAGCAAGAAATGGAACAACAAATTTGAGACATGAATATTATGGGAAATGATTTGAGTGGAATGGATAGAGATACCGCCATGTGTTGCAAATGTTAAAGAACGAAGTGATCATAAAGATGATGGCAAAACATAATGCCACGGTTTCGTCGAGTACTAGCGGTGGTATTGATAATATGCCTCATCAAAATGATGTAGTTTAAATTCTAATTATGTTTTTCAATAAATATGTCGAATTATTTGAAATGCATTGCAATATTTTTAGTTTGGAATGAATTACAACTTATAAAGTTTGGAATACTAGTTAAATTGAAATAACGAACGTAGACATGAAAAAAATCTACAAGTACAAATTATTGAAATTGAAATAACAACTCAAACATTACGTCAGGCAAATTTTCAACAATGCTTCACGAGATCGGCTTGGGGTTCAAAATGTTTGTTTTCATTTTAGCACTTCAAATGTTCCCCAAGATATTTATCGAAGTCATCATCCGTAAAAATACCTCGGAAAATCTCCACTGGATATTTGAATGGGTCATTCGCTTTATCATACTTGTAATCACGTGTCGCTCAATCACGCTCATCGTCGATAATCATATTATGCAAAATAATGCACGTGTATATAATCAAATTTAATGTTTCGGGCATTCAAAAACTGTGCGGGATTTCAAACAATTGCAAAACGAGCTCTTAAGACACCAAAAACACGCTCCACATCTTTTCTAACCCCTTCTTGCATAACCACAATTTTTTTTCCATTGCTGTAATTGGCATTGAAATTGTCTTTACAAATGTTCTCCACTTCGGGTAAATACCGTCCGCAAGATAATAACCAATATCGTAGTCGTGACCTTCAACTTTATAATTTACGGGAGGGGTATTTCCCATTGTTAGGTTGTTGAACAATTTGCTGCGTTCAACAATATTGATATCGTTGTTCGACTCCAACATGCCGAAGAATGCATGCCAAATCCACAAATCATACGAAGCCACCGCTTCAAGTATGATTGTCGGTTTTTTACTCTTCCCATAAAAACACTTTGGTACGTCTTAGGGCAATTCTTCCAACCCCAATGCATACAATCGATGCTCCCCAACATTCCCGGGAAACCCCTCGCCTCATTTTCTTTGAGCAACCTTGCTACATCGGCTGGAGTAGGAGATAACAAGTACTCATCTCGATATAAATGAATCACCGCTTTACAAAATTTATCCAACACTTTTAAGGCCATGCTCTCTGTTGTCCGACAATACTCATCCGTCGAATCACCGGGCATGCCATATGCAAGCATACGAAGTACGGACGTCATTTTTTGATGACCCGTTAATCCTTGTGTGTTTGACGCATTAGGCTTGAATACAAAATAAGAGTCGTAATCCGAAAATACCTTGAAGAATGCGTAGAAATAGATTACACGACATACCGTTGTTATGCATCCCCCTATTAACTTTCTCCATCAAATTCATCCTCATCCATCAAGTTAATCTTGGGAAATAGAGGTACGCGTTATTGGTTGCCTCATCTTGAAGTATTGGGTGAAGATTTGATGAATATTCATAGTACCAATATTCAAGCAAACTCTACCAACCGCACAAACACTTCACGCCCAAAGAGTAAGCGTCAAAGGCCGTGTATAATGCCCCCAAAATGGCGGAGCCCCAATCATAATCATCCAACCTATCTAGGTCAGCAATCGCGGCCAAATAACCTAACCGAATCGTACTTTTACTATTGGGGAAGAATAATTCGGCCATTACAAAAAATATATATGAAATCCCGGGTCGATAAAGGTTGTGTTATGGGATCATTTTTATTCGCCTCAATAAACCACTTTATCCAACTTATCTTTACAGCCCCCGAATGGACATTATTTTCCCCTAGAGTGGGAAATAATTGGCCAAACATTCTTGGCTTTTCATACTCAAAATTAAACGACAATGACCGCTTTCTGGGATCCCCGATAGCTATCCCCATTATCATGTAAAAGTTTAACGGGGTAAAACCAATCTCTGTGTCCACTAAGTGGAATGTGTGGGTGGTCGGCCACCACCTCTCTGAGAGATCTTGAACTGAAGTTCTATTGCCTTTTTCGAGCGCCCAATATCTACCGATTTTTCTGTTACAACATTTGAAAAAATTTCCAAATGGCGAATTCGTTAACCAAACCTTTTGTTCTTTATGCAACTTGTCGTAGGTCTTCACAATCATAAGCATCCCGCCATGAAAGTTTAGAGCATCCCCTTACATCATCACCAACATGACATTTCATCAAACACATTTCTTTGAGACATTTAATCAAATACATATGGCTAAAGGTAAAAAAAATTACGAAATTTTAGCTTTTTTCTCACCGTGATTGTCGCTACTTTCTTTGATATATGAGTTTACCCTCCGGCAACACAACCACGCTCCGCATGCTATCAAGGGGTGGAGGTGGGTGTGTGGGTCTGAAATCTTGCAAAACTCTCTCCGTTACTGCTTTGCGATTTTGGCGTCGAGCGGTGTGGTTAAAATCTTCCATTGATTTTCGCGTCGGTATGATTATAATATTGTAAGACTCTTCGTTATCGTCTTGCTTGATTATGGGTTGTATGGGAAGTTTGAATGAAAGAAAGGGGAAAGGGAAATGAAGAATGAATGAAAGAAAGGGAGAAGAGAAGTGAATTTTGTAAGAAACTTAAACTAGACGCTAGGCATTGAACCGTTCAGCGCCCACGAAAAAAAACATATGATTTGGCTTTTTGGTGTTAGGCGCTGAACTGTTAATCGCCCAAGAAAAAAAATGTAATTTACCGTTTGACCAAAACAATATGCTATTCTGGAATAACGGTATGCTAAGCCGGAACAACACACCGGTCTGTTGGAAATACTTTTAGTACCCGAGCTTAACTTTTGAAAAAACAAGAAAAAAAGCAAAACCCGGTATGATTGTTAAATCTTATTTCCGTTGTATTTTTTCGTTTTTCTTCTCATATTTTAATTAACCCTTCCAAATCACACTGCAAATTTATAGGTAAATTATCAATACAGCTACTGGATTTCAGATTAATTAGTGAGACGTCCGTTACACATTTACCATGATTTTACAATGACTTAAATTTCTTATTCTTGGAAACCCTAGTTTAGGGTTATTCAACAACTGTTGATTCCTAATAATGTTGCCGAATCCTGCCAATTTCTTCATCACCATTATCACCATCGTTGTTAGAGCATCTCCAACAGAGATGGTATGCTATTCCGGTTTTGGATACTAGTATCCGGAATAGCATACCACTTTGCTCCAACAGATTTATCTTCAAATTCAGTTTTTTATATTAAAATTGGACTCATAATGTTATTTTATGAGAAAGGGTAAATTTTATTTTATGAGAGAGAGTAAATTTTTAATAAAAATTGGGACCTACAATATTCTTTTATTAGAGAGAGAAAAGAAAGGAAGAGAAGAAATAATTGTGGGGGACACTCAAAAGTAATATGTATATACCACTCTCCAAGTTCCGGATTCGCATACTTTGAAGGGGTATGGGGGTGAGTATGTTGAACCCCATACTCCTGTTGGAAGGGGTTTTTGCAAAAGTATGAGAAAACCTTAACAATATACTCTTTTGTTGGAGATGCTCTTACCATCCTCGTGATCCATTTTTTTCAAGTCGTGTATCGGATGGCCAAACCTTTTCTCAATGTAGCTATACGACCTTTCAATGCTCTCATTTGTAAAAAAAGAGATCATTGGATCACCATATATTGTAACTAGGATTTATGGATCACCTCCTTATTGCTGTTATATAAGATGTGTTGATATTTCTAAAGAAATATTGTTATAGCTCGATAATCACTGTATTTTCATATGATATATGGCGATTTATGGATGAAAAAAATATCATTATACACCTTATAGTTGTTTATGCAATTTATGTGTTGATATATTGCAAGTAGATCCCGGTTATCGTGATGATTTTCGTTGTTTTCATCGTCGTCATGCTAATGATCATTGTTGCATAATGTAGTCACACAGCCGAGATGCTTAATCTTGTGGGCGTGTGCTTCAAAAGGACAGGTTTGTACCAAGATTCTATATAGCCGCTTCCACTGATAATATGAGTCTTCAAAAGGCTCGGGTTTTGGAAAGCTCATTGGTTGATCAGGTACACTTAGTATTTTCAATCTAATTTTATACTTGATATCTTGTTTTAGTTGTTTTGAGGATGCTTCTTGTATAGAAAGAGCGCTAGGCAACGGAAATTAACTTTTAGCTGTTTTATTTAACTTTGGGTCATTAGAAAGCCATTGTATTTGGGTATTGGTAGAAAAGCTGTAAAACTCCATGATTAAGATAACTCAACTGATAAGAAAAAGATTTCTTAAAAGAGGAAATGCTTGGGAAAGTGACAGAGGGCTTACAAATTTAAAGTGTTTCTGAAGAAGCTTTAACATTCATGTTTTACACAAGTAAGTCATTGCTTTTATTTCTGAACGATAACAAACGGAGGGGTCAGGGGACTCTGTGGAACTTTTCAATAACAAATAAAAAATTATCAGTTGTAAAATCTTGTTTGGGCAATAACACGTAGTCTCATGAATATTAATTTACTCGTATAATGAATTTGGAGATAACACATGTAGGGGATTATTATTTTGTAAGGTGGAGTATTTGTTAGAGGCATTTGTCAATGTTTCCCTAGTTCAGAGAGGTGCTTTTTTCATGGTATGTGGTCATCAGTTTTGAGGAGTATACGTTTGGTATGTAATAATGTTTTAAGGAAGTCATTCATGTTCTGGTCTCCTTCTAGAACAAAAAAATCACATGTTGCAGGATATTCATTCATAGTCCTTATTCCTGACGATGTTTATTGTGATTTTGATTTCTTGAGAAAAACAAACGATATGAAAGTAGACCTCGAAGTACCATTTGCTTATCGTTCCAATCGTATATCAGTTTTCATGTTGAGCATGGCAGATCATCCAGAAATGGACCAAGAATTGTTATTTTCTATCTAATAACTTTCCTCCCTATTAAGTTTAGTTTACCTTTCCCTTATTTTCCCACTGGCTGATCCCTTCTTTCTGTTTTCTATGTTTAGTATAGTAATACAAACTTCCCGTGTATGATGTATTAGCCATCCTTGAGGTCATATTCTATGTACTTCCCGAATGACTTGGCAATTTCAAAATGTATTCGGTTTGAGTATTTGTAATAACTAATAAGTGGGGGCGTGAAATGCGTTGAGATTGTTTTTCCCACAAAATATATCTCCCAAGACTGACTTTTGCATAGTGATATGGTTTTCTTATTTTTATTGGTTAATATAGGGGGATGAAATATAATACAAGCTAAACTGTAATGGTGGGTTATTATTTGCTTTTGAACATTCAATCCCGTTTAGGGAGAACGAGGTATAATAACTGAGCTTGGACACTGCAGTCAGGTGCTCTATATGCAGATTTATCGTAGCCGGGAAGTGGGACAGTCGCAAATTATTCAAATAGTACATTTTCTTTGTTCTTTCAGATTTTATGCAATGGCCTTGGGACTTTGCATCCCTCTTTGCTTGATTGCATTTTTCTTCAAGGTTTGATTTCCAATCTTGTATAGATCAAAATCTAAATTGCTAACAACTGGGACTTACCTTTTGAGAGGCAGAAAAAGTGAGTTAGGGACTTCTTACACTTCCACAAGTAATTAGCCAATTAAGGACGACATTCTAAATGTTGCCTCCTTTTCCAAAATAAAATGAAAAATAGTACTATTGAAAAGCCCTGTCCGCTTTCTTTAAAATTGGCCATCCTTAGCTTATAGAATATGGACACATTCTAAAAGGTGGTCTTTTTTAGAAAAAGCTTGCCAGCTGATGATAACATATATAGGATGGAAAAGGTGAATTTGTTTTGGTTGTCCAGTAAGCGACTTACCTTATTTTTGTCCCCGCTATTCGTTTTTGCTGAACGGAGCAACGTCCATTAAGTTTGAGCTTCTCTATTTTGGAAATTTATTGCTTATCATATTTTTATTTTGACTTAGATCTTTACCTTTCTTTATTAGTGAACTCCATATTGACTTTGGCGTCTATTATATCGGCTAAAGCAAAGGTAAAACTAGCTTTGATCGAACTCTATACATATTCTGCGATTAAAACGAATGTGATACTAGTTTCCAATCAAAGAGCTCTACCAGACATAAGATAAAGCAAAAGTAAAACTAGTTTTCATCTCTTAATATGTCTACGATAGATATTTTTATAGGTTAAACATATAGCCACTACAAAGGATTATTTTCTGCTAATGGGTAGTCAGCTACGCTTTCCCCTGTAACAGAAGGACAATCAACCATAAATTCTTAAGCTCGAGCAGCCACAGTGACCCTGCCTTACTCTACCAATTTAGCAGGTCAAGAACCTAATTCCGCTTCTATAGAGTACATACAGTTTCCTCGATCTACATCAGCTCTGCAAATACAACATTTATCCAACAAACAGTCGTGCAAGGTATCCCCCTCTAACTCTAGCCTTCTAATTTCCTTAACAAAATAGGCTATCACTGCCATTAAAATATTTGAGCATAATGCCTCGGGCATGACCGCCTTAGAAAATTTTCTCTCTCGCTGTTTGAAGGCGTTCTTTCAACCGCTTTTTCCGTGCTTCATGCTATTCTATTGAACTTTTTGTGCAGAACATAAGATTGATATGCTCCCTCGCCTTCTCATTAGCTTTATCTAACTCAGCCTGGTTCATCATCCTCAATTCTACTACCTAGGCACAAAGTTCCTCAAGCTCCCTGTCTACACCTACCCCAGCAAGGGAAATCCTTAACAAATCATCCTTTTTCCTTATTAAAATCTCCTTACTTTAATAACCAGCTCTAACTCTTATTCCCTGGCAAGAGCAGCATTCAACTTACCTTAGCACTCCATTAATCGTTCATTTCCTTTTTGTACGAGACCTTGAGTTTGAGCTACATTTCCCTCCAGCTCTCTAATTTGAGCTGATAGGCTAACCACATCCCCTTGAACAATGGAGACCCTGACATCACCTTAATTCTTTCTCGAGCGCTCTCCAGCCTTGGTCTTTTTTACGCGCGAATTGGCCTGAGCTAAATTGGTCTTCAATTGCGCCACCCTCTTATTCAACTCATCACATTTTCTTTACACCAACTGAAACTTTATATCTTTTGCAGGTAAAACTGTAGTCAACTGCTCAACCGTAATTTTGGAGTTAGATAGGTTATCTCGAGCTATCTTCAGCTCACTATCTTTATCAATCATTTTATCCTTCAATCCCTCTAGTTCGCTCTTGGTACCTACTAAATTAGTTCAAGTCTGCTTCTGTTTATTTGTTTTGTTGATCATTTGGTCCTTCAAACTGGCCACAAAATGGCGTAACTCTTTCTCTGACATTTCTAACGCCTGGATACGGTATCGAGCCATGTCAGCCTCCTTACTCTTTACCATCAACGCGTTATTCTGGCTTTTGAGTTTTGTTGTCTTTTCTTTAATCTCTGCGAGCTCTTTTTGCCCTTTACTAATTTTGGCATCCTTCACCTCAATCTTCCGAGTGAGGTCATCAACGGTTTGTGTTGCCTCGACAAACTTGAAGTATATATTTACGTGATGATCCTCCCTATCTTCATTTGCCTCTCTCATTCTATCAAACTCTGCCGCAAACTCTTGGTTGCATTGGTGTGTCTCTTCATCATTCAAACGAGCTAACTCCAATTCGACCTATATATCACAGATACAATACATCAAGTTCGACTTAGGACACTCACTCAATACATATATCTTATTTCTAATAAAATTTCTATGTATGATCCCAATTCGATGAACAATAACATATACTTCCAATTCCAAGGTATACATTCTCTATATTCTAACTTTTTCAACACTTTGATATTATCTATATACATTTGAGTACCATTGCCCCTAAACTGTTAGCAAGTTTTTAGTTTGTCTCTAGGCTCTAATTTTTACTTTGTAGCTCTAGAGTAATGAAACATACAAGTAAAATTTTTCGTGCTCTTTTCTAACCTGTAGCTCCGCTTGCGAAGTCAACAGGGACGCTGAGGCGTCTTTCTCCTTAGCAAGCTCATTCACTAATTCTTTTATTCTGAGGGGCATATCCTTACATTCCTACAAACAAGGTTTACAAATATAACTTAGCCTAAAAAATATATCCTACATTGATCTATACAGTTACAGTTCACAAACCCCTCATAATCACACAACCAAATAGTCAACAATTCTACTCTATATTCTCATTCACATTTTCCAGATTGACATCATCATCCCCTTCATTCTCTTGCACAGTCTGGGGAGAACCTCTATTCAACCCTCTAATAACACCAACTCCATCATCCTCAACCTCCTCCTCTTCAACATAGGTATCCTCCATAATGACATTCACCTCAGTTTTGGAGTACCCCATTTTCAGAAGGTGGTATCCAAGTCTATCATGCTGGATTACCACCTCCTCTAGATTCTTTCCCATTTTCATTGTCAGCTTGCTTATCTCTACCTCTTGCGCAACCTTCACAGAGTCTAGTCGCTTCCCCTCCCTAGTCAAGTCAGTTTTCAAACAAGCTACCTTTTTCTTAAGCTCAACCTTCCCCTTCTCGAGCTCGGCTTTCTCCTTCTCCATCTTGAGACAGATCATCTTTATCAAATGAGCAGCCTACAAAAACAACATAATCATCGGCCAAATTCTTTAGCTCGAATTACAAAATAGAATTCATACGATATTTAAATCATCAAACTTACCATTTTGCTCATCTCCTCTTCACCATTGCGAGTTGTAAGCGTCACATTATCCTCCACAGCTTTCAACTCATCTTCCATACCAAGTCGATTCTCACCGACGTTTACCCCAATCAGTTCAGAAGAAGGATATACCCTTCTCTTCTTCGCCTCTTCCTTGACCTTATAGATACGTATATCATTCGTATCTCTTTTACAAATATATCTAACAGATTTTTATAGAAAATACTATAAATAGTAATTCTTAGATTTGAACACCACAAAAAAAAGACTTAAGAAACACATTCACAGTATCACAAATCGTCTACTGACCTTCAACGTTATAATATAAATCTGACGCAGCGCCAAATTCTTCCCTCATAGTGCTGCTATATAATTACCTTCATGATTCAGTCTCTGTAACTCTCTCTCACTTTGATTGTTCATCACTCTTGATTAATTTCTCATAAAATTTCTAGTATTTTTTCTCTTTCCTCTCTTACTATTTTTTAATTTTTCAAAAGCTGATAAACATTGGAATGAAGAGGATAAAACATTATTTATATTTTCTCTCTCTAACTGTTGGCAGTTATTGGGCCTCGCATGAGCCATCCTCGATTTTGGAATCAGAGCATCCCTTTCACAATTAATGTCAGACGTCTTACACCTTTTCGATGAAAATACCTTCCCATCATTGCCCCCTACCCTATATTTTAATATATTTTCATCTCTATTACCCAAATCTCTCTCTGACCTCCCCACACTCATGATGACTCAACACTTACACGCAATTGAACTTTCCCTGTAATTATATCATAATCAAAATCAAAAGCTGCCTACTTTTCTATTTTTTTTCTTCTACTTATAGAAGTGCTGACGTCATTTCCAAAGCTCTCACAATTTGAAATTCAAATTCATTTTTCACAACAGTCACAAACGACATTTACAACAAAAGATGAAAGATTCAAACTTCATTCTCATTACATTTCTTTAATAGTTATTCAAACTCATACAATTTACTCTCACACATATAATTACACCTGAAATATCCCAGATGTCCTGGAGAGCTACACCTGATCAGTTTGCCTCAAGTAATTCTCATATCTTCCAACTCGATCTCTTCTTCAGCAATTAATCTCACAGCCTCTTTCTGAGCTGAAGGTTCCATAATTACTTCCCAGAATAGCTCCTCGAAAAAGCGACGTCCTAACTCAAGTTCCCTACCCATCCAATCTAAAGCTTCAAACTGATACTCGGTCACTGGCAAGTCAGCATTATAATTTAATAAGCCAAAAAATTATTCCCGCACTTTTGCTATCTTTATTGCCAACCATCCCTCAGCGGCATAACGAATCTCAGATCGATTCAATACCATCTTCTATGTCTTCCTCCTATCTACACTCATCTTTGCCCCTATGTATGCAGTTTTCTAGATTACTTCAAATCCCCCATAATTAGTATTTATATTATGTTCTTTCACAATAGAAAACCCTAGTATCCTGAGTAAAATTATTTGAACTTATCTATCCACCTCGACCTCAGTGAATTTGGCCTACTCCATCTCGAACTTATTTTCACCAAATCCAATATTTAAGAACGACCTCCCGGAGCTTGAATTTCCAATTCCTATATATTCTTAATCTTCTACATTTATCTCTCCTAATAATTCTAAGTTATTCAGTTCAAAAACAAATTCTTACACATCTTTTATGTTACAAACACATATTTACAGCTCAATTGCTATAATATACTTTATAGGTCCAATCTTATATATTACATTTCATCCTCTATTCATAAACCTTCAAATTACTCATAGCTCGATTTTAATTACAAGAGTTATTATATATATATATCAATACAGAATTTGAATAACCAATCTTTATTAAGCTCGAATATAAATTACACGTACTTTACAGATAACAAGTATTTCAGGTACTTCACAGATAACAAGTCTTTCAGGTACTCCGTAACAACAAATCTTTCAGTTCATCTGACTTTAGTAATGTTTTACTCCAAGAATCTTCTGAAGCAAAGAAGGCATTAGAAATTACTGAACGTCCTTCTACATTTACACCATATTACTCTGACCAGAAACTGGGTTTGGAGAAAGTCTGGACATGAAAGCAAAAAGAGTCAGTGCTTAAACTAAATCTTCAAACATAAGGTCTTCTTAGAGCCAAGACACGATGATGATGCAGAAGCAGACTTCCAATCTTTGTCTTCCTACCCTACTACCACCGCGGCCTCCCCTATAACAACCACCATCAGAGAGTTGGTGGAGATGAAGAAGGCCCAACCTTAGAATCCAATCTTACGTAAGATACCGGTGAAACTACCCCGTAGTTACACCGGCCCCCACATTTGTCTCATCGCCCTTGTCCTCTGCAAAGATGTAGAGACACCTCCAACGTTGCTAGCCTGTTAAGACAACATAATGATATCTCTATATATACAGTAAAAATCTTCTTCAGCTTTAACCGCTTCTTCGACCGATATACCCTGATATGTCGGTGAAACGGGAATGGGGGTGGGCATCTCCAAGGACTGATCACCGAAATATCTCAAATTAAACTTCTGCATCTCAGCAGAAACTCCATTTTCATAAACAATTCTCTGGGTCTTCACCATTGTCAATCTAGACTTCCAAAGAATTTTACAACAAATAACGTACTTTGCCAGAATCCTCGGTACAGGTACTATTTATAAAACCCTAATATTTAATGTGTAGGTATGTTTCCCAAGCGTCATCATTTAAAATAGAAGAAACTCTCAAAACCCCAAGCATCGCGTACATCAATATTCCCATCATCATTCAATACTAAAATATCCCCCTATAAAAATATACACATTTTCCATACAGTTAAATCCACATTAATACTTCATTTCTTTTTAACTTCAAAAAACTATATAGCCATAGATTCTTTATTAACCAAAGCCACTCGTGACTTCAGTTGCGAGGGTGTGATTGCAGGGACCTATCCCTCGATCTACCCCAATTTAAACTATTTTTAATTTGAACTACCTCCATAACAGACTCACGCATTTTATACGTGACATTTAGTCAGTATTGACACCTACACCATGAGCTGATGAAGAACGTGGGTCGAGCACAATAGAAAAACACGAACAAGACAAAGATACTTGTCTATCATGAACTCAATAATTATTCAGTCAACCGCCACTTGCCACATTATTCGGAGAGTGTGCCTCCGCACGATAACAAATTATGGGCGAGGCCTAGATAAAGAAAAAGTTCTAGAAGAGACAAAGACCAAGACCAAAAAATGATACGAGAAATCACCAAAGAGAACCATTTTTTCTAAATTCTCAAACATCAAATTTCTTATTTACAAGATCAAATATTTCTAGTTCACGGGATCACTTGTAATAAGATATCATCATCAAGCAATAAAAGTCATTGTTACTAAAACCCTCAACCCGAGGTTGTGGTTTTTTACCTATTCAGAGGTTTTCCACGCTAAATCACCTGTGTCATTTCTTACTTTATATTAGTTTTTGTCATAGGAATATTGGTGTAAGTGTTCATTCCGAGCCATCTCGAGCTTGCAGAATTAGGCCATTACAATAAAGAAAGACTTCTAGAAGAAGCCAAGAACCAAACAAAATGGGGACAAAAAGAAATCTTATAGCAATGTATGTGGCAAGCCTGGCCATTTTGTAAGAGATTGTCATTTCAGAAAGGGCAAACAACATGAAGAAGATAAATTAATTGCTATGGTGACTGAAGTGAATATGGCTGGAGGAAAAGTTAATTGGTAAATCAATTTGGGTGGAACAAAGCATATTTGTTGTGACAAGAATATGTTCATGACTTATGAACCTTTAGGGGATAGGATACACGTCTACATGGGCAATTCTTCAACTTCCAAGATCGCTGGTAAGGGGTTCAGTGGATCTCAAATTCACATCTGGAAAGATCGTCACCTTAACCAAAGTTTATCACGTCCCGAAGATTCGCAAGAACTTAGATTCAGTCAGCCTCTTCAGTTCCCATGGTTTTAAAATTGTGCTTGAATCTGACAAAATGATTCTTGCAAAAAATTGCAATTTGTTGGGTAAGAGTTATTCTGTTTCTGGAATGTTTAAATTAAATGTAATGAATGAATCCGTTTTTGCTTATATTCTTGAGTCCTCTGAATTGTAGCATAGTAGATGGGCCATGTAAACTATAAATCGAATCAATCGATGGCAAGTAATGGATTAATTCCAATACACAATCAAACTTACGAAAAATGCATAATTTGTAGCCAATGTAAAGTTATTAGAGCCTATTTTAGATATGTTAAGAGATCATCAAAGGTTTTAGATCTTGTGCATTCAGACATCTGTGAGATGACAGATATTATGTCAAGAAATGGAAAAAGATATTTTATTACATTCATTGACGATGCTTCGAGATGTACTTACATTTTTCTTTTAAGAACTAAAGATGAGGCCTTTGACAGGTTCAAAGCGTACAAAGCTAAAGTTGAAAACTTTCATAATTACAAGATAAAGACTCTTAATTAGGACCGATAGAGGAGGAGATTACACATTCACGGGTTTACAAGATTTTTGTGAAGCTGAAGGGTTCACCATCAAATGTGTGCTCCAAAAATACCATAACAGAACGGCATTGCAGAAGAAAAGAATAAAACTATTTTAGAAATGGTGAATTCCGTGCCTATCAGTTTCGGTGCTCCATCTAATCTATGGGGCAAAACTCTTCTTTCGTCGTGTCATATTTTGAATCGGGTTCCTCATAAAGCAATTGGAAAGACTCCTTATGAAGAATGGAAAGAGAGAAAGCCTAACTTGAATTATCTTAAAGTCTGGAGATGCTTAGCTCAAGTCATGTTACCACACGTTCAGTTTCCAAAAGTTGGACCGCGAGGGTTGGATGGCATCTTTGTTAGTTATTCCATGAGAATCAGGGATTACAGATTTCTGAATTTGAAATATTCATTACCGTATTCTATTATTGAGTCAACAAATGTTGATTTCTTGGAGAACATCTTTCCACTTAAGAAGGATAAGGAAACAGTGGGGGTTGAGTCATCGAGTTCACACAAGAGAAACAATGCAACCGTTGTACTGGTAAAACCTCGTAAAATTATTAGACCTGACATACCTAAAAACTTTGGTCTTGATTATCTTCTCAGGGCAGAAAAGGATTCTAGCACTTATTTTGAGGCAATGAGTTCGAATAATGTAATATTCTGGAAAGAAGCAGTTGATGGTGAGATTTACTCTATAATATCCAATAATACATGGACATTAGTGGATCAACCTCCGAGGAGCAAACGAATTGGATGTAAGTGGATATTCAAGAGGAAACTTAGACCCGACAGTTCAATTGATAAGTACAAGACTCGTTTAGTGGCAAAAAGATACAAGCAACGAGAGGGTTATGATTTCTTCGATACATATGCACCTGTAGCAAGAATCTCCATAATAAGACTCATGATAGCTATTGCATCATTGAACAATCTGGTTATACATCAGATGGATGTGAAGACCACTTTTTTGAATAGAGATCTTGACAAAGAAATTTATATGGTTCAGCCATAGGGGTTTGTTCTGGATAATAATAAGAAAAAGGTATGTAAGCTGATCAAATCTATTTATGGGCTAAAATAAGCTCCTAAGCAGTGGTATGAAAAGTTTAAAAAAGTGTTGGTTGTTAATGGCTTTCATGTTAACGGTGGTAATATCTGCGTCTATAGCAAGTTTAATGGTAGCAGTGGAGTCGCTATATGTCTTTATGTCGATGACATGCTTATCATTGCAACCGACAATAAACAAGTCATAAATGTAAATAATTTCTTGTCTTCAAAATTTGATATGAAGGATCTTGGCGAGGCTGATGTAATTCTAGGAATTGAAATTATCAAGAGCAACAATGCGATAGCTCTTACGAAATCCAAATACATTGAGAAGGTTCTGCGAAGATTTAATTAACATGAGTCTAAACCTTCTTCTACTCCATTTGATCTTAGCATAAAGTTGCAGAAGAATACAAGTAACCTTATAGCTCAACTTGAGTACTCCCAAATCATTGATAGTTTAATATATGTTATGCATTGTACAAGACCCGATCTTGCATATGTAGTTAGCAAATTGAGCAGGTACATAAGTAACCAAGGTAACGAACATTGAGATGCACTATGCAATGTTTTAAGGTACCTTAAGGGTGCAATGGGTTATTGGATATTTTATGGGAGACATCTAGTTGTACTTGAAGGGTACTGTGATACAACTTGAAACTTGGATCCAGATAAGTCAAAGTTTATTACTGCATGGATTTTTTCCTTAGCTGGAAGTTTGATCTCCAGGAGATCCATAAAGAAAACTTGCATAACTCATTCCTCTATGGAATCAGAGCTCATTAGTCTATCTTCTGCGGGAGAAGAGGCCAAGTGCCTGAAATCAGTGTTGTTTGATATTCCCATCAGGATAAAGCATGTGTCGGAAATCATAATCAATTGTGATAATCAGGTTGCATTGTTGCGAGCATACAACGAGACTTATAATGGGAAATCAAGATAGATTTGTCTGAAACATAATAATGTCAGGGGGCTTATTAAGAACGGAGTCATGACCGTTCAATATGTGAAGTCCAAAGAAAATTTGGCAGATCCTCTATCAAAAGGCCTTAGGAGAGACATGATTAGTTCGACATAGAAGAGAATGGGATTGAAAGTGTATAAATGGTTTCTCCGAGTGGAAACCTAATCTGTAGAGGTTCAATGGGAAACAAGCTCATGAGTTAACAATTTGTAGTAAACACTTTTCTTTATTAAAAGTTATATTCCTATGGTTCTAGTATTTTTTTATTCTGCAAAACGTGTAAGGCTAGGATTGTTCTCTTAATGAGTTTAAAAGATCCATTTGGGTTGAAGTATTTACAGATCACTCTTGGTAATCTTACCTCTCTAAGTATAGAATATAGTCAGTTCCTATGAGATGACAAACTGTCTCTAGAATACTTAGTACAAAGGGATTAAGCACGAACTTTAAAGTGCTGAGCTCAAAAGTTATTTGTTTCTCTAAAAATTATGTGTGTATGACATGTCATGTTTATTAAATAGGATTATAAGTACAAGGCTCAAATCCACCAATATTTTCTGTCATTTTTAGTTCACTCCACTAATTTTCGACATGATAAACTTAGACATGTTTTACAATGTATAGGTTCCATTCCACAAGACACCTAAACATATGCACATGATTTGCCTTTATGCCCAATTTTTATTTATTTATTTTTGTTTTATTAAAACTTATGGGGGAATTATGTTTGTTATTTTAAAATTAAAACATGTGGGGGATTGTTGGAATTGTTTTAACTTTAAATTTTTTTATATAAAACAAAATATGGTTTTAAATGTTTTATCCCACATTGGAAATAAAGAATTTTCTAATAGTTTTTATATCTCTATTGCTTAGTTGGATTTAAAACTCTACTCTAGGTGTGTATGCACTCTAGCGAGATACTTTGCATCGAGCGTGACTTGCGCACGCGCGCGGGCGAATGGGCGTTTAAGGCGTATTTAGGCACTTTTTGGCATTTTATTAGGCATACTTAGCACTTTGCATGCTTGTCGCGGTCGTGGGTCGTGGGTTTGGGTCTTGATCTGAAAGAGATAACCTCTTGGACTTCTATGACTGTTAGAGTCTGTAACTGGTTAATACTTTAATGTATTAATTAATCTGTTTTAGAACTAAACAGTCATAGACTCTTACTTATAGAGATCTGATCTGTGAGTAAAAATAATACAGAGAAAAATAATCAAGTTTATCTTTTCTCAATTTTGTTTTTTCATTTTTTTGGGCAATTAGGAAAGGTGAAACAAACTTGATCACTCTGTGCAGTGCAAGCACATAGCGATGAAACGGGTCTAGCTTGGTTGAATCCCAAAAATAGTGTTACTGAGTTCTCTTGCACCATTGGAGAGGCTTCGACTATCTTTTAGAAGCGCTTGCGTACCTCCTTGCTTGGTTTGGTAATTGATTTTCTTTTGGAGAAAATTATTTTTTTCTTTTTGAATTTTCCCAACAATACTAAGACAAAATAATAGATTTTCCTTAAAAGTAATCGTTATACATACACTATCTAGATCTTTCCTCCTTTAAAGGATAGTCGAGATGCATTCCCGATAATCCTCCTCACAATCCTAGCCACGAGGAGTGTATTGGAAATTGTTCTAATAACTTGTTATAACCTTTAGACATGGTGGGAATGCACAAAATTTTGCCCGCCATTTTCTTTGATAGAATTTACGTGATAATTATTATAATGTATCTCCCTAAAACTTAGTAAAATCTGACTAGATTAACTAGTGTATAAAGCGGACTAGATACCCCATATCGTATAGTTAGATAGTAATAACGTAATGCACTCAGTGCGTTCTATCATGTTGGTTATGCCAATGATATTCATGACACCCTCAATGCGCAGGGTTAGAGACAAGAAATATGTTCATATCTCAAAAGGATCGAGTGCGTGGTACTAATGTCTCTTAGACAAGTGTTGCCACTCATCCAATTATCGGTAATGCTCAATAAGTAGATAGATCCATAGGCAGGTTGTATATAGTAGATCAACTATCATACATAGAAATTAACTACTTCTCAAGCAATAAATTTGTAGAAAAATCAAAGGACAATCCCTTAGATGGGATACCAAACCAGTATATGTCACGAGCATTCTATTAAACTTAATACTAAAGAGTTCCTAACTCGATCAATGGTAGTCCTAATAAAGTAAAACTACTACCATTCAATGAGTAAAGTTAATACTTGGTAATGCTCTCTAGGTGACATCATTCATCTACTGAGAATTTACTACTATTTATTCTTAGAACTTTATCCAAAGTTGCATTATTATCATGGGAGAAATCTAAGGCCACAGACTATACCGGGGTAAGGTCAATGCCAGCTGTTATTATCTGATAAGTCTGGGGCTAATCTCTTTAGATTGTCTGGGGTACCTTGCAATCCCATGCCCGACTATCTCGTATCCATTTTAAAATTCTTCCAATTCTATTTAGGTCTATTGGTGAACTTCGTGTTCCCCTTGCCTCGGGTTACTGGTGGCTAAAATTTTAATCGCGCCATTATTACCACCTTTCGTCTATCCATATTGTGACCCTGTCCGCAACTTTACCTGTCACTAAACCTAATATTTTATGACCCTGTCATATACTTACTCTTAGTAGGCATAAGCTTGAGGCTCCTAACCAGTAGCTCATTATTTTGCTTAGAAATGAGGAAAACTTGAATTAGGTTTGTGTGCACAGTGAGTGATCTATCAAATAGTACCTTGAAATACCAATATTTGAAGCGTAGAAATTTTCATAGAATATTTTCAATATCTCCATTTACCTCAACTATTTCTCCATATAACATTATAGTGGAGTTGCACTGCCGAATAAAAATTATGCCGCAGTTATATATATAATAATAAGATTATATAGTATAATCTATTATCAGGTCTTCCTGAATATGGAGGCGATGGTGCAAACAAAACTCTTACTTTGTTATTTAGAGACTCATTGCTCTCAATAATAGTCTTTTCCAGATTCTGCAACAGCAGATGGATTTCAGTATCCATAGAGGTCAAGTTTATTGGTACCAAAATAGAGTTGCAGTATGGGAGGTATCAATGTTCTGAGTGTCGCCAACATCTATTATACATGTAGATCAATACCAGTAGTAGTACTTGATAAACATTCCTTATATAAAGGCAATTCATAGTATTCAAGCCAGTAATTCCCAATCATTACTTGTGGTTTATAGTATATAACGCAAGAAAGTTAATGATTCACAATCATTACGTGCAAATGAACCATGTTCATGGCTTTATACTCATGAGTTCCTATTAAGTGTCACATCCCAATTTTACCCTATAAAATTGTGATCTAATCTTAAAGTATATTTTAATAGAGTTTTAGCCAAAATACCTATTCAAAACTACTCGATGTTGCGATCCTTATTATAATAACTAAGGTGTTATAATCTTGAAAGTTCTATAAGGTTTGTATATTCTTGCCAAATGACTTATTTACTACAAATATGAAGGGTATTAGATGTTTAGCTAACAAGTGGTCCCACCCCAAAGTCTGCTGAGTTTATAAGATGAATAGATTACTCATATCTTTAAACTAATATTTTAGGGTATTATAGGTTGTTATTAGTGTCTATATACCTCTAAATGTTATCAAGTAACATTTAATTGCATCTAGCTACATAAAATTGGTTCCTCAAACATCAAGTTTTTAGAAAATAAGACTAAGTCAATTCCCAATTGAAATTTAATTATTTATCCTTGCCAATTAACTATGATTTAGATATGATTCCCAGACATATTCTAAATTAGTCTTAGTTTTTGTATTATCTCTGATCCCTGGTCAAAATAATTAGTATCATAGAGGCATACCATTAATATCATATTAGTTATCGTAAGATACTTAAATAGGTATTAATCAATTTTCTTATATTACTTATAAGTTAGTCAGTTTCCCTATACAAGGCACCCATTCCCAAAAAAAATTTAAATAAAAATGAGTCCCCCTAAGGGTAGGTCCAATCAATAGGATTTTTTTTTTAAAAATGACTAAACTTGACCAAAAATTAAACTTTTTAGAGCCAATTTAGTGTCTAGACCGGTCTGACTTGGTTTGGGTCAAAGCCTGAACCAAGTTAACCGGCTTGACTCGGTCTAACCGTCTGTCACGTATCAATGAACAGTACTGCCACGTATCAGTGAATAGTATTGTCACGCGTCAGTAAATAGTACTACCACGTGATACATAAATATTACTGCTAAGTGTTAGATAGTACTCGATTCTAGGGTTGTACACGGTCCGGTTCGGTGCGGTTTTAACCCTAAACTGCGAACCGAACCACATACCCCAGTTTTTGATAATATGACCAAAACCGAACCGGTCGTTCCGATTTTGGTTCGGTTTTTCTATTCGGTCAACAAATGATATACATAAAACTTGAAGAAATTAAGGTTTTATTAAATCCCCTATTAGCAATTACTATTAGGGTTGTGCTGAACAAATTAATGTAATCCCAACAGTTTACAATGGTTAGAGAAAGAAAATTTACCACAAATTTTAATACTTAGCATTCAAAACCTAAAAATATATGAGACGTGCAGTGAGAAACCCCCCTCTATTATGTTTGTGTTTTGACAACAAGAGAGAGAGAGAGAAAATAAAAGTTATAATTCGTATGGGTTTATTTTTTCTGATGATCTGGCCCAATACATTTCACTGCCCAAAACTAGCCTACTTAAGGTGTTCGCCCTATTGTGACTCTGTAAATTAGGCAATAAAGTACGTTAAATTAAGAAAGAGATACAGTTGTAGCCAACCCACCTAATAGTCTGAGTACCACCAATCCAGAGTGAGGTAGACCCACCTTCTCTTTCTCTTTCTATTTTTGAAAATCATGTAAACTCTGTCCCCACCCTCCAAACAACAATGAGTGGTTGCATTCTTCAACAATAGAAGTTCTACACAGCTAAGCTAGAGAGAGAGACCCCAATGGCGATACCAAAGCAGCTCCTTATATGTTTCCTTTGCATCTCAGTCATCTTAACAGCAACAGCAGCTGCTGCTTAACTTCCATCCATTTCTAGTCTCTTTGATGATTCTGTTGAAGATGATATCGAAGGTACTGAGAGTATTGGTCGCAGATCTGCTAATAGAATCCCATGTCCACCTCATTCTGGGAGGCCTTATTATATCCATAATTGTTATAGAGTTGGGTGTCCTGTTCATCCTTATACAAGAGGTTGCTCTGCCATCACTCATTGTTGTAAGAGATAGATAGATCACCCGGTTCGGTTTGGCCGGTTAACCAGGGTACATAAAAGTAACCTAAGTGGACTGAGTCAGTTCTTCAAATTTGGAACTGATAACTGAACCAGATCTTTAATAAATCAAACAAAACCACCAATTCGGTCCGGTTTGGTTCGGTTTCTCAGTTCAGTGGTTTTTCATGTGCAGGCCCTTCAATTGTATTAGTTAATCATAACATAGACATGAGAGAAAAGTATAGATATTATTGATTGATGATTTGTTTCTCTAAGGTTACATAGACTTAACCCTTTAATAGGTTATATACTAATATTCAAACTTTCCCTATAAACCCTAATTTTATATGGGATTGTTAGGAGTCCAGTAGGACACCCAAACCCAGTTCGATTACCACCTTGGGCTGAACCCAACTCCAAACAAATTCCACTTTCCTGATTGAAGAGCTTCAAAGTGGTAGAGATTTATTTAGAAGGCGTTAACTACTTAACTACTTATCGGATAGTGTCAATAATATTTACATCATAGCTTTGCCTAAAAGAAGGCATTCTTAGATGTTGGAAACAAAGAAAAGATATTGTTAAATATTTTATTTGAATATTAGCATAGATGAAGACCTGAATACCTGATCATATGAGTATTAGACTAAGTAACTAGATTGCCAGAAGGTGAAACTACAGTCTTGGGGAAGACAACCAAGTTTTTGGAAGGTTATCGAAGGATCACAGGAAAAAAACTTTTGTGAAACCTACATACTACAGTAAATAAGCAAAATATGGCAAAGATGATCGGAAAGAACGGGAGCTTCAAATCACCCATCCTGCGGGGATCTCTTTAACAATGTTATAGGGACCTGTTTCTCGACTTATGCCAAACTCGAGCTACCTCAAATACCAGACTCACACATTATGCACGTGACATACACAATTAGTAATAACACTTGGACCACGAAATGATAATGAGTGTGGTGGATCAAGCACTACATAAAATATGAACAAGTCAAAGATACCTGTTTCCCACGAATTAGGAGTTATACATTTAACTACCACCTGCCCTATTTTTAGGAGAACGTGCCTCTACACGATAACGAACTGAGAGTGAGGTCTATAAAAAGGACAAGTTCCAGAGGAGAAAAGACCAAAAATTTTACACTACAAGACCAAGTTTTTATAGCTCAAGAGATAAAAAACTTGTAATCAATTATCAGCCTCAAGTAAATAAGTTACAGTTACTAAATCCTCAAACAGAGTTCGTAGTTTTCACCTATTCAAAGGTTTCCACGTTAATCACCTGTGTTATTTTTATATTGGATTATACAAATTCTTGTCACAGGTACATTTGATGTAAGAGCTAATTTTAAGCTATTTCGAGCTACTACGAAATTAGGCCATTACATTTGGCATCGTCTTTGGGAAAGAAGACATTTCTACGATATCCTAGGGCATACAATTACTCAACTACCCATTTCCAATCATGGTCACTTCTAAACGACCAGCAACAAGATTCCAGCTCAGCCTTTCAATCGATCCAGATTAGCTTGCAGATCTAAGGGCAAGCCTCCACGTCAAAACAGAGATACAGAATGAGCTTAAGTATTAATTAGTCCTTGATCGCGAGCTCCGCGAATAGGAACTCGAGAGCGAGCGTCAAGTTCGTCAAACAAATTTTAAGCGATATGAAAAACATATGACAACAATGCAGACCGCCTTGCAAGCTTTGTAAGATAATCAACAAGCTCCCATTACCAGAGATAGTGATCAGATCCCAGCGAGCTCCTGAGATTCTGTCTGAGAAAGATTAGAACCTCGAGGAGCAACTAGTAAAGCCATTTTCAGAGGTCTTCATAACGAACCATGAGCTTCAATTCATTTGGGACAAGAAGATCAGTCCAATATCAGTAGAGGTTGTCAGCCTTCCAAGTGTCATGAAGAAGAACAGTGACCTCAACCCAGGATACCAGCTCGCGAATACCTGAGTGAGGGCACTAGTACTCATAATCCCCGACCAGCACGTCAAGTCACTCAAGCACCACGTCAGTACGTCACACAAGAATACATGGATCAACATTTCAAGGAGTTGAATAAAGCTCAAGCTCTAGGCAAAATGACGATTTAACAAAGTTACACGGTAGTCTGATTGCCAAAGAGTTATTTGATATGGAAGAACCAATAGGGAAGATACGTAGATACAAAGGTACTTATCCAAAGGAGCACATTCAGCAATTTTGTGATTCACTGGGATTATATTCAAATCTAAACCATATTCTATGTCGTCTGTTCACCACAAGCCTACAAGAAGAACTACTACGGTGGTTCCATTCTTTACCTGAAGATTCCATCATCACATTCGATCAACTCCACAAGATCTTCATCAAAATGTATGCTCACAATAAGGACAAGGAGGAGAATTTATACACTCATATCAGTCTTAAACAGTCTCAAGGAAAGAAGCACGAGGTCTTTTCAAAGAAGTTTCTGGAACTCGTACGGAAAGTTGACAATCTCGATCAGAAAACAGTCATTTCTACATTTACCAATGCACAACAGATCGATTGCAAAGCGAAGGAACATCTCTTCTTAAACAAACCCACGACCTTGGAAGACATGATTACAAAGGTCAATGGGTATGTCAACCTAGAAAGGATGATGACCGAAAGGCATAAATCTATTAAATCCTTCTTAACCACAAAAGGTCAATATACAGATCACAACAGTGAACAAAAAGAGGACCAGGGTGATCAAAAGCGTGTTAAAGCAAACACATACAAATCTCAGAAAGGCAATTTATTATCCAAGTCGGTCCTCCCCAAGATGAATTGTCCAAATATCATTCATTTTTCCCATACTGGCAAAAGACATTCTATCGTATATCTCAACCACTGGAACCAATTGAAGGGAAACCATACTACATGCATCATAAGGTAACTCATCATGAAACTGATAACTGTTATGCTTTGCAGAGGTTGTTGGAATCTATTTTTAAAGATGGGAGAATGCACGAGTACATTATCGACCTGGAAGGATACAAAAATAGAAGCTATAAGACGCAGGTCAATGTAGTTCAAGTCGAAGATCATTAAGAGGAAAAATACTTCTACCATATGTACCACAGCAACATGATCGAGATTTATCAAATCAACAACTCTACCAGATTCAAGCGAAGGAGATTAACGGAATGATGTGACCGTACCGTTCAGGATAAAGAAGCTAAACTCTTTCCTGAATCAAGCAATCGACGACTTGGGATTTCATTTAAGGATTGCGATCTCAGTCACGTCAAGTTTCCTCATCATGACACTTGGATTATCATGCTGAAAATGAAGAAATTTATCATGCATACCATGATGATTGATACTAGTAGCAGTATTAAAATCCTCTTTCAAAGTACAATCGAGCAAATGGGACTAACCGATCATGTAATACCAAGCGATATCAATATCAGTGGGTTTAATGGCTCTAAGGAGGAACGAGTGGGTAAGATTATCCTACCCATTACTGCTGGACCTGCTAATATCGACCTTGTTTTCTACATCATCAATGTCAAATCTCATTACTTAGGTATTATGGGCCACTACTGAATTCACAACATGGAAGCAATCGCTTCCACGTACCATCAAGAACTTCTCTTTAAGCATAACAGGGACATCTATGAAATGAAGGGTAGTCAAAAGATTTTATGAGCTTGCGAAAATACCATCTCCTTTATTCTTGATACCTGACAGATTTACTGCATAGCAATTATAAAAAGTTGGTCACATCGATGACCAGCCTTCAATAGAATAACCTACAGAATACATAGACATTAATGGACCTAGCAGAGGTACTTATATTGGTACCAAGCTGGTCCAACATAAAAATGAGGCCCTCGTTCACTATTTAAAAATAAACCAAGACGTCTTTGCTTGGACTTTCGAAGAAATGCTAGGAGTTGACCCAGCCAAGGCATGTCACAGATTGAGCATCAACAATAACGCCTCAGCAATTAAACAGAAACAGAGAAGAATATCACCTCATCTTCGAGATGAAGTCAACCGTAAAATCGATAAATTGATCGAAGTCAGATACATTCGTGAAGCTAAGTACTCGGATTAGATCTCCAACATTCTTGCCATTCCAAAGAAGAATGGGTAGGTCCAAGTTTGCGTGGATTTTACAAGTCTAAACAAATACACTCCAAAGGACAACTTTCCTCTTCCAATTATTCATCAAATTCTCGATTCAATGGCAGGACATGAGCTCTTATCTAAGATGGATACTGCTTCTGGATACAATCAGATACCCTTTCTGGACGATGATCAGAAAAAGACCACTTTCATCACTAAAAAAAAGCTCTACTGTTAAAGAGTCATGCCTTTTAGACTAAAGAACTCCGGAGCAACGTATCAACATTTAATGATAACAATGTTCAAAGCACACTGGGAAAAGATTGTTGAATTATACATCGATGACCTACTCTGTAAAAACTTACAAAACAAGGATCATATCACAGATCTCGATATATAATCTTCCATATTTTATGCTGATACAAAATGAGGTTCAACCCTGATAAATGTCAATTCGGAGTGTAGCTTTTCAAGAACTCAAAACCTATTTAGGGAAGTATCCCATAATGAGTACCCCAATAGGCAATGAGGAATTGATCATTTACCGAGCCGTTATAGAAAACTTGCTTAGTTTGGTCCTCATTTGACTTGAAAGAAAGGTTGAAAAGCCGATGTATTTCATCAGCAAAACCCTCACTCCAACAAAACAAGATATTCCATGATCGAATGACTCCTTCTAACTCTCGTTTATACTTCACAAAAGCTCAAGCACTACTTCTAAGCTCATTCCGTCAAAGTTATAATGAACTACCCACTCTGAGAAATTCTATCTAAAAAGGAGAAATCAAAAAGAGTACAACAATGGTCTGTAAGCTTGGGAGAACATGATATCAAATTCGAGTAGCGTCATTCTGAAAAAGTTTAAGCAGTTGCTAATTTTCTAGCAGATTTTCCTGCAGAAGACCCAGATTGGAAGGAGCACGATCCTAATCCCACAGATAAAATGACAGAAGATCCACCTACCAAATACTTTGCAAACGATCTATGGGTTACAAGAAAATGATGGAGACTTCTTACAGATGGATTAGCAGGACTCCCAGGGTTAGGTATTAGAATCGCACTAATTACTCCATTAAATGATAAAGTTAAGAAATCAATCTGCTCAAATTTTCAAGCCTCGAATAATCTCACAAAATACGAAGCTTTGATTCGTGGGCTCGATCAAGCGCTCAAACTCAGAGTTCCCGAGCTGTCAGTCTATACAAATTCATTACTCATAGTCCACCACTACTCTAAGCAATACAAAAATAATGGCAAGATAGTTGATTATGCCGCCCTCATTGCCAAAAGAATGAGCAGATTCACAAAAGCTACTCTCGACTATTTACCACGAAGGGAAAGCAGACACGCCGATTCCTTGGCTTACTTAGCCGGGGTCTTGCGTACAGAAGTGTGATACCTCTAAATCGAAGTAATCTCAACTCCTAATATTGATCTCCCCTCTATATGCGCGATCAACACTGGGGGCAATAAGTAGGAAGACGACGATTGGAGGAAACCTTTAATCACCTATTTCGGCCCGAAGAACAAATATGACGGGTCCCTTCCAGAAGATCCAAAAGGACCCGATAGTTGATCAAAAATTTGAAACCTTATACAGTTCAGACAGGCTGTTTATATCAAAGATTAGTACCAGGGCCTTATCTAGAGTGCATCTCTAAGCAACAAGACGATGGAATGATCAAAGACTTACATGAAGGAACTTGTGGCTCCCATGCCGCAGGTCGGTCACTTGCAAACAGAGTGATTATACAAGGAGTATTCTAGCCGGGAATGAGAAAATAAGCAGAGGACTACTCACGAAGATGCAACACATGTCAATGACATAGAAACATGATACGGGCACCTGAACTTGAACTCCATGCGAGCAAGGTACTCTAGCCTTTCAAGAGGTGGATGCTCGATCAAGTTATCAAATTTCCTAAAACGCAGGGCAACCAAAGGTTCTTACTCATGGCAACAGATTACTTTACAAAATAGGTGGAAGTAGTTCCTTTTGTCGAACTAGAGAAGAAGGAGTCATCTCGTTTATCTGGGAACATATTATCACACAGTTTGGATACCCACACCTGATTTAGATCGATAACAGACCGCAGTTCGTTGGCGAAAAGGTGGTAGTTTTTCTCAACAAACACAACATCATTCATTCCCCATTCAATCCATACTATACAAAAGGAAATGGACGGGCCGAAATAACCAACAAGACAATAGTGAATAGAATCAAGAAGCAGCTTCAATCATAAAAAAGAAAGAAAATTAGATATAGGAGCTGCCTCATGTCTTATGGGCATACCGTACTAGACCGAGACAATCAACTAGATGTTCCCCCTTCCTCCTAGCTTACGGGACTGAAGCCATCATTCCAATGGAATACCACCATCTTGTTAAAGGTTACCAGCAAGCAGACACGAAAAATGAGTTCGAGCTAGCTTGCAACTTGAAATGGATCCATGAGACCCGAACTCGAGTTGTTACCAACCTGGGTCGATATCATGATATGTTAACCATCTCATACAACAAAAGAGTATGAAACCGTGAATTTCAAATCAATGATCTAGTCCTCCGAGAAATCCCCAAGAGCTAAAAAAGAGATAAATGCTAGAAAGCTCACAGAAAATTGAGAGGGTCCTTTTCTTATCATTGGCCGCACTGGCCTTAGATCCTGGAATAGCCTACCCTTCGACCTAGCCCAAAATCAAACTACCTTAGTATCGGACTCACGTATTTCACACGTGACATGAACAGTCAGCATTAACAAGTAGACCACGAACTGATAAAGAACGTGGATTGAGCACAACAAAGGAATATGAACAAGTCAAAGACACCTGTCTCCCACGAACTCAACAGTTACACAGTCAACTACCACTTACCTTATTATTTGGAGAACATGCTTTAGCATGATAATGAGCTGCAGGTAAGGTCTATATCAAGAAAAAGTTCCAGAGGAGATAAGGACCAAGAAAAATTAGATTTTTTAGACTGTAACACAGGAATTTCAAGATTCTGAATACCACAAAACTTTTTATTTCAAGATCAAGTATTTCTTGTTCGAAAGATCACTTGTAATAAGATATCAGCCTCAAGCAATAAAAATTACTGCTAGTAAAGCCCTCAACTCGAGGTCATAGTTTTTTACCTATTCAAAGGATTTCCATGCTAAATCACCTGTATTATTTTTTGCTCTATATTATTTTTTGTCACGGGTACATTTGGTGTAAGAGCAAATTTCTGAGCTATTTTGACCTACAGAATTAGGCCATTACATTTGGCGCCGTCTGTGGGAAAGTAGACATTTCTACGATATCCTAAGGCATATATTCCCTTTAATATCCATTTCCAATCATAGTCACTTCCAAGCGACCAGCAACAGGAATTCAGCTTGATCATTTAGTTGAGCCAGAATAGCTTATAGAGCAACGGGAAAATCTTCACGCTGAGATAAAGAAGCATAATAAACTCGAGCGTCAGTTAACTCTTGACAGAGAGCTCCATAACAAAGTGCTAGATCTCGAGCGACAAGCTCATTTGACAGCGTTTAATCGACATGAAGAACAGATAACAACCATGTCGACTGTATTACATGCTTTGCAGGACACTCAAAAGGCTCCCCAAACCAGAGATCGTGATCAAGTTTTGGCAAACTCCTGAGTTTCTGCGCGCGAAAGATTCATACCGTGAGGAGCAACCAGTAAAGCTATTTCCAAAAATATTCAACACGAACATTAACCTTCCATTCATTTGGGCGGTGAAGTTCAGTCTGATATCAGCAGAGGTCTCCGGCCTTCCAAATGACAAGAGGAAGAACATCGACCTCAACCTCATATTCCAGCACGTAATCGCTTGAGTAAGAGTACCGGTACTCATAATCCTCAACCACCTCGCCAAGCCACTCGAGCCACACGTCATTACGTCACACAAGAACATATGGATCAGCGTATCAAAGAGTTGATTGAAGCCCAAGCTCTAGGCAATAAAGACGATCTTACCAAGTTGTAATGTAGTCTAATTACCAAAGAGTTATTCGATATGGAAGTACCAAAAGGTTTCCATACTCCGAAGATACATAAATACAAGGGCACCGATCCAAAGGAGCACATTCAACAATTTTGCGATTCATTGGGGTTGTACTTAAATCTCAACCATATTCTATGCCATCTATTCGCAATAAGTCTATAGGGAAAGCCACTCCGATGGTTCCACTTTCTACCTGAAGATTCCATCCTCCCATTTGATCAACTACAGAAGTAATTTATGAAGACATATGCTCACAATAAAGACAAAGAGGAGAATTTATATTCTCTTATTAGTCTTAAACAATCTCAAGGCCAAAGAGTATATAATCTTGACCAAAAAATAGCTGCTACTATTTTTACCAACGTACTCCAACTCGACTGCAACGATAAAGAGTACATCTTCTTAAAAAAAAACTTGCGACCATGGAGGATATGATCACCATGGTCAATGGGTATGTTGACCTGGAAAGGATGATGTCTGAAAGGCATAAATCAACTAAATCCATCCTAACCAATAAAGGTCTAACTGCAGAATGCAGCAGTGAACCGAAGGAGGACCAGGGTGATCAAAAGCGTTCTAAGGCGAAGATTGGCAAACATCGAAAAAAGTTTATTACCCAAGACGGTCCTCCCCAAGATGAATGTCTGGCTCTCCACAATTTTTCCAATTCTATCAAAGGATAAGTTTTACCGCTTATCTCAACCGCTGGAACCAATCCAAGGCAAACCGTATTGTATGCATCACAAGGTAAATTATCACGACACTGACAACTACTATGCTTTACAGAGGTTGCTGGAATATATCTTTAAAGATGAGAGAATGTACGAATACATTGTCAATCTGGAATCATACAAGAATGACAGCTACAAGACACAGATCGAAGTAGTCTATGTCAAAGACCAAGCTAAGGAAAAATATTTGTACCATATGTACCACAACAACATGATCGGGATTCATCAGATTAACAACTCTTACAAATTCAAGCGCAAGAGATTATTAGAATGTTACAATCTCACACCTCAAGATAAAGAAGCCAAGCTTTTTTCTAAGTCAAGCAATCGCTGACTTAGGATTTTATTCGAAGATTGCGACATCAGTCGCGTTAAATTTCCATATCATAATGCATTAATAATAATGCTCAAGATAAAAAAGTTTTTCATGCATACAATGATGATCGATACTAAAAGCCGTATTGATATTCTCTTTCAGAGCATAATCGACCAGATGGAATTGGCCGATCAAGTTATTCCAGCCGATACTGATATTAGTAGATTTAAGGGTTCCAAAGAAGAACCAGTAGCTAAGACCATCTTACTTATCACCACAGGACTAGCCATAATCGACGTCGTAATCTATATTATCAACGCTAAATCTCGCTATCTCGAGATTATGGGCCGTTGCTGGATCCACAACATGGAAGTAATCACTTCTACCTATCATCAAATACTATGCTTCAAACACAATGATGACATCTATGAAATCAAAGGCAGTCAAAAGCTTTCCAGAGCTTACGAGAATACTATCTCTGTTACTAGATACCTCAGACAGATATGTTGCATAGTAATTACATAAAGCTAATCACATCGATGATCAATCTTCAACAGAAGAACCTATAGGGTACATAGACATTGATGGACCTAACAGAGGTACTTATATCGATACCAAGCTGGTCCAGCACAAAAAAGAGACTCCTATTTACTTCTTACGAATGAATCGAGATATATTTGCGTGGACTTTCGAAGAGATGTCTGTGGTCGATCCATCGAAGGCATGCCACCGGTTGGCCACCAACAACAATGCCACGGTAGTAAAAGAGAAATAACGATGACTCTCACCTCATCTTCGAGATGAAGTCAACATTAAGATCGATAAATTGTTTAAAGTGGGGTTTATTCAAGAAGCCAAGTATCCAGATTAGATATCCAATATCATAGTTATTCCAAAGAAGAATGGAAAGGTCCGAGTTTGTGTAGATTTCACCAATCTAAACAAACACACTCCAAAGGAAAGTTTCCTTCTTCGTAAGCTCTGGAAAGCCTAAGCACTACTTCCAAGCTCATTCAGTCAAAGTCATGATGAACTACCAACTCTGGGAAGTTTTGTCCAAAAAAGAAAAATTACAAAGAGTACAACAATGGTCAGTCAGTTTGGGAGGACATGATATCAAGTTTGAACCCGAAGAGTGCAACAATGGTCAGTGCAGCAATGGTCAATCGACCTCTATAGATAGATTAAAGTAAAGGTAATATTAGCTTTCAATCGCCCATCTATACATATATCTACGATTAAAACAAAGGTAATACTAGTTTTCAATCAAGAATCTCTAACAGACATAAGATAAAGTAAAGGTAAAACTAGCTTTCATCTCCCAATATGTCTGTAACTACAGGTTACTTCTGCAAGCCACTTTTAAATGTTCTTCTCTACTTATAGGAGGCCAGCTACGTCTTCCTCTATAATAGGAGGATATTCAGCTATAAAATCTGAAGCTCAAGCAGCTACAATAATCTTGCCTTGTTCTACAAATTCAACAGGTCGGGAACCTAGCTCCATTTCCATGGCATTCATACAATTTCCACGATCTATATCGGCTTTACAAATACATCCTCAGGATGACAGACAGTCGTGCAAGGTATCCCTCTCAAACTCAAGCCTTCTTACTTCCTCTACAAAATAGGCAATAACAACCATTAGCTCCTATGAACAAAATATTTCTTAGACAGAAGAGTTTCGATCGAGCATAACCACATCAAAAAATGCTTTTGTAATCTCTAGTGACAATCTTTCAAGTTTTTGTACCGTTCGTCTTACCACTCCATGTGTTTATGTATGCGTGACATAATCTCATGGTGCTCCTTCATCTTCTCCATTGCTTTATCTAACTCTGTCTTGTTCGTCATCCTTAACTCTGCCAACTGAGTACAAAGTTCTTCAAGCTCCCTAACATTCCCTTCACTTCCCCCAGCAGGAGCCTTCTTTAATAAGTCATCCTTCTTCCTCAACAATTGATCCTTCCCCCTGTGATCACCCCCTCTAACTCTTGCTTTCTACAAAGAGCAATATCTAACTTATCTTGGCTCGCCCTTAAACTTTAATTTCCTCTTTGTACATGAATCTAAATTCAAACTACATCCGCCTCCAGCACTTTAATTTAAGCTGATAGGTCAACCATGCCCCCTTTTTCAATGGAGACCCCAGCATCACATTTTTCTTCTTCGACCGCTCTCCAGCCTCAGCCTTCTTGACATGCGAATTGGCTATATCTAAGTCTGCCTTCAATTGGACCACCCTCTTATTCAATTCATCATATCGTCTTTGAACCATCTAAAAATCCATATCTTTAGTAGGCAAAGCCTCACTCAATTGATCAACCACACTTTTGGACTGAGCCAGGTCAGCTCAAGCTTTTCCAAGCTCGTTATCTTTCCTATTCAGTTCACTCCTCAACTCTGCAGCAACACTTGCAGAATTTGCAAAATCAGCTTGAGCTTTCTTAAGCCCATCTATTTTCCAGGTCATTTGACCCTCCAAACTAGCCACAAAATCTTGTAATAATTTTTCTGAGACTTCTAACGACTGAATACGGTATTGGGCCGTGCACGCCTTTTTACTTTTCACCATCAACGCGTTATTCCGGCTTTTGAGCTTCACTGCCTCATCCTTCGCCTTAACGAGCTCTTTTTGTACTTTTTTTATTTTGACAACTTTTACCTCAATCTACTGAGTTAAGTCACAAACAGTTTTTGTTACCTCGGCAAACTGGATCTGTACTTTGACATGTTGATCCTCCCTATCTTCAGATACCTCACTAATCTGATCAAACTCTGCCACAAACTCATAGTTATATTGGAGCGTCTGTTGTTCACTCGAACGAACAATCTTCAATTCAACCTACATCACAGGTACAATATATCAAGTTCGAATCAACAACACAACACAAATATAATCAAATCATAATACAAGTGACTTTTAAATTTCTAACAGATTTCTATTTTATGATATTCTATTATTGTGAGACTACTTCTATACTTAAGGTCGAAGTATGATCTTAGTTCGTTGGCCATAACATCTACATCCAATTTAAAGGTGTACATTTTCTATGATCTGATCTTCTACACACTTTGGTATTATCTGGACATGCTTGATTATCATCGCCCCTAAACTTCTAAAGCATTTTTAATCTATTTCTATTTTCCTAATTTTACTTTGTAGCTCTAAGTAATGCAGCATATTAGTCAAATATTTATTGTTCTTCTCTAACCTGTAACTCCGATTGCAAAATCAACAGGGATGCTGATGCGACTTTCTCCTTTGCAAGCTCATTCTCTAACTCCTTAATTCTGAGGCGCATATCCTTAAGTTTCTGCAAACAATATTGAAAAGAATCTCTTAGCCTATCCAAAATTTATCCTACAAAGCAACATTCAATACAATTATAGTTTTCCAAACCACACAAAAATACATAGCCAAACTTCAACAACTTCACTCTACCTTCTCATTTTCCTCCCCCCGATTCTCTAGATCAGTCCTGGGAGAGATCGAATCCAACCCTGTTACCACACCATCAACAGGAGCTTCCTCTTCCCCTTCGTCATCTTCAATGTAGGTACCAACCATAATGGCTTTGACGTCGGCTTTTGTGTACCCCACTACAAGGAGTTGACGCCGAAGTCTGTCGCGTTGAACTATGACATCATCCAGGTTCTTTTGTGCCTCTTTAGTAAGCTCATTTATCAGCACCGTCTGCGCAACCTTCGCAGCAACCAACCATTTTCCCGCTACGGCCAAATCGGATTCAAGTCGAGTGACCTTCTTCTCGAGCTCGACTTTCCTACTCTCAAGATCAGCTTTTCTCTCCTCGATCCCGAGGCAAATACCCTTTAGTAAGCGAACAGTCTACAATGAAGCCAAACATACTTTTAGCTCGAATCCAAATACAAAATTTAGAAATAAATAAGTCCTCAAAACTTATCATTTTGCTCAACTCCAACTGTGCATAGGCAGTCAGTTCCTCGGCACCCTGCAAGCTGCAAGCCTCACCCTGCTCTTCATAGCTTGCAACTCATCTTCCTCAGCAGGTCGCCTCTCTACAACCTTCGACCCTATTACATTAGTAGGAGGATCTACCCTCCTCTTCTTCGTATCCCCCTCGACCTCCTCACTCACCATGGTTCCAGAGGCCAAGCCACGCTTCACAATCTTCTTATTCAGGAATTTCAGGGCTAAGTTGCTCGAAATGGTCACTTCTGGAACACCCTCAAAATCCATATCAGAAGCTCTCGGTAAAATTGGATGCTTCTCCCCATCTACCCTTCTTTTTGCCTGAGACTTTTGTACCTTCTCGGACCTACTGTTAGCTATGTTACTTCTGTTGATGCCGAGCTCAACCCCTTCTCAAGCAACAGTATCTAACAGTGACTCTTTCCTTGTCACCATCGACTGAGGATCTGTAAAAAAAATAAACATATTGTCAAATAATATAACAACCTTTCAACTACAGCAGTTCGATATTATGTGATTTACATACTTTTCTTCACAGTTCAATACAAAAGTTCCATCGGTTCTTCATCCTCTCTCTGAAGGCAATCACCTTTCACCCAAATCACATTATCATTCCAAACTCGACCTACTGAACTCAGATCGAAGAAAAGTGGTCGAGACGAGCTCGAACAGAAATACGCGCCCCCAGATACATTATAGTATTTCACAGTGTAATTCTACAAAATGTCCTCAGGAGCTATTCTCCTCTCCACTTCATTATCCTATCATAATCTATTTAGACTCTCACAAACATTGATCACCTCCCACATATTCCAATTCAGTTGGGTAGGAAAATCCCCTATTGTATTCATTATACCTTAAGCAAGATTCTAAGGGGTAACATCAGTCCATATTCTAACTAGGACAAATAGCACAGAAAATCCTCGTCCAGGTCGACTTGGACATTCCCATCAAAATACTCAAGGGAGATCGATTCCTCCACTCCCTTATCTGATATTTCCGTTTCTAAATCAAGCAACAAAAAGAAGTGTTCTTCCCCCGTTGCAACAGTACTACCTCTAAACAACCTACCGGCATGTTCTACAGCATTGCCCCATACTCCACTACAATACCAATTTACCAGAGAAGTCTAGAAATTGAACAAGTACTACTTCGTCCTTCCCCTCAGACTCTACATTTACGGATTTTACGTTCTCAAACTCAATTGAACAACCAGAGGTCGACGTCTCCATATCAATTGAAGTCTTCATCTCAATGATAAGCTTAAAGATGAGGTCTGATTCTATAACAGATATTCCTCATGCTCGACCTACATACAGGTTCAGGTATACAATCATTACTTTTTATCTATACACATCCATGCACACATCTACCGTATATACATCATACATATACGTCTATTATGCATATATCTCTTTTTACACACAAAAAAATCAAACAAATTTTTATAAAATTACTATAAAAGGCAATTTTTCAAATTTTGAAATACCCACAAAAACTTTTAAACCCACATTCACAAAATCATAAATCGTTTACTAACCTTCAACGTCCAAAAATGAATCTAACGCAACGCCAAATCCTTCCTTCACAATGTTGTTGTGCAACCACCGTCGTGACTCTGTATCCGCAACTTTTTCTCGCCTTGATCGATGATCACTCTCGTCTAATCTCTTACTTGAATCTCTACAATTTTTTATCTTTTCTCTCCCACAGTTCTTCAATTTTTTAGAAGTTGATAAACGTTTGAATGAGGAAGATGAACTATTATTTATATTTTCTCTCCCTAACTGTTGGCAGTTACTGGGAATTGTATGAACCACTCTCAGTTTTAGAACCAAGGCGTCCCTTCCACAATTAATGTCAGACATTTTTTACCATTTCGGTAAAAATGCATTCCCATCATTATCCCAAGTCCTATATTTTAATATATTCTCACATCTCCTACCCAAATCTCTATCTGACCATCCCACACTCATGATGACTCAACAGTCACATGCAATCAAACTTTCCCTGCAAATTACACAAGGGATAAAATTTAAAACTAATCTACTTCTTCAATTCCAACTTCTGTTAGCTATAGGGCTGTTGACGCCATTTTCAAGGAGATCAAATTTTAAAATTCAAATCTCGTTATTCACAAATAGTTACAAATAACATTTACAACAAAAAAGAAACAGATTCAAGCAAAACATTCAACCTACATTTCAATTACAGTTATTCGACCTCATTCAATTCCATCTTTCACATATAATTACACATAAAACATCTCAGATGTCCAGAAAGGCCACACCTAATCAGTTCGCCCCCAGCAATCCTCACATTTTTCTCATCGATCTCTTCCTCAGCAATTTGCCTCATAACCTCTTTTCAAGCGACAGGCTCCAAAATCACTTCACGGAATATCATCGAGTAGAAATGACGCCCGATCTAAATTTCTCTCTCCCTCACACCCAAGCCTTCAAACTGCAGTTTAGATTTAGGCAAGTCATAATCATAGTCTAACAACCCAAAAATCCTCTCCCGTACTTCTGTAATCTTTATCATTAATTGTCCTTCAGCAGTATGACGAATTCTCACAGAGAAAGTCCTCCCCATATTTTGTTTCTTCCTCCTCTTTTCCTCACATTCCCCCCATATTTATACACATTTTAAAGATAACTTCAAATCCCCCATATTCTGTATATAATATAATCTATTTTTTCATAACTAGAAACCCTAAAGATCATGATAGAAAGTTATTTAATCTTATCATTATAAATCGGCCTCTTTGGATACGTCCTATCCCGTTTCGACATACTCCTCACAATTTCTCCACCTATACAACATTTCCAAGCAAGAACTCCATAAGCTCGAAAATTTTAATTTATGCATATTCTACATCTAGAAAAAAATTCTTACCCCATAATTATATAATTTGTTCAGTTCGATACATATTTTCACACATCTACATATTTACGCAAACATATTTTTCACATGTATTAACATATATTTTCCACAATTCGACTAAACATAACTCCATTTTTTAGTTTGACTTCCAATATTGCATTTTCGTTCTCTAAACAAAAATATATACTTCTTCTAACTCGATTTAAGTCAAAAGAGCTAATTCTATCTATCAACACAGAGTTTGAGCAAAAAAATTTCATTAACTCGAATATCAATTACAGATAACAAGTCTTTTAGATACTTTAACAGATAACAAGTCTTTCAGATACTGTTACAGATCATTTTATAGGTTACATATCACTTTTCAGTGATGTTTCACTTAAAGAATCATTTGAAGGAATGTTGGAACTGGAAATCACCGAGGATCCTTCCTCCTTCACATCATTTACTTCCATAAGAAACTGAGGAGGCTAAGGTGGTAGTACTTAAACCAACCCTTCGACATAAGGCCTTCTTCATGCCAAGAGAAGATGATTGTGCAGGGGCAAGACTTCCAATCTCCGTCTCCCTCCTCCACCGTCACCGCATCATCCTCCATAACCCTAACCAACTGAGAGTTAATAAAGATTAAAGGGAGTCCTACCTTAGAATTCAGTCTTTCACAAGATACCGGCGGTACTGCCTCTCAGCTACACCGGCCCTCAAATCTGTCTCCTCAACCTTGTCATCCGCAAGGATACGAAGGCATCTCCAGCATTGCTCGTCTGTCAAGACAACGTAATAAAATCTCCACATACAGTAAAAGTCGTCATCAGCTTCAACCGCTTCGTCTTCTGAGATACCGTAATACGTTGGTAGTGCGGGAATTGGGGTGAGCATCTCCAGAGATTGGTCCCCAAAATATTGCAACTTCAATCTCTGCATTTCAGCAGAAACTTTCTCTTCATATACCATTATCCGAGTCTTCACTATAATCTCTCAGAAAATACATAGAAAATTGCAGCAACAACGTACTTTGCCAAAAACTCCAGTACATGTACTATTTATATCACACTCATATTTAATACGCAAATATGTTTCCAACGCAATCATTATTTAAAGCAAATCCACTCTCGAAGCCCCAAGCGTCAAATACATCAATCATTTCCATCTCATAAATGCAAGATAAATCCCTCCATAAATACATACTGAGTACCCAACCAGTCAAATCCCCATTAAAACATTATTTTTTCAACTTCTAACACCAACAATCCATAGGTTCTTTCGCAACCAAAGCCACTCGTGCCTTCAGTTGTGAGGGGGTGATTGGAAGATCCCTTCGTCCTAGTCAAAAATTGAACTACCTCAGTATCAGACTCACGCATTTCACATGTGACATGAACTGTCAGCATTAACACCTAGACCACAAACTGATAAAAATGTGGATCGAGCACAACAAAAGAATATGAACAAGTCAAAGATACTTGTCTCCCTCAAATTCAATATTTACACAGTCAACTACCACTTATCTCATTATTTGGAGAACGTGCTTTAACATGATAACGAGTTGCAGGTAAGGTCTATATATAAAAAAAATTCTAGAGAAGATAGGGACCAAGAAAAACCAGATTTTATAAACTTTAACACAGGAATTTCTAGATTCTGAACACCACAAAACTTCTTATTTCAAGATCAAGTATTTCCAGTTCGAGAGATCACTTGTAATAAGATATCAACCTCAAGCAATAAAAGTTACTGTTACTAAAACCTTCAACACGAGGTCGTAGTTTTTTTACCTATTCAAAGGTTTTCCACGCTAAATCAGATATGTCATTTCTTGCTCTATATTAATTTTTGTCGCATGTACATTTGGTGTAAGAGCTAATTTTCGAGCTATTTCGACCTACAGAATTAGGCCATTACAGATACTACTACCTCATGACAGAGAAAGGCGTCCGCATACCAAACCCTTGGAACACTAGGAGATTGAAATAATATTATCGATAATCCCTAGTTCACAAAGTACCTCTATTCTCATTCTTTACATTCCTAATAAAGCAAGATTCCAAACTCTAACATTTTGTATATTCTTTTCTATCAATAAAAACTTTCAAAAAAATTCCTACATTATTTTCTATAGACATACATGTAGTATCTACTCAATCTCAAAGATTAAAGCGAAGGTAATACTATCTTTCAATTGATACATCTATACTCCAAGATTAAAGCAAAGGTAATACTAGCTTTCAATCGATACATCTATACTCAAAGATTAAAGCAAAGGTAACACTAGCTTTCAATCGTTACATCTATACAAATATCAGCGATTAAAACAAAGGTAATACTAATTTTCAATCAATGATTTTTACTATCTCTTAGATACATGATAAAGCTTAGGTAATACTAGCTTTCATCTCTCTAAACATCTACAGAAACAACATGTCACTTATACAATTTTTTCTTGCGAAAGTCAACTACGCTTTCTCCTAACGTGGAAGGTCGTAAAGCTATTAAATCTGATGCTCAAGTAGCTACAATATCTCTTCCTCGCTCTACTCGTTCTGCAGTAATGAGGCCTATATCGATTTCCATAGAGTTCAGGCAGTTCCCTCGATCTACTTCAGCATTGCAGATACAACCTTTGAGTATCAAACAATCATGCAAGGTATCTATCCCTTTAGAACTCCCAGCCTCTTCAGTTCTTCTACAAAATAGGCAATTACTATAATTATCTCCCTTGAATGTACCTCCTCCGTGGAAATCCTGTGTCGGTTCGAAACGGTCAACTCAACAAAATTTACCTTTAGTTTCTTATGATGTTTGTCTAAATAAGCGTAATGGACATTGGCTCGCCTTAAGCGTCCCTCTAAGTTTGACAAGGCACCAGTCAATTGCGACACCAATCCCATTGACTTCTCTTGCTTAGCTTAATTTTTCTTTTTTAACTCCTCAAATTCACTGCGTAGTGCCACTAACTCCACATTATTTCCACCACGTCCTACGGCACTAGCGTTCTCCAATATCACATCATTTCTCTTGATAGCTTCATTTAACTCTTTCTCTTTGAGGAGTGAAACCTCTAACCTATCACCACTTTCTCTAGTTCGTTCATTAGCTTTCCTTACGGAAGCTTGAACGAAGACTAAATCTGCCTCCTACTCTTTAATTCGAGCTTAGGGGTATTATAAACATCACCCTTCACATTCTCAACCTCGGTGTCGTTCTTTCTCTTTTTCGACTTCTCTCCAACCTCGACCTTCTTGCCATGCGAACTTGCCAAGTCCACCTTCAACTACGCCACTCACTCATTAAGTTTGTCACATTGATTTTGGGTGACCCACAGATTAATATCTTTTACTTGCACAACCTCACTCAGCTTCTCTACTTCACTTTCCGCATTAGCCAAATCAGCTTGTGCGTTCACCAGTTCGAGTTCCTTCTTGTCCACCTGCCCCTCAAACTAGCAAGATTATCCTCTAGTTCTTTTGCTTCCACCTCTAGCATTCTGATGCAGTATTGTGCGACATCCGCATCCTTACCTCTCGCTCCCAACAATTTTACCTTACTATTTAACTTTGTTACTTCATTTTACACAATAACAAGCTCCCTCTGTAGTTTTTCTTTTTCAGCATCTTTACTTTCGATCCGCTGGGTCAGTTCATTCAAAGTCTTCTCCGCGTTAGCAAGCTTGATCACCACTTTGACATACTGATCTGCGCTATCTTCACTTGTCTCTTTCAGCCTTTCAAAATCGGGCTTACACTCATAATTGTATTCCATAGCATATTATTCCTAGCTCAAACAGCTTCTAACTCAACCTACACAAACAACTCGATTGAACAATACTTCACAGGTACGGTCAATAAGTTACAGTTTGCTATACACATCTACAGACAGTTTTATCTATCATAAGCCACCAAAATGAGATGATACTTAGCCCTCCAGTTACTAAATTATCTCACACTGATGGCCATACTATCTACATCTCGGAATCAAATGACACTGTTGATTCTCTAATATTTCAAGGTACACATTTTCTACATTCTCAGTCTCTCTAATTCCAAAATGGTCTGATTATACTTGGGATTATTTTTGTTACCATGATTTTTATTTGTCCTCTTCCATTACTTTAATCTTTTTTCTTATGCCAACTCTAGAAAGTTAAAAAACGAGCAAGTCAAACATTTTGAGCTATTTTCTAACATGTAGCTCCGTGTACGAAGTCAACAAAGTTGTTGAAGAGTTTTGCTCCTTAGCTCTCTCTCTCTCTCTAAATCCTCAATTCTGAGGCGCTAGCCTTTAAGTTCCTGCAAATCAATATTTACAACATTTCTTAGACTACTTCATAATTATCCTCTACATGTATCCCATACAATAACAGTCTTTAACTCACAAAAAACTAAACTTTAAAGTTTACTCTACCTTCTCATTCTCTCCTCCACGGTTCTCTAAATCAGTTCTCGCCGAGACCGCATCCAACCCTTTCATAGTCTCCTGAGGAGAGCCGCCTTCAACATCAGGCTCCTCTTCAACATCGACCTCCTCAACTTCAACAAAACACCCCTCTATAATAGCTTTAATATTAGGCACGAAGTATCCAACTTCGAGGAACTTCTGACCTAGATTGGCGCAAGCAACTGAAACTTCATCTACATTCTTCTTTGACTCTTCTACGAGTTCGAGCATCGTGACCCGAAACAAATCCTTCAGGTCTAATATCGCTAAACTCAAACGCTCCTTCTCTTATGCTAAATTGGCCTCGAGTTGAGCAACCCTCTTCTCGAGCTCAGCAACTATCTTCTCGAGCTCAGTCCTCCCATCCTCGAACCCGAAACAGATTCCTTTGAACACACGAGAAACTTACAAAAAAAGGTAACATTTCAGTTTGAAAATAGCACAAGAATCAAACAAAATGAAGCGTTTCACTTACCTTAAAAAGCACAAACTTCATAGACATGTCCAGACCCTCAAAACCTTCTCGAGCTGCCACCCTTAGCCTGTTATCCACAACCAACAGCTCATCCTCCACAATGGGACTACTCCCAGACTTTTTCACCTCGCTCACTGCAACAGGAGCGTTCACCTTTCTCTTTTTTGAACTCATTCCGACCTCTCCACTCTTTGTGGTCACCGAGTTCTCCACTCTTTGTGGTCGCCTTTGAATTAATTTGCTCGATGTAGCCCTCAAAGGCTTGACTTCAAAGAAATCGGTATCGCCTTTACCAGTGTTAGACGTCCTTCAACGTCTGATGCTACCTTTCCTCCATCTCTTGCAATCGTGCCAATTCCAATAGTTCTTCTCTTCGCTTGAGACTTCAACACTTTTTCTGACCTCCTGCTAGCCCTTTTAAATCTGCTTATTTTGAGCTCTCCCATCACAATCTCGAGCTCTGATCCTTCCTGAGCTATGGTATCAATCAACGATTCCTTTCTCACCACTTGAGATCGAGGATCTGTACAAACACAACACATTGTTACATACAGACCAAATGCTAACACAAAAACAGCAGTTCGATATCACAAACAATTACTTACTTTTCTTTAAAGTTTTATTTATAAGATCCATGGATTCCTTATCCACTTTTTGGAGACAATCACCCTTCACCCATATCAAGTTATCATTCCATACTCGTCCTGCCAAATTCAGATCGAAGAACTGAGGTCGAGACAAACTAGAAGAGAACTACGCGCCCCCAATCACTGTATAGTATTTCACAGTTTAATACTGTAAAACATCTAAAGGAGTTATTCTCCTCTTCACCCCCTTAAAAGCCCACCTTCTATTCAGATTATCGCACACATTTATCACTTCCCACATATTCCCATTCAGTTGGGCAGGGCAGGCCTCAATGGCATTCAAAATACGTTTAGCAAGATTGCTTAAAGGTATCATCAGTCCAAAATCTTACTGGGAAGAATAACACAAGAATCCCTGGTCCAGATCACTGCTGGCACCCCCATTGAAGACTCAAAAGAGATAGACTCATCGACCCCCCTCTCATATTTCTCATGCTCCAAATCAGGCAATAATAAAAAGTACTCATCACCATTTTCAACCGTACACCCCCTAAACGACTTCCCGACATGTTCTATCACCTCACCCCATACGCCACCTAAACTGCCTTTAATTTTGCAAACTCTTTGAACACATTTGAATCTACATAATATGGTGCAAAGTTCCCAGGGAAATTTGGAAACTCTAATTTATCCTTCCCCTCCACCTCTAACTCTACTGCATCAGACCTCTTAGTTCTAAACTCACCCCACCCCCCCCCCCCCCCCCCCCCCCCATACACACACACACCACAGATTCTACATTACCAATTTATATAGGTACAACCTCCATCAAACGAGCATAGGTCGAAGTCTCCATGTCAAGAGTATGCTCGAAATTGAGGCTTATTTCTAAAACATAGCATTCTCATACCTCTACCTACATACAGGTCAAGGTAATCCCATCAAATTTCTTTATAATTTGTCTTTTAAATATATATACATATATACACATCATACAACAATATATATGTTTTTCCATGCAACACACCAAATTACAGAGAAACAACACCATTTTTCACAAGTTTTCTAAAAATAGCAAATTTTCAAATTTCAAATACACACAAAAATAGTAAACTTCACATCCATCACAATAAGATTCTTCTAAATCACAACAACACAAATACGAAAAATCAACAATGACCCACTAACCTTCAACGTCAGAATACGAATCCGGGATATCGCATGCCTCCTCTTTCACACCAGACCTTCGCAATAAGTTTTTTTTATCCTACTCCAAAATGGAAACCCCTTTTTCCCTTCAGTTTAAATAACTACTTTCGTTAACTCTCTCCCTAAAATCTCCGCAACTCAATTTTTTTTTCTTTCTCTATAATTTTTCGTCTCCCTGTGTTTTGTAAACGTTTGAATGGCTAAGAAGAACGACTATTTATACTTTCTTTCTCCAACCGCTGGCAGTTATTGGGGCTCACACAAGCCGCCCTCGATTTTGAAACTGAGGCGTCCCTTCCACTATTCATGTCAGACGATTCGTACTTTTGGAAAAAAAAATGTATTTCCATCATTACCCCAAGTCCTATATTTAAATGTATCTCTCTCTCCCCTACCCAAATCACTCTCACATCTTCCCACACTCATGATGACACACTCCAATTACGCACAATCAAATTTTGTCTCCAACAAAAACAAAACCTGATACTCTGATTTCTATTCTCCTACTCCTATTACTTATACCACATATGACGTCACTCTCAATTCTACACAATTTTAAAATTCAAATATTTATTTACAACAACATTCACAACAAACAAGGAGCCAATACAGCACAGAAATGTTCTCACTTTATTTTACTTATATTTATTTGAACTAACAGAAGTTCGCCCTCTCAAACATAATCACACATAAAACACCCAAGATGCCCTAGAGCGCCACACCTAATCAGTACATTCACAACAATCTTCTCATCTTCCTCAACTATTTCTTCCAGGGCAGTTTTATTTACCGCAATTTTTCGTACTTTAGGCTCCATGATCAATTCACGAAATATCTCATACCAAAAGTGACACCCAACCTCGTTATCCCTCGCCCTCAAAGTCAAACCGTCAAACTGTATTGCAGATTGGCATCATAATCTGGCCTCCCAAATATCTTATCACAAATTTTAGCAAACTTTATCGCTAAACTCCCCTCGGACGCATGCCAAGCTATCTGAGAACGAATCCTCACCATATTTCCTCCTTACAGCTACTGTTTCCAACTTATTTATACCCCACGATTGTGATCACGTCAAATCCCCCCAATTCAACATATAGGATGATATGTATCACATCCCCCTTATCCCAAAATTCCACACCCTAAATCTAGCTAAAATTTATTTGATTTCATCTTCTCAGTGCGAGCTCACCATATATGAGATATTCGACCTTATGTTTTGCGAACTAATCTCAAATGCTATTACAAAAGTTTTACCTTCTTTACTTACATATCCACACAGATCAAATTTTTCGCTTCAAGTTCGGCCACATAGACTTTCAGCTCGATACAATTAGCCGTTTTGTACATTCCACATATATTTTTTCACACACCAATCGATCTCTCAAAATTTCAATTCACCATGCTAATTTTTAGTTCGATGTATCCACACAGAATTACGACAAAACATTTTCATTAACTCAAAAATTTCTTACAGCATACTTTACAGATAACACAATATATGAGAAACTTCCTACAAATCGATCTACAGGTTATAATATACATCAATTATCAATAGAACTTCCACTCCGAAACCAGAAGCTTCTCCCGCATGAAATACTCCTTTAAGAAAACGAAGATGGTTTAAACAGAGGCATATTTCCAATCCAAAAACTAGAAGTATATTCCCAATCTGTAACCACCACCACCGTCTCTTCCTCGGTAACCTTCACCGCCTCAGAAAGACAGAGAAAGAAGAATGGATCAATTCTTACAGAGCCCAATCGTTCGCAGGATAACGACAATACTTCATAGGACGTACACCGGCTTCCTCATATGCCTCATCAATGGCATCCTCTATAAGAAGACGAAAACAAACCCGGCGCTACTCACCTGACAGGATCACATAATGGAACCGCCATATTTGATCAAAGTCATTCTCAGCCTGCGCTGCTTCCTCATCCGTTATCCCATGATACGTCAGAGGAAATCCAAATGTTGGTTGCCAAAATATCGCAACTGGAGCTTTCGTACTTCAACAAGAACCCTGACTTCGTATACTTGGCGTCTAATAGTCACCATTATCATACAAAAAAATAGAGGCAATACTTTCAGAGGAATAACGGATGATACCGTATCAACAGTATTTATAGAAGAACAACATTCACTGCAAGGAAGAATTTCCAAAGCAGTTATCATTCAATACAATAATGACACATGGACTCACGCATGCCAACTTGAGCTACCTCAAATACCAGACTCACGCATTATACACGTGACATACACAATCAGCAATGACACCTGGACCACGAACTGATAAAGAACATGGTGGATCAAACACTACATAAAATATAAACAAGTCAAAGACGTCTGTCTCCCACGAACTAACAGTTATACATTCAACTAGCACCTCCCCCATTTTTAGGAGAACGTGCCTCTACACGATAACGAACTGAAAGTGAGATCTATAAAAATGATGAGTTCCAGAGAAGAAATGACCAAAAAATTTACACTACAAGACCAAGTTTTTCTAGCTCAAGAGATAAAAAAAACTTGTAATCAAATATCAGTCTTAAGCAATAAAATTACAGTTACTAAATCCTCAAACAGAGGTCGTGGTTCTCACATATTTAAAGATTTTCACGTTAATTATCTGTATAATTTTTATATTGGGTTATACTAATTTTAGTCGCATGTACATTTGGTGTAAGAGCTAATTTCGAGCTACTACGAAATTAGGCCATTACAGATGCCAACCCCAATTAAAGAAGACTATAAATAACACCCTTACTAGTTCGAAGAAAACATTGGGGGGAACCATTGAGCCATAAAGGCCGCCTACAAACATCAGCCACGTTCCAACATATTACATATGTTTACCGTGGAATGTTGCAGCTTCAGTGCCTACTGTAAGGTTGGGCGACCAAATCTCATTGTCTCAAGCAAAAACTTGTTTGAAACAAACTAAGTTATGAAGTCACATACTTTTAAGAAAATTATATGATAGAAAACAAAATCTGAATGAAAGAAATCGACATAGAAACATGAAATTCACTTTTTGCAACTTATATGTACTTCCTAATGCTTAAACTTACATACATTGATGGAGCGATTTCTCAAGAAGAAGTTGAAGCATCATTGACATGGACGCCATTGGTGACAGTATTTCTTGTTCTGGTTGCTTTAGAATCATCAAGATAATTCTGATAGATATAAGATGCAAATCCCCAAATAGCGAGCAACATTGCTATCACCTTTACCCCATTCATCTTGTCATGGAAAACTATGACAGCTGCAATAGGAAGAATTGCCAGAGACAGAGTGCTAATGACATTGGAGAATAACGAGGATACCACGAAAATTAACCCCACCACACCAACAGAGCAAATCTGCCAAGCTACAGCAGTCCAAGCCAAAGTCATCACATAAGCCAATTTCCCCTTTTTAAAACCATCCATCTCTCCTTTCAACCCCTTCAATTCTCCACTAGCAAAAAGAGCAATAACACAAACACTTGTAGCAACAATTGATGTGAAGATTTGCATTTCCAAGACCACAAAAAATGTATGTTTCTTAAGAATTTTCTCAAAGGAAAATTGCATGAGAGAAAGAATCAGAGAGTAAATGGTGGATGCCCCAAGTGTGCAAATGAAGCCAATTATGTACTTCCCGTTTGAAACCCCTGGAATTCCTGCAGAATCCTCGTTGACAGCAAGTAGTGCCGCAGATAGGGTGAGGAGGACTACAGAGTTAAATATGAAAGCCGTAAATTTTTGGGAATTAATGAAGTACGAAAAGATAGCGTTGGAGGCCAACTGGGTTGCACAAAGAAGAGAATAAGTGGAGACTGGTACGTATAACAGGCCGGTGGAATACAGCCAGTTGTCACCAGCTATCACTAGTCCAAGGAAAACATAGATGGACACTAGTAACCAAACAGAGGGCCGATTGAAGGTGTTACTGACGGTGCTCGAGGAAGATGCAGGTGAAGAAAAGTGAAAAATGATTAAAGGGATAAAGAGAATTGGGAAAGCTGCAGTTTGTACTAGTGTTGCCATCCATCTGCTGTTACCTCCTTGGTCATAGTAAAATCTTCCTAGAAGAGTTGCAGCTGCTTGTCCAACGAGAAGAAATGCAATGTTGATTGCCACCAAAAACCACCATTGCCACCGATTTTGTTTGCAAAGTGGTACTTGATCATCAATTGAATTCATTGCATCTTTTGGAAGTGAGGCTTCTTCAAATGGGTAAAACATGCAACAGATAAAAAGTTAGAACTTCTTAAATCTAACAAACCATTTGAAGAAATCATTACAAGAATACAACTTTTACAAGAATGTAATAAATCCAAATCAAATTGCGAAGAATCTTATTTTAGCAGTACCTAATAAAACTATCTGTCAACTTAAGACAAACCAAAAATTCCCCAGATTCCTTTCATCTTGGTTTTTTTTCCCACTTCAAGTTTTTGGATTACAAATATATTTGAAGTGAATGACAAAAGGGTGCTCATACATTTCATCTACGCCTCATCGTAAACTTTAGTTCGAGAACTCTGATCTCATTGGTCTATTGAGTTCAAGTACATGTCAAGTGGGCCGATAAATATGTATACTACTTACTATACATACATACATTACTTACATGTTAACATATTATACACTAGGGTACAAATCATATTCGAACGTTGCTTAAGTTTTAAGAAGAAAACAAATAAAGGATGGGCTAAAAGTCAATGTGAAGATGGTTCTTCTGGTGGTCCTATGGAATGGCAGGATACACAAAATGTGTTCCTTTTGGGATAAACTAGATATTGAGGGACTTATTTAGTAGATGAGTGCAATCCCAATACATAATTATAGATTCTGCTTGGTTCACCAAAAATGTTTGTGCATTTCCGGCGATTCAGACATGCTAATCATTGATCGAAGTATGAGGAAAGCTTAGCTAATCTAATGGTCAGCAATTGTCTAAATCATCGCGAATGTTTCCAATCACAAACATTTCTGATGTACCAAGCGGAGCCATAACCATGAACTGGAATTACAACCCCAAATATTCAATCTTTTTGCACCCCAGAGAGGAAACAAGTAATCGCGAGCTCTGACAATTTCGAAGTACAGTACCCCTAAAAATCAAATTCCTCAGAATCCCAATTAGTGAACAAAAACACCATACTTGTACACAAACTAAACATTCAAACTCTAGCAATCAAAAGCTGCAAATCCTACACAAAGCTAAACAATCCTTTTTATCCCCATAGAACTTCAATACCAACAACTACTTCATACCCAAACAAGAAGTACAACTCTTGAAGCAAGTCAACATGCCCTTTTGTCCTACAACTGATTAAAAATCTAGATTTTGAGGAGTACCCATTACTAATCAAGTCAAACCCACAAATACCCATCAAACATTAACAACCAAAACATCAAATTACTAACACAAATACAATAGATAAAAAGCAATCTTGTATATTGGATTCAGAAAGAGAGAGAGAGACCTAACATGTTGAGTTGCAGTGTTTGGCGCTAAACATGAAAGGAGGAGAATCACATACAGATATTAATGAAATTGATTTGTTTTGCTGTAATACAGGGAAGAGAGATTTCTTGCTATGCTGTTGTCCATAGTTAAAAGGAAAGTCAAATCAAATTAGATTTTGTGACCTTTTAATTTGTTCAGGCTTAGCTAGCTAGCTGGTCACTTGGATGGTTAATGATTCGGCATCCGACAGATGAGCAATTTTTGATTAGCTCCCATAGGTAAACTGTGTTAAACTGATACTTCTGAAAAGGGGATGCGTTTATTTTTCTTTCAAACGATGTGCTTGGTTGGCTGCATTGGCGATCTAAATGCAAGCCCTTGCAGTCGTTTGAATTTATCGACTGATTGGTTGGTCGAATGCTTGCAGGAAGTCTACACTTCTATTAAAAAAGGGTTTGCAGTGGATTACAGTCTACCATTGCGAGCGTGATATCCAATCTAATTAAAATCACGCCTGAAATCAGATCTCGCTAAATCTCTCTCCCCTTATATCTCCACAAATCTCTCACAAAAAAATCTCAGAATTCTCTCTCATTTCGTCTCGTCTCTTCTAAAAGTTAAAAACTAGAGAAATTCAAGAGTTCCCTCTTCTGTCATTAATGCATAGAGCATTTGAATTGGGTTTTTTTTCTTAGAAATTTAAGCTACGACACAAAGATACCCGTTTGTCAATGCATTGCAAGACAATGCACCTCATTGCAATCGTAGCTGCTTGCGAAATGCATCCCGGTACCCCAAACCAAGCACAGCCAAAATTTCGAGATCATAATCACATTCATAATTGTTTGTCATGCACGTGTAGTGATGTTGCTAGGAGCCTAGGATGCTATGAGTCATATATCATTAGAAAGCTTTATGAGAACAAACAACTTATCCTTTTTCTGATTTTGAAGAAGCGCCTAAAATAGGCCATCCATAAACAAGTGCACACAACCATGGTTGCTTCATTTGGCCTTTATGAATTGCTTTTGCATATTTTGGAGTTGATTTGGACTACCATTAGCACCATGTACCTCTACAACGTAACCTGCAATCGTAACTCAGTTGGGTTTTTTCTTTTGGTGGTTACACTTGGTTGTATAGACCTCAGAACTTCCAAGTTTCAATTATGAACCATCTTTTTCACACATTGATTTGGCCTCCATAATTTAGTCGACCTGCTGAATTTCATTGTTTTCTTGTTAAGCAATCGCTGAATTTCATTGTTTTCTTGTTAGGCAATGGAAAGATCTATCGACAAAACCCATAGAAATTAGGTTCTTAATTAACCAAGTCATTTAGCCATATGATCTTGTATACCCTTCAAACATAGTTAACTCTTTCATACATGCCAAATACGCGAAACACATATTTGTAGGTTAAATATCTAATATCTCTAGGAACGTGGTAATCTCCAAAAAAAAAATCTAAACTTCCGACATACATTTTGATTTTTCATCCGTTTAGTCATACCAGCAAGCAAGGTAGGTACAAGCAAACAACTCGTTCGGGTAGTGTAGTGTTGTGTTGAACAGCATGCAAAGTACAAACCGGACGGCTCATTACCATGTCGAGTGGAAGGCAAACTATCAAGTTTAAATAGCTCACCCTTCTGCAGAAAACATTAAATATTTTCTGAATTACCATTCTTAATCTTGCTAATTCAATCATTATGGAACAAAGACCACAACACAGGACCAAGATCAATACAAACAAGAACACTCCCTCTATGACAACTTCTGACTGATAAACTAATTTAACCGCAAAAATATTTAAGCTTCTCTAGATATAAAAAGACACTTCGTGTGTACTGTCATCGAGATATGTTCATGGTATTGTTATTGTATCTCAATGACACTCCACGGTAGAAATGGCTAGCCAGAGGTCAATATCTTTAGGCAAACACTTGAGATGAGGAAAAATGATGAAACCTTGGGCTTCCTCCAGCCAGTATCAACAAGCACATCCTCCTGCCTGTGGCTGTGACCTTGACGCACTAGCGTTGGTTGACTGCAGATTTACGTCCACCATATCTTCTTGTTTTGTCGAAGAGAGTGTTTCCATGCCTGGCAAAGCGGCTGCAATTTTTCGGAACAGTGCCTGAAGAAAGATTTTCCGGGTTAATGTGTGATATTCGATTATAAAACCAATAAAGTTACATGCACTTCGTAAGGTCCAAATAATACCTGGGTGTTTTTGTCAATATGTATTACACGTATTATCATATCAAAATGTTCAGATATTAATGGTTATAAAAGAAAACCACATACAATATTTGAACAGATATTCCACATGCTGCTTTTGTACTAAATAGAGAACTTGCAGAGCTCTTGAATGAAATTTTGGATACCCAATCCACATTAAAAGTTTAATGTTCTTAATCAAAAGTTTAGGCATATATTCTTGGTTCGATAAAAGGGCAACCAATTGACGCTACCAAGAAGAACGGGAGGGCGGGTTTTGGTGTAAGAAGAGACGTTTTTTTGTCGAGTCTTCCTACCTTTTGTGGATAACTACTAGTCTACTCATCATTGTTAAAATAATTCGGGAGCAAGGATATCTTATATATCTAAACAATTTCAGAAGCAAAACAAGCTTTGATAGGACAGATGGTGATCTTCATCAATTTGTCAATACATTGAAGATTTTTCTAATATGGAGATTAAGAATCGACGACTAGAGAGGAATATCTTTTCCAGATTGTACATATGTTCATTAAGAAGCACTGTAAGTTGCTTCTCATGTTCGTAACCTACCAGCCTCTCGAGCTATTATCAAGGTATGGCTTTCTAATCAAATGTCTTCACTCAGATAAAAGAAAATCATGATAAATAATAATAAAGTTAATGGCAAAAGACTACTTCTTACATACCCAGCAGGTATCTTGAGTAAGAAAGGATTAATTGAAAATCAGAATTGGGTTTACCTTTATATTAAAGCCGGCTTTAGCGCTGGTCTCAATAAACATGACATTAAGCTCGCGAGCTTTGGCCTCTCCTTCTTCTATGGAGACCTGCCTGTTCCATCGTCCATGTTATTCAAGGTGTTAGTACAAAATTTCAGGATCCAACGGTAAAACGTGACATCTAATCCAATGGCTACAAATGACTTGTTGAACTTCAAATTGTGAGAGCCTTGAAATTGAAAAGCAATTTTTTTGGAAGTATGCATGTAATAAATATGTCAGTGAGACAGACATAATGGAGGTGGCTCTGAACAAAAGAATGAGAAGGATCTAAAGTAGCTGTGTGATTCCGCTAGCACTATCCCTAGACTTCTAAACCTTTGATCAATAAGGTTAAGAAAAAAGTTGCCCAGTTTTAATTATTTTCTACTGATGTGATACGATGCGATGCGATCACGACAGAAAAAATGATATTGCAGATAAAGCGAATATTGCAACGCAGTTACGAATATTAATTAAATATGCAGTATCTATACTACTTTATAACCCAAACACCCTTTTGAGCCAAATAAGCCATTTTTGGTCGTCACCTGCTTGGGTCGTCACCCAAATTTACTTAACTACCCTCAATTCTAAAGACATTTACAGAACTACCCCTATTTCCTCGCATAGAAAATCCCACCCTTGCAGCAGAGCTCTTCAGCTTCTTTCTCAGTTACTATCCAATCGGGATTTCCTTCATAGAGATCCTAAGAGATCCTCTTCTTCCTTAGATGTTTACCATAAACCCATTTTGGGACACATAGAAGGGGAGAAACAGTTCTGGGTGTGCTGTAAAGAGTACCCAATTGTTGTAGAAGAGTAGTTGCTTTCTCTAACAAGAGTGGGAATCAATTGGTTGATGTGAGCAATCCGACTCCGGTGTCTTCAGTTACTATAAAGGGAATGTTTTCGATTAGGTTTCAACCGACTTTTGACGAGTATTTGATTATGTACAAACTTTCTAAAGATTATATTGATGGGAGTTTTCAATGCTACGCTAAGTAATACTTCACCAAGTGGTTTATATGTCGATCAATTTAGGGTGACGGAGACGATGTTCATGACAAACTTCGTGGTCCGATTCGCCTCAATTCGGTACTGGAATCATGGGTTGCTCAAAACAGGAATAAATCAATGGTTTTCGTGTCTGATCACCCATCTACATGATGTAATCGTTCAATCCCTAAACGATTACAGACTCAATTCATAGTGTCATTGATCCTAATCAGAATTATGATATTTACAAATTATACGCAATGACACCCACTTTTAATTCTAAAAACCCAGAGGTAAATTTCTAAAATGAACTAAACATATGAGAAATCATACATATCACTAATTTCGTGGAACCACATTCGGGTGCTAATGGGACTGTTAAAAGAAGTGTTCTGAAATCACTTTGATGAGTAGTTGTTAGTTATGGTTGTTAAAAGTGGGGTGCGCAACAACACTAATATTCATTAAATAGAACACATAAATGTATTATAAAACAAAACCAACAAACTTAAGTAATCCAAAAAAGCAAATGAATAACTAGGGTATCGAAATATACCAAGTAGCAACTAACAAACATAACTTGGAAATCTAATTTTCATTGCCAATAAAAAACTAATAAACCATAATTAGGAAATTCATATATGCTAAGTAGCAAACTAATAAATCGTTGGCTTCATGGGAGTTCTTGGAATGTAAGTGGTTCATATTCTAGTTTTTGATTTTCTGCTTGTAATAGGGTAATTAAGTATCTCGTTTTTCGTATCTCCTATTTTACTTACGTAATCCAAAAAGGCAAATGAATAACTGGGGTATTCAAATATACCAAATAGCAACTAACAAACATAACTTGGAAATCTAATTCTCATTGTCAATTAAAAACTAATAAACCATCACTAGGAAATTTAGAGATGCCAAGTAGCAAACTAATAAACTATTGGTTTCATGGGAGTTCTTGGAATGTATATGGTTCATATTTTAGTTTTTGACTTTTTGCTTACAATAGGGTAATTAAGTATCTCGTTTCACATATTTCCTATTTTACTATTATTAGGAAGCTTATACTTTTCGTAATTATATTGTATAATAGTATTATATAATTGATTTAGCTATTATTCTATAATAATGGTGTTTTTTGATATATTTTCAAATGCGATGGAATTGTGTTTAGTCGTATTTAAGGGCATGCGATGAAGATACAATGGGATTCCTGGTCACATAAATTTCACATGTCGCATTGTAACACCCCAGCTGAGCGGGTATTGAAGAGACGCCTAACCCAATAGCGGTAACGGTTGCACCAATGGCTTAGTCCCACATCGCTTAAGATCATCCCAGGTGTACGGTCCTTCAGTTAAGATTTCACTCTACATGTCACCGAGGCCTTTTCTTAGGAATAAAAATCCCACACTGCACGAAATCCGCAATGGTTAAGTGGGGACAATATCGGTATGCGTAGAGTAGGGTCATGACACGCATATGCGATCGCATCTGACCACTTTGCTTCTGAGAAACTAATAGCCTGATGACCATTTGCATACATTTTCCCATGAATAGTATGCTCCATGTGCTTTTACTAATGTTTTCAAGAGGATTCTTGATGAGAATGCTAGTAGTAAAATCTTCTTTAGAGGTAAGTAACAACTAGCTTTTTTGTTTTTTCTTTTAGTATTCAGGTTCTTTGACTTCCCTTGTAATCTGGTGAAAGGAGAGTTGTCCCCACCCTGTACATAATTCTTTATCTTTCATCAAAGCTCACCTTCCAAAAATAAATTGGAGGTACCAAACCACAACAGACCTTTGTGTTTTTCAGCTCATGGGTCAATAATATAACTGAAAATGTCTGGTAGGTCCTATCGGATATCAAATACACATTTTTCTTTAATATTTGTGCAATACACCATGCAAGTTCAAAAATAATTGATGCCATTGTTCCCGCATCAATAGTTGACGAAAGAACTGAGCCAATACCTAAAGTAAATCTTTCGATCCCTACATGCCCGAGGGTCTATTGCAAAACCTACCAAAACTTAAAAGAGAGTCAAGAAAATTTAACTCAACCCATGGGGGTATCTCCAAATAAATTTAATTAATACAGTAGCCAATAGCTTTACTGCTCAATTTGAAATGAAGCAAAAATATTCATTTCATGAACATCAATTATATATGTCAATGCAAAAATATTCATTTCATGAACATCAATTATATATGTCAATTTTACCATTGTACTTTGCTTTATTTCCTTTTTATATCAGTTTAGGATCTTTTGTGTGCCAAAACAATTAAAGGTTTGGTTCTGATTTACACGTTTTCCCGATGCACATGAAATGATAGACGCAAGAATGATTGTACTAGGAGGGATCTTGACATTGTGATGTTGGCCATAATATCATTCTAGTTATAACATATGCTTCTTGAGCCCTCCATATGAGACATCGTTTTTAAGGCAGAAATCCTCCTTGCTTGGTCTAAATTTTTTATAAAAAAATCAACAACCATCATTAATCCATCAAATAGGGGATTTCACTTATTACACAACAACAAATCTTTCAGACGACAATCACAGTCTCATTTGGCCCCAAGCATCTGACATACTGCCGGAATCATAACCATCAACTCTTCCCCAATAGGGCCCACTTCTTCTTACTGAAGATTGGTCGCGGGGTTTATCTCGACGTCTCGATTCGTCGACAACTACATGGACGCCAATGTCGTCCTTTGAAAATGGCCTACTGGATTTAAACAAGTATTTTAGGCTTGGTGTTGAAGAACGAAGAGCACCACTCTTCTTCGTATTCTCTCTCTTTTCTGGTTTTGGATCTACAGGTCTCGAATCTCATATCTTTTTAGTGATTTTCTAGTCCTCCATTTATAGGAGAAGGGCTAAGGAATCCGGGATAAGCAAGACTCTAAATATTAGCCTAGGATCATGCTAGAATCTAGCAGATAATCTTTATCACTTCACCGAGTTCATTCTAATCATCATATACATCTTTATCACTTCACCAGTGATAAAGTTTAGAAGTTGTCTCAAAGATTTGATGGAAAAACCATTTTGAGGTGGGTAATGAGCGTGCAAAGTTATGCTCCTACAATCGCCCCCTCTCGGTAGTTGGTTGAGACATCAAGCGAGTGCCGAGAAAATATTCTACAATTGTAACGAATACTTGCCTCGATCAAAATTGACAGTTTTATCAAAATTATGTTAGACCTCGTAGTCTGAGGTACCCCAATTAAGCATCACCATGTGGCTTAGTAAGTTGATGGGGGTGAACCAAACTTTATTGTTTATAGCATTGGCCCCACTTGTCTTAAATGGAGGAGGTATATAGCTCTGAAATAAATACCACAAGTGGAGGGGGTATAGCTAGGAGTGGATAAGTGTTTTATTTAATTTGTTGTAGTTGCGACTAGGAACATTCTGGGTGTGGAGAAGAGTATACAGGATGCAGCTAGGACTAAACTCCTTCTCAACCACCCCGAGCAAGATCAAAACTTGGGTAGCTATCGTTTCTTGTCCCACGTGCGTGATAAGTGATGTGAAAATAAGCAATCAAAGGGAAACTAACTCATCTTCTTCAAATCGGTTGTTATGAGCGAGAGTAAGTTTTATTGAAGAATCGGTTGTCAGGGTCTCCGGGATTAACTCCGAATTCCGCGAAAACCAATCTTTTTCATTTCTCCACACAACATCTTCCTTTAGTGCTGGAATTTCAATCCTAATGCTGGAAACACGATTAAAGTAGGGGTGTTAAAGCGAAGCTTTCGCGCTCTTCATTGGGATTTATACAAAAACATAACACACTGATAAAACCCCTTCGTTTAATCTTATGGATATCACCATGTTATACCCAAATTGTTTGTGAAGGCTGTCTTTGGCCGAAACAAACTTTTCTGTAACTCGAATGTCGTCAACTCTCGTTGGCCAAAATTAAGTTATGGGTAGAGCAACGAAATTTCGGGTTGAAACTAAACGTGTTCTTTCTGAAATTGGGATAATTTTCTGGCCGAAACGTGGTAGTTCGTGGCTATAAGCAGCCCTCACAGGTTTAAATAGGTGAATAATTTGTGGCCAAAACTGACCACGCTTGTCGTAATTGGGTAGTTGCTGCCTTTGTTATCTGCAGTTGGTCATTTGTTTAGGTCGACTAGGATGAAACTAGCCTTCAATGGGCCAAGTTTGGGTGTGTTTACTGATTTTCTGGCCATCCATATTATCATAGTAATAGGAGTAACAACCTATTTTCTGGCCAAAACTAAGATTATGCAGGACACTTCTTATTATCCGAGTAATCTTGAATACAGGAACGAGAAAAATGTCAAGAGGAATGGGGTTGCTATGTTTGACAATTAGAGAATACAATGCAAGTATTATAGATGTCATAATACTCATCATGGCCCCTTTTGTGTGCAGGCTTTGCTTATTCCATTGATAGAGAACTCGGTATGGAGGCAGTGAGTGACCAAGAGTCATCATTTAGAGGCACATAGTAGGAAGGAGAGGTTTTGCCAAAGATAGTTACAGTGAGGACTCTTAGGGGATCGAGTATCGGTCAGAGAGATACTGGCAGTCCAAAAAGGTGTCTAGGGATATCCAAATCTCCTTATATGAAACATATGACATCCCTCACACCATTCATATGGAGTTTCTAGATGACATAGAGGTGGAAATTCATCATAGATTTCTTGACCTAGCCCCAGACGAGACTGTGATTTACCTTGGGCCAGTTGCTGGTAGGAATGAAGCTTCCTTTATCTGATTTGGCAAAGAAGATTTTCAATTCTATCTGGAGATCACCCCAAATGAATGGTAACTTCTACCACATAGTTGGATATGCTAACCGGGTAAACTCACGCGTTTACCCTGTAAGCTACGCATAGGAGTTAGACAGATTTTGGATTCTTTCCTTGTCCATAACTCTCCTACGAACCAATACAGTAGACCGAGAGAGTGACCCTTGTGGTGCAACCTACGTCGTAGGAACCCCAATATTGCCTCTTTTCTAAAGTTACCCACTAGTGGGAAGGCTTGGAAAAGACATCTTGTTTTGCTTAAGGGTTCTTGGGACATTGATATACACTTCCGTACCTTCAATGATACGAGTAGGTTAATGGTTTACTGACTGCTCGTTCAAACTTATTTTCCATTGTTTAGTTCTTAAGGTTCTTAGAGCTTTGTATAGATTTTTCGGATTTCTTCAGTTATAATCTTTGCAACTCGGGTGAATTATTTTTATTACTACATTTTCTCAAGTGTTCAAGAGAAAAAGGAAAGAATAATGACTATCTAATCAGAGCAAACCATATAAACATATTCATTATCATCAAATTGTAGAGCTTAGTTAAAAACGTGGATTTTTTTATTATCCAAATCGATGTATTTCAGTGGATCATTCAGGGTAGCCGTAATTTTTAATATATGGCATGATCATATGAGTTACAATGTAGCATTAAATTAGTATATACTTATAAAATAACAGTTCAGTGGCTTTGACAAATAATCATTTCCATACAAATATGAATAACTTTTACCTAATAGAATCGACTAAAGCTACAAATAACATAATAGTCTAAAGAGAAAATGTAAAACCAGAAGGTGATAAGCAAAAGAAATTATTTATGAAAAAACTGCATGAAAAGCTAATGTTCACCTTTTCTCAACAAGGTCAGTCTTGTTTCCCACAAGGACAATAATAACATCGCTACCACGTTCAGTACGGACCTCCTCAATCCATTTTATAGTGTTTAAGAAAGTTTGTCGACCTGATTACCAAAAGATGAGGCATAATGTAGTCAGTGGGTCATTCTAAGTCCTATTTGGTACGGACTGAAGCAAGTCCCAAACCAACTCGATCAGTTTTCGAAGAGTTTGAAAAATTAAGGTAGAATTTTAACCCAAAAAATAAACTGTAAGAATAAAAGTATCCGACTCCGATCAGAATGTCATTATATGATATATTTATATGCATAACCAAATCAAATTCCCAAAATACAAAATAAATAAATATAAAATGGAGAAACTCAAGAGAAAACTGCAATATATACTATAGAGCGTCTTAACAAATATTTGGAATTCATATCAGATTGAAATTGGGTGAACACAACTTTAATAAGCGAAAATATTCAGTTAGGTCGGTCTATGAGCGGACGTCACTACATGCATTAAATAGGATGTGCTACTACAAGGTAGAACAGTGACGACCAAGCTAGACCTGCACCAAGTAAATATGGCTTATTACCGGTCCGTGCTATGACATTATTGACTTAGTAGCCCCAAGTTGTCAGTAGTGGGATGCAACTATTCCGTGCTAACCTCCCCAGACACGGAGGGTAGTGAAATGACGAAGCTAGCCTAGGCACATGTGACAATATAATGTACCGGTTCAACTACGGACTCGAATGATCTACAATGATTGTTAAGGCTCTTCATGCCGCAATGACAGGCGACACTACTAGTCAACATAACGTACTTTCAAATTTTAAACTTTCATGTTGAACCATAGTTGAATCAATGAATTGCACATCCAAATAATTCTGAATCAAATTTCTGATTATATCAGATTGAAGGGACAGCCCTAAGTAGAGTGTTACGCGACCAAAACAACTCGAATTTTATAATGACATTAAATAAAATAATCTTGTGAAAGTCGTAGATGATAGTCCGACTTTATGTAATAGTATACTAATTTGGGGTTTTTAATGCAAACCACTCCCCCCCTTCTCTCTTTTCCGAATCACCATTGTTCTCCCTGAATGGTCATCTAAGAGGACTGAAAAAACTACTCTTTTCTCAATAAGTTACCAACTTGCTTCTGACAAATGGGTAAGCATGGAGAAAAGTAAATGCTACTTTGGTTCTGTATCAATGAATGCTCAGGAGGAGAACAATTTGTGAAAGAAGGAACTCTCCCTCTCACCTATCTGGGTGTCCCTCTTATGCAGGGGAGAGCTAAGGCTTGCTACTTAAGACCACATGTTGACAAGATTAGAAGAAGGGCTGCTACTTGAGCTGGTAATCTTTTATCATGTCAAGGAAGGTTAGCGCTGGCTAGATCCGTCCTATATAGTATATACCCAAACACAATATGTCAATTTATAGATGGTCTGCACACATCATCAAAGAATGTGAACAAGTTCTCAGAAATTTCATTTGGAGTGGGAACCCTGACAAGAAGAAACTTGTGACTGTGGCATGGAAGAAAGTCTGCAAAACATTACAAGGAGGGCTGAAAGGTCTTAGAGACAATAATACAGCTCTACTAATGAAGCTTGCATGGGATGTATACAAGGGTGGAAGTCCATGGGCAAAGTTCACGAAGTCAAATATCTTTACATATGCTGAAAACCACATAAGCTACTACAAGAAGTCATCAATATGGGGAGGGGTCAGGAAAGCTATGATACAAATAAAGGAACACATTTATGGGGTTATTGACAATGGCGGAACTGTAAATTGATGAACTGAGCACTGGATTTGTACAGGGCCTCTCAAAAACACAATATAAAACTGGGAACAATATGGTATCACGTGTGTACAAACTAGCGTGGAAGTCACCTATAGATCCTAAAGTTTCTAACTTGCCAGCAGATTGCTCAACAATGCCCTTCTCACTGACTCTGAGTTACAAAGGAGAGGCTGCACTGGGGTGCCAAGATGCTACTTTTGTGGTCAAAACTCTGAAACCACTGGACACATACATTGTACGGGATTGCTCCTTCATCCAGGTTATTTAGCAGTGGGGCTACAACTTGTTTCTTACAGATGGCTCAGGCATTATTATCTTTCAACAGCTAATAAACCTCCATGCAAGTAGCAGCCCCTCTCATAACAGAGCTATGGAGCAGTTTTGCTTAAATGTCTTTTCTGGCACTCCAGGAATGCTATTCTATTTAACAATGGAGCACTTAATATCCACAGTATAAAATGGAAGGTCCTACAGGAGATGAGACACTGCTCTATGCTTACCAACGCCACTATGTTCAACACAATTACTAAGCCCCAGTTACAATTGCCAGATGAGATCAAGATTGCTTGTGATGGAGCCACTCTTGGGAATCCGGGTAAGGGGGCTGTGGTGCTGTGATGTGGAAGAAATACAAATAATATCATAGAGATGCTATCTATGAACCTATCAAACCCTACAGCCTTGTAGCAGAGTGTACAGCTATTATTGAGGGCCTTGCAAGAACTGTTATATTGGGCTACACTAAGGTATGGGTTGTATCAGATTCTTCTTCTGCAGTGCACAGTTTTAACACTAATCAACTGCCTTGGAGACTGCAGACCATGTGGAGAAGATTGAGACTAAGCTTCACTAGAGTCAGAATTACAAATATATGGAGAGAAGTGAACCTTAGTCCTGATGCAGCAGCTAAAAGGGGTAGCAGATTACTCTTAGACATCTATAGAATCGCATGTTCCTTCTCTCAGATGAAGATCTGAATAGGCTACAAATCTACTTTGTGATCCTGAGCAGCTGCAAATGATTGGAGGGCTATGGGGTGCCAACCTAGTTGGGATTTCATAGTCTCTCAAATGATGCATAAGCTTTTCAGGAATAGGTTTTTGATGCATTTTATTTTTTTTATTCTTGTACATTTTTTCACAAAAACTAATAAAAAGTTCTGCTTACTTAGCACAATAAAAAATATAACTTTTTTATCTCTCTCTCTCTCATTGTACTGTCATTAAAAAAAAATTAGGAATTGGGGGTTTCAGGTTTTAAAGTTTTGGGGTTTTAAAAGTTGGAGCATTAGTGGCATGAGGCCTTGAACTTTGGTGGAAAAAGTATGGGGAAGGGTGTTAAATGTTTGTTATGTTGTGGGTAGGGTATTTGTTATGCTACGGGTAGGATTTATTGATCATTAGTTATGATATGGGTAGGATATGCTGGTCATGCTTTAGGGCTTGTTGGTTATGCTCTATGCGGAGAATAATATTGTATGTTATCAAAAATGTTATCATGTATCATTAGGGTTATAATATGCAATGTAATGCTATATGTAAGGAACAATGTTGTATCATATATGTCACAACGTTGTTAACCTTGGTTATGTTGTATTTTGCAATGATGCATGTTATAATGCTTCATATGTTATAATGTTTTTTGTTGTTTTCTTTGTGTATATTGCCACAGGAATTACATGAGAAATATCATAATTCCTTTTGGGTCGTGGTTGCAAGACCTTGAGAGGTGATAGGTTATACACACGACTCGCATGTAGAAGGTAGAGATTACATATTTAATAGAGTGGTTGGTGATGCATTTTGCTACATTGGATTGTTGAAGTCTGTGTTTGAATCATTGCCTCAGTTGAACCAGACAATTCCACCTGCTCTATTAAATGTTTATACATTACATGGCAGTAAACATTTTCATGTCGAAACTGATGAGGACTTGTACAGGATGTGGAAGTTAAGTGATGTTGAAAAGGTTAGGGACATCCAGTTTTATGTCACTATAGTTGAAGAGGCTGAAGAGTTTGCGCAACCCAATCCTGTGTTAAGCTCCGGAGTTTTAGGTGAATCAAGTCAAAAATCAGAACAAACACCAAAAAAGACAACCACTAAGCCAAAGAAGAAACCAGCTACTGGACCAGCAAAGACTATAGGAAAGAGAAAATAAAAGACTCCATCGGGGGGAGCTCCTAAAACCAAAAAAGTAAAACCATCTGAGTTGCCAGAAGAGACACTAGGTGAGTTACCATTTGCATATTTTAGTGATGATGACAATATGGTGAATGTGGATGAAGATGATGATGGGAATAGTGGTGGTGGTGGTGATGACACTTCGGGTGTTGGAGTTTTTGGAATTAATGAATTTGGTAATGATACTGCTTATGGGGAGGCTGCTTATGGAAGTAAGAACACAAATGAGTTGGTTGATGATTGGATGAAACCAGGTAGACCCAGACAAACTAGATGCAGAGAAACTTTACTATAGTACCCACACATCACATGATGGTGTATGGTCCCACTCACGCCGATGTTGATAGATGTGATGCTGAGTTTAGGAATTTTGCTAAGGAGACTGATAACATATTTGTTGAGGAGGAAGATGAAGGGCAGAGGATAAATCCTCAACCTACATATGGAGATATAATATTGGGATGGAGTGCACCAATGCATGAGTGCAGGGTATTAGATTATGGTCAATTGTAATATGTTCCACTTTCAACAAGTTAAGAATGATGATTACACATTGAGGTACAAGTGCACTGATCCTTCTTGAGAGTGGGTGTTTTATGGAAGAGTGACCAATGAAGTCACACATTCAAGTTGAGGAAAGGCAGTGTCTTGAAACATACTAGCAAAGGGAGGGTTAGTTGTAGCAACAAATTGGCAACTGCTGGTTGGGTTGCCAATCAAGTAAAGCCAGTGATAAGGGTTGTGAGGACAACTACGCCTTATGTAGTGCTAGATTTGATCAAAGGAATATTTGAATTAGATATTTCGTACTACAATGCGAGGAATGTTTAGACAAGAGAATTGTGGTTCCTAAGATGAGGGTTGTATTTTGCGGTCTGAGTTGTGTATGTGCAAATTCTTTTGGCAATTCCTGGGAGTATAGGTGTTGCCAGCAATGATGATCTCTTCAGTGGACTCGGACATGCGTCATGTAAAAGGCAAATATTGATGGATTTATCAGTGGTTGTAGACATATTTTTGGGTTGGATGGATGTTTTCTAAAGGGGAAGTACGGAGACGTATGTCTTTCAGTGGGCTAGATGGTGACAATTGTTTATTTTCGATGGTAGTGTACTTTTGCATGTCTGAGAGTATAGAAACACATGGTAAAAAAAATTGAGATGGTCAAACCCCACTTTTTGTTGCATAGTCAAAATTGGACTTTAATTTAAAAAAGCCAGAAAGCATTAATTGAAGCAGTGAGCGAATTATTCCCAACTTCAAACCCTCGATTTTGCTTCAGACATATGTACAAAAATATGAAAAAATATCACTTGGGGACTTATTTGGAGTTTCTAGAGAGGGGGTGCAAAGAGGTTGACAAAACAGCTTTTCTGAACCGGCTTAAAGTGGACAACCCAAGATATCTTGAGTGATTATTGAGGGAGCCTTGATAGTGTTGGGATAGATTTCGCTAGCGCTAAGTGTGAGCACATTACAAACATGTAAGGGCGCCCCTGCTCCACCAAGACCAAAGGTGAGCAGAACAAGACAAGGAGTTGACACACACAGTAGTAGGCCATTACATAGAACAAACATTGGTGCCCCGCCTGCAATGTCTAATACAATAGGTAGAGGTAAAGGTGCAGGGAGAGGAAAGGTGCAGCTATGAGGACTGGAGAGATGCAGTTACGAGGATTGTTGTCGAGAGAGGGAGAGGGAAAGGAAGAGGGAGAGGGAGAACTGTATCTACGAAGAGTGATGCAGGGAAAGGTGCTATATAGATTTGGTATTAGGAGTGGGATGGGTGTTGGAAGGGCAAGGCAAAGTTTCTAACCTCCAAGGCTGTCTCAAGCTCCAATGCAGTCTCAGATATCGACAATACATTCTCAACCTCCAAGGCGGACACAAACATCCACCCAACATTCTCAAGCTTCAATCCTTACAAGATGACCTTTCAACCTCCAAGCAAAATTTGGAAATTTTGAATGTGTAGTGTTACTTTTTAATGAATGGTAAACATTAAGTGTTTTGTGCCACTATTTGGTGATCACACTTTTGGTTTTTTTTGCAGTGATCAAACTTTTTAATTATATTTTGAACTTTGTGTATGAGATGCAGTTTTTTTCATTAGTGAATGTATGTGTTGAATTGGTACAGTTTTGTCTATAGTAAATTAATGCTTTAGTTTTGTGTATGGTTTAATGTATGGTATAGTTGTATGCATGGTCAGGTTTTGTCTTGAATTGATCTTTGTATAGTCGAGAATTGGTGCAGTTTTGTACATGGTGTAAAGTAGTGGGTGTTGTATGATGCAGGTGCTGCTTTTGTGCATTTGTGAATATAAAGCTGTTGGCGTTGTGCATTTGTGTATACTTGTGTTTGATGCAGGTGTAGATAAAAGTGTGTTGGTGTTGTATGCAAAGGTGTATGTATGTAAAGGGATTGTTGGTGTATAAGGTATAGTATGGTTGCAGGCAGGGGCATAAGTTGGGAGGACCCGGGGTAACTTTGGGCCCAAAAAAACCTTATATAGAAAAATATGAAGTTGCAGAAGACCGGAATAAAATTGATGTTGTGGTTGTGTAGTTAATTTTTGCCTCAGAGGTTCAGTGTTCGATTCTCAGCCCAACCATTTCTTATTGTTTTTAGTATTGAACTTAAAATTTGAGCCAAATATGTAGAATTCGACTAAATTTTTGTTTCAACCCCCCTTCACCCACCCACCCAACCAACCAACAGACGAAGCTCAGAGATTCGCCCTTGGTTACAGGGTCTATATGTATATAAAGGGTTTGTTGGTGTATAAGGTATAAGGTGTTCATACTTGAAGGCACTTTTGATTTAGATTTATTTAGTGCATTTATAACATGGTCATTGAACTGATACTATAAATATTGTGGGCTTTTCTAATCTTAACCATATAATATGTTCAGGATTTCAGATATGGTCCTACTATGTGACTTGTGAGATATTTAGCTATTGTTTGCAAGTTAGCTAGTTTATTTGGATCCCTTGTGGTTATGAGCTTTCTGATATATTGTATATTGTTTTATGCGTTGTTAAGCTTTAGCTTTGTGAGACATTAAGACTTACTTTTGTAACATAACATAACTTAGTGGTTTTGAGCACTAGCTGATGTTGTTTTCATTAGGAGTTTGAAGCTGAACTTATCCACAAAAGCATCTCCTATTGTGGTCTTTGGTGAATCTTATGATGGAATGTCGACTGCCACCTCCTGGTTTAGACATAGATATACACACGTAGATATTCGAGCGTTACATCTTCAGCACTTGTATTGCGATTAGATAACACAACTCCATGGATGAGCTTTTATAAGCATCAGCATCGGCATCTTTGATCGGTATATTACGTTTCAAATACAATGTCTCGGGTTATAGACAATATGAGCATTGGTTATTTAACCTTAGTTATTGATGTATCACGGTTTCCACTCCACATACGTATACCTAGAAAGAGGGCGTCTCTCTCTCTCCACGCCTAAGTAGACGCCACCTTCCATTTATTTTATTTTATTATTTCTAGTTTCAAGGTAATTAAGAACGTGGGAACATGTAGTAACTGTTGGAGAGGGTTCCTGTAAAATAGGAAACAAAGTTGCAGAGGGATTAGGCTTACTTCTATAAAATTCATCCCTAGGGTTGCACGAGGGTAATTGTTATTTTTGGGTTATTCAGTAAATGGATTATTAGGGTTTTACGGTTTAATCAATAAAGAGGGTTTAGAGTCGCTCAATGTTTCTTTGATTTCTCTTATTTACATTATAATTTGGTATCAAGAGCCTAGGTTCTAATCAACCACAACGATCATGGGAAAGAAATCTAGGCGCAAATTATGTAATCGTGTTGAAGAAGAAGAAGAAGACAATGTGGTGGTGGCGGCAAAACCAACGTTGACGAGCCAAGTAGGAGATCTCACAATAGCTTTTCGTTAGTATGCAAGAGATGATGAAGGGGGACTCGCTTTAGTGAAGAATCAACGTGTTAACCATGATTTATGGGGGCGTTTTGTGCAAAATCAACAAACCCTAGAAACATTACCATTAGCAATTGATAACCAAATGGGTTATGGGAGAGGAGTGGTAAGTGGGTTGAAGAGGGATGCATGAAAGGATAACGAATCAACACCGATAGTGGGTTTTGGTCGAGGACGGAGCACTGCGGATGTTGGATTATCGAGGGGAAACCGGAAAATAGGAGATACACCGCCGGATAATATGGGTTTGGGGGAGAAGTCCGCCGTCGACAATCATTTCGAGGATTCCGAGTTGGAGGCAAAAAAGTTGGAAATCGAACAGTTAAACAAGGTTGTGAGGGTGACAACCATAGTAGAGGGGCGCAACAAGCAAGTCACAGTCGAATCTGCGCGTCTCGAGGCAGGGTTGATGCATAACAAAACATGTTCAAACGACACTATCGTGGACGCATTCCTACTGGAATGGGAGGGAAATACATATCCCAATACTTCAGGGCATACCAAAGACGTGGGGTCAAGGAAACTGTCGTGGAGTTGGTCACACAAAATCAGCAGGTTAGGCACACGATTCCCGCGAAATACGCGACAAAAATCGCGCTTACTGCGTATCTCGAAGATATACGAGCCGTTTATGAGGGCGGGACCACAATTAGTGTTGTACTCCCCGGTACACAGCAACAATTGGGTAGTTTAACAATCGGTTTGTATCTCAAGGCAGTAGGGATGAACGGGACGCTGGGAATATAGGAAGTTATGAGTTATGACAGACTCAACACCACAATCCAAGCAAGTAAATGGATCGGGTCCACACCATAACCTGCCAACCCCTCTACCTTTTTTGGCTCTTCTTCACGTACTTCACCAAATAGGAGAGTTTTCACGAGAACTTAAAGGTGTCGATCAATAGCCTTGGCCCGCCGTTCCCCGATGCATCCCTGACCAACAATGATGAACGCTCCGGTAATACAAACATCCAATCAACTAAGGTTTATACGGGAAACAACAAAAACCAATACCATGAGAAAACGGCAAAAAAACCAATGATTCCCGCGAAGACATCACACAAGCTACCAGTTGGGGACCAAGGGTTTCTATCGACACCTCCATTTACTGAGCATACTTACGAATGCAACAATGATTCTCGACGACAACCGGGTATTTACGAATATGTGTCTTCCGAAGATGAGCAGAATCGGGAGCAAGGTAAACATTGGGATGCCAATAGCAAGTATGTTCCTCCAAATAAATTTGGCAGGGGTAGTTCGATTGGTTATGGACAAAGTGGAGATGATTATGGTCACCAGCGTCGATAGTGATACCAAGCAGAGAAAGGTAACGTTACTCAGTTTGATACATTTCTTCGTGCTCTTTCTAGTCATAGTTCTGAGGTCAAGTTGGACATTCCCGAATTTGATGGAAAACTTGATCCCGACATATTTCTCGATTGGATTAATCGAATTGAGAAAATATTCACCTATCGTAAATTGGAAGACCCAAGACAAGTTCAGCTTGTGGAAACAAAGTTGGAAGGGTACTCTCTACATTGGTGGGATGATGTGCAGAAAGATAGGTAAGAGAGAAGTTTACACATAATTACGGATTGGGGAAGAATGGTTCAGGAACTGCGGGCACACTTTACTCCTCCTAACTATGAAGAGGAAAGTTTCATCAAATTGTATAATCACAAACAGGGTAAGTTATCGGTGGAAGAGTACACTGATCAATTATATTTGTTGTCATCCCGAATGAGTCTGTAAAAATCCAATCAGATAAGGGTTGGCAGATTTAGGTTGGGTCTCTCAAGGAGTATTCAAGCCGAGTTAGCTATGTACAGCACAACTAAAGTATTTAAGATAGCTGACCTCGCGAAGAAAGCAGACGAAGTGTTGAAGAAGAGGGCAAGACGAAGTGTTGAAGAAGAGGGCAGGAACTAAACCAGCAGCAGCGAAGCCATTCACACCTTACTCGTCATCTACGCGTCCACCTATTACCTCGAGTACAGGGGGAGATGGACCGACTTGTTTCGAATGCGGTAAAGTGAGTCACGTGCGCAGGGATTGCCTGGTTGCAAAGAAGAATGTGACATTGTTTATTGATCACATTCGAGAACATTTGGTTACAACAGCAGATTTATTTGGGTGATGAAGATCAGGAATCTGCAGTAGAAGTCAAATTGGAGAAAGTGTTGGCAAATCCTTCGCGTGGGGCACCTTTTCTTTGAAATTCGTTGAACGATTGATACGTGTAGGGGGTTGATGTATAACGGTTTCCACTCCGTATACGTATACCTAGAAAGAGAACATCTCTCTCTCTTCACCCCTAAGTCGACGCCCCCCTCTATTTATTTCATTTTATTATTTCTAGTTTCACCGTAATTAGGAACATGGGAACGTGTAGTAATTGTTGGAGAGGGTTCCTGTAAAATAGGAAGCCAATTTGTAGAAGGATTAGGGTTTTGCTTCTATAAAAGCCATCCCTAGGGTTGCATGAAGGTAGTTGTTATTTTTGGGTTATTCAGTTATTAGGGGTTTTACAGTTTAACCAATAAAGAGGGTTTAGAGTCACTCAATGGCAGAAATTTGGACAGATAGCAACTTGAGAAAGTCTAAGGTCAAATAACTTAGAAATTAACCACCTCCAATTAGCAACTTAAAGAGAGAGAACGTAGAGATGAAGGTTTAAAATGAAGCTAAAGAGAGAAGATTTGTTGAGGTTGGAGAGAGAGAGAGAGGTGAAGACCTCCAACAACTTCAAAGATCAAACAAATCTGAGTGTCACAAGTTTGATTCAAATCCCTATGTATTTTTTATGTGAAGTGTAAGTGGAACCCGTAACCAGAGGAGAAAAGTAGGCAGTTCATACCAAAAAGTATAGTGAACTCAAGTCAAACAGGGTTGACTCGAGGTCAGTCGGGTTTTGAGGGATAAAATCTAATAAATTGCAAATCTGGGGGTAAGTGCGATATTACCCTAAATAATGGGGAGTACTAAATAAACATTATTAATTTTACTTGGTGTTCATCATTCTATAAAAACTTAATATTCATGCACAATAGGCGACCAACGCAATTGAACTCCCAATGCTGAATAGATAACAGTAAGAAACTGCTTACTAGCAACATCAAAAACAATAACCGCAACAGAGGAGTCCCTGATGTAGCTTGGAATGAGACTCCTAAACCTTTCTTGTCCAGCCGTGTCCCTGAAACCAATATAAAAACATCTAAGATACTTTTCCAACAACAAAAAATTTCCGCAAAGAAATGCATTATATACGTGGCCAAACAACTACACAGAATATAACCATATGAGAAATCAAATCTATAGAGACATCCTCACGAACAACAACTACACATAATATAACCATATGAGGAATCAAATTTATAGAGACATCCTCACACGGCAATAGCCTTCAATGCTCAGCGAGATGTGTATTGATAGCCACCAGCACATGACCTGATGCTCCACACACAACTCAAACTGCACTAAATGACCTCTGTGTGAGAAATGTTGTATATATAGATGCTAATAAAATTGCTAAACGTCTCTTTGACTACAAACCATGTATCAATAAATGTAAAGACATAGTTTTGAAATACTTCAGAATATTTTAATTGGGTATGCATGATAAGGGTTTTGAGATGAAAAGCCATAAACATAAATGAAAAAATCATGTACCAATATCTATATAATACAAATTAAATAATGTATGATTTGTTAGTAACATGCTGCTCTAAGTATCTTATTGTAATATTTACTTCATGTCTATTCGATTTGGTTATCCCTAATGTCAACTCCTGCAACACTCACATGGGCATGCACTTGACACATTCTCTTTTAGCATTCAAACGAAGATCCCTTGTAAAATACATGAGTAACGATTGTGTCTGTAGTTTTTATGCCTAGCATGTTAGTGTCTAGATGAACAAGAGGAAGATTAAAAAAAAAGGCATGAAATACACATTCACCACCTTCTGGAAAATTTAAATGAAGGAACGTAATTCATTAAGTCATACTAATTTATTAGGATATGATTTAATTAATCATTTTGTATAGAGAAGTTATATAAATTATACTGTACAAAAGTATCTAAGACTTACCAAAGTTGCAGTCTAACAGTTCGATCTTCAAGGTACATTGTTTTAGAAAGAAAATCGATCCCAATTGTCGCCTGTTACGAATGAACTCGGCATAAGTGTACCAACAAGATAATATGAACAAATCATTGCATAAAGTAAGTTTAGCAGAAAGATTCAGCATAACAGAAGGAGTAAAGCTAACATATATGGCTCACGAGCAAGCACAATCCCCCTGATGTGCTAGAATAATATTATCCCAGTGCTAAAAGGCACAAGAGAAGTTAATAGGTCTAGAGAAAACATGAAGCACATACATCCCAAAATTATAATGAAGAGTGCTTTGGAGGCACACAAAAAAAAAACATATGGATGCCACGTGCACAGGGGTGGAAATCTGGAAGAAAAAAGTAGAAATATTTGAAACAAACATATATTTTCAATTAAGATCTGTTGACAGAAGGTTAGAATTTCATTTAACTTTCCTTTAAGTGACAAAGATAAATTTGTTAAAACCTATCAGAGTGATTGTGAAGCGGGAGAAGAGATTAAAGAAAGTGGGAGAAGAGGTTTGGATAGAAAACAAGGACATCCCAGAATGTTTCTTCTAAAGATTGATTTGAAGAAAGCCTTTGACTCTCTCAACTGATTTCACATCCTTACCATGTTGATGCACATCAATTTACCTCAAAGATTCATAGACTAGATCAAAGTATGCATTTGCAATCCTTCTTTCTAAATAGATATTAATGGGACTACAACAAGCTTATCCACAATTTCCAAAGGAATCAGGCAGGGAGACCCCCTCTCCCCCTACCTCTTTGTTATAGCTATGGAAGCACTTTCTGTTAGATTGAATGAAGCAGTTGAACAAGGCAGAATCAAACAAATCCCCAGTTGCACAAATATACAAGTCTCCCATCTGATCTTTGCATATGATTACCCATGTGTCTCACTGCAAAATAAAAAAATACACCTGATAATATTCAATTGATTCTGAAGGAGTTTTCTGACTGGTCAGGCCTCAACATCAACCCTCAAAAAGTTCTATCTACTTCTCCAAATCGACAGAATTAGACCTGCAACACTACATTAGTACCAAACTAAGCTTAACCATATCTTCTCTACCAGTTAAATATTTGGAAATGCCCCTTATAAATGCTAGATTAACAGCTAAAGATTGTGGTCATATATTACAAAAAAAATCCAGGAAAAAATCTCTAGCTGGAAGCACAGAACATTATCATATGCTGGGAGAGTACACCTTGCGAATGCAATGCTTTCAAACTTCACTCTATATTGGTCAGCTTGTATTGTGAACCCTATGGAAGTCATTGACAAAATTGAGAGTCTCTTACGAACCTTTCTATGGTCTGGACCTGATTTGAATAAAAGACGTGTAATGTGAAGAAATTTGCTTCCCAAAGAAGGAGGTCTAGAATTCAGAGCCATCAAAGATATCAATAAACCTTCTATCATGAAAACATTTGGAAATTAGTTCAAGGAAAGAATACCTGCTGGACTACCTGGATACATAAAAATCTTATCAAAGGGAAATCTTTTTGGCCTATGGGAGTAAGTAGTAACTCATGACTGTTCATGGGCATTCAAATCCATGCTAAAAGCCAGACATGAAGCTCTTCCACATTTTGGCATTATTATTGGCAATGGAGAAAGAACTCCATCAAAATATTCTTGGCTTCAAGGTGGTGTCTTAGAAGAAAAGAAAAAAAACATGGTCATAGATTCAGAATTGTTACTGGCCCCAATAAAAATCCAAAGTAAGCTCTCTTATCTCTATTAAGCAGTGGCATCCCTTAACAACAAGATTTCCAGAAATCAACAAAATAATGGAAGAAGTTTGTTCTTTGCCTCCTCCATCCATTCAACATGAGGATCTTGTGATACGGAAACCAAAAGCTGATGGTAAATTATGTATTAAATATGACTGGGCTATAAATTAGAGATCGTAAATCTACAGTGGATTGGTTCAAGATAGTATGGGCCCCAGAAAATCTACCAAGGAATTATTTTATTAATTGGATGGTAATCAATGACAGACTATATGCACGGGATTTTCTGGCTAAGATAGGAAAGATTACTAATCCTAAATGCCACCTTTGTGATGCTAATGGGAAGAACAGAAACCACTTATTCTTTAGATGCCCTTCCTCAAAGAAGGTACAGAAGTCTATTTTAAATCTGTTCTTTTTTAATAGAAACCCGCAAGATTGGGATGGTGAACTCTCTTGGATTATTCAAAAGGCATCTTTCTCTATTACCAAGGCTAAACTATTAAGAATAGTCTTCACATCTACTATATATCATTTATGGATGGAGAGAAACCTTAGAATATTTCAATCCAAGAATAGATGTACTTCTCTGATTGTCAAGATTATACCGGAAAAAATCAGACGCAGAGCCCAATTCTCATCCATCAAATTCATATATTCCCCCAATGCAAGAGATGTATTACTAAATCTTAACAGATAATCAGGTGGCCTAGCAACACAGAAATGATAGCCAATGGATACTAAACTGTTATGGAGGTTTAACAGATAATCAAGCTTCAGTAAGTGCTATCATCAGAGATACATACAGATGGAAGACCTTTGCTTGCTTACAACTCTCCACTAGAGAAGAATGATATTGGAAAAGTTGAATTACAGGCTATACTATATGGTCTAAGAATTGCAAAAGAGTCCCTGTTGAACAGTATTATAATCATTTCATATTCCTATATGCATTTGAAGTCCTCAATTCCAAGATCTCTCCACCATGGAAAGGGATTTACTGACTTCTTAACTTCACACTACCCCGTAATTTCATATAGTGTATATTTTATTTTCCCCTTTTCTCCCGAAGGCACTCCAAACAATTATTAAAGGAGATGCCAAAGGTTGCAAATATCCCAGAATGTAACTTGATTTTCTTTTAATATATCGGTAGGGGTCTATGACTAACCTCAGCTTTACTCTAAAAATAAAAGGTAAATCATTTTGCAATTATGTGGTGTTTATGAAGCAACCATAAAAATAATATCTTCACAGGGAAGAAAACAACAAGTACATGGTTCTCCTACATATCCTTCTTTGCTAGAAGTAGATTTTGTAGCTAGACAAAAGAGTATGATCCGTGAGAGAAAGTAGACAATTTTTATTTTTTTTATTTTTTTTTGCTTTTCTTTACCACTTTATGGAACTACATTCTTTTGGGCCTCGGCGATCATTCTTTTTCTTTCAACTGAGAGCGACTAGGGCAAAACCTTGCCATTCTTTTGGACTTAACAACAATAAATTCCTAAACTACGCAAATTACTATATGAATTAACCTAGATTAGGAGATCAAAATTCGACTTAAATTTGCTACAAAGACATAGTGTTAGTTGTTGATCTAATTTATACATACCTGATAGGTGTTGTCGAATTTATCATACATGAAACGAGTAATAATGCTTGTTTTTCCAACAGATTGATCTCCCAAGAACACGAGTTTGTATTTAGCAAGAGCAGAAACTGGTGCCATCTTTAACAGTAATTATAAACTAGATGTGAGAGAGATGAGACTGTGAATTTCGCCGTAGGATTAGAGGAGAAGATGGTGCGATTAGTGATCTCTATGGCTTCTATGATCTGCTGTATCTTTCAAGAAGGGGTCGTCGAAATATGGTTGACGAGTCGTTGTATTCGTTTTTTTGCGTGGAACCTTGTGAGACCATCTTCAGCAGTGCCTCCAGCTGAGGTTTGCCCCATGTCCATGGGTCATATTGTTAAATCTTATATCAATTCAAAATTTAGGCATTAATGAACTTGAGGACAACTATTTATAGAAGTGGAGTCCCTATGATGAGATAACTACTATACACAATCAAAATCTAAACTAACTTTAAATGTTTCTTAAATCAAGTCTTATTTTGTAGGTCCAAATGCATTAAAGAGTTGCCCGACCAAACATCTCTGCTTGCCGTTGCAGCAGACCCGCTACCGCGGGTTGAGTTTACTGAATTGCTGACTTACATCCTCTAATGTCGTGTCTCCTCGAGATGTCATATATAAGTTTAAATTCTTTAGCGATTTCCCAAAGGAGGTGAGTCTACTTAAGTGTTATCTCCCTAGTTTGGTACAGTTTCGGCTTATTGTCCCCAAGAATGCTAAATTGCATGATTTACGCTCATTTAAACTCAAATGCACTCCAACAATATGAAACACCAAGAAAATCAAGATTTAAGGGACTCAATGGAAGCAAAAGCACAAATAAAGTAGGTCTAAATAGACACAATAATATGTTTATTCAACTCTTAGAAGCTACGAGGCAAGTACCTTCCTATGTTAAATTCCTTAATGATGTGTGCACTCTCAAAAGTGAGCTAAACGTGTATAATAAAGTATTCCTCACAAAAATACTAATACATCAAAGATCTAGGTTGTTTTATCGTTACATATACAATAGGGGAACATGGAATAAATAAAACCCTATTAGACATTCGAGCAAGTGTAAATGTCCTTCTATACTCTATGCACTGACAATTGGGATTGGGAGATTCAAAACCAACCAAACTGACTATTCAAAGGCCGATAGGTCAGTCAGGCATCCAAGGTGTCACGACCCAGCTCGGGGGCGACACTACAGTTCCCGGAGGACAACGGAATATGAGGTCGTGAGGCGTACATGCATGTGCAGTTGACATGCACAAGCCTTATTCAATGGGCACGACGGCTTCAGTGGAATATACTCACGGATGTTAGAGCGACATCTGAATAATCTTGGATACTCGTGAGGGGTTGTCGAATATGTATTCAGAATATGCGGCAACGCTGAAGGTTCCATTAATAATACTTACAGCGTAATGACTCGTGACTGGGCACGAGGTACGAATAGCACACCTGTAATGTCAATATATTCCACAGGCAGCGTGGCGCGTAGTGAAGAGCCGTGACACAAGGGGAATACTCATGGACGCCTTCATCAGAGTAAATGAACGTCTCTAATGTCCTATTTGTGTACTCCAGGTCCGATCACTTGCAAAACAGAACAAATTTGTTAGAAAGCTCCCAATTTTAACATCATAATTAATCAGAGGTGACGTTGTTCACACCGCTCATTTCCGTTTCCTTCCACTCCAAGAAAATTTCCAACCTCCTCAAATCTTCTCTAAACCATATCTCTATATGCGCACCTTCTCATAGTTGAATCACTCTACACTCAAGATCTTCAGATTTCACCAAGGTAAGCTTAATCTATCGCCCATTGATATCGATAACATTGAAATCAACTCTTTTCATAACGTTTAAATCGGTTATCTTACCGATCTATGGGTCTGCCCTTAACAAATCAAAGGTTGAAACACTGACTTGGATTTGTTTTGCAGTGAAGAAAGTGTGATTGAGTGATCAGCGAAATGGGTTCTTTCGATATGGATGACAGGAAAAGTAAGTGATAATTACTATTGTAGATTACTGCATTTGTAGTCTATATGTAGAGTTACTTAAAACTATGTAGTAGTTTATCGAGTAATTTAAGTGGCCTTACACTCCCAAGATTTGAATAAGATCTTGTTTAGTTGTAAATGCCGCTAACTCTGCAAGAAACTTGAAAGGGCTGTCGGAATTGTCTCTCTATGGAGTGTTAGGTGTAATGTCGAATATGACTAGAGATGAACGATTGTAGAAATAAATTGCTAGTTTTCTTCTCTCTAAGATGGCTACACTAGTTTACAGTATTTATTTTTTCTATTACTTGTGGTTTGTAGTATTAGGATTTTGTGAAGCAGTAGAATCCAAGTGCAATTACCACTTTGGATATAATATTTGGGACCGAAACTAACTAATGGTTGAAGGACTTAAGTAGTACCACTTGCCGAATCTGGTTGACCTCCAAGACATCATGATAACATCGTAAGGCCCAATGCTGTATATGGCCCAGCTTCTCACGTACATGAAGTTCATCTATTCTATTAAGAATACCTTTTTTGCGTGGAATCCTCCGTGTACAATATCTTCACGTTGGTCGGAGAATAGCCTCATTTTTTAATATGGCTTCTTTTATACTTCTGCTATCTTAGCGTCTCTAACTTGCAAACATAATAATTTTTTTTTGCCTAGACTTACCTCTTTTTTTATGGAGAAGGGAAGCTGGCATTAGGCTAGACCCCGACCAGATTTCATCAATACTGCAAAAAATGTACAACTATGAAATGATCCCTATAGAATTATAATTACAAATGTTAGCTAAGACTAGAGAGAAAGAACAAGGGAAGGATATACAAGGATTTAAGCAGATAAGAACTAGCTCTCTAACTGCTCTATTGGAAGATTTCGGCCTTAGTTTAAAGTTGCATTTCTCCATATTCGTTTTCTCTCTGTCTATCATTCTGTAGAGCTTCAGTTGTCTCCAATCAGAGCACCAATTAGAATTCATCATATGAGTGACCAACTGAGACTCTGTAAAGATAATAAGCTCCTTCCATTCCAGCTCAGATGCCATTTCCAACCCTCCTGTGATGCTTTGTGAGTTCTGCTGCTTGTTTGTGAACGCTGTAGCTGGAATACCATTAGGCAATGATAGGAGTTAGTTTCTATTGCTAGCTGTATCAAGAACTAAAAGAGGTTTTAGTACCCGCCTTCCACTATTATGGATTCAAAGAGGTTTTGCCATATGTTTGATTTTTGATAAGAACATCTTTTGGGGAAGCCTACTGGTTAAAATGTATTTGATTCCTCTCTTTCCACATATTGTATATAGCAGCATTGAATGTAGCTCTCAAAATGTCTTTAATTGCTTTATATTGATTGAAAGTAGAGCATGGAAAATATTGGACCATATATACCAGAGAAATGACACTGAAAATAGAGGTGTGTTCTATTTTCCTCGTTCATGTCACAGAGGGAGCAATATGATTCTGTCAAAACTTCTATTTGAACCAGGAAGTCCCTAGTCTTCATTATGCTATTTGCAGCTAACCACGATGTGAACGAGTATCTAGGCATAATTTTTATTTCAAACCATCTTTCTCCACGGCATTGTTGGATTAGATTGTTTGATGCTTTCCCATGCAGATTTTGTGGTAAAATTTCCATTCCTAGTAGGCATCCAAATGATTTTATTTTCATAGTCAGAGTTTGGAATTTCTTGTTCATACAGTTAGTATTATATGGATGCTGCCTCTGGTTATAGTTGAATTTATCTAGATTGGCCGATTTCCTTGCTGTGAATGGTAAATAAATGTCATTTTGTAAGGTTGTGTAAAGAACTGAGCACCAGATTATTCTCTTGTTTATGGCATTATTAAATAGTTTTTGTTTAGTGCAAACAATTTCGGGTCCAAACCTTTTCTTTTTATGGGGAACCATTTTCATTGAGATCCATAATATGTTCTCCCTTTCCCACTTGTTTGGGCCTTGTTCTTATACCCCGTTTGTTTGGCTTTGTAAGTGGCTTAATAATAATGAACTGATGTCATTTATTAGAAAAAATAACTCATTTCCTGACATACTTTCAAATATATATTCACATATTGTTACTAATTAAATCAAAACTGCTTTAGCTAGTCTATCCTTAGTAGTTAGCCACATGTGATTGGTATGGCAGCCAGACAACTATCTAAGTTATGACAATGTAATATATTAAGGGAAAAAGACATTTTTGTTTTGTTTTGAGAAAGCATAACCAACCTAATTAACATAGTAATCTCTATCACCTTCTTATGAGAAAGTATAACCGACCTAATTATCATAGTAATCCCTATCTTCTTATTACCCCAGATTACGTTTCATCTAACTTTGAATGTGCAATGAAAACAGAGATTGGGATAGGATTAACGGGATTTGGTATATTTTTTTCGGTATTGGGAGTTATGTTCTTTTTTGACAAGGGACTTCTAGCCATGGGAAATGTAAGTAAAGCTTGTTTCTTGAATACTCTGTTGGTTTTTTGATAACACTTGACTGAATTGCCTTTTAACTATTTTCTTCTTCTTCTTCTGATATATAAATTAGATCCTCTTTTTATCTGGAGTGATGCTAACCATTGGACTAAAATCCACCATGCAATTCTTCATGAAACGCCAAAACTACAAGGTGAATTATCTTACCATCGCTGCTGCGGTTTTCACTCTTCCCTCTCACCCATTTTTTATTTAATTTTTCCTTTTCTTTTTCTGAGACAGGGTACCATGGCATTTGGTCTTGGGTTCTTCTTGGTTCTTTTTGGGTGGCCTATCATGGGCATGATACTGGAATCTTATGGATTTATCATGCTTTTCAGGTCCGGACATTTCCTTCAATTCTTTCTTACTAGCATAACTTTCAGTTTATAAAATTTCATATATTGACAATGTTGGCTGGGCAGGGGATTCTGGCCTACTTTGTCAGTTTTTGTGCAAAGGATACCCATAGTTGGGTGGGTGTTTCAGCTGCCATTTGTGACATCGGTAACAATTCTAGGAGCTCTTAACTTTATTTTCAAATTCAATAAGCATAGTTTTTCATGTATGCGTTGGGCAGACTTGCATGTTAACTTTCTTTTGTTAAATGCTTTATTTATGCGGTTTTTGTATGGTACTTTATTTTGTTTATATACATGTATCCTTAGTATTGATAAATACATATATCTATATTATAGTATTATCCATATCATAAAGCTATAAATATGTTTATGCATGAAACGGTATATGAAAGCTATCCAGGACCTTACCAGTTATTTACGTAACTTTGTAACTGAAAAATAACTTATAATGTTGCTGTAATGTAAGAGTATTTGTTAAAGATTTAAAGTCATGAGGTATTACATATGCAATTTCATTCCTGTAAAAATACCAATCATTAAGGAGGGATACTTAACATAATGCATTCTTAACATACATCTGTCGGTATTTCTCAAGTAAAAGTAATAAATGCAAAACCAAGTGGGGAAGTCTAGCTATACATCATTCTCTAATATCCATCTGCAATGCTATAAACCCCCAATATCACTAACTTATGCATTTCCTTTTTCTTTCATTTTGCGCCATATCTTCGTTATCAAAAACCTTTGATTGTGATAGGTCAAGTCGGTGGAAGTCTTGACTTTGCCAAACCCTAGAAGTTAATACTTCAAATTTAACAAAGCCTTCTCATGATTGAATTTGGAATTCTACTGCAAAAATTCATAAGCTTAACCAAACCTAAAGAACTAATAAAACCTAGCATTTTTTTATAGAACACAAGGGGCCCTTGAATTAGAAACCTTAATTTTACTATAAATAGAAAACCGGTTCTCTTTTACTTGTGCATGCAAAATAGAAAGAAATAATCAAAATAAACTCATGATTAGGTTATGATGAGATTCTGCTTTCTAAAGAGTGATAGCAACCCGATATAGGCGGGCTGACGATCCGACACAACAAGTAAAGTGGGATCATTTGACATTTTCTTTAAGGTTCCAGGCAAAATAAAAATAATTTTTATTGTTTTATTTTATTTATTATTATAATATCAGGTCGAGTATCATAAGATACTAGTGAGTAGAAATAGTAGCCCCGGTCCAGACACCAGATTAACAAAGTCATGTCGTGACTGATTTTTTTTCATGATCCACACCTAATAGTTTCTAAACAAAGTTCCAGTTAAATAGATCAGTATTGGAAGCGTGACTCAAATATATCATCAATAATTGATTATGTTTGTGTACACATCATTTATCAAACTCAGGGTTTCCTTATTTTTTGTTTTGCAGTTCTTAGACAGAAATAGGGGTAGACGAGTTCCAGTTTGAGCGTGCCAATCAATTGGAACACAATGAAGAAATGGCAGGTAGGATTGATATTCTTACCATCTGTATGTGGTTTAGTTATATCAATATTTTTATTTTATATCCACCTGTTCGACGGTAGCTTTCGTTTTGTCCAGGTTTTATATTTGGAATTCCTAGATGTATGAAACAAGCAAGTTATAAGTAAAGGAAGAGATCAAAAGAGAACATTTAGAAGAGGAGGTAGGGAAATACAGTAGTGTCTTATTTGAGTACTTCAGTGAGTGAGCTTTGCGGAGGATGTGAATACAGGGGATATAGTTTTGGGAGAGGCTTTATGGTGGGTACTTGGTAGGCATTATTCATACATTCCTCACCTTCAGTTTGTTTTAGCACATTTCTGTTAACAGTTCTTGGGAGAGATGCTCCTTATCTTACTTGGGAGAGGCTTTATGGTTGGTACTTGGTAGGCATTATTCATCCATTCCTCACGTTCAGTTTGTTTTAGCTCATTTCTGTTAACAGTTCTTGGGAGAGATGCTCCTTATCTTACTTAAGGCGCTTTTTATTGCGTCTTGATGCACTTTTTGGCCATTGGGACGATTTGATCAATAGTAGAATCATGGGTGTAGCCGGTAATTTGACTTCCCTGATCGATTTTTGGGTGTGCTACCAAGTCATTTCTCTGGATTTAACTAGAATTCCCATTTTGGGGATATCGGTTATGAAGATTCGTTGATGGATTAGTAGATGAAATGCTGGGGGTCCAGCGACGACGATGACCATTGGGTAGAATGTATAACAACTTGCCTTTTATAAGTGCCGAATGTATAACATCCATTCCTCACCATTGGGTAGAATGGATTAGAAGATATAATTTACCGGTCTCTTGTGGAAACCGTGAAGACTTCAAAATATTGGGGAGATGTTAAAGTTTGGAAATCTTACAGCCCACAGAATATATAGTGGTAATGTTTATATCAGTGAGTTGCAAACCAAAACTATGTTTTGATGCCTGGCCAACAAAGCCAGAGAGGAGATTCATTTGGAGGTAAGCTTTTCTTGATCATGAGATACATATCGACCGCTCCATGCACTTCTCTAGCCTTTTTTTCCTTTGAAGTTAGAGGTTGCTCATTGTAGCTCGTGGTCCCCGTCACCAGCAGCTCTGTTGTGTAACCTAAGTATGTAGCTCTCTTCAAATCTGAACAGAGTGTGTGCATTGAAAGAACAGATGATCCTCTTATTCTAATTGGCCTACCTCATGTACAAACATTTCTCCTGAATTCTTAAGGCTTTATGTAAAGCCACCACGTAATAAAACAATGCTTAGGAAGGCCCCCAAAGAACGAGACAAGTCTACTGCAGTCCACTTGCTCATTTTCATGCCTGATAGCATTATAGGTAGCTGTCCATGTCATATTCACCAGTGGTTGAAGCTGACCATGCAATTTCATTCTCTTGGCCATGGTTGATATTAACATCTACAAGGGGCCTTGTAATGTCAGTGAAAAAAGCACCACCTTGCATAGGGAATTGCCATTCCCCTTCTCATGAGTTTGCTCACCTGAGTATTTTTGTTCCAATATGAGCTGTATCGTAATTGGCGGGGAGACAACACCAAGGAGATGCCACAGATCCTCCCAAATACCAGTATAATTTCCCTCTCTAATGAGATCAAGAGCAATATCTCTAGCAGAGTAGCTTGTGATGCATAATCGAGTGTCTTCCTCCAACACCAAGAGCAATCTTGCGGGGTATTGATGTGCCAAAAGTTTCAAGGTTTGATGAAGTTATTCTGAACCCAATTAACCTGGATAATATCCTTAGAAGATATGATGGCAAGATGTATCTTATGATAGAAGCATTATTACTGTTTCAATGCCAACCCAACATAAGATTAGTTGTTATTAAAGTCACCTATAATCACCCAAGGGCTAATAGTAGTACTAGAACAATCCACTTAAGAATACCATAGAACTATCCTTTTTTCCTTTTACTCCTAGCATTGCTCCCTTAAAAAAATAGTGAGCACAAACTCCACATCCATACCAATTTTGATAATTGCAGTGTATAATGGTTGAGTCCACGTCATCAGGGTCCCACAGCATCCAAATTCTCCCCAAGTGGGAAGAGTTGTACATGTTGACAAAGCTTTAACCTTTACACACAAAATCAGCCACTCTAACAACAATTTCCTCCTTGACTTTAGCTTCAACCAAGCCTAACACTTTCAACTCGTGTTTCCTAACAAAGTTTCTAGCCTCAGAGACCCCTTATGTTCAAACATCCATACTTCATCAAAAAGATTTTATTTGGTCCCTCACCAGTTGGAACGAAACAACACAGTGCCAATATATTTCTACAAAGAGGGGAATCGTAGAAATCTTAATAGTATGACAGATAACAAGATGAGGTAAAAACTCAGTTACCCGGATAACAGCTTTGGCATTAAACAAATAGGGCTTAAGACTTCAGAGATTTACCTCTGTCAATCTAATTTTCATGGCTATTGAGAGTGTTGTAATACCTAAGCATGTTAGTACAACGAGAAGAAACCAAAGTGCTCATAATGTAGGCCCAGTAGACTAGTACAGTGATTCAGATCTATATTTTGATTGGGTACATCAATTATGTTCCTGGGGACTGGGGTTGAGGGTAAGACCAGCTCCAACCCCTAGGAATAATCACAGTTCTCTTGTCAATTATGTACATCTGAATCACCCACTTTAATCCCTCAAAAAAGGTAGAGTACCAAGAAACAATATCCACTCTGTTAAGGTAGCTAGGATACATTATGTGGTCGTTTGTTTTTTTGGGTCTGAGTGGGTCTAAGTCTGAGTGGGTCTGAGTACTGAGTCTGAGTGCACTTAGAGGTGTTCACTGTCTGAGTGGCTCTGAGTGGATGTCTTGGAGTGTTTGTTTTTTTGGCTAGTTAGATCTGACTAAAATAGACAAATACTAAAATACCCCTCGCAGTTTATAAGCAAACACCCTCACCTATTCATCACCAATACCACCACCACCGCTCTGTCACCAACGCCAACATCACATTCATACCAAACACAAATACAATAGAAAATAACCTATATATATACCAAACACAAATACATAGAAAAATAACCTATATATATAGTAAATACAAATACATGGGAAAAAACCTATATATATAACAAACACAAATATATAGGAAAAAACCTGTATATATAACAAACACAAATATATAGGAAAACACCTTAAGCTTTGGACATAACAGATGCACATTATGCTTTGGACATAACAGATGCACCTGGAAAAATAATGGACATAACAGCTATCCACTCATGCACCTTATGCTTTGGACATAACAACACATAACAGCAAAACAGATGGACATACACAAACCTGTAGATGGACAACATTCTAGGCAGATGCACCTATACAGTTCTGCACATAACAACATTCTAGACAAATCAAGTAAAGAGTGGAAAAATAATGGATATAACAACATAAGATTTTGTAAAAACAAAACAGCTATCCATAAACAGCAAAACATATGGACATAACAGTTCTGCAAAGGTAGTTAGGCAGTTTCTGTAGATAACAGTTTCTAGAAATAAAATGGAATCATTATCTTAAACCTCATTGCTTAAAATATTATCTAGTTCTCATACCCATGCAGATAACAGTTTCTACAGATAACAAATAACAGGTTTAACCCATGCACATACGCCAACATCAACCTAAAATGGCTTCAAGGAAACCAACACGCTGCTCTGGATCAAGCCCTAGAAACATCATTCTATAAATGCGCTCATTGGATCCTCCCAAGAACTTCAAACTCTTGAAAAATAATGCATTATCTATCTCATATGAACTGACCATATCCTTTAATACCCTCAGAACTTCAGAAGAATGATCGTCACTGCTTTGAGAAGTAGAACTAGATCCTTGGGCAGTTAATGCAGATATCAGAGATTGGACCAGCTCTGATGATTCCACTGGTTGAACTGCCGTAGCTGGTCTTTTCCTCTTTGATTGAGTTTGCCCACCAACTTGAGACATAGGGGTACGAGAAGTACTACCGGGAGTAGGCTCCCTTCCTGGACTGATAGGGACATCATAAGAAGGAATGGCCTCACCTTCCCATGGATAATCAACTCCAGCGTGGGGAACTTGTGTCTCGTCAACGTTCGTATCATCAGGTAGAGGAACATATTCTGTCTGCTGGGTGGAAGGTGGTACACTTGTCATACCTGAAGACCATGCAAAATCCCCAGTGGCAGATAGACCCTCAAACAATTTCTCTAACAAATCTCTATGCTGAAGAGGAGCGGTCTTATACTTCCTCGCCTCAGAATTCACCTGTAAACAAGAGAGTGAATAGATGTTTAAACATAAGTATTTATTGTTATATAATAAAATTATAATGTCATTATTCACATTAACTTACCGCAATGATATTTTCCCAAACCTCGTCAGGCCAATCAAAGGTGCCTGATACAGGATCATATCCATGGCCAGTCCGGTTTATCAACCCTCTCCAAACTTGCCATTGCTTCTTCATATAATCCCATTGATTCTTCAGTTCCTTCTGTTTCAAAACATGAAAATCTTGCATGCTGTTGAGCTCTTCTTTCACTACCTTCCAAGCTATAGTATTTAGAGATGTTCCAGATACTCTATTCAAGTCTATCTGTGCCTGACATTTCAGGATGAAGTGAAGTCTAAATTCTGGATTTTGCTTGAGAAAGCCTGTTGGTTTCTTTGGTGGTATTGACATAATTGCACCTTCAGAACAAATATGATGTTATAAACTGGATATTCAAACTATATATTCAAACTGGATATTCAAAAACTAGATATGCAGAAACTGTTATACTGAAATGGATATGCAGAAACTGCCTAACACATATAGAAATGCCTAACTGTTATAGAAATGGATAACTGTGAAATGGATATGTAGAAACTGTTATACTGAAACTTTTATACTGGATATACTGAAATGTAGAAACTGCCTAACACATAGAAATGCCTATACTAAAATGCAGAAACTGCCTACCACATATAGAAATGCCTAACTGTTATAGAAATGGATAACTGTTACTGAAATGGATATGTAGAAACTGTTATACTGAAACTTAGAAACTGTTATACTGAAACTGAAACTGTTATACTGGATATACTGAAATGTAGAAGCTGTTATACTGAAACTGAAACTGTTATACTGGATATACTGAAACTGTTATACTAAAATGTAGAAACTGTTATACTGGATATGTAGAAACTGTTATACTGAAATGGATATGCAAAAACTGCCTAACTGTTATACTGGATATGCATAAACTGCTATAGAAATGCTTAACTGTGATAGAAATGCCTAACTATTATAGAAATTCTAATGTAGTAATTATGACTATGGATAACAGTCCATTATGGATAACTGTCCATTATGGCTCTTCAGTTCCATTATGGATAACAGCTACCTGTTATGACAATGTTATGACAATGGCAGTACCTAGCAAATTCATGATAAAACCAATATGACAATGGCAGTTCCATTATGGATAACATCTACCTTTATCTGACCAAAAAGCCACCATCCCATGATAAAACTAGTTCAATCCTCTCTCAGTCAACCTAGCAAATTCAGTACTATTCTACTGCTACAGCAACTGCCACATTATTCTTAATATATGCAAACACTAGAAGGGCTCTATGGCATACAAAAAAAAAACAAATAGAGCAAGGAGCAAGGAGCAAGGAGCAAGGAGCAAGGAACAAGGAACAAGGAGGATCTTACATCTATAAATATCATTTCATCCTACCAAGGATTCTTCCTTTAGTAGGTTGCTTACAAGTAACTGTTTTTGGTAACTTTCATCAAAGCCATTTGCTTTAAACATTGAAGGCTTACCTCTTTTTCATAACCCAAGCAGTAAAGGAATCCCCAAGTATACACATTAATTATGTAAAGATATAGGTGACAAACTCTTTCTTATTTTCAGTAATATAATTGGCTTACATGTAATGAAGTTAAGAAAATTCATTCATAGCCCAAAAGATGCTCCAATTTGAATCAAGTTAAAAAAATTCATACATAGCATAAGAAATTATGTTCAACAAAACAGAACTCATACAACTTTTAAAACACACTACTTCTTTAGATTTATCTTTGCTAGGTCTTCTGTGATGGATTGAAGCATTTCTATTTTAGCTTGGGCCACAGCCAACTCTATTTTGTACTTGATCTCCAAATCTTCAATAGTTGTGGAGGTAGTAAAGGTAGGAGTGGCAGAAGTAGCAGGAGTGAAAGTAGATGATTCACCATTTACTTCATCAAACCACTTGAAGAAACCACAACCTCTCTCTTGCTTACTCTTTGAGAGTGGGCAACAGTAAAATCTTTTTTTACTACCAGTTGCAGAACGCAGCTTACATGGACCATATCCACAAGGACAAGGCAAATACTCATCCACCCAACACCAGAACCCACAATCCCTAGGTGTATTCTGAAATATGCAAATATAAAATAAATAACTACTAATAATAGATAATAAAATAGAATATAGAATATAGAAAATAAAATATAGAAAATACCGCGTAAAGGCATTTGCAATATGCCCTATTTGGATTGTCAAAGCTTTGGGAAATTAATGTAACCCCATTCCCACAAATGCAGTTGTAAATCACCATTGAACTAAAATGTCATTAATAAATACCATAACACAAAATACCATAAAAAGAAATGTCATTAATAAATAGATGTTGTCCCAACATAGCAATATATTACAAAATCATAGTTAGAGAGTTATTGTTTACAATAAACTAAATCACTCTACAATAGCGGCATTAGCATTGCTTAGTGCTAGTTGTGATGCAAGCATATCTCTTTGAATTATAGCTGCTGCATGCTCAATTTGCCCAAATAAGATAGCATTAGGTGGCAACTCTTCAGCATGCACTTCTTCTTCATTTCCCTCAACCCAACATTATTACCCTCAAGCTGTTTAAAGAGTTCATCATTTAGAGAAACCCTTCTTAGATAATTGTGAATTGTTATGCATGTAACCACAATGTTTCTTTGTGTGAGGAAGTCATAAGAAGGCATTGATCTGAGAATAGGAAACCTTGCCTTCAGTACACCAAAGCTTCTCTCAATTACATTTCTTAGTTTAGCATGCGCATGGTTAAACAACTCTTGTGGGTTCCTAGGCCTTTGTCCATGCCTATAATCACTCAACCAGTACCTAACACCCCTGTAAGGGGTCATGAAACTTCTTGTTTGTGCATAGGCAGCATCACATAGATAATATTTCTCTGAAACAAGGAAAGTAACATGAGGAGATATACAAAGAGTTATAAGCATAAACAAAAAGAGAATGACCATTACCACGAGTTGGAGGCATGGGGAAGTTGAGGGCTGGCTTGTTCAGTGTCTCGGTCAAAACCCTAGAATCATGGGCAACTCCTTCCCAACCAGCAACAACATACGTAAAATACATGTCAAAATCGTATATGGCCATCACATTTTGGAAGCAACTCCCTCCACCTCTTCCTCTGTAAGGTGTTTGATCCTTTACTGGAATACTTGCAGGAATTAGTGTACCATCTAGTGCTCCTACAGCTCCTCTAAAGACCCCTTCCCTAAGTTTTTTATGATGTTTAATTGGCCTTGGTGGTTCATCAAAGTTAGTAGGCACTATCATCTCTATTGAAAATTTCATCATTGCATCAAGACATTCATGAAAGACTTTATTGGTTGTAGCAGCAGAATGTTGAAATCTGCTGTTTACAGCTCTATTTCTCATGTTGTGTGCAATGATGTGTAAGAATATTGCAAGCTTCTCCTCGACATCTATATGCTTACTATCCTTCAATAGCCCAGTATCTTTGAAGTGGGCAACTAAAGATCTGAAAGAGGCTTGGTCTATCCTCATCATATTATACATTACAGTTCTATGACCTTCTAAGAGTTCCTGTACATATGCCTTGCCAGTGAGAGCAGAAGTACATAGTCTTTGGCGGACCCTCCTATTTCGTTTGACTATCTCGTTGTACAAAATAATAATAGCAAGAATACATAATACCCATTGAACTCGATTCATTGTCCCTAACAATACATAATCAACAAAATAATATCAAATAATCAATTAAATAATATCAAATAATCAACAAAATAGTATCAAATATCAAGCAACTACTAATGCACTATCTATTAACAAATGCACTTCTATATACAAATAGGCTTACAGATGGATACAAAGTATAACAGATGTACTGATATATACAAAGACATAAATGGATGCACTTCTAAATACAAACAGGCTTACAAATGGATAACAGTTAGGCAGTTAGGCTTACAAATGGATGCACTTCTAACAGGCCATACAAACTGGATATACAAGCTGGATATACAAACATTTAGGATATAATCTAATAGCAGGCATACAAACTGGATATACAAATTGTATAAACTGTATAAACTACCTATGTATAATATAATAACAGGCCATAATAACAGTTAGGCAGTTAAAAGATGGATATACAAACTGTTATAAACTGCCTATGGATATAATCTAATAACAGGCCATCAATAACTGGTATTGACATAACTGCACCTTCAGAACAAAATAGACAAATCAGTTAACAAATACAAAAGATTTTGCTGATGGATATAAAGCATAACAGTTGGTCCAATGGTCATAGTCTCTAATGCACAAATAGATATACAAAAGATTCTGCAGATGGATATAAAGCATAACAGATGCACTGAAATATACAAACAGTTAACAAATAACAGATGCACTTCTATATACAAATAGGCTTACAGATGGATACAAAGCATAACAAATGCACTGATATATACAAAAAAATAAATGGATGCACTTCTATATACAAACAGGCTTACAAATGGATAATAGTTAGGCAGTTAGGCCATGATAACACTTCTATGATAACAGTTAGGCAGTTAGGCTTACAAATGGATGCACTTCTATGATAACATTTCTATGATAACAGTTAGGCTTACAAATGGATGTACTTCTATGATAACAGTTAGGCAGTTAGGCCATAATAACAGTTTCTGCAAAAGGCCATGATAACAACATCTATCCATAACAGTTAACAGTTAACAGATAACAGATAACAGATAACAGATGTACTATAGTTCTTTCTTAGTACATCTGCATATACAGTTTCTCAGGTCTACTTCAGATCAGATGAAGCAAGATATTTGTGGTATAGTACATCTGTTACTCTTTGAAAATGATACTCTATGTTGTTATAAACTGCCTATGGATATAATCTAATAACAAGCCATCAAATAACCTGTAAAAACAGGCTATGAGTATTTGCAAAAACTGTTATAAACTGCCTATGCATAAACTGCAGATGGATAGTTGTAATCCATAACAGTTAACACTAGAGTTGATACTATCTATTCCTGTGATGCACTTCTAATAGTTAATATATGGAGAGTTTTAAACAGTTAATAGAACTCTACATAAGTTTTGCTTAGCTGAAATACAAATATCAAATATATAGCATACACACATACCAAGTAACACAGTAGGTATTCTATAATCTGGTTCAGGGATCACAGTTTTTATCTATAGAGGAGCATTTTTCTTCCCAAACTGAAACTGCCAAACACGGAAAAACACATACAAGCTCAGTTGAAACAAAGAAAAAGAAAATATAATATAAACCTAAAATAGATTCAAACACTGTACTAGCTCATCTCTTGGTACTTGCTGTAATGTAAATATACAAAAAAACTAAACCAATTCTGCAGATGGGCAAAACATGGATATTCAAATATTTAAATACAACATATGGTACAGATAATGGACATATTTAAGATGCTGTCATACCAAATACCAGCTACTCTCATAAAATCCATTCTTATGGTCTGGTAATTCAAATATGATGAATAACATATATTCTATTTGGTATTGGCAAGGGAGTTAAGAAGATATGCATAAACAACATGACATCATTATGGATAGCATATATCATTATGGATAAAAGGGATTTGTCAGGGGCATCCTGGCAACTCATGTCTCAGTAAGTTTTATAGCCAATTCAAGCTGAAGTTGCAACAAAATCTGTATGGCATCATTATGGATAACAGTCCCATTATGGATAACAGTTTAGACCCCTAGCTCCTTTATCCAATATACATCTCTCTCTCTCAAACAACATAATTCACCCACAAATCTAAACAAAACAAAACATTTTTTATAAATCTAAACCAAAACCCAACAAACCAAAACCCTTAATCAAACCATACCAGATTTTACAAATCTAAACAGTTTTTGCTAATTTGTTAGATGAAATTAGCAATTACATATAGTGGAATAAAAGGAAAATCAGCATAAGGATTGATAAATTCTAACCATTAAATCATCACATGATAAGGCAATAGATGAAACATCACAAATCAAATCAAAGAAAAGGGTTTATTGTATTGCAACAACTTACCTCTCGATTTCTTTCCAACTTGGGTTTGGTCCAGGTTTTAGGTTTTGTAGTTTCTTTCCTTGTACACCAACTCAATTTCTTTCCAATTACTGGTTCTAGAGAGAGAGAGAGAGAGAGAGAGAGAAAGAGAGAGATTAATCGAGGAGTGGAGGAGCTGTGGGAGAAGTGTTTTTTTTTTTTTTTTTTGTAATTTTGGTTTGTTTTGAGGGCAATTTTTGTAATTTTGATTTGTTTTGAGGGCAATTTAGGCATAAATTTTACACTCAGACTCAGATAGTCTACTCAGCTGGCTTATTTGATCTGAGTGGAGAGAGCCTCAGTCAGATGTTTTAACTAAGTCTGAGTGCAGTCAGTCGAAAAAACAAACGCCACTAAGTGATTTCACTCAGTCTAAATCACTGACTGGACTCGGACTTAGACCTCTGAGTGCAGTCAGTCGAAAAAACAAACGCCACCTATGTTTGTGCTGGGGTGAGGGTAACACCTGCTCAATACCCTTACAGTAAAACATAACTTCCCTAGTACTCAAAACTTTGTACTTACCCCAACACCAACCTGTAGAGCAAGTAGAGTCATGGGGGCTGTTAGGGTTATTTACCAAAGCATTATGGACAAGAGAGCCAGTGTGCTCACCGGATGCACATTTCATGTCTATCTGAATTTTATGTCTCTGTTTACCCTTCTTATTGGTGTGGCATGTAATATATGATCTCTGTGGAATGTTTGCAGGGTTAGTTTCAAGTATCACCTGTTTTGCTAGTATAAGGTCTGATTTTTCTAAGATATTAGGAGGTTTAAGCTTTAGAATCACGACCTTGGTTTGCGAATTGCTATGAAAAGAATGTGACTAGTTCTTAGGACCTTGCGCTCTTGTGAGGCCTCAGCAACTGGGATGTCTCTACTTTGTTAGTTCTTTCCTGAGCAGTATAATTATTTTGTTTTAGCAAGAATACTCAGTATTGTGAATTTCAGAAAGTATCCAGAAATTTCAGCCATCTAGATCACTTATTTCATTTGTGTGAGTTACACTTTAAATTTTGTTGGACTGATGGACTTCTTGTTTATTGTATGCAGTATTAGATAGCATAAGGAGGTAGATGGATTCATGTATGAAAATTAAAGGGTATTACAACAACCTAAGCAAGCAACCATGTCCCTATTGTTGATAATGTCTAACCAAAACCAAGTAAACATTGATTTGGTCTACATTTTGTTATTTTAAACATTTGGAATTAGTGATTGATTGTAATATCTTTTGTATGTGTAAATCGGGAGTTGGTTCTTTGTTTCTTTTCCTTCAATATATCGATCTTTTTCTTTTTATTTTCTTTAGACTTGTTTTGAGCATATTTCATTCCTATTTCTCTTTGGTTGCTGTACACACGTTAAGACTATGGTAGTGAGTATTTTTCTGCATTCCCGACTCGTTATATTGTGATCATCACCAATAGAAGCTGCTTCATTTTTATACGAATCTTGTTCATCAAACAATTGTAGGGAATGTTTTTCACATCACGTGGTTTCTCCATCATTTCCCTCTCTCTCTCTCTCCTCCTCAAGCCACATTTCCTATTCTCTCGCCTCAGTCGTTTGCAGGCACCATCCCGTTGTTTACGTTATTTTATAGTGAACACCTAATATCTATAGAAAGAGGCCTATCGGCATGTCTTTTTTCATAATGTCGTTGTATACCATTAACGACATTTACTGACTTGTCGTTCTCGTTTCCATTACTATGAAAGCTAACTCTTGTGAGAGAGAGAGAGAGAGTTGCAACCAACAATGGCTTTGAGAGCAGCGATACTTGCCCACATTCGAATTCCCGTTCAAACCCTAACCCTAAACAGATCATCTAGATCACAATCATGGAGTCTCTGCAACATCATCAATCGATCGATGTCATCTCATGACGATCATCTCGATAAGCAAGAAGTCGTCGATAGAGTTCTCCGCGTTATCAAAGATTACCCCAAAGTTGATCCTTCCAAGGTCAGTATTACTACTTTCCTTAATCTAAACCCTAATTGTTGTTTACCAATTTCATAAACCCCAATTAGTTGATAATCACACATTCCAGTAATTCCATCCTATCTATGCTCATGGTGATATTGTTTAATTAGATCTGTTTTGCTGTGGTATTAGTTGTTATTTTTAAGAACTTCTTTGGGGTAATTATAGAGTTTTGGTATTGTTTTTTTGGTAAGGGTAAGCGTAAAGAAACAATGGGAGATGTTGGGGTTGATGATCTTGGAAACATTATTGAACTATTACTAGTTTTGTAAGCCATTTTTGTTAAGTATAGTTTTGGCCTTGCTAGAATGTTGCAAGGTTGCAAGCAAATAACAAACTATGAAGTTTTGTTTTTAGGAAACACATGTAATTTCCTATAACAGTAGTTAGCGAGTAACATTAATGCTGGTTGGTAAAATTAGATATGATTTTGTAAGTGATAATATATGATATTTGGTGCCTCTCTATTACAACGGAAACACCGGAATAAGCATTCGAAAAAGAATATATCCAATTATCACCTATCTAGCACAAACCACAATATGAGCACTTAGCAAAAATAGTCATTGTACATAAAAGGGTGTGAAATAAGAATGTTACTGATGCTAACTTTCCACATCATCATAAGAATAGAGTTCCATGGAGTACAAATGGCACTGATGACATGCAGATGACATGCAGTGTGGAGGTCATATACAATAATTTCTATAAGCTATGCATTGTAATGTGAAGAGAACTAAGGCGTTCTATCAGGATGTGGTCGTGTAACTCCTTGTTAGAATGATGAAACTCGAGATTGTATATCATCATCCTTTTCACTCTCATCAATAGTTGGATGAAAATGCACAGTTTCATGAATCAAGCACAAAGGGAGCAACCAGTACATAGCCCTTCAATTCACGTAAGGAAATATGTAAAGGATGAGAATAGTACATAAATGCATATTTATTGGAGATATAACAACATCCTCGTGGCTATCACCTTACTGGTGCTATGCTATAGAAGTTCCTATTTAATGTATTAACTTTGACATTTTTCCTAGCAACAATAGGAGCATTTGTGCCATCGTTGATTCTGTATCATTCCCCTTACTCTTTTATTTTAGCAACGATAGTGTCAACAATAAATTATCTTTATCCTTGTTAGTAAAGATTTGTGTTTATCAATCTTTAGAATTTTCTCTTGGCCTGATTAGCATCATGAAATGTCTTCACCCTTGTACAAAATGTTTGATTACAAAAAAATAAAAAATCAAGTGTCTTGACTCATACTTCGCAAAATTCTCAAGATTTAAAATTTGCAATCCAAATCTATGTAAGAAGGTCCTTAACAATAGCCATTCCAACACAACTGAACAATGTTAAAGTCTAGATCATTACAACGGTATGTAATTGAAATTTTGAAATAACTAAAACAGAAACGGTATATGTTTTAATTTCTGTTTGGAAGGGGTAGCCCATATTCCTAGCAAGTTTAATATGCAGAAAATTTGCCAATGACCCCTGGTTTGTAAAATATTGTTGTTTACCCCTAATTCATATCTCCATATACCAAGACCAAGTTTGACTTGAGTGGACCATCTTCGACCAACCGTATAAACTAAGAAATTTGGCTACCTTAATAAATATGCACAAGAAAATAATGATTAGGTAGCCCTCTTAGTTTATGAATATGCAAAACTATATCAGTCTATGAATATGCAAAACTATATCAGTCTATGAATATGTGTATCTACCTTAATTTGTATGCTCCTTTCATTGAATTAACAAATGCTTCTACGCAATCCTTAATAGTTATTGTGTCTTTTCTTCTATACTTATGTTAGATTTTGTATCATGAAACAATCTCTTCTTGTACAATAGTCAGTTTGTTAGAATAGAAGTAGGTATTGCAATAATGCATTGCTTTATAAAAAAAATAAAAATTTCCAGCATATTTTTCCCTTCAAGCCAATGCACATATTATTCACTTAAAATTTGCAGTGATCAAGTTGTTCAAACCTCAAAAGAAAAGATAGTAACCACAATCAAGCATCTGTACAGCCAGGATTGTTTTTTTTTTTTTTTATCGATCCCAAAGGCTAAATTTTGGGTTTCGAGTGTGAAATCAAAATGTAGTTACAGATCAATACATAGAGTTGTTCTAGAAAAGGTCCATTTGGGATGAAAACATCCCAGTAAATAATTTAAACTAAGTAAATAAATACCAATCAAGAGGACATCGATACCAATTAGATAACTAAGTAAATGAATTAAACTAACCCAATTAAATCTAGTAAATTTAAACATCTAAAAATCAAATGATGGAATCTGATTAGGAAAAATTTGAAATAAATTGAAATTTAAAAAGGTGTAGCGAAAGAGTTTACCTTGAACAGAAATCAGTGGTTGTACTTGAAGACGGAATTAGAAGAAGATGAAGAGTAGAAAATGAGTTCTCGTCAATCCCAGAAATCCATGGCGCTGCAGAGTTGCTTGATCAATGTTACGAACCAGCTGAGAGTTGCGAAATAACTTGTTGCAAATGTAAATTTATCAATTTTTCGGGAAGAGTTATGCGATTGGGAGAAGTGTATTGGGTTCCTATCGGACTCTTCTGGATAGTGGTTCTGCTTTGAAATTTAGACGTTGAAATTGGATTCAAGTTGGATAGTGTAGATTGGGGTGGGAGAGATTGTTGAAGGGTTACCTCTTTTCGCTGACATCTAAATTGGTTTTGGTTTTGACGGAGATGTAAAACCGAGAGAATTTGGGAGCCACACGTCCGCTTCGGGGTGCTTTATGTGAAGGCTTCGCGTATATAATATTAGTATAGATTGGATGGAGAGAGAAAAAGAGGGAGGGAGATAGGGATGGAAGGTGAGGGAGAGAGGATACTTGTTCTTTTACTTTGTTTGTTACAAACACAATAAAATTATGTTACATCCAAATGCAAACTTTCATTTGTGGAGAAAAACTCCCTAGGGTCATTTGCTTCTAAGAGCATCTCGAGCAGTAGAAAAGCGAGTAGAAGAATTACCATACTTTGATGGGGACTGAGCCCTACGGTTACGTATGGGATTTTATTAATTGCTGTTAAAGATGCGTAAGACTTGGGATATAACGGTTAAAGTTAAACCCATGAGGGTACGGCTTAGTCTTTCTCGCTTTGGTTTTCAACTCCTACTTTTACTCTTACATTCTTGGAACAAAATGGCGTTGGAGTGATAGTAGAGTAGGAAAATTGAATTTTCATTGATTAAATCTTCCAGTCTACTCGAGATGCTCTAAAGTCTAAATTTCAATTTTCTCCAGTCCAGCATCTTACAACTTATTTCTGCACATGACCTCAAGGACTATATATACACATAAACTGCTTAGAGAAAAGTTATGTGATGCATATGCTGCTCAATTCGCTCGTGTTTACATTCAGCTACTCGCATTATTACAGGTTACTCCTGATGTCCATTTCATGGATGATTTAGGGCTGGATAGCTTGGACACTGTGGAGATTGTGCTGGCACTTGAAGAGGAGTTTAAGCTGGAGATTCCAGATAAGGAGGCGGATAAGATTGATTCTTGCGGTCTTGCAATTGAGTACATCTCTCACCATCCAATGGCCAGTTAGTTTGAGTGATAGGTTTTACCTCATTCACTCCCGTCCCCTTTTTATCGATAATTACATTTTTCATTGCTTCTGAAAATGATGTCAAATGTCAAAACTGTTTTGAGTTGTATGGTTTACGTTGAAATCACCATCCTGTATGTATTGTCTGGAAATAATTTGAAATTTTATCTAATCGTTACTCTAAATTAATAGACTAGATTAGTTTTCTTTTTTGCTTTTCAAATGATAAAATCATTAAATGTGTGGCTTCTTTTATTTATGTCTATTTTGTTTATCATAATTTTCTGTATTTTGATGAGGTGTGAATTATAAAGCTTGTTTATCATAAAATTGCTATCCCCAAAACACCATCACGGCCACCATCACGGCACCACCATACCCACATATTTGTTCCGAACTCGACGTCAATGTCTAGGTTTTTTCAACGAGATTTTGAAAAGGGATTGGTAGAAGTCACAAAGACCTATGGAGCTTTTTGTGTTAGGACTCGGGAGTAACATTGTGCTAGGTCTACTTCATATACTAATTAATGTTGAAGTGTATTTTGTATACAGTACTGAATAGAAACAGCCAGTTTCTCAACTCGCACATGAAAAATCAAACACCTTTTGGTGAGAGTGCCCTACCTTAAAGAGGCCACACTATTTTTTTTCTTCCTCTAGGACTAATTACCTTTTAGAACCCTTGTTCAAGTAGATACACTTTGTTTTCAAGGTATTTTAGCGTACATGATATCTTAGACATAGGATGAGAAGGCAGGAGGACTTTTATGTACTGGGATAGCTACAGAGCTAAGGACAAGTTACCTCTACTCCCCACCTGAACAATGGAGTGAGGCAGGCATTGCTGTGCCTTTTAAGCCCACTATTGAATTTCCATGGGTGCGGGATACAAAATGAATTCATTTTCCCGGACTCTTAACCATTATCTCCGGTAGAGACATAGGTTTCTCTTTTTGTTGACGAGGAATGTCACATGTTCCAGTGAAGACATTTTTTGTTTTTGAGTTGGAAACTGCATGGGATGGGAATCTATCCCATGGCCTCTTGTTTTTCCAGCTCTAGCCCTAACTTGAAACTTATAAAAGTAAAAATGATCATTCTTTTGTAAGCCACTGATATTGTTGGTCCAGTTTTTCCACTTGAAAAGAAATGGCAGTGTTACATGCATAGTAACGAGCCAGATTACGAATAGATGCCCTCTCTCTGTGCTACTTAATTTCTTTCCTATTATTCTAGGGACAAGGAGTAGAGTAGATAGTTGGAATTGGGCGACTATCAAGGTTCAGATCCATGTAATATGCTTCATTTGGAGGGGTATTGGGGTTTCAGTTACGGGTTTAGATGTGGGCTTATAATCCCCTCTAGGATCACTACCTTTGCTTGTACAACTGCTTTTGGTCAATCTCTTTGCTAGGGTCTGGCTGTGAGTTCATATTATATGTTTATACGATGGAAGACAGTGGCTCATTTGTTGCTCTGGTTTAGTGTTGTATGACAGTGAAGTGGTTTATTGTTGGTCTATACCTATTGCAATAAGGGCAAGCTTCTGAGAGTTTGTTCCCTTTGCTATGATGGATTTTTGGTCAGAACGGAACATCAGAGTGTTCACACTGTTGCTATTTGGTTGGCGAAGAAGTTGAGATTCTCTAAGGATCTTCTTGGAATGGTTTGCAACTGATGGTTGGAGTTAAAAATTGAGACTTTTCGAAGTTGAATAGTTTGTAGCCAGATGGGAGGACATGGTCATTTTTTCAGTTTTCTCTCATGGATGGGCTATTGTCTACTGAAAGATCTCATCATGTGTTAAAGTTTGGAACCTCTAGAAGACTTTAAAGCTAAGCTAACTACTTAGATCTAAAATTTGTTTTTGACATACTTAAGCCCATGCTTGGTTAGATTTACAATGGACGAAAGTCATTTGGTGTACATACATATACCTACAATATAGAGTTTGGAGTTTGGACAGTCCCTTACAATGGTTTGTTAGCATCATGGAATTTTCAGACAAAACCTTAAGGGAGACTTAACAGGTATGTAGACAAACAGTTATTACAGTCTCAAAGTATGTATTGCGATGTTTTCAGAGCCATTTGAGGTATAAGAACACTTAAATAAGTTTAGCTTAATGATTAAAGGTTATGAATTCTGCAGGAATCGGGATAAACTATTTAGCAGGTTGTTGACATGTTGCTACTCCCAAGAATTTTCCAGAGAAACAAAAGAAGGGTTTTCCTCTACTTCTGACCTCTGTAGATTAAATCCGTAGTTGTATTTCTTCATTGTATGTTGTTTGCTTTGGCAACAATAAATACGAGCGTGTTAGTTTTAAAGACAAGGGCATATGCCATGAATGAGCTTGAATTCAACCCGACCAATCCGATCTTAAAGAAAAACTTTTTATACAATTTGTTTTTAAGAAGCTCTCCTTTGCAAGTGGTGGGATAGAGACGAAGACATACATAGGTATCCTTTTAGAAACTTAACCTTAGTTGGCCCGGTTGTTTGGTAATTGCTAATATTGGAAACTCTTACCAATTTGAGTTGAGATAGAGTTCCTATATTGTAGACATTATTGTGCTGGATACGTATGCAGGTATGCATAATTAGGAGTTCTTGTGAGTCATGACTGCTAATATTTCTCTTCGTTGCTAATAAGATGATTTACCTTTGATTGTACTCCAAGCCACTTCTCAACTCTATATAAGGAGCAGTCGTGTATAGAGAGAAAAGAGACACAATAGTATAGGCTAATATCCTCCTCCTCTTTGAAACATCGACCATTGTCTCTTACAATGTTTGGTTGTCTATTGTTTGTATTGCTGAAGTTTTGTTGCTGGTTTTGAGAGATATTTCCAGTACAAGTTAGCACTGTTGCAGTGATTTTGACTTACCTAGTTGGAGGTGGTAGTTGGAGGTGTTTATATTTACGCCTCTATTAAAGGTCATATAACCACTGCAACCGGGCCAACTTATGAAGACGATGTACTCATGGATGTTGAAGAGTATTACTACGTAACATCAATTTAAGGTATGTTTTTTCATTCTTAATTTATAATGCTTTATTTGTGCATTATTGTTACCGCGTTTTATGATCCTTGAATCTCTGATATTTTGACGAATGTTCCGAGCCATACTAGATTACAAACACATACCTTGAATCTCTGGTATCCTTGTATAATTAGAAATTGTTGGATTTTAAACAGAATGTGAGAGTATTTTTGGCTTGGTGTCAAGCAATTTGCTAACCTTTACAGTATTCGAAATTTGTAGCAACAAACTCTCCTTAGCTAATAAAATAATTTAGGATTGATTAATTGTTTTCCAAGCCAATCATAAAGAATCAAGTCTATGAATTTGGAGTGGTCCTATAGAGAGAGGAGAGGCGGCCGAAGTATTGAAACATTTTTAGTTTAAAATTGATCTAGTCATTGCCGTTGTTGTACACAATGGAATTGCCAAGTCTGCATGTCCATTGAAGGTGTTTTTTTATTTTCTCGTTTTTTATTGTTATTATTTTTTTGGCAAGGCAAGCCGGTATTTAGGTATCCATAAACGTAGTCTTCAAAGGTTCCAACCCTTGGGCATAGAAAAATGGGAATGATTGACAATCGGAAAAGCGTGATCATAAATTGGGTGAGTTTAGCCTTAATCAGGATTATTTCGGTTCCAACCCAGTTTTCAAAGGCATCCCATTTCGTCGTAGATTCCGTATGAGTGAAGGTGTGTATCAACGTATTTATGATCAAATTATTTCTTCGAACACCTATTTTGTTCAAAAAGAAAATGCCGCTAAAACGATGGGTTTATTTTCGCACGAAAAAATAACGTATGCACTTCGCATGCTATGTTGTTGTACGAGCGCAGACGCCCAAGACGAATATGTTCGGATTGGGGAGTCTATGAGTAATTTGAGTTTAAAAGAATTTTGCAAAACAATTATAACACAATTCAAGTTCAATACCTTAGATCTCCCGATGAAAACGACACATTATGGTTGTTAGAATTGAATGGATCGCGAGGCTTCCCGGGGATGTTAGGTAGTTTAGATTGTATGCATTGGAAATGGAAGAATTGTTCTACCGGGTAGGCATGATAATATACCGGGTATAAGAAACATCCAACGGTGATTTTAGAAGCGGTTGCATCGCAAAATCTTTGCATATGGCACACATTCTTTAGGGTGCCCGGTTCTAGCAACGATGTAAACTGTTTGCATCAAGGGTGGTTTTTCAGCAACTTGTTTAATGGAGTTGTGTCGCCATGCTATTACAATATAGGCACGGTCCCGCATACTATGAGATATTATTTAGCAGATGAAGTCTATCCAAAATGGTAAATAATTGTTCAAACTATAAAAAATCCGTCGAACGATGCCGAAAGACATTTTGCAAAGATGCAAGAAACATGCCGAAAAGATGTAGAACATGTTTTTGGGGTATTACAAACTAGGTTCGAAATATTGGCACACGATGCACGATTTTGGAAGCTTAGTGATATATGAAATATTATGTACGCATCCATAATCATGCACAACATGATCGTCGAAAATGAATGTCATACTTACATTCGACAAGTGGATATTGATCCCAAGTTTAGAAAATCTGTGGATACTTGGAATGAGACATTACATCCAATACACACTCTCAACACTATGACACAGTACATCGTGAAGATTCATGAAATTAGATATGAAGGTGTTCATTTTCAATTACGAAATGAACTTGTCGCACATTTGTGAAATCAAAAAAGGGTGGAGTAATGTAGAGTTTCTCTACATGAAGATTGTTTTTTGTATTTTCTAAAGTAATGTATTTTGTTTCAAAGTTTATAGTTTTATGTTAAAGTTGTAATGTATTTTTTTTTACTTGATTGAAGTATGTTTTTTGCGGAATAAAATGATTGATAACAATTTTATTCAAATAAACCATAACATATAACTTAAGAACTACTATTAACGCTAAGGATTACATCAATCTTCATCACAATAAACGTCGTCATTACTTAAATATTGCTCTTTCAACTTCTTGGAATAAAGTTTAATTTGCTTCTTTATCCAACGTTTTTGTGCCGGTAGTAGGTTAGTTGTGTTCGTTGTCATCACCTTAACCAAGTATGGAGAGGAGCAATAAAATTTTAAGTAGGTTTTTGCCGTACAGTTCAGAAATGCGGGGCATCAATGGGTGACACGTAGCTTAAACTGGTCTCCCTGTTTGCCCTACAGTTTTGAACTGCAGGTAGGATAGTCAGCTCAGATGGAGCTACGTGTCCCCTCTGTTTGTACCGCAGTTTAAAACTGCGCGGCAAGTGCCTGCCTGAAATCTTTGGAGTTCCCATCTCCATACTTAGTTTTTTTATTGTGGTTTTCTTTTAGGCATTTCCTCAAACACTTTTCCTTGCCCAAAAATTATCATCCCTTAGTTGTTTTATGACCTCCTCTCTATGGGGTATTTTTTCAAATACTTAAAAAAACCAAGTATAATATGCGATGGACAAGTGATGGACAAACATATTTAAACCAATATACTAGAAACATCCAAAATGCATAATCCATTAAACATAGTTTAAACATAGCATATCAAAGTACGATGGAAAAAAAAACTAGAAACGTACTTTAAACAAGTAAACAAAATACAATAAATAAATGGAAGCCTAAGTGAGGCTGCCTCTCTTCGTTTGGCGGGCGCGTCTGCTACGTGCGAGACTCTCGTCATAAGTATATTGCACATCCGACTCTATTTCATAGTTAATGGATATATAAGCTTGTCACTCTCTGGTGACTCAGATAATATTTTGTGATCGCCGCAGTTGTTCCTCTAACTCCCATGTGCATTTAACGTATTTCCTCGACTCTTCATATGCCACATTCCGCATTCCTTGGGTTTGATGCCACAACTCATCCATAGTACACCTAGGTGGACACGGGTGTGGTACCCGAATGGTTGAGATTGGTATCCGTCTATGTTCTTCACTGGTTCCCAATATATCCATGAGCCATCCCATTATCGGTCACATCAGCACCATAGTTTTCCACCTGAGAAGACGTAGCTAAACTTAAAGTAGGTGACACCCGTACATTGGGCCTAACTAGATCACATCCGACCATCCATATATTTTTGGCCTTCTTGAAAAAAGTGCAACCGATCTTGGGATTTGGATGAGCCAAATGCCAATATGTCATGCAATCTACGTCATTAATGAGATAATTGTTTCCATCGTAGAACTCAAGATCTTTGAGTTCCTGATAGAACTCTCGATCGTACTGCAGAAATTTTATAATCTCTTAGGGGGAAGGGGGGGGGGGGGGGGGGGTCATAGGGAACACTATCATGCCCGGTGTTTTGATGCATACACCAGTCTCCTAAATCCCAAAGTGTACCATTCCCGTATGGGACTGAAACCAATGGAACCCTTTTCGAACTAATCATTTTGGCATGTCTTACCTCTGGACGGATTGATTGTCTAGACCTCACCCATGGTTGCCAATCAATGTTGCTTATGCCTTCCATTATATCATTTATCTTATCATAACAAAAAAATGATAGATTTCAGACCCCGAATTGTCCCTTTCATCTCTTCACGCACCCATACGGGGATAAACATGGTTGAAGTTCGAAACCTTTACTAGATATATTCTAACCTGATAATACTCAAAGAACCAGAACTCCAACATCGCATAGAAGCCTGTGACCGATTTCTTCACCTTCCTATTCTTCAGAATTGAAACTTCATCTAGTCCCCTATACAAAGCTGCCATAATCAGAGTACCCCAGTCGAACTTCGACGAACCTATAATATGGTAGTCTGTCAAAGCTGCAAGATAACCCGCTGGAAGAGATGTGCTAGTATTTGAGAAAAAGATATTACCCATCATATACGCAATTAATGCCCTCGCATACACTATATCCATGTCTTGGTTGTAATTATTGAGTTCAAGGTTTAAAACCGCTTTCTACATTTTCAAATACGCGAGAGTGATGTTACCATACCTGATGTTATTGCTTGTGATTTCGGGGAACATCTTTTATGCTTCATCGAACCTCTAGTACTTATCGCCGTACGGGAATTCGTGACCCATCCCACAAAACAAGCATGTTAGCATGACGAAGTCTAATGGTGTAAAGCCAAGTTCCCCGTAAGGGAAGTGAAATATATGGGTGGAAGGCCACCACAATTCTAAAAGAGCATGAATCAAGCGGTTATCCGAGTTTCCTGTCTTAATTGATAAAAACTCTTCGAAACCCATATCGTCGACCAACTTCTTCAACCTTGGATACTTGGCAATCTATTGGTACCACTTCAATACCTTATCTAGTGATCCTCTATTTGTATTTGATCTCGGTTATGAAAAAATACACATTAACACTTTAAATTTGTATTCCGGTATTTTGTCAAACATTTTGCAAACAACGTTAATAACACTTAAATTTTTTCTAGAAAGCTTTCCAGCATTTCCTTTGATCCAGCAGAAATATGGACCCAGTTGTCCGAGAGAATATCAACTCGGTATAAATCCTCGAGGGTTGGGGCGGGATCATTTTCCGTGAGGTGTAACGGCCATATGCTGGTTACCAATTCTTTTCCCCTTCACTTAACTTCAGAGCTTAAGTTACGTCTTATTTTGGGATATACATAGCCTGACTACAAACTAGACTCTCCCAACATATTGTGGGTCTTAACGCTGTTCAATTTGGTGGTGAAATGTAGGTTTGGGGTGTGGTTGGAAATATAACAATTTTGAGTTTTTTTGGCTTGGAGGGAAACTTGGGGAGTAAAAATAAAGTATGAGGGGGAAGGAGTGGCTTTTTCATGTAGGCTCTTACAGCGCAGTTCTAAACTACACAACATTATTTAAATCAAAAGCAGTTACGTGCCGCTGTTTGATTGGCTCTCATGCCCTGCAGTTCAGAACTGCGTGTATGGTTTAAAGCGTTGCGATGGAGACACGTGGCTAGATCTCTATCGCTGGTTGTCTCCCGCAGTTCTGGACTATGGTGAGTAATATTCACCTTGTTTTAGTCCAGAACTTTTGTGGGGTGGATTGGGTTTGGGGTGGGTTTGGGCAAATTCACCCACCTAGCTGCTACAGATGCTCTTAGAGCTCACGACCTCTATCTTGGTGGAGGTTCCCAACCACCATTGAAGGTGTTATAATCAGTGTGAAATGTTGATTTAGACACAAGGTGCATTCGTTAACAACATTGAAACACATTGTCATTATTCTTTGTTAAAGGTGACTTCACCCCTCCCTCCATAAACCTATTTTCACATCTAGATACTGAATCCATCATGGCACTTGTTTCGATTTTTGCATCCATATAGCGCTTAGCCATGATGAAGTTCATAATCTTCTTAAGGAATGAGATTGCGTCCCCATTGGCAATGATATCTCGTCTGCAGTCTGAGAATTTTTTCTTCTTCACTGAAATGGTTTTTACTTTAGGCCAAGTTTTGAGGCATTTCTTTCATTTTTATTCTGCCAATAGTTGATCTGATCAAGTGAGATCTTAAAGGGGCATAATTGTATTATGTTGTAACAAGATAGGGTAAGAGTAATTAGTGAAAATAGTAGGAAGAATGATCAGAATATTAAACAATAATGAGCAATCACTGATAACGCAATATCTAGCGTGGAAACCTTTAAATAGGTAAAAACCGTGACCTCTTGTGAGGATTTGAAAGAAATAATATTATTAACTTTGTGACTACTGATTACAACCAATATTCTGGATAATTTTGCATAGGCTTTCTAGATAGCAAAAATCTATCATTAATCCGTTCTTCCTTGGTCCTATTTATAGGTCTCATATTATGACCGTTTAATGACCATTATCTCCTTTAATGGTAACTGTTACAAAAATAGTTTTTATGAGTCTTCGTAATGGCTGTGTAACGGTATGATTCTTCTTCTCTGTAACAACTTCTTTAATGATATCTTGTGATTATGGAGTCAAACTTCTTGAGTTTGCTATCGGGAGTTGGTCCTTACAATCACCCTCTCTTAGCCAAGAGCACTAGTAATGTTGGTTAAAAAACTCACAGTAAATGCTTTTAGCCCATGCTGATGCCTTGAGTTTAGTGGAATCATTATCGATGTCAGTCTTAAATACTTGACTTGACTTGAATTCTCAGAGTTCCAAGGTGCATTTATGATATTCCATTTGACTGTTAGAATTTGCATAGTGCGCATGTATCCTATAAATATTGTCTCTTTCATGTAGTATAGCCAACTCATCTTTCTCCTGTGAATCGTGACTATCCAATGGCTAAGACCAGAACTCAGACTTGTTGTGAAGAACTTGAATCATACATTTTGGCCAAGCTAGCTGAATTACAAACACTCGCTACTTTGGCCAACAATCTCTTGAAGAGCCGACTCCAATACCAGTAGAGCCTACTTAGTAAGATCTAGATGATGCTGAGGCAGAGAATACCAGTGATGACTACTTCTGGCTCTATTAATTTTATTACATTATTTTGTCAAAGGTTGAGTGTAGGGACTGCCTTCGCAGCCTGACAGAAGGGATTATGGAAGATGAAGACAATGCATCTGTTATTGGTCAGAGAGGTTCTCGAGCATGTGTATGTATAGGTTGTAAATAGGTTTGAAAGAAAACTTGTTTATAATATGTACTATTGAAATGAAAGTGTTCTTTGTTTCCTGCCTTTCGGATGTGATATCTGGAGTTTTTGTAATTTTAGTATGTCAAACTTGTATACAAACTGTGATACTCAATGTTAAGAAAAAGAGTCTTTCTGGTTCGAACTCGTTGTTCTTAGAAGGAAGTAATAATTTGACCTGTAGGAACTTAACTTGAACTCTTTGGGTAATAGTGACATACACTTTTGGTCAAAGATTCTTCATCTTTTTATGGTAATCTTGTGAAGGGGAATATATGTTGGGACTATTGTGGATATTATTGTATCTTTGTAACCATGTGTTAGGATTGGTAGGGAAGATATTTTGTTTTCCCAAAAAAATTGGTTTCCTAAAGATATGTAGGCCCGAAAATCTGTTTCAATTTTTTTTTTTTGTTCCTAAAATTTTTCTTCACTTTGACTATATAAAGGATTTGGTCCTTGGGTATAATTCATCCTTCTCTTCTCCTTAAATCTTATTGTTCCATGCTCTTACAATTTTTATGGCGAGGACAAGTTCCTAACGTCGTCAACATGCAGTGGAGGGTAGATTAGCTATCAAGGTGGTTGAACTACTTGAGCGATATTTTCAATTGCTGCCCTATAATGCAGTTTTACCGAAATGGCAGTTGCAGTTAGAGGGTCTAAATACGGAGGAAAGCATGTAGAACTGGATCGACTCTTCTGGTGTGATGTTTTTCGTAGCCTGATCCTTAATGCAGCAGTTCGAGAAAGTGCTGTGAGGGAGATCGTGTTGGATAAGCTTGTAGAAGAGGACGAGAAAGCAGCGGGTGGGGAAATAATTCTCTGTGGTGAACCTAATCATCTTGGTTGCTTCAAATGCAACTATATTTGAGTGTATGCGCTTGGATATCCAGGTCGATTTGAATAACAAAAGTTTTCTGTAAGCATTATCGTTCTATGGTTCGAAACTCTGTATTTTTTCTTATATGAAAACGATCTCATCTGTTATGATTGTGTATCGAGCTGATATTTGGTTGTCAAGTGTCGTATCTAAAGGATCATTTAATGTCTTAATGTGATAGTTGTTTTCGAGATAGTTGTTTCGAGAAGTTCAAAATTTTGTGTTGTACCATTCTTAAAACATGGATCTGAAACAATCCTATAATATGAATTTTGAAGGGAAGAGTAGTGAGTAATCGTACAGAGCGTGTGATACTCAAATTTTCTTGGGAAGGAGAAGTGAATATTAATTTAATGGCTGATGTGAAAAGAAGATATGATGACAAAACTCGCTACCCCTAAAGCAATGATGAAACTGGGCGGCTAAAGGATATCTTATTTCAGAAGGCAGGGGTGGCTGATATGTGTTACAAAGAGCCATCGTTTCAAAAACTGAGAGAGAGAGTATTAAAACTTGTCTCTCTCTCTCTTCCTCACTATCACTCTTCAATTATAGAGAGAGAAATAATTGTTGTGAATGAATTGTTTAGAGAGAGAAAGTATTTAAATTTTGTGAAACCATCAAAATCTTTGATAAAAAAACTCTCGCTATGGTCGAGTTGTTTCTGAAGAACATCACAATCGGATACTTATTCCTAAACTGCCTGTGAAAGTGGAAGATTGAGGCTCTTCTAGCGCAGGTTGGTACTTTGTATGCATGGGTTCTTGATATTTGTTTTTGAAACTCTGTAATTTTATTTGTTTGTATGTGTTGGTTTTGAATTGTGGATGTTTATTGGGAATTTTGGGATTTTGGTTCCCAAACTGTCTGCAATCTTGTGTGCTTGGGTAATTGTGTATAGTAAATTTGGGAGTGGGTTTCTGTAGAGTTGGGGATTTCTTGAATGAGGGTAAATGTAGGGAATTATATGTGAGTTCCCTCCTAAAATTTTAATGAAATTGAAGAAATTCTTTTTTGTAGAGGTAATTAAGTAATTTTGGGAGGAAAAATTGGAATTGGAAAACGTCTGAAATACGAATTAGAATCATCGTATAGAATAATTTTATATGCGTAGGAATGCTGTATCTGATTTGAAATTAACGACCCAAAATGTTAGGACGAATCATAGAGAAATTTTTGACAAATGTCTTTTATTTGTATTTGTAGGTCGAATATGCGTACTAAAAACTTAAGTCATAGGAGAAAATTTGTAGTCTTGTCAAGCTCGGAGGAAATGTCTACGTCTGAGAAAGAGGACGAGTATGATAATGTGGAAGAGGAAGTTGTAGATAGTAGGGAGGTACTGAGTGGGGTAGTAGAAAATGAGCATGTTTAGGTTGAATCTGGAGTGTTGGGGACTGTCGTTAGGGCAGACATGGTGAGCAAGATGGAGTTTGTTATATATCTTGAGGGGGGGGGGGGCAGTTATTGGGAAAGAATTCCTGAGGTATAAAAATAAACTGAAAGGCAAGTGGTGGTGGTGGTGGTGGGGGGGGGGGGGAGTATATAGTGGAAGAAGGATTATTCTTTAGGGAGTTTTTTCCAGTAGAGGGAGGAAAAAAGTATTATTAAGTTCCTGGCCTCGAACAGGTTAGGAAAGATAGGGAAATTCAGGATGATGTGAGCATAGATTACTACAGTAGGTCCATGGAGTTAGGTCTGGATGATGGTTTTTTATGCTATACCAATCAGTTGGTATATGTCCATAGAATACCGCTAACTTATTTCCAAAAAGGGGTCATGAACCTATTAAATTGTTGCCAAGCGCAGTTGAATGGTAATGTGTACGAGATGATGAAGGAATGGCCATATATTGTACAACCAACATCGTCCCATGATCCCTAAATATCTTGGCCTCATATTCACAACATAAAATTTTACGTCTACTATTGTTGGGACTGTTGTGATGGGAAGTAGGATTTTGCCTACTCATACTTCTTTAAACCCATTAAAGTTACTGATATCCATATCACTAGCCTCGACATGATTTGTTAGACCCATCTGTTCGATTGTGCTTTGAAAAAGTACTTCAATAGTGCTCCCGGTATCTACCATCATCGTGTGCATTACAATATTTTTCATTTTTAACATAATAACTAGTATGCCATGATGGGGGAATTTGACATGGCTGATGTCACAATCATCGAAGGAGATCCCCGTTCACCTGTTACTAAATTTTAGAAAGAAACGAATTTTTTTTCTACCATAGACAAGTCATGACATTGAATGAGTCAGCTTTTTTTGAATTTGACCGATCTATTTATTTTGTGTATCTTAATATATTGACTGAGGCGAAGATGATAGAGGTGCTTCTCTTCATTCCCTTCTTCAATCTGGATGACTTTATTGTCAGTTTTGTAGTTCCCATTCTTATAACTCTCCAAATCGACAATGTATTCGTGCAGTCTTCCATCTTTAAGTATGCATTCCATAAACCTCTACAGGGCATTACATCACTTCGTATCATGATGTTTGTCCTTGTAATGTTTACAGTACGGCTTCCCCTCGATGGGATAGAGGGGTTGAGCATTTCTAAAGAACTTATCTTTCTGAAGTGTGAGGTATAAGTAAGCTTGTTTAGCAGTCAATCTCAAAAGGCAAGGCTTCAGAATATTGTTTCCTTTTTGAGGCTGATCTTCTTCGAATTTAGTTCGTTTTCTATCCCTTCCAGTATCTGTAGCGCGTTCAAATTCTCATTCTATATTTTGTCCTTTTGTTGTGAGGATTGACTTTAACAGCTTCTGTCTCTTGGACATCATTCTTTTAAGATCGATGTGACTGCTTAATTACCTTTTTAACCATATCTTCCAGGGTTGTTGGTTTGTTCAAGATGAGATGCTCATTTTCTCAGCTTTCAATAAGTAAAGAGTTTGTAAAGGCTGAAATTATAATTTTTTTGTCGAGACTGTCGACCCTCCTAACCAGATCAAAAAATTTCTTGGTGAATGCTTCGAGCTTCTCTCCTAGTATTTATTTAAAACAGATAAGGGACTAAGGGAGTAAAGATTCTCCTCTTTATCCCTATTATATGAATAATTTTTGATGAGAAGTTCTCGTAACTGGTCAAAAAAATAAATCGATCCTTCTTCCAACGAGTGGAACCATCGTAGAGGCTCGCCCTGGAGACTGGTGGGGAATAAATGACACATGATGTGGTTTGACGTTGCATACATCCCCAAAGAATTTTGGAATTCCTGCATGTGTTCGACGGGATCAGTTCCTTTATACTTCCAAATTGGGCTCTTCTATAGCATGCTGAAGACATTTTTACTTGCATGTGTTTGGGCCTCCAAAAGCTCTTTAATAAGCTTGTCTATGTACTATTGAGTAATAAACTATCGAGCTGTGATTGTGTGACGCTGGAGACTTCCCTCCCTGGGGTGTGATCTATACTTCCCTTACTGAGCCTTTCCCGTATGGGAATTCAAGTTCTTATCCTTTACATATCTTCCACCTGCCTGAGGTCAGTCGGGCCTTTATCGACCTCTTGTGAACGGTAAGTACCAGAAGAATCTTGAGTCATCGCTTGTTTTGATAAGGTTGAACATTAGCTCCCTGGCTGATACCTTTGTGATATCCTACTCTGTCTCGAGCTAAAATTCTTGATGTAGCGGGCTGCATCTCTTTATTCTTATGTGTTGTCATATGTTATCCTTAAAGAACTTTTAATGCCTCTTGTACTTCTGCCAGTTATTATTCTAAAGCTGTTCGCCTTTCTATCTTGTAGTTAAGCGTAGCGTGTATTAATTCTGCCATTTGATTTGCTCCCCCACCTGTTCTTTTTACCTGCAAGATCAGGGGATTTTGACTGGGATTCGGCATTTCTCGAAGATAGTTAGCTTCTGTCATATTTGGGAGTTATGGCTGATTCTGTCGGTTCCTACATACGGTGCAAAATGTAAGAACCTAAATTTGGGACTTGAACTTAGCTTTTTACACCAAATTTGATCATAACACTAAACAATAACGAGCAATCACTGGTAATTCAAGATCTAGCGTTGAAACCTTTGTATAGGTAAAAACCACAACCTCTTTTGTAGATTTGAAAGAGATGGTATTATTAACTTTGTGACTCCTGATTACAGCCAATATTCTGGACAGAGTTTTCATAGACTTTCTAGATGGCAAAAATCTGTTCTTAATATGTTCTTCCTTGGTTATATTTATAGGTCTCATATTATGACTGTTTAATGACCATTATCTCCTTTAATGGTAACTGTTACAAAAATAGTTTTGATGAGTCTTCGTAACAGTTGTGTAATGGTATGATTCTTCTTATCTGTAACAGGTTCTTTAATGACGTCTTGTGATTATGGAGTCGAAATCTTATCAAGAGATCGAGACCAATACTTGAGTTCACTATCGTGAGTAGTCCTTACAGTATGGGACTATGGGTTGCTTTAGAGCATTGCTATGATTGGAGAGTAAATAAGTTTGAGTTTTATAGGGTGATCTTGCTCTTCATGTGTTTCGTTGTTACATTTTTATCCTATTCCTAGCATAAGTCCTAGACGTACACTCATCATATAAGACCTTTGCAACCTCTTGTGAATAAACATAATCCTATTATAACATAGAGTTGAAAGAGATGGCCTTATGAAAACATAAATTCCGAAAGCAAATCACTTATTGGGTTAGAAATATGGGAGCTCCAAGCTGGTAACAACTTAATCCCCGACTCTAGTAACTCCTCAGATTTTATTGGGTAATAAGGGTATGGCCATTTCATAATTTTTTTTCAAAAAGAGGGTCTTGCTAAACCGGTCAAAGTGCAAGGGATAAAGCTATTCAACTTATATAACTTGAATGTGGGCAAGGATGGAAATTTGACCCACCCCATCGGGGATCCGCCCCGCCCCGAATGGGGTGGGTTTGGGATGTGTTAACCGGGTATGGGGGCGAGTATGGGAAGCATGACATAAATCTGTTGGGAAGCGAGGGAGATTTGGGATTGGCTCGAAATCTGTGCCGGTCCCGCCTCATTTAATTATATTATTATTATTATTATTACCTTTTAAATATACAAATAAAAATTTAAATTAAAGAGTTTTTTTTGAAAAAATAACTTTTTAGATGGGGCGGGGAAGAGATTTAGTTTTGTAATGTGGGGGTAGGTATGGGGATCCCCATTTAACTTAAATGAGTTTTGGGGCGGGGATGGGAGTGAGAAGCTTAAATGGGGATGGGGATGGGATTAGTTCCCCTGCCCCAAATCTGTCCCATTTTTATCCCTAAATGTGGGTTGAGAATTTAGATATTCATTCCCTTGTATTATTATTATTATTATTTATCGGCAAAACAAAAAGTTGTGTCTTTATCCGATTATCTCATGACATATAAATAATCTAGAAAACGTAGAAATAATCAACAGTCTCCACCTCGGCGAAAAACCTTAATTTACGTATTCATTGATCATCAATAGCATGAACAAACCCATCAACTAAACTGATGAACTTGTTTAATTCGCTTTCGCTAACCACAATCAAAACCTTTTTGTACCCAAACCCAGATGCCCTCATCAAAACCAATGAACATCCATTAGCTTCTTTTCTTTCCATAATAAACCATGCTTTCGATTTTGTTCCACCTACAGCCATGAATACACCGCTCCAACTTCCACTTTGAGCAGAATTCCATAAGCACCATCAAGTTCACTTCTAAACTCCATCACAAAAAGAACATTTGAAATAGTAATTTCATCTATAGCAATAAAATCACACAATTTTTTATACACTGGAAAAATCAAACCATGCATTTTCAATCTTGAAAAAGAAAATTAAACACTATACAATAACCCGACCATGTCGTACAAACCCGCGAAATCTGACTCTTTGTCGCATACTTAGAGTCTCCGTACATTAACACCCTTTGTCACAATATGAACCATAATGATACAAGTACATGTAGTGTTGAGAGTTGAGTCCATGTTTGAGTTTTTATTTTACTTAGTCTTTGTGTTTACCTAGTCATTAGTGTTAAGTAGTTGACCAAGTCTTAAGTCAGTGAGTTAGTGGGTCAAGTATAGAGTTGCTATTTAGGTTATTCCTACTATTTTTGAGGAGGTTGTTCTGTGAGTCTTTATTTAAGAGTGTTGGAGAAATAAAGTAAACATGTTGAATATTATATAAACACTTCTATGTTCCTGGAGGTCTTGGTTTCCTCGAATTAACCACTCTAACTTCTTCATTTATATCATATCTTCTTCAAGATAGGTAAGACTTCGGATACGTCGAAGCCGTACATACCAAAGTGGTATCAGAGCACATGCATGGACCAAAGGGTAGAGGCTCTAAAAGGAGCTCTGGCATCATTTTCAACTGGTCAAAAAGATCTCATGAAGTGATTGGAAGGCCAACAAGATGTTATAAATTGAATGATGGAGATGTTTGAGAAGCTCACCACTCGAATAGATCAAGTATTAACTCAATCTGTGAAGGAAAGCGGCAAAAACTCTAAAACTAGAAACAAAAACAATAGAGGTCGAAGTTATGGAATCGGGGGTTTACAAAACAACTATAGTAACTCTTACGCGCCAAAGTTTGAAAAATTGGATTTTGCTCACTTCAACGATGAAGATGAACCAACAAGCAGGATATGTAGAACCGAACAATTCTTTCGATTTTAACAAACTCCAGAACTTGAACGAGTATCATTAACATCCTTCCATCTTGAGGGCGATTCCCAACTATGGTACCAATTACTCAATCAAGATAATGCTGACATCTCTTGGGATGAATTCAAAAAAGAGTTACTGACTCGTTTGAGTCCAAGTCATTACTATGATTTTTTGGGGAACTCACACGGCTACAACAAACAAGTTCAGATTAAGACTTTCAAAAGCAATTCGAGAAACCACTTACGAAGGTTGGAAATCTGCCACAAGAATGACAAGTAAGTTTCTTTGTCAGTGGCTTACACGACTCGATTAAAATTGAGGTACAAGCAGGTAGACATACCTCGTTATCAGCCGCAATCGGTTTAACATGTTTGTATGAGGCAAGGGATATCTCTCACCTGAAAATAACACCTGCTTTAAAGGCTATTCCTCAATCTTAGGTTCCTGCTCACCGCACCACCACCAACTCTTGTACACCGGTGGTGAAAAGAATGACAATAGAGGATCTAAATGAAATGAAACGGAAGGGTCTTTGCTTTAGGTGCAACAAAAAAATTTGTGTCGGGATATCGTTGTAAGAGGTTGTTTTTAATACAGGCAGACATGGAGGATAGTGACGACGATGTGGAAATGGAGATTGATACCTCGATTCTAGAGTAATCAAAGAAATTCCAAGATTATTATTATACAATATTATTGGAACTCGTGCGCCAGATACGATGCAAGTTATGGGAAGTCTTCACCATAAATTAGTCACCGTGCTCATTGATTTGGGTAACACACATAATTTTATATGTGAACGGGTAGCAAAAAGGGTTGGATTGCAACCAATCTCGAAGGGGCGACTAGAGGTAATGGTAGCATCGGGCGAGAAGCTAAGGAGTTCAGGTAAATACCCTCAAATCCAAGTATGGTTACAAGGAGTTCCATTACTGGTAGATTTTTACTTGCTTCCATTAGAGGGATATGATGTTGTCTTGGGAACTCAATGGTTAAGTACATTGGGAGCCATTGCATGGGATTTTTTGAAGCTTCAGATGAAATTCATGATTGAAGTAAAAGAAGTCGCACTATAAGGTTTATCAGCTTCAGACAATAAAATGGTAAACCATGCTCATATGCTGTGCGCTACCACAAAGAAGATGGAAAGGATTTTGCTTCAGTTCCATTCCACAAGGGTTTCACCTGCACAAGTCAGCCATGCTCTCCTACCTACAGAGGTACATGAACTCCTTAACAAATATAAGGACGTCTTAGCAAAGCCTAAAGGTTTTCCTCCGTATTGCTCACAAGACCACTAAATTCCATTACACCCTGGTCACGGGCTGTCTCGGTTAAGCCATACCGATATCCTCATTTTTAGAAAATGGAGATTGAGAAATTGGTGGTGGAGATGCTATCATTTAGAGTAATTCGGCCAAGCAATAGCCATATTCTTCTCTAGTTATTTTGGTGAAGAAACATGATGGTTCATGGTGGATGAGCATTGACTACAAGTCCTTGAATCGGATTACAATCAAAGATAAATTTCCAATTCCATTTATAGACGAGCTCTTGGACGAATTGAACGGTGCACAATTCTTTTCAAAGTTGGATCTTCATTCCGATTATCATCAAATATGGTTGCGCCCCAGTGATGTGGAGAAGACAGCTTTCCAAACTTATCAAGGCCAATATGAGTTCTTGGTAATGCCATTTGGTCTTACCAACGTGCCTTCTTCTTTTCAGTCTCTCATGAACGAGGTATTTCAAAAATACTTGCTAAAAATTGTTTTAGTCATTTTCGATGGTATTTTGATATATAACAAGTCATGGGATGAACATATGAGTCATTTGAAGTTTGTATTCTTGATTCTAAAATCCTATCAATTGTGCATTAAGCTAGAAAATGTGAGTTTGGCCAACGGGAAGTTAAGTACCTCAATCATTTAATATCTAGTGCAGGCGTGGCAGTCGATCCTTAGAAGGTTGAGGCGATGATGTCTTGGCCTAAACCTCTATTTCCTAAAGCGCTAAGGTTTTTTTTTGGGGTTAACTGGTTATTATTGAAAGTTTATTATGAATTATGGCATAATAGACAGCCCTCTTACAAAAGATATTGAAGGAGTCTTTCGCATGAAGTCCACAAATAGAAAAAGCATTCATAGACTTGAAAGAAGCAATGACAAGTGCGCCCTCTTTAACTCTTCCTGACTTTTTGAAGGAGTTCATTGCAGAGTATGATGCATCTGGGTCGAGAATCAGGGCAGTTTTAATGCAAGAAGGGCCAATTGCTTTTTACAGCCATGCACTTCAAGGAAAACACCTTCTCATGTCTACCTATGAGAAATAAATCCTAGATCTTGTCTTGGCAGCTTAAAAATGGCAGCCCTATTTATTTTGGAGGAAGTTCATCGTGCAGACTGATCACCAAAGTTTGAAGTACCTATGGGCTCAAAAGATTTTGACAGTTTCTCAATAAAGATGGCTTTACAAATTAATGGGGTTTGATTTTATCGTCGAATACAAGCGAGGATAGGAGAACACAGTAGCCGATTCCCTCTCGAGAAGAGAAGAAGAAGAAAATAGTTCCCTTGGGAGGAGTTATGCTATCTCTCAACCATTATCTCATTGGGTAGAAGCAATTGACAAGGAAAATCAGTCTAATCTATTGCTTCAAGAGTTGGTGTAATGTGTTAAGAAAGGGGAAGTCGTTGGTCCGTGGAGACTACAAGGTAATAGCTTACTATTTAAAGATAAGATTTATCTTGCCGAAGACTCGCTTCTTATTGCAGATATAATTGACCAATTCCATGGCAGTACACATGAAGGATTTCTCAAAACTTTACATTGAATTCGGTCTACTTTTTCTAGGAAAGGAATGCGGACGAGGATTAAGATGTTTATAGGGGAATGTGATACTTGTCAGCACCATAAAGTGGAGCAAATTGTACCGGTTGGTCTCTTACAACCACTGCCTATACCGAGTCAAATATGGGAGGATATTGTGATGGACTTCATTGATGTATTGCCTATCTCAGATGGTAAGTCCACTATTTTTGTCATTGTAGATCGTCTTTCAAAATATGCACATTTTGTTATAATTTCTCATCCATACACCGCTATCGGAGTTTCTCAAGTCTTCTTCAGTCATATTTTTCAATTACATGGAATGCCTCATTCGATCGTATGTGATAGATATGCAGCCTTCACAAGTACATTTTGGCGGGAATTATTTCAATTAAATGGTTCAAGCTTCAACGTCAGTTCAAGTTACCATCCTCAGGCAGACGGACAATGTGAGGTCGTGAATCATACCCTGAAGATGTACCTTAGATGCCTTACGAGTTCTGAGCCAAAAAAGTGGAGTTAATGGTTAACTTAGTTAGAATTTTGTTACAATGCGAGTTGGTATATGGTTATTGGTTGCACACCATTTGAAGTGGTGCATAGGAGTACCCCTCCTTCTCTTTTAGCTTATGTTCCAGGAGCAGCGAAGGTTGCAGCGGTTGAGAAAGAGCTTATAGATAGAGATGTTATTGTTAAGTTAGTACGATTAAAAATCAAGGAAGCACAAGCAAGAATGAAGCGGATTTATGACTCAAAGCATACAAATAGGGAATTCCTTATTGATGATAAGGTGTACGTACTTAAAATTACAGCCCTATAGGCAGTTCTCGGTGTCTAGGAGGAAGAACTTTAAATTATCGGTGAGGTATTATGGTCCTTTCAAGGTTTTACAACGAGTTGGGGATGTAGCTTATAAGTTAGACTTGCCCATGGGGTCGTGCATCTATCCAGTATTCCATGTTTCTCTTCTTAAGAAACAAATTGGAGACAATGTCAACATCCAAAAGGATCTGCCAGTACTTAGCACAGGCGATGAGAAGGTCATACCCACACCTCAAGCTGTTCTGGAGTGACGGATTCGAAAGAAAAAGCAAGAAGTTTTGATTCATTGGCAAGGGCTGTCACTGGCGGATACAACATGGGAGGACATGGCTTTCATGAAGGAACATGTAATGACCAGAATTTTTTCTTGGTATTATTACTATCTGCTATTATGCATCCATATTTATTTTCTATTATCTTGTGTGGTGTTTCATAAGTTTTGTGGTCCTGGTGGTTGTTTGGCAGAGGAGGTGAGTTGTGTTTGGGAGACTGTGGTTGGTTTAGGAGTTTGTTGTTGTTGTATTGGTGGTGTGGTGTGTGATCCTGGAGGGATATGGGGTTTTCCTGAGGTTTTGTCAGTTTTTGCCTGAAAGGAATCTTTTTGGGCGTTCTGGTCCTTTTTGTCCATTTCTATTCGAGCAGACCTTGCCTATGTTCGAATACATTACTATCTGCTTCATTTTATTTGAATAGACTTATTCCTGTTCGAATAGGCTCTTGCCTTATTGATTTTATTTGAACAACATCTTTTCTGTTCGAATAGATACTTGCCTGCTTCATTTTATTCGAATAGACCTTTTTCTGTTCAAATAGAATTGTATCTGCCTTGTTTTATTCGAATAGAACATTTTCTGTTCGAATAGATTTTCGGGTGAATAGTATTTTCTGCACTGATTCATTTTATTCGAACAAGATAGTTTCTCTTTGAATAGCTTCTATTTTTTGTTCGAACAACTTGCTTTCTGTTCGAATAGAGGCATGTTTCGACAACCAGTTTGGGTTTTTCTCACATTTTTTGATCGTTGATTCTTCTTTGAGATGTGTGTGGGACTTTAGGGTTTATATAACCCATTTTACCTCAGATTTTATTTTTTTCTCTCTCCAATCCTCTCCTCTCTTGCTCGCCGATTAGTCGTGATCCCTTGCCGAGTTCAGTCACGCTTCTTCCGATGAGTAATTCCCCTATCCCTCTCTCTGATTATCAATTTAATTTTGTTGTGGTGGAACCTTGTGGTTTTGGTATTTTAGGGTTTGAAATTGGGGTTTGATTTTAGGATTTCGCGATTGGGTTTTCGCTGAGATTGCAAAGTTGTGATTTCTTACAGGTGTTGGGTTGTTGTTGCTGGCTATGGTATTGGGTTGGTGGTGTTGGTTTACCATTGCCCTGTTGATTTGGTTTGGTGGTTTGCCTGTGGTGTTGCGGTTGGTTCGTTTTGTTGATTCTTGGGTTAGTGGTTTGTTTCAGGAGAGTTTTATCTTACTGAATAACTAGATCATTATGCTGATTTTGTGAGTTATCGTATCACATAGTTTATTAAGTTTATACTGTGATTGAGTCAATATATGCTTATTATGCTTACACTATGTGCATGAGTAATTAAGGATTGGTTAAGTTAGTGCAGCATTTGGGTATATTGTGAGTTTAACTACTAGATAGGACCTTGTAGGTTATAGATAGTTATTCTCAGTTATAGGGGTTGCGACAATTCTGTGTCGCTGTACTACATATATGGAAATCGTTGGTTAGTTATTAGGATGCTTAACTTGTTTCTTGGCACTAGTAATTAGGTTTGGCTATTAGTAGAGATATACAGACGACACGTGGTTTAGCTGCTATTATTATTAGTATATGGTTTAGATATTATAGTTATACCTTTTAGATATAGCTTCCTCGATTAGTAAGTATGTGGTTCTTGGTTCCTTGATAGTCTCTTGGGCGGTGTAGCTTCCGTTAGACATGGTCTTTGGTTCGGGGCTTATCCTCTTACCTGTTTTTATCTTAATTTGTTTTAGGATTATCCTAGGTGTGCTCTGTGTTCTCGTGGCCTGGCCCATGAGAGATGTTGTTGATTTGGAGGTTGTCTGGAATGTTAGATACCATGTTGGAGTACGGTATCTCTTGGACTGTTTAGCTGTTGGTGGTGGATAGACACCTTGTCCTTAATAGTTGGTTGTGGTGTTGAGCATCTGATAGTTTGCCTTAGGATTGTTTGCCTTATCGTGTTGTGACACTTATTATCCTCATGATTCTTAGAGGTAGTAGAGCTTACTCGTTAATCCTTACTTTCCTTGGTATGAGGCTTATAGGGCTGTGTTCCCTTCCATCATCTAGGAAGCAGTGAGGCAGCATGGCGTTCATGAGTCTTCGACCTTGACGCCAGGTGATTTTGTGAAGTTGTACATTCACCCATGATATTAGAATCTGCTGGTCTCCTGTTACATCAGTTCATGGTGACTGTCGCCATTGATGCGTTCGTGGAGACTGTCGCCATTGATGTTGTCGCCTGGTGGGTTCCTATACATCCGACCTGGAGACTAATGTACATGGTTGTTAGAAGATTGTGATACGGCTTTGTTCTTGGGGATTGTAGACTACTTGTCGAACACTTGTAGGTTATCCCGTGTGTACTAGTCTGTGTTGACAACTAGGGTACACTAGCACTTGATGCTGATTATCTTACTTTAGGAGATCTCTAGAGACTGACGTTGATTTGATGTGGTGACAGTTAAGTTACTATTTCATCAATGCGTAGATGGTGTAGCTGAGTCACGGTTATCATCTGTGTTTAGGATTGTTTACCACACTCTGAGGCAGGTGGTTATCCTGTGTGTAATGCCGGGTTGACGGTAGTTGTGTTTTTGTCTTTAGGATCCTGCTCACATATGTTGATAAATTATTCTCCTTATCTTATTGAGATCGGATACATAAATGACCTTGGCATCGTTTATCATTGTTGTGGTTGGAATAACCTGGATTGTAAATAGTCAGGACGTTGGCTCCTTTGGGTTGAAATACCTTGTGTGCACCCTGATCAGGTGGTGATATAGTACCCTGTTAGCCGTGGTCGAGCTTAGATAGATCGTACCTTTGTATCCAATAATGATCCCTTTAAGGTAATTTCCTTCTCTGGTAGTTGTCAACCCACCTTAATTTTAGGGTCTAGTTATCGGGCTGACATCTCCAAATCATTCTGAATCTATATTGCATCATATCATAACATACATATCATTCCATCTCTGCGTATTCTCTATTCATAGGTTCTTATGTTAGAAATCCTTAACCTATCTGCATTAACATCATTGTAGAATCTTTTGTATTTGGGATAATTGTGGGATTATCCCTTTCTATCATATCACTATCATTACTCATCATCTAACATTCTTGGATAATTGTGGGATTATCCTAGTTCATCATATCATTCTTCATATTCATCGCATCCTTTCCTTATCTCTAGTCTTCTTCTCTTAATGATTTACTGTAACCTTAGCTTGCCTCTTCCCTCTGCATCTATTTTCTCTCTATCTGCATCTATTTCTTCTTCTTCTGCATCTGATTTTAATAGGTTCTTTAGTCTTGTTAGGTTTGTGGAGCTTTACGCTGGTGTATCGGGTTGCGGGCGATCTCGTTAAGCTTGTTTTGGCTTCGGGGCTGTGCCTAGTTGGGGTTTGGGTGACCCTGTTGGATTATAGTGGGCCGAGGGTTGTTTACCCTCGTAGGTTTTGCATTTCCGAGGTAAGTTAGTTGCGTGTGGTGCCGAGGGCCACTGTAGTGATTGCGGCGTAGTTGCAGTCCGTGTGATTGGAGTGTAGTCTATAGTCTTAGCACTCCTTCGCACTATGCTTATATATACACATATGGCTTGGTTTATTTAGATATATTAGACTAGTTATATATCAATTAGATATTTATTATACATCCTTGGTATATCTATTACTTATCATTAACAATTATTATATCTTATTATTATTATTATTATTATCATCTCATTAGTTGGTATAATTGTTTAGCTTATTTGGGGAGCTAGTAAGCTCGTTGTTTGCTCACTCTCACATCCCCCTTTCAGTGGCAGGGTTATTGTAGGTTTTGCTGAGGATTTCAGCTGTGTTGGAGCCAGGGTGGTCATTGCAGATTCTGGTTTTGGGTTAGCGTATTGGGTCCCCTGTGTGGATTGTTCTTGCGAGGACTTTCCTTAGTTTAGATTATTGTTTCTAGCCTGTTGAGGGTTGTAGAGATCGTTGTAGTGGTCTCTGTTAGTTATTATTATCTTAGTCTTCCGCTGTATCGTTGAGATATTGTACTGTATTGTATTCAGTTGATATATTTGTATATCTGTTGCTTCTACATTAATTTCTCTGATGTTATTGCTATGTGAATGGCTGAGCCTGAACCTGTCTATGGCTTGGACATTTGTGAGGCGAATCGGTTGGATTCCCCGACCTGCACCCCTCCGAATCTAGTAGTTGGTCTAGCTACCGATTATTGGATTTTGGGGCGTGACAAAGCAATTTCCAAATATCACCCTTGAGGACAAGGGTAAAATTTAAGGGGGAAGGGATGATACAAGTACATACAGTGCTGAGAGTTGAGTCCATGTTTGGTTCCTTATTTTACTTAGTCTTTGCGTTTACCTAGTCATTAGTGTGAAGTAGTTGATCAAGTCTTAAGTCAGTGAGTTTGTGGGTCAAGTATTGAGCTGTTATTTGAGTCATTCCTACTATTTTGGAGGAGGTTGTTACGTGAGTCTCTATTTAAGAGTGTTGGAGAAATAAAGTAAACGTGTTGAATATTATCTAAACACTTTTGTGTTCCTGGAGGCCTTGGTTTCCTCGAATTAACTACTATAACTTCTTCATTTATCTCATATCTTCTTCAAGATAGGTAAGACTTCGGCTACGTCGAAGCCGTATGTACCACATAACTTTCGACCATGATCCATGAATATTGTGACCCACTAATTTTGTAATCAACCATGGTAAATAACTTGAGGTGTCGTGCCACCAAGATTGCCAAAATTAACGAACTTCGACCCCAGCGATAAACCATTTTGAAGTTTTTACCAGAATCGTTCCATCTTGAGCAAAGTACCATATTTTGAGCTTTTCTCACAACATAAACCATGTTGTCATGCTTGTGTCAACCCATTATTTTTGTCAAAATTTCTTCCATCTAAAATCTACTGCTTGAGAAAACCATGTAGCCAAAATGACCGAAACCAAATCCATCTTGAAAATTTTAACTATCCTACTAAACCATCAAACCATATATATGAACCTTCAAGAACAATACTTCCCAATGCCATAATTAAACTTTGCTCTAATACCAATTGTTGGGGGATCTAGGAGGAATATATCCCCCATGCGCAATTTGGTTTTATCCGATTATCATCATAACATATATAATAATCAACCAAGGAACATGCACACAATAATAATTCATGCACACTAGCACAAGATTTATCAGAGGTTCACCCCTAAGGGCTACTCCTCACCACCAAGAAAGAAATACAATATGTATCCAAGTTCAATCACAAACTCTCAAGGGATTCTAATAAACATGAAATTCCCTAATCTCATAATAATCCTCAAATAGATATACAAGAGATACAGAAAATAAGGGATGCATTAAGAACCCAAAGATTACCTCAACAATGATCATGTTGCATACCTTCTTCTCAGGCCAAGCCCTGGCTATAGGCGCAAGAGGCGATCGCCTTAGGCTCCCAAATTTTTACCCAAAATAGGGGCCCCCAAATTTGTAAGTAGTATAGCCAAAAAGTCCATAATTTATTACTAATTTAGGTAAGCTTATTGGTTGGAGTATTTAGACTTGATCTCAAAGTCAGTGGTTCAATTCATGTTATTATTATTTTAAAAATTTCCAAAAATTTTGCTTTGAAAATGCCTTCGAGAAAAAAAAATCCCCTGGAAAGGCCCATTTTCGGACATCGCCTTGGGCCCTACAAGCCTCAGAGCCGACCCTGCTTCTTCTTGAAACCCTTCAATCTTCTCTTTTCCTTGATTTCTCATCTTAGCAAGCAAGAGGTCATTCCCCTCTCACATTAAATCCCCAAGAGCAACCCTCCACCTTCATCCTTGTAAAGACCTACTCTTTACAAGGTCTGCCGCAGAGGCTACATCTCTTCTATATTTTAGATTCAAGTTTCTACAAATCTCATAGGTCTTTTTTATATCAAAATGGACCTCAAACCTTTTCCTACCTGAATTTGGAATTTCCCATACTTATCCTACTTGAAGTAGAAATATTCTAAAACAAGAAAACACCTCCAAAAGAGTCAAAAATGTTCAAAAGATAATCCTACTTCCAGTGTAACTTGAACTTAAATTTGGTTCCCAAATCTGCCTCGAGTTTTGCACCAGCAGACTAGACTAACTATAACTTCCGATCCAACGGTTCAATCGAAGATCCTCAAGCTACCCTGGCTTCATATCGACGAGACCTACAACTTTCATTTTGACCTTTTGCTTAAGACCTACACATTGATCACCATAATCAGATATCTCTATTTTTAATCCCTTTTGAGCCGCATAAAATAATACAAAATGCATGTATGTGGCAGTAGGCACAATGCACTAGGCATTAGGATTAAGGATAAATGTAGGTTAGATTTTTCTTAAGCAAAATCTGTATTTAGTATCAAAGGAAAAGAAAACAAGTATGATACATGTTTCTTAGGGTAGTGTGGTAGCAAGTAGCAACACTCATTTAGCCTGCATGCCCTTATAAACCTTTGTACCTCCTAATTTCTGGATACATGGCTGGCCTTATGGGTAACTTTGCATCAATTGATGATGCAACTAAATATCTCACAATACCTAACAGGTCTAGGATCTTTGTAGAGATGGATTTAACCAAACCCAGTCCCTGCAAAGCCGTTGGCGAATGGCAAGTATGAGAGTTTTTTTTTACAGCATTACTTATGAAAGGATCCCAAAGTTATGCACTCATTGCACTTTGCTGTTGCATGAGGTTAGTATTACTAAGAAAATAGGCAAGAAGGTGGTTTTCTGTCCCCAAAATTTGAATCTCAAAACCCCTAGGGTGGAGGTCAATCTAAAAGCTGAGTATATGCTAATTATAAGCTACATTGGGTGTTGCTGATGGTGTCATGGTTGAGGATACTGCTAGGCCTAAAGCAGTGGTGTCCATTTCAAGTAGTGATCCTGTGGTCAAGCTAAGCGGACTGGAAATTGTGAGATATTGATTGAGGAAGGCTGAAAAGTATGTTCAAGAGATACTGATTGAGGAAGCTAATATCATCAAGGAGTCTAATAGCATGGTCTCTCTTATGTCTGAAGGATAGGAAGAGAATGTCAACCCTAACCATAGATGTTCTACTCTGATTCTAAAACCATGGAGGGCTGGAAAACTTCTACAAGGAAAGCGAGGAAGAAGCCAGTCTTTGTTCTTCTTAAAGTGTAACTCCAAATCCTTCTTAAAAAACCTTTTAAGGATATATCAGTTGTAGTTTTGCTGGAGCCCTTCTTGCCTGTTTCTCAATTAGAGCATATTACTAGAAGAATATATTTATGTTCCAGGCTTTAATGCAAGTTACATTGGAAAAAATTGGGCTATGTGGAAGAATTATTTAGTATTAACTTGATTTGTGCTTCCATTTAGTTTTTATACTGTAATGCTTATAATAATAACTTATGGTCTATCCAAAATGCTTCTAATAATAACTTATGCTTCTAATAATTGAGTAGAAGAGTATCATCTTCTATGGCAATGAGAACATTTGAGTACTTTATGAGTACATTTTTGCTCCTACTCAATTACGCTCATTTTTCTCCTGCTTCAATAGGAGACTGCCACGCCACTAATTCCCCCTCACAATTTCTCTTTCCTACCCGCTCTATTAGAAGCAACTTTCCACTCATTTGATATTCCCTCTTTCTTTCCCCTAACTTCTTCGGAAAATATTAGAATCATGAAGAAGAAGGAATACATAACAGCGTTCCTCTAAAAAGGTAACCATCCTTTAAGAACTAATCATCAAGAATGCCATGCCTTTATTTGTAGGGGGTATTGATATGACCAAAGAACTTATCTCCTATATACATGATCGATTATAAAATTGACGTCTTAAAGACCCGCAAGTGCATGATGTACCGTTGAGTACAAATGGTAGCGGGATCGTATCCCCAGAGACTTGTAGGTGCGAACTAGCTTCGAGCTATTAATTTTATCCAATACAAAAGATTTGTGTGTAGGTAATCATATGAAAAGAAGAAAGAAGTAAATTGAAGTGGAAACCAAAACATCGATTTCACTCTATTTGTTGTACCCGTGAGATAGTATATTTAACTAGAGTATGTTACTAATTCCCAAATTGCATATCCTTGGTCGGGTAGATATAATACATCATAATATAGAAAACTTCATGATTTGGAAATTACTCATATACCAACTTACTCAACCATGGTCCAGTTGATAAGGATGACTTGTGTTATCTTCCCTATGTTTTAAACCATCTTGTAATAGTCAACACAAGATGGTTCCTTAAATTCTTTACTTCCTCGAATCTTAGCTATGGTCAAACTAAGATTGTAGGAAGTAGAATATGCAATAAATTTGAAAAAAAGAAAGTACAAACTTTAATGAAACTACAATTCTACACTAAGGCTACATTGGATGGAGCTTCCTCTAACTTTGGCTAGGAGGTTTAGCTACTCATTCCTTTGATCATTTCCATATTACTTGATTAAAGAAAAATTGGCAAGAAGAAAAAAAGATGAAATAACTTTATTGATATGAACTTTGATTTACACTATCCAAGATGTCTCTCATCGGTTGGATTCCCCTCATATTTATAGAGTATAGGAGGGGTTACAAAGCATCACCATTAATGTAAAATCCCCTAAACAATGCCTTAGACCATGCATTCATATTATAACTCATGAAAATAATTTTTACATTAAATTCTCTTTAATGGCCTTCCATGGGCCTTTGGTTGACAACTTCAAATGTGGATCATTGTTGGAGTGCATCACCTTGTTCTTTATTGAAAATCAAAAAAATGTATGACTTGTTTATCATATATCTGATTTATGTAAATACAAACAAAGGCATTAGTATCACATTTATTTAATAAAATACTAGGTGAATATAAATTTAGGAGTTGTACACGTAAATATTATGTGTCTATCAAATACTCCAAAACTTATATTTTGCTAGTTCATGAGAAAAAGTAAATAAAAGCCATTTTCCTAGGTCGCGCAATTGCATTTAGTGTATGCAACAAGCCATTAAATCCCCAGGTTCTCCTGGTAGACGAGTGCTGTCTCGTGAGGGTTTATAGTGATTATACACCCAAAAATCGATAATGACACTTTGGCAACTTTAGATTACAAATGACTCATTTTATGTCAATTTATCTTTACTTTATTATGACAAGAAAATATTATGACAGAAAATTCTTTAAAACTTAGTGTTTTCCAAGTGTACCATAGAATATCATTTATAAAATCTGAAACTAGAAATACTACCTCATACTTTGAAAAAGATTTAAACATTTTCCTTAGCTATATCTTAGTGCAGTTAAGATAGTCTTACAACACGATATATTGTATAGAATAGACGAGTCAGTGTTTGGTATTCTAGTACTTATTAGAATAAATTCAACGGCTAATTCGATAAGTGCCTTAGTCAATTTGTTTTCATGGTATTTTTTTTATAAACCTCTTTTTCTTTTCCTACTTGGTTATTAAGTGAAACCTCCATAACAAGGAGTTTTGGTCGACAATCCTCGCCAGTTGGCTAAGGTTTCCAGGGTTTGGTGCCCCTTCTTGACTTAGACCTAGGATTCTCACAAGTAATACTTTTCATGCTCACTTCACATAGTTCATGGTCATACTCGAGATTGGTGATAATTTTTCATCTTTAAGTTCTTAATTATGCGAGTATGCCTTGCAGCGTAAAAGTTTAGAGCAAGCTGGCTTTTCATTTATATTTTTAGGAATGAACTTATTCTTAGGAGTTGTCTCCCTTGGAGCCAATTATTCCTAACATAAATGCTTAATTTTTCATATTTTGGTCAAAAACTCTATTAAAGGTATTGGCAGTATAACTATAGTGAAGTACAATTTTGAAAATATACTAAGTAACTATTTAAGTTTTTTGCTAATCACAAAGTAGTATATCGAGTTTAAGAACACGATAAATAAATATTATAGTGTATATTTAATAAAATATCAAAGTATTTTGGGTTTTCAAATCAACATATCATTTTGCACATATAAAATTAGTCTAAGTATTGAAAATTTGCCAAAAATATATCACACATTGGCAAAGAGTCATTATTTTATTTTTCATTAAAAAGTATATACAAAATAGTTTTTCTACCACCAAACGTAAATAAAACATTATCCTCAATGTTTGAGAATAAAATTAAATACACGGAATGAGAAATAAAAACTAAAACTTCACACCTGAATGTGTCTTGGGTTGCCTCCCATGAAGCGCTAAGTTTTACCATTTTTTCAAGACGAATGCACCCCCAAAATTAAATTTAGAAATAAAGCATGTAAGGGGAACACGTGATCAATTATGATAATATGGGCCAACTAGAAAAGTTGTCTCTTTATCAAAAATACAAGATTCTAAATACGGTTTTAAACGTTGCCCGTTGACCTTGAAAGTATTACCGGCTTTAGGATCCTCTACCTTCATAGCTCCATGTTGATAAACAATTTTGACTACGGAAGGGCTGTACTAACGAGAGCATAATTTCCCAGGAAATAAATATAGTCGTAAATTATAGAGTAACACTTTCTGATTAGGCTTAATTTTTTTTGCAAACAATCGACTTATCATGAAAAACTTTCTTTTGTTTCTTGTAAAATTTTGATTTTTCATAAGCCTAACGACAAAATTCGCTAAGTTCAGAAAGTTAAAGTTTTCTATGTGATCCGGCTTTATCCATTTCAAAGTTAAATGCCTTTATAGCCCAGAGAGCCTTGTATTCCAATTCTACTGGCAACTGACAAGCCTTCCTAAAGATGAGTCTATAGGGTAATATACTAATTGAGGTTTTGTAAGCTGTTCGATATGCCCAAACGACAACATCAAGACGATTAGACCAATCTTTACGATCGGTTTGAAGAGTTTTTTTTTAAATTTTTTTAATCTCCCGATTGGAGACTTCGACTTGACCACTTGTTTATGGATGATAAGGTGTGATAACTTTATGAGTGATAAAGTAATTTTTCAAAATATTTTGAAAGACGCGGTTGCAAAAATATTTACCACCATCACTAATAATTTCCCGAGGGGTGCCAAAACGACTAAAAATATTTTTTAAAAATTATACCGTGGGCTGATGGTCATTCGTCTGACATGGCACTGCCTTAACCCATTTGGAAACATTATCGACCACAACAAAAATATTTGGTACCTACGAGAAGAAGAAAATGGGCCCATAAAGTCAATGCCCTGAACATCAAATAATTCAGCGATAAGGATGTTGTTAAAGGGTATTATATTTCGATGAGAAATATTCTCGGTCCTCTGGCACCTATCATATTCTGAATAAAAGGTATGTACATCACAAAAAAGTGTAGGCCTATTTAGATCAAATTGAATGACTTTTGCAGCGATTTTCTTGACACCAAAATGTCCTCCGCAAGCTAAGGTATGGAACAATATGAGTAAACTATGGAACTCATCATTTGGGATGCATCTCCTGATCACTTGGTCTGAACAAAACTTATATAGATAAGGATCATCCCAACTAAAACTTTTAATCTCATGGAAGAATTTAGTTTTATATTGCTTTGACCAACGGTCAGGTAATCATTTTGTAGTAATATAATTAATAATATCGGCGTACCAAGGCGGTTGTGAGACAACCATGAGCTGCTCATCAAGAAATATCTCCAAGATAAGGAGAAAATCTTCAGCACCTTCAGTGAGAATTCGAGATAGATGGTCTCCAATAACATTTCCAACACCTTTTTTATCTATAATTTTAATATCAAATTCTTGTAACAATTGAATCCATCGAATTAACCGAGGCTTAATATCTTTTTTAGATAATAAATACTTTAAGGCTGCATGGTCAGTGTAAACAATAATTTTGGATCCAACAAGGTATGATCAAAGTTTCTTTAAGGCAAACACAATAACTAATAACTCCTCCGCGGTAGAGTAATTTTATTGTGTGTCATTGAGCCTACGACTAGCATAGTAAATAACATGAGGTTTATTACTTACTCTTTGCCCTAAACTATAACATTATAATCTGCAGTGTCGCACATGAGCTCGAAGGGAAGTTCCCAATTGGGATGTTGGATGACAGGGGCTGAAGTTAATAGAAGTTTAAGCTTCTTAAAAGCTCTTGAATATGCGTCATCAAAGTTAAAATTAATGTTCTTAGCAAGTAAGTTGTATAAGTGCTGAAAAACTTTGATAAAATCTTTGATGAACCGACGATAAAACCCAGCATGGCCCAGAAATGATCGAATGGCTTGAACCGTCCGAGGTGGAGGTAAGGAAGAAATATTGTCTATCTTGGCCTTATCGACTTCAATCCCTTTGTTGGAGATAATATGCCCAAGAACTATCCCTTTGATAAGTATCACCATGGAGTGACACTTTTCTTAGTTTAACACCAAATTTGTTTGGGTATATCGTTCTAGCACGAGATCTTAATGGTGTAAACATTCTTTAAAAGACAATCCAAATATTGAAATGTCATCCATAAAGATTTTAAGAAACTTATCAACCATATCAAAAAATATGCTCATCGTACAGCGCTGACATGTAGCGGGTGTATTGCACAACCCAAATGGCATACGTCGATAAGCATATGTCCCGTAGGGACATATGAAAGTTGTTTTTCTTGATCTTCAAGGGCAATAAGGATCTGATTGTATCCAGAATAACCGCTAAGAAAGCAGTAATGACTCTTTTCGGCTAAGCATTCAAGCATTTGATCAATGAATGGAAGAGGAAAATAATCTTTCCTTGTCACCATTTTCAATTTCCTATAATCGATACATACGCGCCACTCGATGGTCATACGGGTGGGGATTAGTTCATTATTCTCATTCTTAATTATAGTAATTCATGATTTCTTGGGAACAACCTGAACAGGCTGACCCACTTACTATCTGAAATGGGGTATATGACACCCGAGTCCAAAAGTTTGAAAACTTCCTTCTTCACCACCTCCATCATTGTAGGATTTAACCGCCATTGCATCTCGCAGGAATTTTTAGCACCTTCCTTAAGATTGATGCGATGCATACAAACGGCTGGGTTAATCCCCTTTAAGTCTTCTATAGACCACCCTAGGGCTGATTTGTGTCTTCTAAGGACACCCAACAATCTACTTTCCTGGTTAACATTTAGATTGAAAGCTATGATCATAGGTAGAGTTTTAAAATCACCTAAGAAAATATACTTCTGAGTCTTAGGTAATGGCTTGAGGTCTAACTTGGGTGCTTTAATGATAGATGAAATAGGCAAAGTAGTGGGCGGTTTAAGAGATTCAACATGAGGTCTCCATTTGGATTTGTTAAAAATAGGTGTTGAGTTAAGTAAAGCATTAAGCTTTTCAGCAATCATATCTTTATGAAAGTCTTTACCAATATTTACAAGCATGATTCTAAGGGATCCTCAGAAAATAATTTAGGGGCCGAGTTATAAACTAGGGAGTCAATCATATTCAGCTCAGCCATGTCATAAGAATGAGGAACTTGAGTATTATTGTTTAAAATATTGAGCTTGACCTTCATGTCTACCATTGATAATTGTAAGACCCCATTAATGCAATTAATAATGGTATTAGCAGTCGCAAGGAAAGGGTGGCCCAATATAATGGGGATCTTACAGATAAGATTCGCGACATCTTCAGTTTCCAAAACAACAAAATCCACATGAAAAATGAGAGCATCAACCTTGATAAGAATATCCTCAAGGATATCACATGCGTATCATATTGACTTGTAAGCCAATTGAAGTGTCATTCGGGTAGGTTTGAGTTCTTCAAGTCCTAATTCCTGATAGACAGAGTAAAGGAAGATATTCACACTAGCCCCCAAGTTGAGTAACACCCTATCCACTTTGCGATCTCTAAATTTACAAGTGATGGTTGGGCTTCCAGTATCTCGAAGCTTAGGAGGGGTTAATGTCTCACTCAAGAAGACTTTCTTTTTGACATTGATTTTCCTTTTCCTAGTACACGCATCCTTAAGGAATTTGGCATATGTAGGGATAAGCATGATGGCATCGAGTACTGAAATATTTATTTGAACTTGCTTAAATATATCTAATATCTCGTCAAATTGAATCCCTTTATTAGCCGAAAGAAGGTGTTGTGGATAAGGTACCTTTAGCATGGAAACAGACGAGGTAGACAACTCCTTAGATTTCTTAAAAGGTTCATGGTTGCTCATTATAACTGGTTCACTTATACCTACCTCATCCTCAATAATAATTGGTGTTGGCTCAGCCCTAGGCATTTCAACTTGGTTATTTTTTTTTACAAAAAGTTCAGAAATATATAGCAGACAAAAATATTACAAGAGGATGGAGAACCAACATGCCACACCCTAGTACATGTCACTAGAGTATATACAGTTGGTACTAATTACATAATGTATAGAAATAAGAAAAAATGCCAGTTCGTTCGAAGGACTACCAAAGTTGTTCGAACGACTTGATGTTTTATGGCTACTAAAAGCTCAGTGTAAATGGCCATTGTCGTTCGAACGAGATCACAAAATCTTCAGTGTGATTGTCGAACTCTATAGTATTTAGTGTTGTGGTCTCTAACTTGCTACAAAAAAATAATCTGGTTTTCCTTTATTCTATTCTTCCAAGGGCTGGTCTGGGTCGGAGCCTCTTCTTGCGAGTTGCTCTGCAAAAAAGATTTATTCCCTCTACACATGACTGAATATGATATGCTGAACTTGTAGGACAGCAAGATCCCAAGATGTTGTATGTGACCAGGGGATTTTATCAGATGTGAAAGCTTTAATGGCAGCAGCTGAGTCTGAGACCACCCAAATCCTTCTCCAACCTTTAGCCACAACTTTTTGTAATCTTGAGATGATTGCCGTGATCTCTGCTATGTAGTTCGTAGAGTACCCAATGACCTTGCTGAATGTCCCTATAACTGCACCTAAGCTATTTTTATAAATAATTCCAATGCCTGCTAGTCCTGGATTGCCTAGAGCAGAACCATCGTAACATACCTTAATCTCATTTGTTGACAGAAGAATCCATCTACAATACTTTATGTCTACTCCTTTTCGTGGCCTGTAATAAAGATTATGATCTTTAATGATTTTGAGGTCATGAGCGGTATTTTCCATTGTGTGCTTTGATAAGCGGGTTGCGTCTGCAATGTTAGTCAGAATGCCTTGAGTAATTGTTTGGACAGTGAGCTTCAAGCCTTCAAATCTCCATTCGTTTCTTACTCTCCAGATATTGCTGCAGAATGAGAACACCATGGCCACCCATAGATCATTAATGTATGTACTAGAGTGTGTTCCTCTATCCAAAATGGTTCTCTAGTTATCTGTATGTGCTATAGGATCAAAAGAGAAACAATTAATTTGTGTGTTACAGAAGTATATGCAGCAACAGATAAAAATTAGATCAGATGAAAACACTGTAGCAGCTCCCACCTACTTTTCCCAAACCTTCATGATCGACTGATTATCAATGGATCTTTGGGAGATGGAGATGACCTCAAAGGTCAAAGCGCTGTACAACGAGAAGAAATCTTCATTTGCTGATTTAATAAAAACTAAACTGACTGATCTTTGCACAGTTTAAATTCTAACGATGAGAGGCAAATTTCCTTCGATCCGCATTCTTAAAGCTGGTTTTCTCAGAGGCGTTGAACGATATAAATTCAGCTTGATTGGAAGACTTGACTTGATGAAGGTGATGCTTGCCGTTGCAAGAACAGAAGCTCTAAGAAAATGGATTCTTGCCGACAATTGCCAATATATTCCATTGGGTAAGGGTTACTTTACGATTCTGCTAGATAATGAATCAGATAAATTGAGAATTTGGGGTGGAGGACCTTGGCATATCGAAGGACAAATTTTGAGAGTTACCATCTGAACGCCTGATTTCGACGTCAACAAGCAGAAGAACACACATGCTATGGTTTGGGTTAAATTTCCTGGCTTGGGTACGGAGTATTGGGAAGAAGACGTGTTAATGTCTATGGCTCGAACAGTTGGGAATCCTATACAAGTTGATAGTAGTACATTGTGTCGAAATACGGGATTCTATGCTTCCGTGCTTGTGGATGTTGATTTTTCAAAACCAGTTCCTAGCAAAATCATGGTGGAACGAGAGGGCTTCGAGTTTTACCAAGAAATTCAGTTGGGAAAGGTTCCTAAAATATGTTCACATTGCAAAGTGGTGGGTCATTTAGTGTCTGAATGTAGTGATGTGGAGAAAGCAATTGAGAAGGAAAAAGTGATTCACAACGAAGCTGATAAGGAACCTAAAAAGAAGCGGCGCAATAGGAAGAAACCAAACAAGAATGATCACGAAGAGAAAGAGAAAGAAAATCAAAAGATGGATGCAAAACTCAAGGAGCCCATTGTTGATAAAACCCCTTCACCACAACAGGCATCGATGAACAAAACATATAAAGGAGTTGTTGAATTGTGGGATAAAACTATTCAAGAATGGGATGGATCAACCAACTCTAGGGAAGTGGATAGAGAAGCAAGTTTGGTTAATCAGTCCTAGGCAGATATGGTTGAAAAAGGTGATGGTACTAATCTGATTAATGATGAAGGAGTTGAGGTAGAGGATGGCTCTAGGAGTAAGAACATTTCTGAAACTAGCTCGAATTCTGACATGGGCTACTCGGATGAAGTGGTTTACCAAACTCAGGAAGCTGAGGAATGGCACAATGTCTTGAGTAGAAAAAACATTCGCAAAAACAAGTCTAAAGCTAGTAACCTACCTGTTACAATGTAGCAGACAAGGCGGCAAACTAATTGAAGGTTGTGATGAAGATCTAATATTGGAATTGTAGAGGTATTGCCAACTAAAATACTACTAATTGTCTAAAATATTTGATGATTTAATACTCCCTAGACTTGCTCTGCATTGTAGAGCCTAAAGTTTAGCCGGATGCAAAGAAATTACGTAGGCTGTCTATTCAATTAATGGATCGAGAGGTGTTCTTCTTTGATAATGGGTTAAGCTATCCAAATATTGGGGTTTTTTGGCGTAAAGAGCTTCCTAAACCCACTACCTTGGCAAGTTGTAAGAAACATATTACTGTGTTGGTTGAGAATGTGATGGTTTCCTTTATACATGCAGATTGTTTTTACATTTGTCGAAGGGACCTCTGGAAGGATCTTTCGGTGCTTGGTTCTTCTAACCTACCGTGGCTGGTGGTAGGTGATTTTAATGTTGTCCTTAGAGGTGAAGAAAAAAGAGGTGGAAGGGGTGTGAGATGGAATGCCTCGGCTAAATTCCATGACTTTGTGAACTCTTCCTGCTTACTAGAAGCAAATTCTTCTGGATCTGAGTTTACTTGGTGTAATGGGCAAATGGGGAATAAGAGGATACTTTGTAAACTGGATAGAATGTTGTGCAATCAAGCTTGGTCGAATCTTTTCTCAGGCTGGAAATACAAGGTGTTGGCTAGAAGTAACTCAGATCATTCTCAGTTGTTTGGTTGGAATTTGAGGATTGTAAAACCAACCAATATTCCTTTCAGATTCTGTAATATTTGGACTAGTCACGATTCTTTTCTTCAGCTGGTTAAAGAAAATTGGGAGCAGCCTCTTGAGGGAGATCCTCTATATCAAATCAGTAGTTAATTGAGAAGACTGAAAAACAAGCTTAAGGAATGGAATAGACTGGTTTTTGGCAACAGTAAACTTCACATTCAAGAGTTATCGGAAAAAGTAGAGAGGCTTCATCAACATCTTGATAATGAGGTGGAAAATGATGCCGTTGCTCGAGAAATGGCTATGGTTAACCAATTACTTAATCAAGCTCTGCATAAAGAGGAAGAACTTTGGCGGCAGAAAGTTAGAAATAACTGGCTGAAATCTGGAGACCGTAACACGGCTTACTTTCATGCCCTTGCTCGTATCAAGAGGAACAAAAGTCTTATCCACGCTCATCAGAATGAGGATGGCAGACTTCTTGAAGTTCAAGACGAGATTAAGGCTCACATTGTCAGCTTCTTCTCTGAGAAATTTGCTTTAAAAGACCACCCAAAGTCTGATCAGGTTTTTAGGAAAATTATCAACGTCATTTCTTCTGAGGATAATGCTGGTCTTATTGATATCCCTGATGGTGATGAGATTAGAAAGGCTATCTTTGATTTGAATCCCAATAGTTCTCCAGGTCCAGACGGTTTTTCTGGGAGATTCTTTCAAGTCTGCTGGGGGATTGTGGGGCTGGATGTGGTAAATGCTGTTCAATTCTTTTTTATTAACACCACTTTGCCTAAAGGCTTCAACTCAAGCTTCATTATTCTTGTTCCCAAAGTCAAGAATGCTTCTACCTTGCGTCAATTTCGGCCTATTTGTATGGTTAATTTTCTGATTAAAGTTATATCTAAAATATTGGCTTCCAGGATTTCTGAGTTTATGCCTCGTATTATTTCTAATGAGCAATGTAGGTTTATACAGGGGAGAAATATACACAGTAATATTGGGCTCACTTCTGAAATGATCAATGAGCCTCAGAAGAAGAGATTTGGTGGGAATGTGGGGATCAAACTTGACATTGCTCAAGCTTTTGCCACCTTAAGCTGGGACTTCTTATTTCAGGTGTTGAAGAAAATGGGATTCCATCACAAATGCTACAATTGGATTAGATTGCTCCTACGTAGTGGGTTTGTGTCTATTCTTGTGAATGGTGGTCCTTGTGGGTTCTTTCAAACTGGTCAGGGATTAAGACAAGGTGATCCCTTATCTCCAATTCTATTTGCTATTGCTGAAGAGGTGCTTAGCAAAGGATTATCTCAGCTGTATCTCACTCAAAAAGTACTTCCTATGGTGATCACTAAGGGGGTTATGGTCCCATCCCACCTTCTCTTTGCTGATGATATTTTTATCTTTGCAAATGGCAGAACAAAGGGGCTGAAATTACTTTACAAATGGCTTGATATGTACCAGGAGACTTCTGGGCAGGTTTTTAGCGCTGAGAAAAGTAAGCTATACTTGGGAGCTATGAACAATGTTAAGAAGCAAAAAGTTAAAGTTATCTTTGGGTTTGACGAAGGCTGTCTACCTACAACTTATCTCGGCATTCCTCTGGTTCAAGAAAGAGTTACAAAGGAGATTTTGAGACCTCTGGTGGATAAGATTAAAAAAAGAGCTACTGGCTGGGTGGGTAATTTGCTATCCTTATAAGGGAGGGTAGTTCTTATACAATCAGTGTTGAGTTGCATCTCTATTTTTAGTATGGGTATCTACAAGTGGCCTACCTCAGTGATTAAAGAGGGTGAACGAATTCTTCAGAACTTTCTTTGGTCTAGGGAACCTGAATGTAAGAAAGCCTATGCTGTTACCTGGGATAAGGTGTGCAAACCATTTAAGGAAGTTGGTATTAACTTATGACAGTTAAAGGAGATAAACCAATCTATGATAATGAAACTTACATGGAATTTTCTTAACCCAAAAGACGAGTGGGCTGAATTTATGCGAGCTAAATTTATTGTAAAAGCTAGAAATTTCTCAACTATCACTAAAGGATCTTTGATTTGGGCTGGTGTTAGAGGCACTCTTGAGGATGTCTCTGCTTATTCGGGTTGGGTGATCGGGGATGGGGATTGTATTGACCTTTGGCGTGACAATTGGTTCTCTCCTCTCTCCCTAAAAGACATGATTAATGACGATGCTATTCCCTGGTCAGACTTGAAGGCTAAGGTAAGTTATATTATTACTGAGGGTAGATGATCTATTCCTAGCAATCTGCAATTGATTTTTTTACAGATTTCGAGTTGATATTCATACAATCAAGATTAACCATCACAAACCAGATAGGAGAGTGTGGAAACCTGATCTTATTGGCAAGTTTTCTGTCAAAGGTGCCTTCGAATCCATCTGAAATAAAGGCTAGCCAAACTGGTGGTTCAAGTTTATCTTTAGAAAAGCTATACATCCTAGGCTTTCTATGTGGGGATGGAAATTGTGTCATGGGAAGCTTCCTACGGATGACAATGTGCAAAAGAAAGGCATTACACTGGTTTCTCGTTGCTGTTTGTGCTCTAACAATTCTAAATCCATTCACCACCTGTTTTGGGATTGTTCTTTTAGCATTTGCTTGTGGACTTGGCTTGAAGACCTATTCAAAGTTTAGATTTTGGATAAAAATCTGAAAAGTTTCCTCGAGGTTGGAGAATCAATGAGTCCTTACCTCAAAGATCTATGGATTGGGGATATTTGGGGAGGAACCAGCCTGATTTGGCTTGCTCGAAATAACAGCATATTCGAAGAGAAAAGTTTCTCATTAGATCAGGAAAAGAGGAAGTGGTATAAACAGCTACATGAAACTGCTTTGTTATCACAGGGCTGTATGAATAACAGTCTAGCTGACTTGAGTATTCTTCACAAGATTGGCGTTCCTCTTCATCCTGGAAAATGGCTAAAGGTTTTTTCCTGTTTTTGGGAGCTGCCTAATCACGATGAGATCAAGATTAACACTGACGGAGTAGCTAGAGGTAATCCTGGAAAAGGCGGCATTGGATGTATTTTCAGAGACAGTGAAGGTAAGGTTCTCGACACTCTTACACAAGGCTTGGGCTTGGTTACAAATTACATGGCTGAATGTAAGGCAATTATTAAGGAGGTGGAATTGACGGCTTCCAATGGTTGGCTTATTGCTTGGGTGGAATCTGATTCTAAATCTGCAGTGAAGGCTTTTAACTCGGATAATATTCCTTGGACTTTGGAAGCTGAATGGGATAATGCTAAATGAACTATGCAACAAATTAGAATCTCTGCCACATGGAGGGAAGCTAACTTCAGCGCCGATGCTCTCTCAAAGCAGGAAGCTTATCTTCAAGATGGCTTGTGCGAGTTTAGATTGGGTAAACCTGATTTTATATAAAAAATTGAAATACCAATGCAAGAATATTTTTGATTTTGTTGATTGTATTCTTTTGTTTTTTATTTTAGGCTTTTTGCCTCTTGTAAGATTATGGGATTTTGCAATAAATTATTCTTACTTAGCAGGAAAAAGGTAGCGGGGTAATGCAAGAGAGTGTGTTGCTCAGTTTCTGCATCATTGCAGCACTGGTGATATATAAGGATCATATATATTCCTTTTTTCATTATGTTATTATTCATAGGAAGGATATGATTCATCAATCTCCATGCAAAGTCTTCCAGTCTAGGGTGAATGCTATTACTTAAAACAAATCTCCACCACCATGCAGTTTCTTCTATTCATCTCAGAGCATCAAACACACTCTTGGCTGTAAAATCACCTTGTAGATCGAGTTTCCAGATCATAGTGTTCTAAGTATTTGGGTTGCACTGGAGTTATTGTAAATTAATTCCTAATGCAAGAAGGAGAAGCATAATATCACTTGGGAAGTTCCAGCCTTGTGAGTTGATAAAGGTATTAAGCTTTACCTTACAATTTTTCCACATATGCTTAGGCAGATTGATATATTCCATGAGTAGAATGTTTGCAGCGTAGGTGACCCTCAAAAAATCAATGTTGGTCTCATCTCCAATGAGCCATCCAATGTACAGTTTGGAGATGGCAGCTCCTATTTTAATACCAGTCCATTGAGTAGAGGTCTTATGGTATTTAATAGGATCTCCACTCTTGGTGCTAAATTTTGAGCTGAGATATTTTGCCTATTATTCTGTTCCTTGTTTAAGCACCCAGTGGAGTTTGCACCACATTGCATTGTTTACATCCCCCAGATATCTAGCACCAAGTCCACCCTTCTTGATAGGTTTGTAGACCTTATCCCTCTTCAAGGTTACTCTTTTTCTTTTTGTTGTGTCTCCCATCCAAATGTAGTTTCTAAGGATATAATCTCCCTCTTTGATAAGTGACCTAGGCCACTTGTAGACTGCCATATTATGTATGGGTATACTACTGTTAAGATTAGACTTTGCAAGAATAACCCTTCCCTGAAAAGAAATCATGCTCCCTGCCCCGCTATTCGATCTTTTTTTAATTTTTTCAATAAGTGGTTTAATAGCTTGTTTAATAATCCATCCTTGAATGAGGGGAATTCCCAAATATGTCTCTGGAAATTTACCTTCTTTGAATCCAAATTTCTCAAAGACAATTCTTCTTTTTGTTAAAGGAATACTACTCAAGAAAATGTTGCTTTTGTCCACACTAATCTCTTGCCCATACACTTTCTGATAGTCCGTGAGAATGCCCATAAGTTGTCACAGGCACCTAGTTTTCCTATTCACAAATACAAAGATATCATTTGCAAATAATAAGTGAGTGGGTCCATATATAAGCTTTGTTGATGCCATGGCTTGTATTCTTCCTTGTTCTCTGCCTTTGAGGAGGTTAATGCTAAGTATGTCTTCCTCTATTGTAAACAGGATTGAGGACAGAGGATCTCCCTGCTTGAGCCCCCTAAACATCTGGAAAAAACCTGACGGGCAGCCATTGATGGAGATAAACACCATACTGTTGCTGATAATAGTTTGTATCCATAAGCAGAATTTCTGATTAAAACCAAAAACGTGTAAGGTTGTGATGAGATATTTCCAGCTAAGGGTGTCACAGGCTTGATTGATATCAATCTTGAGTGCCACATTGCCATCTTTTCTCTTGACTTTCATTTCATTCACTATTTTAGAGGACATGCAAATGTTGTTATGTATGCTTCTATTCTTGATAAAGGTACTTTGTTCTCTATACACAACCCTGTAAGCAATAGGAGATAATCTAGTAGCGAGAATCTTAGTTATAACTTAAAAGATAAAGTTACTAAGACATATATGCATGTAGTGTTGAACTGAGGTGGGGTTTTTGATTTTAGGAATCAAGACAATGATGTTGAAGTTGAAAGTCAAAGGGAGCATACTATCTAGAAAGAAAGAGGATATCCCAAAGTATATATCTACACATAGAATCTCCCAGTATTTTCTATAAAAGGCTCCAAAGAATCCATCAGGTCCAGGGGCGCTATTACTATCCATAGAAAAAACTGCTTCTTTAATCTCCTCATTGGTTGAGCAAGAAGTAAGACTCGTATTTTCTTTTCCTTGTACTCGGTTTGGAAGCTGTTCAAAGAGTGCTGAGCAGTGTTGAGTATCTTTAGCAGAGAATTTAGAGGTTTAGTAATTGATGATATGCTCCTGTATGAGGGTCAGACTAGTAATGACTCTTCTCGTGCTGTCTTTGATTTCTCGTGCGGTCTTTGATTTCAGTGATCAGAGCTTTTGCATTCCTAACATTTGTGGTTAAGTAGAAGAAGCTGGTATTTCTGTCTCCTACAAGTAACCATTTGATCCTTAACTTTTGCCTCCAATCCATCTCCTCAATTTCCTCCAACCTATTAAGAAGTTTTGTTTTAGCTAGGTATCTCTTTTTGATAAGATCATTGGTGAAATCATCTTTTAATTGGAGTTGCAGGCTCATAACCTCACTTTCCAGTTTTGCTTTATTTTTCTTATGGGCATCTGAGGTTTTTCTCCATATCTTTATATCGGCCTTAAGTCTTCTCAGTTTCAGCATAATGGAAAAAGTAGAGCAGCATACATTGGTTTACCCCTGGTTTTAGCCACAATTTCACCGAATCTGGGTTCCTCTCCCCAAGACTGAAGGTACCTGAAAGGGATGTTGGAGGGCTTCGGTACTTGGCTACAGTCACCCATAATAAGTGAGTAATCTAATTGTGTTTGAGGCAACACATGCATTTTCAATCCCCTGAAAGTATTCTGCCATTGTGAGTTTTGTAAACATCTATCCATGACCACCAATGTTCTGTTGTTCCCACTTTGAGCATTACACCAGGTAAAAGTAAGCCCTGAGGAGAGGCTCTCAGTCAATCTAGTTGTATCCAAAAAGTTTGTAAAGTCCATTACTACATTTAAGGAGGGTGGTCATCTTCCCCTTTTCTCAGATATCCTAAGAACCACATTAAAATCTCCGAAACATATCCAGGGATTTTCATTTGTGACAGCAAAATTCGTGAGGCTAGACCAAAGCTCTAACCTATTATTTTTTATTACAATCAGCATGGAGAAATGAGAAGCAACTCTCCATGTATTGCACCGTAATATATTGTCTAGAGTGAGAGAGTATCTCAGGCTCATGATTATCTTCTATCCATAAAATCTATAAGTTAGCTTTTTTTGTATTTTGTTAATTAGTTAGGACCTTAATGACATACCCTGGGAGAACAAAGTTTTTGCAGAAAATCTTGGGCTATGCTATACCCAAAATATTTGGTTTTATTCTTGTAACCGTTTTCCTTAGATATCTAACTGTTTTTCTATTCCCCAGTCCACGGGCATTCTAAAAGATAAGCTTCACTGATTTTTATGGGTAGATCTTGTCACTCTAGGGTCTAGGGTGTACACCTTACCCCTTGATGCACTTGATTAGGTCCTTTGAAGAGTGGTAATGACATTAAGCTATTTTGGGATTGAGCTAGAATCAAATCCTGGTGGTGCTTTCAGATTAGATGCCGGTTAGCTAGGTAGCTTACCTGGTGATCTTTCATGTAATCTATCTAAGTCTCTAGATTTGAGATAGATTGGGATATATAATTTTGATTCACCAAAGTCTGTTATTGGAATTGTATCATTTGTTATTGAAATTGTATCGCTTTTTTTTTTGACTTTCCATTGATTGTTGTATGAAGAAAGAAAGGGCGTCTTCCAAAGATGGTTTGGGTAGAGCGGGTTGGACTGTTTGGATGACTGAAAGGATTGTTAAGATGCCCGAGGACAAGATTTAGAAAGGGGATTCCAAGGAAAATTATAACCTGAGGTTCGTGGATCTCCAAAACCTGAACTGGGTTGGTTGTTTTTCCACAAAAAAATTTGGTGGTTCTACCAAGTTAGCTTATACGTGTCAAAGGGCCTCTTGTAGCTATTATTCAAAGCATTTACTTGCTCTTTATTGTCATTTATTTAATTGAACATGAAGCACATTTGAGTCACATGGGTTATATTATAACAAACGGTGCAACCATCTTGCCGAACTTGGTTCACACTACCCATAGATTGATTAATATCCATAGCCTCAATTTTTTGGGTAAGAGTATCTAACTGGGCTTTGATGACTATTCCCTCACTCACTCTGTATAAGCCACCTTTCTTGGTTGTACACACATTTCTTTATGGATCAAAATCCCACTATGTCTTAAACTCCTCATAAGCTCTATCGGGTTCAGGGTCTTGGAATTTGCCACTATGCATATATTCTAGCCTATAATGATTCTCAGAGGTTATTTCACGATAGAAGATTTGGGCTAGATGTTGCTTATCAAAACCATGATGGGGACATTATAAAAGAAGATATTTATATCTCTCCCATGCCTCGTAAAATGTTTCAAACTCATTTTAAACAAATTCAACAATTGACTTTCAAAGAGTGAGGGTTTTTCCCATTGAAAACCATTTGGTTTTGAACTTGGTCTCTATTTGGTCTCATGAATTGATAGATGTCAGTGCTAATAAATTAAGCCAATGAATCGCCTTGTCTTTTAGTGTGAATGAAAATAAATGAAGGCAGATGGAATCCTCAGTGAAATTTTAATATTTTGAGAGTGCACAAATTATCTTAAACTCGTGGACGCACTTATAAGGATAATCAATCCCATATATGTAGGCAATATTTGGATTATACTAGGCTTTATTACATAATGGTTTGCCGAGACTGCTGGTAACACGATACATGAAGGCATTTCACTCACCACTGGGGTCTAATAGTCCCTAAGAGATTTGATGGCAGCCATGATTGAGGGATCGACTTCTAGCACAACAACAAGTTTAATTGGGCAAATTCTAGAAGGATGACCCTTCTTCAAAATTGGGAAAACTCGAGATAGATAACTTTCCTCCCAAACTAGGGATCCTAAGTCCTCTATTGTATTGATTGAGAAAGGTGGTCACCCTCTCCGCTTAGTCTGAGGTGGTGGGCCGCAAATGGGCAAAGGTTTCGGTAAATTTTCTAATCGTTTTAATCAACGTGTCCAATTGATCATGTACAACTAATAATCAATAAAAGTTAGTACCCGGTGTAGTAAATAATCAATCAAACCTAGAATCTAGCACATCAACAATTTTTATAATTTATAAATAGGTCTCTCCTATATTCTTCTATGTTCAAAATAGGTAGGATGGTAAAAGGCTTTGGTTCTTATACTCCCCTACGTTACTATACTAGTACCAGTTTAAAGTTAATGTTCGGTTCTTATGCCTGAGAGTGTTGCCTTATCGTAGGTCAACACTCAGAACGGTGACGTCGATAACCTACAAATAGTATTTGAATGGTTTTGGTTTATTGCATTTTGTGTATGTTAAGGTCCGTGGTTATCTCAGTCGAAGATAGTGACATGATGAAGACCTTCGTACAATCTTCTATCATCCAACGACCAGGAAGGTAAGTTGGTTAAGTAGAACTCTGATCAAGGGAGCCAAAAATATTATTATAAATTGCCTTTTGGGAAATCTCGCTTGAACGACCCAAGGTCTCGTTTGAACGAATTCTAGGCATCTCTTTCAAATGACCTTAGGTCTCGTTCGAACGAGTGCTACGAGTTCAAAACAAAAATACATATTTTTTGAAGGCTTATTAAGGATTTCGTTTAAACGACCAAAGGTATCATTCGAATGAGTCTCGAGAAAATCTGAAATACTATTTAAGCAAACATTGCTTCTCGTTTCTCTCTTTCTCTTTTTCACTTTTCTTTGGCAAAAAGTTATTTTTTAAAGGGCTTAATATCCTTTATTAGAGAGACAGTTTGACATCAATTAAAACCTAAAAACATTGAAGTTGATTTTGAACTAGTGTATCCTACTTCCCATAAATTTTTCTAGAGTGATTCAAGAAGGGTAATACTTGGTGTGAGATCAAGGAGCGTAGTTAAGAAAATAAAGGCGATAGGGAATGGAGCTTTGATCAGAAGAGAGATAATCACGAGACAAGGTTTTCAAGTTTGTAAGTGTAATTCAGATTAAACTTTTTTTGATTAGTAAATTTTTGGTTGTCGTGTTCATCGATAACAACCTGCGGTTTTTCTCCTGAGTAAGGAGTTTCCACAGGGTGAACAATTATTTATGTCATTTAATTTCTTGCCTTTACCATTGATTATTTATGCTTAATCCTAGATCATTGATTGATAAAATTAGGTCTGTCCTATTTCTCAAAATACATTAAATACTAAGCACATAAATTTTCAATTGGTATCAGAGCAGAATCACTTCTAGGCTTTATATCCTGAGCGGTAATCCTATCTTTAGTGCTTGATTAATTTAATGAATTCCTAAAAATTTAGAGGTCCTATAAATTTCCTACCACTCTTTGATGGCATGAACTTTCCTCATTGGAAGTTTCGAATAATTGCCTTATTGCCATTGAAGAAGATGTTTGGATTACAATCCATGGAGAAGATGTTTGGATTGCCATTGAAGATAGATGGATGGGTGCCCCCGACTATTTTGTGGGGTGATCCAGCAACAGCTGTTAAAATTTCTAAACTTCGAAATCAATGGACTAAGAAGAAAAAAGAAACATTTGGGTATAATTCTAAATGTCATAATGCTATCTTTAATGTGTTGAGCCAAAGTGAGTATAGGCACATCTCCGCGTGTACTACTTCGGAAGAAGCTTGGGACATCTTAATGCGTACTTATGAAGGTGATGATACGGTTAAAGAAAGTAAACTACAAATGCTCACCTCTCAATTTGAAAATATCCGGATGAGTGAGGATGAACTATTCAATGAGTTTTATGCCAGACTGAGTGACATTGTCAATAATAGTTCCTCTTTAGAAGCTGGATACACCGATGTTTAAATAGTTTATAAAATTTTAAGATCTCTTCCTAAGAGTTTTAGGTCTAGACGTGATGCTATAGGGAAAATACCAAATCTTAAAACCATAAAGCCTGACACACTTGCTGAAAAATTATAAACTTTTGAAATTAAAATGGAAATGGAAAACCCTAAGATGAATAAAAGTATAGCTTTTAGGTCTTCCTCTAACTCTTCGTCTTCTCAGGGAGCTAGAGAAGTTGACAACTATTGTCTCTGACGATGATAAGGAACTTGACTCTAATTCACAGATTGCTCTTATAAGTAACAATTTAAAAAACTTTTGAAAAAAGGTAATTTGAGAAACAAGGGCAAAATGTGAATTATAAGCCACGTCTTCATGACCGTGTTAAGTCTTATGGCAAACAGACTAATACTGAACAAGACCTAAACAAAGTTGAATGTTATAGGTGTCACAGGTATGGCCACTATGCTCACAGCTGTCCCATTAGGAGTTCTAATAACAACCACAAGGCTATGAACATTATTGTTATGTGGGATGATAGTGATGATGACCATAATAAACATGATAATCCCTTTCAAGAAGGAGGAAATGGTTTGAGAGCTCATATTACTATAATTAACTCAAGTTGTGATCGCTCTGATGTTTTTATACTTGAAACTGAAGGAGAAGATCACAGTGACTATGAAAGTGATAACTTTGAAGAGCCTAATTTTGAAGAGTTGTATTCTCAACTTGTTTCTCAGCTTGAGAAACTTAAGAATGAGAAACAATCTCTTAGTGCCCAACTTAAGACTTGTGAACAGGAAAAATACAATGCTGTGGAGAATGTGAAATTGGCGGAAATCGAAATTAAGAAACTTAAACTTGATTTGATCTCTACATATTAAAAACTTGAAGTTTTCTATCATTGAGCAAAAAATATTGATAAAATACTAAGTATGAACAAAAATGGTATTGACAAAAGAGGGTTATGATTTGATGAGCAAAATGTCAAGTCCACCTCATCTCAAGTCACTAAGTTTGTCAAAGCTAATTCAGTTTCATATTTGCCCACATCTAGTGTAATTACTACTCTTCATAGGCAGACTAAACAACCTTTTGCCTTTCATGTATTTTATTGCCTGGCTTGTGGTCAAAAGAGTCATCTTGCTCCCTACTGTAGATATGTTCCTGTATTTCATAGTAGGAATGATCTACACTTGGAAAGAGGGAAACCCTACCGATCATATGCCCAATCGTTTGCTAATTCTACTTTTGTGTAAAAGACTTTTAATGGTTTTTGGAATTTGACTCAAGCGATAGAAGAGCAAAAAAAGTATGATCTATTTGGGTTTAGAAGAAAGATCTTCTACTACAATTATAGTACAATGTTGCAGTAATGGCTCTAAATACTTTCAACTCTACTCAGTGGTATGTAGATAGTGGATGCTCATGTCACATGATGGGGGATGCTACACGTTTGAACAATGTCATAAATATTCAAGGAGGTGATCTTACTTTTGGAAGAGGGATGAGTGGAAAGATTGTGGGAAAAGGGAGTGTGGAAGGAATTGGGTGCCCAACAGTCGATAATGTACTTTATGTTAAGGGACTTACTGCAAACCTTCTGAGTGTGAGTCACTTATGTGATGAAGATAACACAATAACATTTGACAAGAAGGTATGTCGTGTCTTTGATAATACTGGGAAATGCATTGTGACTACTGCCAGAACATCTGATAACTGCTATGCTATATCACAAGACTCTATTTCATGTAAAGTTGCTAAGATGAGCGATGTAGAACTGTGGTACCAACGGTTAGGGTATGTGAACTTCAACGATCTTGCCAAGATTACAAGTAAGGAAATAGTTTGTGGTTTCGAGACTAAGCAAGTTAACAGAAACAGTATGTGGACCATGTCAAATTGGAAAACAAACCAAGAGTTCGCACAAAAAAATCTACCAACATTGCCACTACGTACGCGAGTTCTGAAACTAATTTGCATGGACCTAATGGGTCCTATAAGAGTGAGTTCTTTGGGTGGAAAGAAGTATATCTTAGTTATGGTTGATGATTTTTCAATGTTCACCTGGATTGCACTATTAAAACATAAGTCTGACACGTTTGAAGAATTTCATACTATAGCCCTTCGAATATAGAATGAGAAAGTTTGTTCCATTGACAAAATTTGAAGTGATCGAGGAGCAGAGTTCAAAGATAGTGATGTGATTGAGTATTGTGGAGCTAATGGGATAAAACATGAATTTTTAGCACCAATCATACCATAACAAAATGGAGTTGTAGAACGAAAAAGTCGAGTTTTGCAAGAGATTGGGCGGGTAATACTCCATGGAATGAATACAACTATTCATTTTTGGGGAGAAGCTATTCATACCTCGTGTCACATTATCAACAGAGTTTATCTACGTCCTCTTACATTTAACACGCCGTATGAACTATGGTTTAGAAAAAAGCCAAACTTGAAATACTTTCGTGTGTTTGGAAATAAATGTTATATCACATGTGATCAGGAGAATATTGGAAAATTTGACACCCGAAGCGTTGAAGGTCTTTTACTGGGATATGCAACAAATAGTAGGGCTTATCGTGTTTACAACTTGAAGAACAAGATGGTAATGGAGTCAATTAATGTGGTAGTTGATGACTCAGCAGTTCTTGGACAAAAAGAGGATAAAGATAGTAATGTTCAAGAAGAAACTACGCCAACCTCTTTTATTGCGGCTCAAGATATTGTGCTACCAACAAAAATTGTAGGTATGTCTCACGCTGAAGCTTCTAAAACACCTCCTAGAGAAATCTTAACACCACATGCTACTGTTCGTACTAATCTTCCTTGGAATTGTGGTGCTCCTGGATACCTTGATGATTATGAATGTCCTATGCTTCATGTGTCCACTAGGTGTGTCAGGTATCATTGTTCTACGCTATATGAGCCAACCATCATGAAAGATGCGTTATCTGATGAATATTGGATTAACGCCATGCAAGATGGGTAAAATGAATTCAAGCGACAAGATGTGTGGGACTTAGTATCACGACCAGAAAATACTAATATTATTGGCACTAAGTTGATTTATAAGAACAAGTTTGATGAGAATGGTGATGTCGTAAGAAACAAAACAAGGTTGGTAGCTCAGGGATACAATCAAATAAAAGGGGTGGATATAAGAAACTTTTGCTCCCACAGGTAGACTTGAATCTATCGGATACTTTTGTCCTTTGCCTGCCACAAAATGTTTAAGCTTTATCAGATGGATGCGTAAAGTACATTCTTGAATGGGTTAGTTAAGGAAGAAGCGTATATAGCTCAACCCAAGAAGGTTTAAGGATCCACATCATTCAGAGTATGTTTATCGTTTGAAGAAAGCTCTTTATGGACCAAAACAAGCTCCTCGAGCATGGTATGATAGACTCTCAAACTTTTTACTTGAAAGGGGTTCATTCGAGGGGTAGTTGATAAAACATTGTTTATTCAGCAAGAAGGCGATAAAATACTTATTGGTCAGGTATATATGGATGATATTATATTTAGATCCATGTTTAATGTACGTGTCAAGGCTTTCAGAGAATTAATGGGAAGAAAGTTTGAGATGAGCATGGTTGGGGAATTAACCTACTTCTTAGGTCTCCAAATCAAGCAATGGGAGGATGACATTTTTGTATCTCAATCTAAATATGCTAAGGATCTTATAAAAAAGTTTGATCCTAATTTTGCGAAATATGCAAGGACACCAATGAGCACTACCACCAAATTGAGTAAGGATTCTGTAGGTACTAATGTAAACCTGAAGACGTATAGGAGCATGATCGGAAGCTTGTTGTATCTTATAGCTAGTGATCCGGAAATTATCTTTAGTGTTTCTATAGTACTCGTTATCAGGCAAGTCCTAAGGAGTCTCATTTATACGCTGTTAAACGAATTATTCGCTATCTTTCTGGAACTTTTGAGTTTGGATTGTGGTATACTAGAGATACTACGTATGAAATTATTGGATACTCAGATGCTAATTGGGCTAGAAATTTTGATAAAAGGAAAAGCACTTCTAGGGGATGCTATTACATTGGGAACAATCCTGTTGCATGACAAAGTTAGAAACAAAATTGTATTTCGCAATCTACTGTAGAGGCCGAGTATATTGCTACGGGAGGTTGTGGTACCCAACTAGTCTGGATAAAATAAATATTACATGATTACGGGCTAAATCAGGGAGTAATGTCACTTTATTGCGATAATACAAGTGCAATCAACATTTCCAAGAACCCTAAACAACATTCGAGGACCAAGCACATTGACATCAGATTTCATTTCATTCGAGACCTTGTTGAGTGAAAGATTGTAATTGTAGAGTATGTTGGTACGAAGAACCAACTTACTAATCTCTTTACCAAACTTTTGGATGTTCTTCAGTTTAAAACTCTCCAAGCGCTATTGGTGTCTATTCCGTTGCATAAATCACTCAGATCATCCTAACTGTTTATATCGTAATTCTGTGGACATCGTCAGGTTTGTGTTGTTTATCTTGTTCATATAGGTTATTTCCCTTAATTTTTGCAATATAGTCTATCTTAGCTATGCATGTGCATGTTCGGGATTTATTAATTTATCATATATTTATCTAATGCTTGAGTTCTTAGTATCACTTATTCATCACTAGTTCCAACTGTTCCTTACTCAAGTCATAAGTTGAAACCTTGAGGATAAATATAGAGACTTCGTTACCTAACATTATGTGAGGATATAACCTTTTCTGCAAGCTTTGAGTGTTATTAAATGAATTAGTTCCTGTAAAATCTCTTATTGTTTATGATCTTATTATTTTATGCATTTGTCAATTGTTGGTGGTGATAACTAGTTCAAGTTAGTTTAATAGAAAATTCCCTATACTTGATTCGAGATAAAAATGGTACTATGTGAGACCGAAGATATGATAATAGGCTTTTTATTGATATACCTCTTTTGCCTTCGTCTATGCTTACCCAAAATTTTATCCGTTTGTAGTCCTTTTGTGCTTTAAAATATGCCATTCATTTTATATCCAAATCCTTTTAACCCTTTTGTTCTAAGACATTTCAGCAAATTCAAAGTGAGGGAAGGAATGAAACCATGTGGCTTAAGTGAGGAAAGATGAATAGAAAAATAGAGTATTCCCGATATTTTTTGCTAGAGAGAGAAAAAAAAAGGTCGTTCGAACGAGGTTGATAGTCGTTCGAACGACCTTTTGACAATCCTTTCGAATTTGGGATCAGGAGCCCAATTCGTTCGAACGACTTCATATTTCATTTAAACAAAATCTGGGAACTCTATTTTTTTTAAACCACTCACTTGCCTCGAGATTTGAGCAAGAGTTTCCCTAGTATATAAAGGGAAACTTGGGGAAGAAGTATTCTATTTACTGTGTACTCAATAAAGTGAAAGAATGATAGGAGGTGCACTCAATTTGAAGAAAGAGGTGGAGAAAGTATAATCTATAGTCTCAGAATGCCAGTAAAACATCTACTTCGTCATGTCTCTTCCCTTGCATACATTATAACCTTTTCAAGACCTGTTTGATCTTAAGTTTAACACAGTTAGTTTAGTGGAGATGAGAGATAGGAATTCTATATTAGTTAACTTGATACCATTTAAAATAATTGATTTTCCTTCCATGGGATCTTTCAGTAAAATAACGCCGTTCTTTTTTAGATTGTGAATTTTTAACTCCAGTTTATTCATATTCATATTTCCTCAGAGTGATATCTAGTAAATTCTCAGTGACTTTGTGTGACCAACCATGAGAGGCCTAAGTTGAAACATATTTCCAATATAGTAATCTTCATACGTCTAGCTGTCAGGACCGTGATTGGACTACATACACATACACCAAGTTCTTTTACATTATTTCATTTATAAATCAATAATATTTCCTATATCATGTATCTGTTGTGCTTTTAGATTTGACTCTTCATTTTTTGAGGGGGAGTGTGTTTGGTAGTCTTCAGTTTATCTCGTTAAGTGCCTTGTCTTATCTGAAGTTTCCTGTCGATGGTTGTACTCTGTTATTTTGGTTAATATTGGTGCGTTTACCTAGTTTTATTGTTTCGTTCGAACGAGTCATCATTTCATACGAATGACTTTTTTATTTTTTTTCATTCAAAGTTTCATTTCTTTTCTTCACCCCTCTCTCTTACACCGACTTGAAGTCTACCACTTCCACTGTGATTCTCCTCTTTTTATGCTTGATTCTGTACTCGATTGGATGGAGAATCTCTGCGTCGCATGCTTCCACTGCATTTCCACTTCCAATTTGAAACTTGATGTTCAAATTTGGTAAGCTTTCTTATGATCTCTCTCCTTTGTTATTCATGCTCTACCTCTTCTTCTGTTGTGCACATTGGGTCTGATTGTGCTGAGATTGGAAGAAGAATCCACTGGGTTGATTAGTGGATCTCTGTGAGTGTTTACATTATTGGAATTATTTGTATTGTTGAAATTGGAGTTTGTCAATAGGGGTATTTCCTTGCAGGTGATTAGGTTATCCATGGGTGGGTGAATTTCAAATTGGGGTCATCGAAAGTGCTTTTGTGCTGTACATTGATGGATTGTGCTTGGTGTTTGCAGGAGGTATTTATGTGTGATTGTTTTTATGAAATTACTGGGTTTAATTGGTGGAGAACAGGGGAATTGGAGGCTGGTTTATTTTCTTGCAGGTGTTGGGTTGGAACAAAGAAGCAACGCTCTAATTCAAAGGGTATTCTTGATGGTCAAAGAGTCGGAGATAACCCGGTGCATTGGAGTACAGAAAAGGGTTTAAAGGATCACCCGATTATAAATGAACACGTAGTAGATATCCAAAGAATCTCTACAGTTTGTGAGGGCTTTGCGAGTGGTTTTGCAAAGTTTGATGCGAAAGGTTGGACCACGATTCTTACTCCCATGGGGAAGGTATATCCTCACATTGTTCGACTATTTTTTGCTTCTCTAAAAGTGGAGTCCACCAGTTCACTCCATAATCGATTTTTTTTGTCACTATTGATAGGGAAGAGTTTTTCATAACTAGGGGCAGACTTTATTCTATATTGGGTATCTCTCCGTTCATTCACGTTCTGAGGTGTGTTTGTCCAGTGACGTCTTATCCATGGCCTACCTATTCTTATAAGGGTGAGTTTATTGAGGATGATATTCCTATTTTGCTTGAGCTGAATGAGATAGTTATTGACATCACTTCTCAACATAATCTCTATACTGGATCGGGAACTGTGACTCATATGATGTTAGATGATGAGTCTCATTTGGTACATCGCATTGCTATTTCTAATATCCTCCCAAGATCCCAAAATAATGAACTTTCTGAGCGGATGAAGGCCTTTCTCTATGCCTTCAAGAATAATGTGGAAATCGATCTCCCAAACATCATCATTACAGATATGATAGATGCCAACACCAGAAAGGTGACTCATAGTTCATTACCTTTTGTTTGCCTTGTGATGGATATTCTACTGGAGGTTGGGTATACGGTATTTCCTGATGAGCTTGAGGATACCAAAGTTAAAAGATTGAATGCTAGTAACTTTCATAGGAGTGCATCTCATTTACCTTCTATACTACCATCAGAGCCCGCTCCTCGAGGTGCACAGTCTGCTACTCTAGGTGAGCACATAGATTCTTCTAGCTCCGCTGCACAAACTTAGAGGGAGTTTACTCTTAAGGATGTCGGGACCATGCTTCAGACATTGACAGTGGATATGGGGGTGGTGAAGACTACGCTGGGAACTACTGATACACGGTTGTTTGGAGTGGAGATAGAGGTTGCATATCTTCGTCAGCTACAGGAGGAGTCTATGTATGATTATGCGTTTGCTTATGAGGATACATGTTACTACAGGGTGTCTCGTTTCTATTCTCTATTTTATATTTTTATCTATGGTTCATCTCAATGAGACTGGTTTTGTTCTGAAAACACATATGATAGTAGTCTATGTACTAACATTGGAAGTATGCTTAATACTATCTTTTATTTCTTTAATTGTCTAATGGTTTTAATCTCTTTTTGTTTCAGATAGTAGATTATGGTTGTTAGTTGTTTCTTTCATAACAAAAAGGGGGAGAAATACGTATCTCTGACAGGAAAGCAGCATGAATGGATATAGGCTAATGCTTTTCAGGTTTGATTCTTTTATGATTTCTTTCATGATAATGTGGTTTTCTGCTTATAAATATTTTTAGTTCTTAATTCTACATATATTATAAACGAGTTTGCTGAGTGTGCAAATATTTAGTAATAAGCTTTTTGATGAGTGTTGAGATGTAAGAAGTTATCGTCCGTAGAAGAGGTCTAAAGATTGAACCTGTTCATGAAAGAGGTTGTGTCTTTCTAAAGGTCTAGACTATCTCTGTAGCTGGGAAGTACTACAGAGAAATCTGTGGGCCTTAATTTTTATTTGTCACAAAATAAACCAAAAGGGAAGATTGAAAGGTTTTAGTTTGTCTCATTTCGTGTATGTAAAGGTCCGTGGTTATCTCAGTCGAAGAAAGTAACAGGATGAAGACCATCGTATAATCTTCTATCAACCAACGACCAAGAAGGTAAGTTGCTTAAGTAGAACTCTGATAAAGGGAGCCAAAAATGTATTTCTAAATTATCTAAACATTTTGGAAATCTCGTTCGAACGACCCAAGGTCTCGTTCTAACGAATTCTGGGCATCTCGTTCGAACGAGTGCTACGAGTTCAAAATAAAAATGTATATTTTTTGAAGGCTTATTAGGGATTTCGTTCGAACGACCAAAGGTCTCGTTCGAATGAGTCTCGAGAAAAGCTGAAACACTATTTAAGCGAATATTGCTTATCTTTGTTTTTTTCTCTCTTTTTCTCCTTTCTTTAGCGAAAAGTTATTTTTAAAAGGGCCCAATATCCTTTATCAGAGAGACAGTTTGACATTAATCAAAACCTAAAAACATTGAGGTTGATGTTGAGTTAGTGTATCCTACTTCCCACAAATTGTTCTAGAGTGATTCAAGAAGGGTGATACTTGGTATGAGATCAAGGAGCGTCGTTACAAGAACGAAGGGGACAGGGCATGAAGCTTTGATCAGAAGAGAGATAATCACGAGATGAGGTTTTCAATTCTGTAAGTGTAATTCAGATTAAACTCTTTTTGATTAGTGGATTTTAGGTTGTCGTGTTCATCGACAACAACCTGTGGTTTTTCTCATGAGTAAGGAGTTCCCGCAGGGTGAACAATTGTTTGTGTTATTTAATTCCATGTCTTTACTATTGATTATTTATGCTTAATCCTAGATCATTGATTGATAAAATTAGGTCTGATCTATTTCTCAAAATACATTAAATTCCAAGCACATAGAATTTCTATATTTTGCTGTGCTAGGCTAGGGCCGTATCCTATGAACCCGTGTTTGTACCCTGGTCCGGTACACCTAACCGTTGGGTGATGAAATCCAGCGGGAATCTTGTTACTTTTATTTATTATCAGTTTTTTTGAGGTCTGGGACGTTCAATTTTCGTGTGATACGAATTTCTTCGAATCCCTAATGGGTGGTCCAACTTGTTAGAGAGATTTTTGGGTGATGAAATCCCGCAAGTCTCTAACAATTTTTACCTTTACTAATGATAGAAAGAAATAGAATATTAAACATAACAATAGGTCAATCCAACCACAATAATTTTTTTTATTAAAGCAGCGTATATTTGCATAGTCTATATGACTTTATATGTCCTAGTGCCGGGGTGGAGTGGATATGTATCCCTTCTAGATGTCAAGTTAGAGAAGTACCGACTTACGGGAAGTATTTCCCGGTAGAGTTGTATCCGCTCCTTCACTTGAGGAAGTGCCCCTTCACTTAGTGGCACAAGAAATATTGTTGAAGCGACTTTGAGCTTTTTATATTTTCCGTTCCTCACACCCTTTCCATTTGTCAAAGTCAAGCCAAAATTCAGCTAACATATGTTTACACAAAAATTGGAGGAGTATTACTAAAGTTCATACAACTTCAACAAGTTAAAGGTAATTTCATGAAATGCAACAGATCTTGAGAATCAAAGTGTATAACAATTCAGTACCACTAACCACTAACCATCAACACTTGAAACTTTCACATTGGTGGGAAAATATATATAAAACACATGAGAAAAAAAAAGTGAGTCAAAGATGAGGTACAATAACAATTTTTTTTTATCAAATGTTTTAGGCCCATAAATGGACCAAGTAATCACTACTAGTATTTCATAACAAATAAAATAAAGTACTACGTGTATAGTCCAATGTTTTCCTTGTCCATAGAGTAGTTAATACTAAATAAGATTTCTCAAGTCAAAGTAATACACCGACTACATACACCAAGCAACAAACAATATGGAATGCCCAATGTTTTCCTTATCCATAAAGTAGTTATGATTCAGGAGGATCTAGAGTTATTTGAAGATTTGCCAAAGTCATTCAAGCGAAGTTGAGTATCGTTCGAACGAGTTGCCATCTCCTATGGAATTGTGGTCCAGAGCCATATTTTGTTCGAACGAAGCTGAGTGTCGTTCGAATGAGTTGTCAAGTCCTTTAGAATTTTGGCCCAGATCCATATTTCATTCGAAAGAGTTGGGCTTCGTTCGAACGATCAGGCAACTTTTCTAGGGTTTAGACCAATTAGTTATAAAGTCGTTCGAACGACTCCTTAGTTCATTCGAGCGACTCTGGCGGTGTTTTGATTATTAGGCATTATTTTGCCTCGAGATGCGTTTAACTTTGGAATTTTGAGTTCCCTAGTATATAAAGGGAACTTAGGTTATTTTCTAGGTTATGTTAGATCTGTAGAGAGTTCTGAGAGAAGCCAAAGGTTTGAAAGTTTTCATTATAATTACTTCAAGTTTAAGTAATTGAATATCTATTTTTCCAAATCTAATTAGTGTTCTTCGTTCTTTCTACTAGCTAAAGCTTCTCAATTAGATTATGGATTAAGTGGTATAAGTTTTCCAGTTCGATTCTCAGGGGGTTGATTATGGTTAATGGTCTCTACACGTGACCATCTCAAGCAAACGAAGGGGAAGCTAGTGAGTCCGATGAAGATCCATCACAAACCAACTTCGAAGAAGAAGGACGACTTGGTGATGGCCAATTCTAGCGATCGAGTCACAACTTTGGAAGTGATTGTTTCTTCCCTAACTTCTACTATAGGGAAGTTAGTCAAATAATTGCATCTCACAAACATTGCGTTGGGTTCCATTTCGGCGAATCGGCAAGGCCAATCTCAAAGGCGACGCCGATCGAAGAAGAAAGGGGTTTTGGAGGTAGATGGAGACGAGGTTAATACAGAGAAAGATAGTGATTCTGGTGATACCGATTCCGTCAAGGAGTATCCAGGTTTTGGTAAGTTAACGAATCCTATGCGTAATCTTCGTATTGGCTTTAAGATTGAGATTCTAGTTTTCGATGGTTCCGTCGTTGCAGAGAAATTAGATAACTGGTTAGATAGGTTGGAGACCTATTTTTCCGTGGATGAATATTTCAACGCTCAGAAGATTTGTTTATTTACTTTAAAATTCACAAGTCACTCACTTTCGTGGTGGAAATCCTACCGGAAATGACATGATGTCGGAAGTCTGAGTTAGAAGGAATTCAAGGTCTTGGTGAGGAAGAAATTCTATCCGATTCGGTATGAACAAGAACGATGGTACAAATGGCATAATTTACGCCAAAGGTTTGGGCAATCCATTCAATAATTCACTACAGAATTTTATAACCAAGCGTTGGTTTTGGATATTGACGTGGATAAGTACGACGTGTTTATGAAGTATACGGTGGGTTTGTCAGAGTCCATTCGAAGAGAATTAAAACTCTTCAAAGTGAAGAATATTGAGGATGTTATATTGGGTTTTATCAAACTTCTGTTACAGAGTCTGATGAGATCAAGAAATAGGTACAAGAACTCTTGGAGCAAGGAGTTATTAATCCAAGTTGCTCACCTTGTAGTTCATCGGTATTACTGGTACCGAAGAAGGATAGGTCTTGGAGGATGTGTATAGATTATTGGGCATTGAACAAGATCACAGTAAAGAATTGTTATCCGCTTTCACGGATTGACGAGCTTTTAGATGAGTTGCAGATGGCTCAGTTTTTCACCAAGTTGGATCTTAAGTTGGGTTACCATGAAGTTTGAATCCGGGTGGAGGATACTTAGAAGATTGCATTCAAAACAAAACAGGGCTTATTTGAGTGGTTAGTGATTCCTTTTGGGTTATGCAATGCTCCGGCGATGTTTATACGGCTAATGAATGAGGTACTTCGTACGTTTATTGATGAATTTGTAATTGCATATTTGGATGATATCTTGATATATAGTCATACATGGGAGGAGTATCTTGGGAATTTACGCTAAGTATTGGAGGTGTTACGATTACAACAACTTTTTCTAAACGGGAAGAAGTTTGAGTTTGGGAAATGGAAGCTAGTAAATTTAGGTTTTATTGTTGGTGGTGGCGAGCTCAAGGTCGATCCAGAGAAGGTCTCGGTCATTACTAATTGGCCTCGACCCCGTACAGTGGTGGAAGGGAGGAGTTTTATGGGTTCTTGTCAGTACTTATAGAAATTTATTCAACATTTTCTCAAATAGCCGCACCGTTGCATTTTTTGACAAAGACCGGGGTACAATTTGTGTGGGAAGAGCACCATGAGAAAACTTTTCTATTACTAAAGCGGAAGATTACGGATGTACCAGTGTTAGCATTACCCAATTTGTAGCGGCCTTATGAGGTCGATACAGATGCGTCAGACTATACATTGGGGGAAATTCTTTTACAGGATAGGAGGCCGGTTGCTTACCATTATGAGATGTTTACAAGAGTAGTACGCAACTATCCTACCTACAATAAAGAGTTCTACGCGTTATATCAATCAGTGAAGCACTGACGGAGTTACTTATTGGGGAAGGAGGTTATGGTATATTCCGATCATAAGCCATTACAGTTCTTATCTATGCAGTCCAAGCTTCAGCAATCCCACCATATAAAGTGGATGTCGTACCTTCAACAGTTTACCTTATTGATCAAGTATTAGAAATGAGTGGAAAACAAGATGGCTGATATGTTATCTTGACCCCCATTACCAATTATTTTCGCTTTGTTGGTAGCTATGCAGATCCAGATGATTGTTCCTTTTGAATACATTTCAGGATATGACGACGATAAGGAGCTCAGTGTGATTCACGTGAAGTTGTTACAGGGCAGGACGTACGAGCATGTTCTGAAGGATGGTTTGATTTACTGGGGCAGTCTACTATGTATTCCTAAGGGTGGAGACCGTTTACAGTGGATTCGAGAGGCACATTATTTCCAGGTGATAGGTCTTTTCGAGGTTAAGAAGACTCTTTTGAATTTTCGGCGTTACGTCTATTGGCTGAAGATGCAGGTGGATGTTGCTCGTGTGGTTCGTGGTTGCGTGCTATGCAACAGATCAAAACCTTCTAATAGGAAGATAAGAATGTACTTACCATTGTCAGTTCCTAGTCGACCTTGGGAGAGTATTTCAATGGATTTCATGGGTAGTTTACCCATAACCAGGTGTAAGAATGACTATTTGTTTATGGTTGTGGATCAATTAAGCAAGATGGTTGTTCTTATTCCATGCCAGAAGATGGCCACAGGAGAAGGAGTAGCGCGATTGTTTTTCAGAGACGTCTGGAGGAATTTCGAGCTCCCTTCTTCTATTATTTATGATAGGGATAGCCGCTTTTTGGGGCATTTTTGAAGATCATTATGGGTGGTGATGATGGACACTAAGTTGGAGGTCGTTAACCGAACTTTGGTACATTTATTACGGGGATTCCATTCTAAGCATCCTATGACTTAGGATGAGAGTTTACCATATCTTTAGTTTGCATTCAACCGGGCGATTAATGGATTAACATTAAAGTCTCCATTTGAAGTTTGTTTAGTGTACTTGCCGTAAAGCCCTTTTGATTTGGCGTTTAATCTTGGCGATAAGGCGGTATCAGGGAAGGAGGAAGATGAGCAGGTTAAAGCTCAGTATTTCATTGAGAAGATCAACAAGGTTCATGAGGTGGTTGAAGCTCAGTTAAAGTAGACTCAAGCGAAGTATAAGGCTCGCCATGACAAGCATAGGGCTGAGTGTACTTTTCTTGAGGGCGACCTCGTTTGGTTGTATTTGGGTAAGGAACGGCTTAAGGGGAAAGGTAAGAAGCTCAAATCTATCTGTTATGGTACATTTTTAATACTCAAGAAGATTGGTGATAATGCATTCTAGTTGGATTTTCCACCTTTCACGAAGATGTATTTGGTGATTAATGCCGAGCATTTAAAGCTGTTTGAGCCATTTCATTTGGATGAAGACTCTGCAATGGATACTCACCAACCGTCAGTTGATGACTTATGGATGGAAAGAGAAGATTCGTTGCTGGGGGATGGTATTCTAGAGCAGAAGGTTCATACTATAAGACGGGGTGCTATTGATTCATTCTGAGTTGGGAAGAAGGGCCAACTACCGAGTAAGTCGAAGTAGTACAACAGGGAATTGGGCATCGGCACGTTCCCACATCTCTAGTTCTAGCTTAAGCAGGAGCTCAATACTCCTAAAGGGGGATCCATAATCCTGGAGGATCTATAGTTATTTAAAGATTTGTCAAAGTCGTTCGAATGAAGTTAAGTGTCATTCGAACGAGTTGTCATGTCTTCTGGAATTTTAGCCAAGAGCCATATTTTGTTCGAGCGAAGTTGAGTGTCGTTCAAATGAGTTGTCATATCCTCTAGAATTTTAGCCCAGAGCCATATTTTGTTCGAGCGAGTTGGGTTCGTTTGAACGATCATGCAACTTTTCTAGGGTTTAGACTAATTAGTCGTAAAGTCATTCGAATGACACCCTAGTTCGTTCAAACGACTCTGGCGGTGCCTTGATTCTCAAGCATTGCTTTGCCTTGAGATGCTTTAAATTTTGGAATTTCGAGTTCCCTAGTATATAAAGGGAACTTAGGTTATTTTCTAGGTTATGTTAGATCTGAAAAGAGTTCTGAGAGAAGCCTAGGGTTTCAGAGTTTTTATTGTAATTACTTCAAGTTTAAGTAATCGAATATTTATTTTTCCAAATCTACTTAGTGTTTTTCATCCTTTCTACTAACTAAAGCTTCTCAATCGGATTGTTGATTAAGTTAACACTAAATAAGATTTCTCAAGTCACAGTAATATACCGACTACATACACAAAGTAACAAACGATATGGAATGTTTGTACCAAGAAAATCTAATTGAAACAAAAAAATGGAAAGAAGAGAGAAATAAAAATTGACTTATAAATAACAACTCTAAATTAAATGTACTTTCGCAAATCCCCGACAACGGTGCCAAGAGCTTGATCGATTATAAAGCTGAGATCTTAAAGACTCGCAAATGCATGATGTATTGTTGAGTACAAATGGTAGCTAGGTCATATCCCACGAGACTTATAGGTGTGAACTAGCTTCAAGCTATTAATTTTATCCAATACATAAGATTTGTGTGTAGGTAGTCATATGAAAAGAAAAAAGAAACAAATTGCAAGATAAATTGGAATGGAAACCAAAACATCGATTCCACTCCATCCGTTATATCCGTGAGATAGTATATCTAACTAGAGTATGTTACTAATTCCCATATCGCATATCCTTGGTCGGGTATATGCAATACATCAACATATAGAAAACTTCATCATTTGGGAATTACTCATATGCCAACTTACTCAACCATGATACGGTTGATAAGGATGACTTGTGCTCTCTTTTCCATGTTCTAAACCATCTTGTAATGGTCAAACAAGAAGGTTCCTTGGATTTTTTACTTCCTCGAATCCTAGCTATGGTCAAGCAAAGATCGTAGGAAGAAGAATATGTAATAAATTAGAAAAAGAGAAAGTACAAACTCTAATTAAACTACAATTCTACACTAAGGCTGCATTGGATGGAGCTTCCTCTAGCCTTGGCTAGGAGGTTTAGCTACTCATTCCTTTGATCATTGCCATATTACATGATTAAATAAAAATTGACAAGAAGAAAAGAAGATGCAATAACTTTATTGATATGAACTTTGATTTACACTCTCCAAGATGTCTCTCATGAGTGGGATTCCTCTCCTATTTATAGAGTATAAGAGGGGTTACAAAACATCACCATTAATATAAAATCCCCTATACAATGCCTTAGACCATGCATAAATATTGCAACTCATGAAAATAATATATACATTAAATTCTTTTCAATGGTCTTCCATGGGCCTTTGGTTGACAACTTCAAATAAGGATCATTGCTGGAGTGGATCACCTTGTTATTTATTGAAAATCGGAAAAATGTATGACTTGTTTATCATGAGTCCAATTTCTGTAAATACAATCAAAAACACTATTAGTATCACATTTATTTAATAAATGACTAGGCAGTTATAAATTTAGGAGTTGTACACCTAAATATTACGTGTCTATCAATACAACTCCTGTAACTTACTGAACCCATAGACTGAGGTACATCATGGTACAACCCTCTGCTGATTGTGTATATGTTATAATACATCATGGTCTAAATGGATAACGAGCTCTCGGTGAACCAAATAGTGTCTCCAGTGCCGCAACGATCGAACAACTGCAAATAACTTAATATCAAATGTAGAATATCGTAATTGAACTCCTGACAACTTCTCTCTAAAATAAGCAAGCGGTCGTCCTGACTAAGATAACGTCGTACCAATGCCTTCTTTGCAAGCATCTATCGTAACCTTAAACACAGGACCTAAAAAATCTGATAGTACTATGACCAGGGCTATGGTAAGCTTTTGCTTGATCAACAGGAAGGTAGCCTCCACCTCTGTAGTTCACTTGAATAACACGTTTCCCATAGAGGATGTGATAGGGGCCATAATGCTACTGAACCCATCAATAAAACATTGATAGAAAGTAGCTAACCCATGGAAACTTCATACCTGTGTAGTACTCATAGGTACCAGCCAATTCATGATAGTATGAACTTTCTCCTCGTCTACTCGAATCCCCTTAGAAGAAATCACGTAGCCTAAATTTTTTATTGAATCAATCATAAAAGAACACTTCTTGTGTTGCAAAAATAGTTTGTGCCATCGCAAAGCCTGTAAGACTCTTTCAACATGTATTATATGCACCTCTTTGGTTTGAATATAGATAAGGATATCATCAAAATAGACAACGACAAACCGTTCTGCAATCCAGGCTCACAAGACCTTTGTCATCAAGCGCATGGAAGTAGATGGAGCATTAGAGAGCCCAAATGGCATAACCAACCATTCGTTAAGACCATCCCTTGGTCTTAAAAGCTATCTTCCACACATCCCAAGCCGCATACAAATTTGATGGTACTCATTCTTGGGGTCTAATTTTGAGAATACCTGTGCCCCAAAAAGCTCATTTATTATGTCCTCTAACCTCGAAATCAGAAATCTGTACTTCATTGTAATCTTGTGGACCACTCGGTTATCAACGCATTGTAATCTGTACTTCATTGTAACATACGATAACTTCCATCCTTTTTAGGGACTAGAAGTGCTGGAACTACTATTGGTGACATATTTTCCCTCAACAGACCTACTCAGATAACTCAGCGACCTGCTGCTGTAATTCTGCATGCTCAACAAGAGCTATATGGTAATGGGGTAAATGATTTAATGATGCATCTGGAACTAAGTCAATAGCATGTTGAATATCTTGTAAATGGGGAAATTCTGGTAGCTTTGGCTCATAACAAACATCTAAAAACTACTGAAGCAATGGTCATAGTTTATCAGGAACTGCGGAAGGATGTCTGGTCGTCGTACATACCAACGCATAAGCAACTCCTTGTACTCTCGCTTATGGTAGAAAACTGGTATGATGAACCATGGGAGCCCCAATCGGCGGTAAATATGGCCACTTCTACCAAACTCCTTGCCACTACGTTTCTCTCCCATTGCCAAGGTCATCCCAAAATTAAATAACACACATCCATCTCAATTATAGAGCACATAATAGTATTCTCGCAACTGCCCATCTTTATTTTTACCTGTGTATGAAATAGTGGACGAGCCCTATTATCCCTATGTAATCAATAGAGTATAAAGGGTTTGGGATACAGAGTCAACCATTGGTATAATTTCTCTGCCACACCTTCTGAGATAAAATTCTCTGTAGACTCATTATCAACTATCATTTCCAACCCCTTACCATTTAACCGAACCGTTGAATGTTAATAATCTCATGGGTAGAACCTTTGCTCTTTTCGGCTGTTGGTGAGACAATGGGTCTTCCGTAATCGAATTACGAATTCTCTCTACCTCTTTGCATAATGAAAAAGTAGCCTCTCCATTGACCTCTAATTTTTCTTCCTCCCCCATGATCATTTTCGCCGATGTTGTGGACATCCTAACTCCCTCTCTTGTTGATGCCGGTGTTGGTTCTTCGATAGAGACCTTTGGGGATTCCTCTCTTGTTGATGTTGGCGTTGGTTCCTTAATAGGGACCTCTCTCTTACTACTGCCGTTGTTGCTTCCTTGATGGGAGCCTTTGGGGATTCCTCGCTTGTGGCTGCTGGTGTTGGTTCCTCAATGGGAACCTTTTGGAACCTCTCTCTTGCTGCTGTCGATGGGGGTGACGCCGGTATGGCTTGTCGGAATGCCTATCATGTTATTGTCGGTGTTGGGTCTATTTTGTCAATTAATGGTGGCCTTTATCCAGTTAATGGAGACCCCTCTCTCTCTTTCTTTGATTAACGAATTCACGTTAATGGAATTGGCATGATTTGGGTTTTCTTGGGTTAAATTTCATGATGATTAAAAACTTCAATTGGGCAGGTTTCACACTCCAAAACCGCGACCACATCGTGGGATTTTGTTTATGAACTTCCTAACGCAACATCGCATTCTCTATTCATAATAGCAATCACCCATTGAGCCTCACGCTCTGTTGATTCCATGTGTTGGATCTTACTTGATTTCCGTCCCTCAAATTCAATCAATCCACTTTCCCTTATACCCATCTTAATATCTGCAATTTTCACAATAGCTTGAACATAAATTGCAAGATTAAAATTTATCATCTCTTACCCACAGAACGAATCTCGCTCTAGTACCAAATTTTTGGAAACTAAGTGCAAAAGCAAAACCGATTTATTGAAATTAAAACCAGGGTTTCTTGAGTTTTTCCTTCAACTCCCATAAGCTTTTAAAAACTAAAGAAGTAACTTCAATAGAAGGTTCTCCCCTATTTATCAACCAAAGTAACTAAACATACGTGCCTCGTGGGTCACGGTCCATGCCACGATCCCATGATCTATCAATTATGGAGTGAATTAAGTGGCTGAAGGCAGGTGACAATAATACACTTTTTTTTTGCGAAGTTCTTAGGTAAATGAGAGATTTTCTGTCTTATATCAACATTTAATTTTTCTAATGGTACTATAACACAAGACGTAAGGGTTATTCATGATGTTGCCATATCCTATTGCTCTAATATGCCTTTATTGTGGACGTGAATGATTGTTTACATGGAATTATTGAAGTACAATTTTAAATTGGTTAATGCAAGCGGTATCAATATGCTTTTCGCCACTCTAACTCTTGAGGAGGTGAAATAGTACCTATTTTCCATCCCTACAGACATTGCTCGGGGTTCTGATGGGTTTACATATTGATTCTTCATGAGCATTGGGGAAGTTACTAAAGATGGCCTATTCGGGGCTTTTAAAGAATTCTTCAATGGTGTTGCCCTGCCTAAGAGTTACACCTCTTTTATCACCCTTAATCCATAAGTTGAAAATTCTTAGAGTTTCAGTGATTATAGACCTGTTTGTTTATGCTGATTGGTGTACATAATTTTCTCTAAAATGACACTAGATTAAGTACCATTTTTGCACAAATTAATATCTGGTAACCAAGGGGCATATGTAGTCGGCAAAGACCATTATGAAAATTATAGCACTAGCTCAAGAGATGGTGGGGAGCTAGGGGGAAAAGCCAGTTGTCCAAATGTCACGCTCAAGATTGATATGTCAAAAGCCTATGCATCATTATAGATTAGTGTTTTTTAAAAGTTGTCCTCCTCGAGTTTGTTTTTTGCGAAAGATGGGTGGCTCTTATAGCTTAATCTGTGGAAACCTAATGGTTATTTGTTAATCCTTTTGAGGTGCTGAAGGACTATTTTAATTCCTCCAAGGGGTTGATACAAGGTTCTCTTTTATCTCCTATGCCTTTCATTCTTCTTCGTAAAGAAGCTTTATCTAGAAGGCTTACTACATGGTTTTAAAAAGTGAAAAAAAGATATTGCTATATTACTCATACTTAACATTAAAATTGGAGGGTTCATCCCAAAACCAATTGGCAATGAAAGGAGTAACCCCAGGATCTTATATTTTGAGGTGCAAGGCTCTACATGTCCAATGCGGGACTATATATCTCAACACTCCTTATGTGTAGTGTAATTTTTGAGCTCAATATTTGAACGAATATTTGGGTGACCCAAAGTAGTACGTGGGCCGTTGGGCTTGACACGTGGATGAAAGGCCCACCTTGTTACCATATTATACATTTTCATAATCTAATTTGTTTAATAATACACTAGTTTACCGCATAATAGTGGGACTGACCACGTAAATTTCTTATTGTCTTCTTGGTTTTATATTTGTGTTTCTGGTAAATTTTTTTCGATTGTAAGTGCTTGTAGATTGGATCACCTTGATTTGAACAACATTGTAGAATTTGACCGCTTGAAAGCCTCATCACCGAATAAGAGTTTTTATTTTTTATATTCTTATATTTACAAGTTAGAAGAATAATAATTTTTCAGGTGGCAGTGCATAGATGTATGAAGTTTAAAGAGAAGAGATAGAAAAAAAAACTATTTCCCAGAGAAAAGAAAAGATAGGAGAAAATAGAATAAAATGGAGAGAATCGTGGTAGTGGAAAGATATGTTTTCATCTGACCTAAAATACCTATTGTTTTTCCAACTTCTTATTATATGTAAAACTAACACAAACTGTAAATAAAGAAAAAGTTAAAGGGCATTTTAGAGATCCCAAAAAGCTTCGGAAGGACTACCATCTAACCTCTTTGTAATCACCAAGCATAATTTTGTGCAGTTGTTTGTAAGTGACCTCCCTACCGGTCGGTCAGATGTACATTTTCATAATCTAATTTGACCTACAATACGCATCGAAATTCATATCTACTTGAAAAAACAACATGCAAAAATACTTTGCTCACCCCATATAGGATGAGGGTGGGCAGACCCATACAAGCAACCAAACACGTAGCGAAGGGAAATAGGCTGCCGAGAGTCCTTGTTAATTTATTTCCTTTTTTTTTCTCTCTCTATGCTCATTAATAGTAAAATTTTTTTCTCTTCTCTCTGTCATCTTCATAACCCATAACTTTTCTCCAATAAAAATTTATCATTTGTTTTCATTTTAAAAAATTTCCATATCATCAAACGAATTAAGTGGATATTGTGCAGGGTTGGCAATTTTCCCCGTACTCCCCGAATGGGATAGATTTGGGATGAGCCAAATGGGTATGGGGGTGGGTATGGTAAGATCTGCCCAAAATCCACCTAGGATTGGGGCGGATTTCGTATTGGTCATAAAGAATCTGTTATCCACCCTACCCCATTTAATATCTCATATAATAATTTTACTATTGTACCCTTGAAACAAACCCTATTCATCTCTTTGGATCTTGTCTCTCAATCCTCTTCTCCTCAAATCTGGTGAATCTTTGCAAATAGACCAAGCTAGCGAAGAAACAATAGAGTTTAATAAGAAGATTTTAGGGGCCCTCTAGCAAAATACTTGTAAAAAGTACGGTTGCCGAATTGTAACATGGATGAGTGGGACCAAATCCACATGGAGGTTTGAGAAAACAAATACTTTCTAGGCCGAATTACAGTTTTATAAGAGATAAGTCTAAAAGGATAAAATAAAAGCTAATTATAAAACTTAATGAGAGAGAAAGCTAAGGTTCGGGCTTGGCCTCTACCTTTAAAAGCATTAAACGATATATAAATAGATCCTAATAACTCCACCCATAATATGTCCGTGTTAAGATACATATGATACTGTAAAATAAACCACTAGATCTATGGTCAAACATTTAGTAGTTTTTCTTTTAAGTGATGGTGAAGAGTGTCTTAGAGAATTATCCATCTCCAATAGCTACAATCAAACTAACGCGCATAAGTACCCAAAATTAAATATAATGGACGACAAAAATACATGTTCGGGTATATTAAAAAAGTCATAATTACGCACTAATCAAATACCCCCAAACTTGTCTTTTGCTTGTCCCAAGTAAAATAAAATAATAACCACTTTTCCAGGGTGCGCGATTGCATTTAGCATATGCAACAAGCCATTAAACCCCTAGGTTTAGCCTAGTGGACGAGTATTGTCTCGTGAGGGTTTGTAGTGACTATACCCCCAAAAGTTAATAATAATATTTTAAAAAATTCTAGAAAATACATGACTCATTTGCTATGAACTTATCCTAACTTAGTTGTGACAAAAATATACCGATGGAAAAATCCTTAAACTTGCTATTCTCCCAAGTATACCAAATAATATTTTAAGCTTATCTGAAACTAGAGGTAATACCTCAAGGTTAGAAAGAGATTCAAGTATTTTGCTTTAGTATATTTGAGTGTATAGTGAAAATAGCTTTATTGCCTAATACATTGTCTAGAATAATTTACTCAATTTTTTGGTAGCCTAGTTCTTACTGGAAAAAATTTAATGGTCCATCCGACAAGTTCTTTAGCAATTCGTCTTCCTAGAAAATCACTTTTTTTTTCTTTCTTTTGTAAGCCTTTTATTATTGAGTATATTTTTTTAGTGAAGCCTCCGTAATAAAGAGTTTTTGGTCGATAATCTCCGCCACTTGGCTAAGGTTGCCGGGGTATGGTGCCCCATCATGACCTAAACTTAGGATTCTCACAAGTAACATTTTCTTCTACTCATTTCACATAGTTCATGGTCAAACTCGAGATTGGTGTTAATTTTTTTTCTTTTAGTTCTTACTCATGCGAGTAGCCCTGCAACGTAAAAGTTTTTAGAACACATTTGGCTTATTTTTTTTTCTTAGGAATGAACTTATTCTTAGGCAGTTGTCTCCCTTGTAGTAAATTATTCCTAACATAAATGCTAAATTTCCTTTAAACTCAGTAAAAATCTATTGAAAGTATTAATTGCAAAACTACAGTGAAGTGCATGTTTTCAAAATATGTCAAGCTAACTTGAATTAGTCGTTAATAAAAAGATAGTACATCTAGCTTAAGATAGTCCAAAATATTATAGTGTATACTTGGTAAAATTCTAAATTTAGGTTTTTCCATAATATTTTTGTCAGGTAAAATTAGTTGAAGTGTTTGGAAATTCATACAAAATATATCATAAATTGTCAAATTGTCCTTATTTTACTTTTCTTCAAAAAACTTTTAAAGAAATGGTTTCCTACCCCCAAACTTAAATAAAACATTACCCTTAATGTTTGGATAACTAAAATTTCTCACCCGTATGTGCTATGGGTTGCCTCCCAAGAAGATCTAAGTTTACCATCTTCAGCCAGATGAATGTACTGGTACTATAAAGGTATACAATATCAGCTCTGTTATACTAGATCATCTAGAAATGTTGTGTCTTCATCAAAAGTGTAGAACTCTAAGTACGGTTTTAATCGTTGGCCATTGATCTTATAAATTTTTCCATTCTTAGGATCCTCCACCTCTACGGTCCCATGAGGAAAAACATTTTTAACCATAAAGGGGCCATGCCAACGGGATCGTCGTTTCCCGAGAAATAGATAAAGTTTGGAGTTATAAAGCAATACCTTTTGATTGGGCTTGAAGGTTTTACGAAGCTTTCTCTTGGACCCAGCTTGGTCCATCTCAAAGTTAAAGGCCTTTGTGGCTCAAGAGCTTTGTACTCTAGTTTCATAGGCAAGTGGCAAGCCATTTTAAAGACAAGTCTATAGGGTGACAATCTAATCAAAGGTTTTATAAGCTGTTCGATAGGCCCAAAGAGCATCATCAAGACGATCTGAGCAGTCTTTACGATCAGTACGAACAACATTTTCTAAAATTCTTTTAACCTCCCAATTGGAAACTTCTACTTGACCACTTGTTTGTGGATGGTAAGGTGTAACAACTTTATGAGTGATGGAATAATTTTTCAATAAAGTTTGAAAAACACGATTGTAAAAATGTTTCCCACCATTACTAATAATTGCTCGAGGAGTGTCAAAATGATTAAAAATAATTTTCATCAATTTGACCATAGGCTTATGGTCATTTGTCAGACATACTACCGCTTCGGCTCATTTGAAGACATAGTTCACTGTGACTAGAATATAAAGGTTTCCATGAGATAAAGAAAATTGGCCCATAAAATCTATACCCCAAACTTTACCTACTAGTGGGTAACACAAGTAGAGCGCTAACAACATATTAATATGTATTAGGAGTTGGGTCTAGACAAGGTGGGAGCCCAATTGGGTTGAGGTATCCTATTAGACTTCTAACAAGCCCATAAGCTTTTATGGTTTATGGGGAAAGTTTAAGTAGGATAGGTAACCTCATTTGTTAGGTTATCCTCTTTGTAGCTTGCACAAAAAAAAAAGCAATTTCAACTAATAAGATATCCCCTTTTCTCTCTCAATTGTTTTTTATTATCTAGTAGCTAAAATCTATTATTGTCCAACACGTTATCATCACGTAGAGCTAGTGGATCAGAAGAGATACAATTTTAACTAATAAGATATCCCTTTTTTTTTTCTCCCTCAATTGCTTTTGATTATCTAGTAACTAGAATCTATTATTGTCCAACATGTTATCAGCATGTAGAGCTAGTAGATCAGAAAGGGGAGTTATGGTCAACAAAGATCATTATGCTCTCAAAAGCGATGCACCAGTGGAATATCCTTCAGTTCTAAGATTTCTGGACCGTTATTGATTATAACTCAGCAGTCCACAAAATTACTCTACACTTGAGTTGTGTGAGAAGAAAATTACTAATGCTGGAATGGTAGAGAAGACTCTATCAACTTTCCATGTTAGTAATATTGCACTTCAGAGGCAATATCGGTGATAAAACATTGCGACTCATAAAGTTTTAATTCAGGCACTGCTCCTTTCCGAGTACAGCGATGAACTTCTAATAAAGAATCATGTAATGCGGCCTTTCGGGAGTGCACCATTTCCCGCATCACACAATGTTCAGTTTTGGGGAAACAATTATACAAATCAGGGACGTAAATATGAAAAGGGTAGGGGAGGATACAAGGGAGACAGGAAGGGCGGAACAAGAAACCCAATGGCCCTAAGAAAGGTAAATAATTTAAGAAATTTGGCAAACCAAGAAATGGGAAGAAGGAAAAGAAGTCAGATCAACTACGGTGACACCGGACACTGGGCACAGGAATTCCATGCACCACGAGTGGCAAAAAATAATAGAGTCTAGACCCACCATGTAGTTATTGACACTGACTTCACCCCGGGGCAGTTTGCAGTGTAAGGCTTTTTCGGCAACATTGATGCTGGCATGGATTAACATATAGAGTAATTCGTAGAGAAATCTCAGTAGACATGCGATATCACAGTAGAGAACACTTGTAGTTTCTATTATTGCAGAGACTTGATTTACTTTTTGTCAGTATTTTTGATTATGTTGGGAACAAATTATTTATATTTTAATAAAGTGCTCATGACATACATGAGATTTTTAATTTATTCTAAATTGTGATTTTCAAATTTATTGCTTAAGAAGTAGTTAAATTCTATGTATGATAGTTGATATACTACATAGATGAGATTTTCATTTTATTTTAAATTGTGATTATTCAAATTTATTGCTTGAGAAGTAGTTAAATTATATGTACGATAGTTGATTTACTATATACAACCAGCCTATAGATCTATCTGCTCATTGAGCATGACCGATAATCGGACGAGTGTCGACACATGACTAAGAGACATTAGTACCACGTACTCAATTCTTTTGAGATATGAATATATTTTTTGTCTAACCTTGTGTATCGGGGATGACATGAATATCATTGGCACGGCCAAAATGATAGAACGTACTGCGTGCATCACGCTATTACTCTCTAACAGTACGATTCGGGGTATCTAGACCACTTTATACACTAGTAAATCTAGCTAGATTTTATTGAGTTTAGGGAGATACATGATAATTCTTATTACGTAATGACTATCGAAGAAAATAACAAACAAGGTTTTGTGCATTTACTCCATGTCTAAATGTTAGAATACGTTATTGGAACATTTCCAATGCACTCCTCAGGGCTTGAATAGTGAGGAAGATTATCGGGATTACATCTAAAACATCCTTAAAAGGAAAGAAGATTCAGAGAGTATACGTGTAGCAATTACTTTAAAAGAAAGTCTATAATTTCATCCTAGTATGACCAAGGTGGAATATGATCTCGAGCCTTTACTCCAAATATATTCATAGAGACACATGTGGACCTTTCCATCCACATTGTAGCCCACTTGAATATTTATAGTGATAAAAGATACATCTTGGAGATGGTCTTACGTTTTCCTACTCATAAAATCTAAGAATGCAACGTTAGCATGACTTCTCACTTAGATCATTCAATCATAGGCTCAGTTCATAGATTACCCGATCAAAGTCGATCGATGCGACTTGATGGGGCTTGAGAGTATGACTCATAGGCTTTTGATGATTATTATACTGCTAAATGGGATAGATGATTGAGCATTGTGAGTACCCCATACCATACCCTGCTCGGGATTGGTGGAGAATCTAATCAAGCGATTTAGGATAATCGTGAGTACCCCATACCGCTATTATTACGTTCACAGCTTCCGGCTAGTATGTAGGATATGTATTCTTGCTCCCACAACACTGATTAGGGTTCTTCCCACAACAAATAATTAAATTATTTTTTCCCAAAAGCGACTCGTTACTAGGTCAGAGCCCAATGTAGCCCATCGACGAACATTTGGATGTTCCGTACAGGTTCCAATCGCACCAACACAATGTATGAAGATAAAACCCTCAATGTCGGCCTGATATTATGTGGGTTATGATTCACATCTATTACTAGATATTTGAAACCCACTGCAGATGTATATACTGCAGGGCAGATAATTATCACTTTGATGAGATAATATTCCTGACATTGGAGGGATATGGCAGTCAATACTGAGGATGTTTCCAAGAGGTCTTGGAAAACATCATCGTTGTCTCATCTAGTTCCTTATACATAAGTTAGGTGATAATAAGGTTCAACGGATTAAAAACTTCCAATTGCTCATAAATGAATTGCCAGACACATTCATAGACACTATTAAAGTACCTTAAGTATATGTACCTACAAGTAATACACCTACATAGTAGAACATTCTAGGGGAATAAGTACTGTAGCTTAACGTTCTGGGGGAATTAATACCACAAACGAATCTGAGGATCGCGCTTAGTGTGGAGTACCAATGGAAGAAAGTATTATGAGTTGGGGAGCTATAAAATAAGGGACAAAAATGACTAATGGTGTAGTTGGCTCATCATGGATGGAACCACCGATCGACGAGGCAAAATAGCTATGCGGCCAGTTGATGCATTTCGAGACTAGCCTAGGGTGGCACATACGCGTATGATAATAAAAAAATATTGATATATTAAAAGTCTGTAATTGCATATCGTAGGATCATTCAGCAGAGATTTAATGACAAGGTATTCATATTCGATGATGTGCTCGCCATCAAGAATGAGGATTCAGAACCACTTACTATAAATAACTGTGTGATATTGTACATTGGCCAAAATGGACATCTGGAATCCAAGGGGAGCCCAGCTTGCAAGCATAATGCGAAGTGATACCATTGAGCCCATCGGTTATAAATGAGAAAGGTACAGAAACACGATTAACTCAGAGATATAATTTGGTCAAGGTAAGACTAGTTGCCTAGGAAATCTTTAAGAGATCTGTCATCGATTGCAATATGACCTATTACCCAGTTATGGATGCTATAAAGTTTGGTACTGATCAGTCTGTCTAGTTATTGAGGAAAAGGTAGACATACATCTGATGTAAATACCGTGTATCTATATGGGAAACTAGATACAAATATCTACATAAAGCCACCTGGGGAGGTATAAACTTTTGAAAGCAATTAAGCCTAGCATACAAGGTATGCACGTAATAAAGCTGGAAAAGTTATTATTGACTTGAAGCAATTAGGGCCCATGAGACATAGTAAGTTGACTGAGTATTTAAAGGTTGGGGACTTTGCAAATATCGTTATCTGTCCATTCATTCCTATTTTGAACGCAGAAATTAGCTTCAGTAACATCATAACAGTGTGCTAAGTGATTTGGATATCATTAGACCTTCGGGGTATATCGCGAGAGCCGCCGAAAACCTTGGGAAAGAATTTGAAATAAAAGACCTTGGGAAATCAAGTAGTGTCTCAATTTGTAAATCGAACGTCTTGGTAGTGGTATACTCAAACACCAAACAATATTTATCGGAAGAGTTATCTAACACTTTGATATGGATGTAGCACACAGTGCTAGTCCATTTATTGTGCATCCATCAGTTGGGTGTAGACAATGACATCTTTCACCATTCTAATGAGGGGAGAAACTCCTAGGGCTGTGGTGCCACAGCTAGAAGGTGCTTTGCTATAGGTTGCTTGGTATACCAGACTCGATGACTCATTCGCAGTAAACTATTTGGCTTGCCATAGTTCTGTTCTACTCAAAATGGTAAATGTAACAGTATAGAGTACACCGATACAAAATACTTCTCAGACCCACATAGAGACCATTGTCAAATGGAATATGTGTTTATCTACGGGGATACATAAAGATTCTTGGAGATCGATGAAGTTGATGGCGGTAGCTATATCCTCAAACCATGAAGATTCTTGTACTTCTTGAAGATGGCAGGGAATGATAGATGCACTCCAAGGTACATCTCATCAACCGAAGTTTTGGCATGTTCTACCCAAGATAAATTATCGACTACGTATGAAGACAATTCAGCTTGCATCATTCAAGTTAATGACGACAGAACGAAGCACATTTAACAGAAGCCATTCAATCCTTAAGAATTACAAAGGGCAAATGAAATTGGGTTTGTTGAAGATATTTCAGGAGACATCTTTGCAAACCAATTCACGGAGACTCTTGTACTACTTGCGTTCAAGCAGCTAGTACACGAAATTGTCATGCAGAAGATTTATTTATCAATATCTCTAGGAGATAAATCTTGGGGGAAATTGACGTCAGGGGGAGTAGTCCCAACCTAACGTGGACACATCGTGTTGTACTCCTTTTCCTGATAGTACTATTTTTATCCTAGGAGGTTTTACTAACTAAAGGTTTTGATGAGGTAACGTATATGCGTCTACAACCCATATGGGGCATAGGATTGCACTCTTTCTTTGCACAACTTTTTGCCCAAGGGGGTTTTTCTCGGCAGAGGTTTTAATGAGGCAAGTCATCCTGGTATAGAACACCCCACGGGGGAGTGTTAGGAGTTGGGTCCCCAGCTCAAAGCGGGAGCCCAGCTGGGTTGCGGTGTTCTACTGAACTCCTAACAAGCACATAGGCTTTAGGGTCTATTGGGAGAGTTTAAGTAGGATAGGAAACCTCATTTGTTGGGTTATCCTCTTTGTTGCTTCTACAGATAGATATAATTTCAACTAATAAGATATCCCCTTTTTATCTCTCAATTGCTTTGATTATCTAGTAGCTAAAATCAATTATTGTCCAACAATATGTATGTTTGAAATAAACCCCATGATTTAAGGTCTTTTTGTTGGCTGATGTAATCAAGACCTTCATATCTACATGCGAACATGGTGAATATACAAGGTTTACGTATAAGTAGCTACTCATATTTTTAACATGGCATAAATCCATATAAGTACGGTGATTGTACTTTGACATGTTTTTTTGGTATGATTGTGTTTCTTTGCCCTACTGAATGATTTGTGTTTAAGATAAAAAGCAAAAACACAAAATCCAAGGACATAAAATGCATGTACACATTAAGAAATATGACTATTAAAGAAAACCTAAAAATGAAGTATAGATGTGTTCATAATACGACAAATCGACAAATTAATGTTGGTACTCTAGGAATTAACGTGTAAATTTGTGCTTTGCCCAACCCATCGAAGTTTCGACTTGAAAAAGTAAATCATTTTCTTAATGTATTGTGTTTGTAATAAAATGATCTCTAAAATTCATGGTAAAATGTTTTAAAGAAAATGGGTTTGAAGAAATGTAAGTAATAGTGTGAAGAAAATGGTTTGTGATAATATAGTATATGCTAGTCATGAGCCATGTACAAAGGAAACATACAAAATGCTTATGCTACAATGATCAATACTACATAATTTACTTAGGTTTAAGGAGATTACAAAGCAGAGAAATTAATGTCAGAATGAAATAATTAATGACATATATATGGCTTTAAAAATTACATTTTCTTTAGTAGCTATCTTTGAATTATCTCTAGGTCGAGCTAAAAGAGGATTTACCATCCAAGAAAGAATACAAATAATCACATGGTTATAAATATACTATGCAATATGATACAAATCTAAAGATATATAGTTCGTTGTTTTTACCATAAGTGGCTATAGTATATCTATTATTAAAGGTAGCCCATGAGGTAGAAAATTAATTATTTTTCACGTTCAACTCCTATTAAGGCTATAAGGGTTATCCCTGTATCTCCATCATCTTTCTTTAAAGATACACCTAAAGCACTATCAAATTTTACATATTAACATTTCTCTAAAACATAATGTTAGTCTTTTGTTATAATATAGACAAAAAAAGCAACAACATACCATATAATTCTAGAGAAGAAGACTCAATTTGGGCTATTGCAGCAAAGAAGTTCCATACAAATTAATCTAATGCACCAAATTATTAGATAAATGTCATCTATAGTAAGACTCAATTTGGTCTCTAAAACAATCAGGACTCTAATGGGATAATTCATAGATTTTATTGACTCGGTCTACTTCACTTTGGAATAACTTCAACAAATATTCCTTAATGAATTATGACTTACTCAAATCTCTATAAGAAGCTCAAAATAGGGGAGATTTTACAGGAACACCTTTTCTTCTGCGACGTGGACGGGCCACTTCATTGGTGGTAGCAGTCATCGCGTCTTCACTGTTGCAGGGAATCATTTCATTTTGGCTAGAATCCATCGCCTCGGCTTCATTTGTAACAACCGTTTCACTTTGTTGTTGTTGTTGGTTACCTCTTGACGATTGAATTAATGGGGAAGTCACTCTGCAACAATCAATAATCTGTGGGGAAAATACTCGTGTTATGCTATCGAAGTGTTATGGAGTAAATTTTTTCCCAATAGATATTTTTTTGTATATATGTGAATGGCACAATGTACATCTACAATGTATGAAAAAAGATGGAATGAACCTTGCATTGAATGCTACAATAGGCGGCAGAGGATTCATTCAAGGGTCTATGACATGTCGCACAACCGTTTGAACTATCTTGATACACCGTGGAAAACCTTGTGTTTAGAAATAAGATCGGTATATCATGCATTTTGCTTGGCTGTAATTCAAATTTAACAAATATTAAGAAAAATTATATCTTACTACTTTAGAAGATGCTGAATAGTAGTATCCTACTTAAATGAGTCGTTACACACATCTTCCGTTTCCAAGTCATTTCTTAAAGTACCATCGTATTACTATGGAATGATAGTAGTATACATAACTCAGGGATATATGTAATTATTGACAAGGAATATAATCATGCAATGCTCATCAACATCTTATGTTTCGAAGGCTACCCATTAATGTAAATGTATTATTTATAATTCTACTAGAATAATATCATGGTAAATGAAATCAATACTAAGAGCATGTATGATTTTACTTGTAATGAGAGATGGAAGTGCATCCAGTTATGGAAATGACATGAATCTCGCATGGTTTGATTTTGGGAAAGAGAAATATAAAGGTGTATAAAAAATGGCAGATGGACTTCCATGTGGCCTTGTTTATTTTAGTTGAAAATGATGAAAAATTAAGTTCATTTCTGGCCTCATGGCAACAACAAATATAGTAAAGTTTATTTTAGGATGGAATGCCTGATTCATTTAGAATTATTTATGCATACCAAAGATAAAATTTAAAATTATAATTTTTAATTCTAATCGTGCTTATTCATTACCACTTATAATGAAATCGTCATTATAGTCGTTAAAAAACACAAAAGCATATAAAGGCTGATATTTTAGGGCTTACGTGAAACACGGGAATTAAATGTGAATCTAATTATTTTTTTTCTAGGTTTACCGATTGAATGTCTTAAACATCTATAGTTGATATGATATTAGTCAATTAACTAATTATATGCAAACTGCGAGGGGAGAGGGGAGCTATACACGCTACGGGCGGGTAACTATACTAGTGTTCATAATCAGTGCATATATAATAATTCTCCTAAAATAACATCCACTTTTAAACCGTTATTCTTAGTTTATGATTTAATCTTTAATGTGATCTCAACTATAAAGAGTTGCCTAAAGAGTTTTACTTTATCTAAAAAGTTATTGTAATCATTGAAAAGTATTTTGTCATCTCATTTGCCATAGCTAACCTTATTTTAAGAACTAAAATGTTGCAAGTATAACGTAGCTATACATAATTAACTTACAAACCTGTATGCTTGAGCAATCAAACATCTCTTGTATATCCTCCATTTTGATGACCATATCGCAGTTGTATTTCCTTACCTATTAAATTTCTTTGCTTAAAATATGGTATAAAAGTAACTTGTAAGTACCTTTGACAAAGGGAAAAAAGAAATGACCTGAAGATATTTGTGTTGAGGATGAGCAGACAAACAACCATAGCATATCAAACAATTGCAATCAATGCAATAGTATTTTAAAAAGTTCCTGTGTATGCTACTATTTCCACGATGAGTGGCACACCGCTTAAAGAAGTGTTTGATATTCACCAACTCCCTTATCCATTGGGGCACTTGATCCATCTGTTAGTAATTTGATTCGTTAATTAATTTATGTGAGTTATAAGAAATCAATCGTGGTACTATGTTAAATACTTCTACGTACAACAAAAACATTTTGGACAATATGTATACATATAAGAACAAACAAATTGAGTTTATTAAATTTGCTTGTATGGTTTCTTTAGCACAAATATTTTAATTCAAATAGAGCTTTATTCCTCAACACCATACTTGCAAGTAATTTGGAGCATTAGAATAATTATAATTGAAGTGAAGAATGCCAATTTTTGGAAGGATGATAGAAAAATCAAATTGAAATAAGAGCAAAATTATGAATTCATACCTCTCCCAATTGAGACATTATATTATAAAATGTTGTTGCTTAAAACTATATTGTAGCACTGATGAATCAATATAAATATCATAATTAACAAGTATTTATATATGCAGAGATGCATGCATGTGTCTAAACAAAATTAATAAAAAAATCTTTTGTGATCATAAAGTAAGTAAATATTTATGTTTTGTGTTTTCTACTAATACTTTTCCATATTTAACTTTTAACAGAAATAAGACATGTGGCTGAAACACATAAATAATAAGATATTTACTTAGATTTGGTATTAAGTAATTAAGATCTCTTTCAATTCAAATTGCATTAACAGTTTTAAAAATTAAATGCTTATCCTTAACTTGAAAGTTTCCTAACTTGAGGCTTTCATGAGAATAATTAATACTAATAACTCTATATTTCGATAGATTTATATTCGTTCTTGTATGAATAAATTTTTGTAGAAGGCCTAAAGTGACTTAAAAATTACATTTAGTACCTCATACATCTCTAAACTACGAGAAGACCCTAAATTTATATTAATTTTATTTAGTACCCCAAAATTCTTTAATACCAAATTTGTCCCTATTTTTTAATTTCAAATCTACTACTTTGACCTAAATTTTTTTTAACAAGTAATAGGAAAAAAATATTCTTCGTTCCACAAGTAGGAAAATCACATATTTAATTAGCTTTAGGAGTTTCAAGCATAATCTTAGTAGAAACATTTTATCTTCTCTGACAAATTTCAGCATGTGGATTAAAATGAGATGGCCAAATTAAAGCATCATCACTTTGGATCCTTTTCTACATAAGCTGAAGCGGATTCACCCATGTAGAGTAGCAACCATGACTTCGCCACTTATAATACTACAAGAACTATTGCCATATATGGCCACACAAAATATAAGCGAAAATATTACATATTTTTTTTGGGCAGAATCAGAACAACCTGCAACATTGAGCAACCTGAAGGATAACGATGCAGTTGACAGAAGTTTGCAGTTTCTATACATCTAAGGAAGTACTAGCTACTATAAACCCAAAATTCCTTTATATCGCTTAGCCTCTAAATTTGTGGTGAGAAGCTACTATACATTTGATTCTCCCAATCAAACATGTATCCCTAATAGAACTATAACTTCTTAGGATTTATATCCTTGTTAAAGTGAGAAGTTATGTTATGGAGTCCATTCTTTATGAACAAATGTTATAACAAGAAGCAAAGACGAATGTCGGATTTCACCCCGAATCAGCAACATGAGCTTTACAAGTCGCGATAAACTTCCTCCTAAAAAGTGGCATGTGAAACAATAGGTTGCAGAGTCCCCATGAGGCTTAAGGTGGGCACAAACTTAACTCATAAATCCCTTTGGCGGCTTCATAGATACCTTGGTGCACAAGTGCATCTAGTCACTATAAAATAAATACAGATCAATCCACTATAAGATTTACTTGGAAGGTGATCATATATTGACTTGAACTTCAAAGTACTTCAAATGAGGCATGTGGAATTTCATATAGAGCATGCTTCAAGTTACAATTTTGTACTACCCAATTTATGAAATGTGCATAATACAAAACAAACAAAGAAGAAGCTTTGCTAGTTTATTAAGGATTTACCTATGTATAACCATAAGTACTCATAATACATAACAGGTTGCACACCGTTCATGATGGCCTTCGGTACTGAAGCAGTCAACCCTTCAGACCTTGATCTCCCTAGTGCATGAAGAACCTTATCAGATGCAGACAACGAGCTTGGTCTCCTCTGTAACCTAAAATGGATCAAGGAAACCCGAGACCACGTTATTGGAAACTTGGGACGATATCATGATACCCTGAAAAGGGCCTATAATAAAAAAGTTCGACCACGAACATTCAGCATCGGCAACTTGGTCCTTTGACGAATTATAGACAACACTAAACCAAATAATTATGGCAAGTTATCAGAAAATTGGGAAGGGCCGTACATCGTCAACGATAAGACAGAAATTGACTGATGACAAAAGATGAAGTCCACCTTAAATTCCCATGGAACACAACTCAATTAAAAATATTTTACAGATAACTATTTGTAATAGCTTTCCCTACTTTAAATAAATACTCTTTACTACCATCTTTACTATTTGTAACTTGATCTCGATCCAACTTTACAGTTATATCCAGACAAGCATTAATCTTTCTAATATCGACTTGATTTTGTTCCATACTTTATAAGTATACCGCAAGACAAGCTCACATCTTTACTATTCATGACTTGATCTCGATCCAACTTTACAGTTACATCGAGACAAATATTAATCTTTATAATATAGACTTGATCTTGTTCCATACTTTATAAGTATGCCTCAAGATAAGCTCATATCTTTACTATTCATGACTTGATCTCAATCCACTTTTACAGTAACATCCAGAGAAGCATTAATCTTTCTAATATCGACCTGATCTTGCTCCATATTTTACAAGTACGCCTCAAGAAAAACTCACATCATTACTATTTATGACTTGATCTCGATCCAACTTTACAATCACATCCAGACAGACATTAATTTTTCTAATATCAACTTGATCTTGTTCCATACTTTATAAGTATGCCTCAAGACAAGCTCACATTTTACTATTTATCACTTGATCTCGATCCAACTTAGTTATATCTAGATAAGTATTAATCTTCCTCATATCGACTTGATCTTGTTCCATACTTTATAAGCATGCCTTAGGACAAGCTCGCATCTTTACTATTTATACATTGGTCACAATCCATACCTATTGAGTATGCATCTAGACTAACAATCCATTTATCCCTCGATTAATATTTATATTATCAAATATAAATACTTATACGTCAACATACTTTTGCAAAATATTTAAAATTTGATAAAGAGTACTAATTCTAAACCAGCAAGTCAAAATTGTTTCGGTCCCACTGACCATTTTTTATAACCTTCAATAACTACTTCAATAATTTTCTACTCTACAGGGGAAGATATGACTTCATCCACATTAAAAGATCCCTACACCACGGGCACATACCCTAATTTGCCTTGGCGAGATGCATCAACCTCTATTATTACAGCATCTTGAATCATTCCCGCCTCATCTAGAGCATCACCAGAACCTGACTCTTTGTCATCTAAGCTTGAATATTTACATATGCCACCACAAGACTTCGCCAAACTCTTATACAACTTTTTCCTCCCGTCCAACTCCTTATACTGGCCAGAAAAATGTTCATGGAGCTTCTTACATTTATCGAGCTTATCAGCATTCACCTCATCAAGAATATTGGCATGCTCTAGCTGCATTGCTTCTCGTGCTTGGGCAACTTGATCCCTTATGTCCTTCTCAAAGTTTTCTCTTTGCAGTGCCAAAGCCTCCACATTCTCCTTCTCCAACGTCTTCCTCAAGTCCCGAATAGCCTGAATAACAGCGTCCCTCACCTTTTTCGCATCCAGCTTGTGGGTATTGATCCTTCCATTTAGATCTTTCTTATCTCCAATCAACAAATCCTTCTCCCTCGTCAACTTCTTCTCGATATTTTTATAAGCCAACACCTGATTAGCCAGATCACTACTGCCAATAATATGCCCTCTGGAATTCTTCAATAAGTTCATAATCTGCAGAACAGTCATATATTGAGTATTCGAATAACATACCAATTTCTTTAATCGCTGCAAATCAAAAAAATTCCTCATCTTCGACATGTTGCGGCTACCCTCATTAAGAAAGGATACCAATCTTTGAGCCCCCACCATGCAATCATCAAGCTCGGCCTCCGGAATGTCCGTCCCCGACATGAAAACATCCATTGACTGCTAGACTTCGAACTCATTTTCCACCACAAATTTTTTCTTCGATGTCTCTCCACCCACCTTTTTCTTCTGAGTCACAATACCCGAACTTCGTGAAGGATGCCCGTCCACCACATTAGCTGGCTTAACATTTTTAGCCACCTCTTCCGTTATCGATTGCCGAGTGGCCCTCTTGCATGGATGCATGGATTTCACATCCTCACTTGCTCCCCTATACTTTTTCCTCTTACCCAGAGATACCCCAAGAATGACATCTATTTCCGTATCAGTATTATAACCTACCAGCAAGGGATTTTCCAATGGAAGGCTACTCTCTGCAGCTCTCTTGTTCTTGGCAAATATTTTCCCATCAATTACGGGGATTTCAGCACCTTTGGCCCTCGATCTTTTCAACCCTGCCTCCTCGAACAGCTTACCCACAAACTTCTGGTCGACAACCAAACTGTCAATCCGGCAAAAAAACTCCTTCCTTACCCTGTAAAGTTCTTCTCTCACTTCTGAATTTCTGTCGACCTCCTTCAAAGCTGCACACAAATACAAACAAATACACAATATCAACATCTCCAGCATCGAAATTTACAAGTTATCTGACCACACACCTAGATGAAATGTCTTTATCTTTAGAGGCTCCCCAAGATCCTTCTTATCGAACTCATAATTACCAGAAACTAGTAGCCATTCCTCGTTATATCGTCCCCCTGTTGAAACCATATCATAAAAGAGTGGTCTTTTCAAGAACCTCGCTAAATATCGGTAACCTAGCTTCGTCGAGTTCATCTTTAGTGTGTAGTACACACACAAATCATTGACACTGATCAACTCCTCCCACCTAGACTCCAATCAACCATTAATCGCCCCACATACTCTAAATAAATTATACACATTTGGATTGAACTAACTAGGGGTAATGTCAAAAAACTTCATCAAGTTTTTATGGTCAGCTCAAAGGGGAAGCTTCAACCCTTTCTTAATTAGTTCTCGATGCGCGAGAATACCGCCCAATGGAACATTCTGATTAGTCATGACATATTGATACTCTTCTAACCTAATATCTACAAGAATACTATATTTCTTCTTAAACCTTGCAATTTCCTTTACTTTTAAACCCTCACCATAACCTGCATCCTCACCCTCCTCAACAACATCATCCTCACCACCGCTACCTTCTCGATCACTTTCCTGTGGCCCATGATCTACATCTGTATCGGTGTCCTCCTTAGACAATTTGATAACCATGGGTAACACCCTAAACTGGTCTAGACCAGCAGCATCTGTACTACTGGATCCCACTCTATACCTACCTCCCAATTAATGGGCACATATAGTTACATCAACCTACAACGGCTCAAGATTCTTGTATATCCCCTTATCATCGATATGAGTTGGTTCAACCATTTTAACGAACCTATCAAATAGGTCCATATTTTTATCACAGTTAGTATCTATCATATGTGATACATATATATATATTCATAGGTTCATATGTTCATAATCATGAGTTGTCGAGAATAACTCTCCAACACATCATTATCTTTTCTATCTGATACTATCACTCATTATTAATATTCTTTATATAGTTCACGATACACTTAATATGATTCTAGTCATATAAATATCTTCAATTACTAACAAATATGCCCAGTATTTTTATTCACGTATTTTTATTTACCTATCAACATCGATAACTTATTAAAACCTATTTTAATTCATGTTGAATTTTAGGAGACTCTACAGCTTTTCAAAGATCCTTCACCTATTTTCCCACCAAAACACCATCGTTTAATATTGTTTTCTCCTTCTACGGTACAAAATCTGGTCAAAACGCACATTCCCGATAATCTCGCAGTATCCCTAACGGATCACCCAAAATGCGCCATAACCACAACGCCACCAACAGAATCACTCTCTCCCCTTCTCTCTATCCTCCAAACCCTTCTATAACCTCCTACAACTCCATTCTTCTACCAAACTCCATTATCAGTCACCACAAACTCCATACACGCCAACACCCTAACACTGTTACTTGTTAAATCTAACACTCTATTAATATTCAATCTAATTCCTTCTACAATTATTTTGAACCTACTTAATCCTGGTTATTAATCATGAAACTAAGACAAAAAAGCAAGCACAAAACTAGAATTATCAACCATGTTTTTGCGCTGCTTTCGTATCCCTTTCTTTCGCTCGCTTTGCTCTCTTAATTAACATACTGATCTCCTCCTTCGTAATTGTAGTCAACCACTCAAGGGACGCACAATAGTAGCTACCAATTTTTTTTTTGTGTTTGAAAATTATGAACAGTCGCCCAAATCAGACCTATTTATAGGCCCCATGTGACTGTTCCTCTCACCAGTTCATGACCATTCAAATCCTCCAACGAAACGCCCTATATTCCTCTTCTCGAGATCTATAATACTTAGCCTCCTCTACAACAACAATCCCTTGTACTTTGCTCTAATCCTACCGTATCTTGAAGAGTATCTTCTGCTACATTCTCACTTAACAAAGCACTTCCTATCTTGCCGAACAACAAAATTACATCTTGTTCCTTACACCTCCAGATCTCCCCTATTGGACTACATCTTTCCATTTCATAATTTACGTTGAATCCCCTATTTAAAACCCTCTACCTGCACATTCCTATATATTTAGACAAAAACTTTGGCAACCTACACATAAACGTTTAATTCAACATTTTAGCATACATGTCAAATGCATTTTTCACATACTTATAACAAGTACATGTTACATTCGACAGCATAACCACAAATTCATATAACCACCAAAACCTCCTGACAAGATTCACGACATTCTATTTTGCCCAAACATCTAATCATTACATAAAGCCTACCTCTTAAACATTTATACTATATAAACCCCTAGCTGCAGCTTCATCTTCCCTCTTCACCTACAATTTGGCTCGAGCCCACATGCGACCACAACGTTCAGGAGGATGCCAAAATTAAAGTTTCCCAAGAAACTTAAATTCCTCCTCAGCTTCCGTCACCTCTGCCTCGCTCATCCCATTATAACCCAGCTCCTCGGGATCATCGAAACGCCATTCCAGCCTCTGCAAACTAAAGTATCGGTAGTACAACACCCAGTACATTGCCTTAACACGTCCATACACCCCATTCTGGGCCTAAAATCTCATCCTCACCATCTTTAAAACTGACTAACATCTACCACAACTTGAACTATTTATAACCACTCCAATACAGGTCCAGCTACCCCGTATTTACTCTATTTTGGAACTCTAAAAATTTAGAGTCAAAATCTATCAACCTCAAAATTATACACAGGCTCCACAGTCAGATAAACTTCAACTTTATGCTGCAAATTGCAAACTATTCAATACAAATGTCTTTGAATACTAACATAATATAAAATTGCACAAAATTAAAATCAGACACAACAAAAGATAGAAAAAATAAGTATTTCATTTATGAATTTCCTTATTATATTCGACATCTACTTAATTCACTTACATTGCATTGTTATATTTGATACATATCTCATTTGATTATATTCACTCCTTTACATTTACCATATATTTAGAATTTTCCCTTCGAGATGATACTTTTTCTAGTTGTTTTTTTTTCCACCAGAATCGGACATTAAAGCCTCTTTTCACCTGAATCAGATATTGCCTCTAGCAGAACTCAAATCCAGAAACTTCTGAGAGAAGCACCACCAATACCATAGAGGCAACAAAAATTACAAAAAGCCTCCACCTTTCGCCAAGATCTGAGGCTGCCCATCCAACCTCCTCGTCATCATCTTCATTTGAGCAGTAGCCACTTCTCCATAAAACTGATATCTTTCACCATCTTCAGAACCCCCTGCCTGATTCCCCAGATAACACACCACACATGAATATCCCATCGTTCTATACCTCCCACAAAACCACCCCTTGGTAACAACCGGAGAATGATCAAACTTATAACTTACCTCTGCCTGTTAAACAACAAACCCATATCCATCCTTCACACAATCCCTCAGCCACACTTGGGGCGGCATCCTCACAATCCACGACCACAAATTCAATTTATTTCATCCTATTTATAACCCATTATTTTTAACAGCTTCAATAAACCCTATTAATTGCTCCTCGGTAACAGCTAGGCCAGATACAATTCACCTTGACCTCAAAAATACTACTTTGCAGACTTATGAGAACTTTCAACTAACTTTACAACTTCTAAATTCTTTTTGATACAACTACAAGTACTTCTGTCAAGAATGGGGCAATTGTAGTTGCATATTCCCCAGATTCGACAAGATTAAGCCAGCCTGATATAGTCGAAGGTAGATCATCATTGTATAGTCAAAGATAACTCAACATTCTAGAAGATACCGTAAGTCCTCAACTTACCAGAAGTGGTTGTTGATGCCTTGTCAAGATAGAACTATTAGAGATCCGCGAAGTTTACCAACTTTCCTTGAAATAGGAGACTATTTCTTTCTTTTTGTAAACTGCCTGTATTTACTATAAATACAGGCAGAGAATAGATTCTAAAGGACCTACAATTCTAACTATATTCACTCCTTAATCCTAGTAACACTCCGAAAGCTTGTAATAACTAGCATCTACTAGATTTTACATCAAACCCTCCACGAGGTCGTAGTTTTTCTTAGCTTTTATTGAGTTTTCTACGTAAAATCCTGGTTGCTTAGCTCTTTATTATGCAATCCTTGTGAATAGTATTGGCGAAGGTTTTCCTCCCGAAAAGTACGCCATTACAATTCTAATATTAGTAAAGGTAAAAACTGTTAGAGACTTGCAGGATTTTATTACCCAAAAAGCTCTCTAACAAGTGGGACCAACCATTAGGGATATGAAGAAATTCATATCATACGAAAATTGAACGTCCCTGACCTAAAAATAATTGATAATAAAAAAGAGTAGCAAGATTCCCATGGGATTTCATCACCTAATGGATAACTGTACCGGAACGGGGTAGAAACACGGGTTCGTAGGATACGTCCCCAGCCTAGTGCCGTGAAATACTGGTTCGGGCGTAAGGACCGAACATCTATTCTAAGCTAGTGCTAGCACGGTGATGCAGGGGAGTATAGGAACCGAAGCCTTTGACTATCCTACCATTTTGTAAACATAGAAGAATATAGGGGAAAACTAATTATTTTTTCTAATTTTTTTTAAAGTGCTAGAGTTTTAGGCTTGATTGATTTTTTATTGTATTGGGTGTTAATGTAATTGTAAAATCTCGTACATGCAAGAACATTGGAATTCATATGGCTCACATTCTTATATCCAACAATATCTTTAAAATCATTTTCAATTAGGGCACCACCAAACTTCACAAGATGTACAACCCTTTAAAACTCATTCTATATGCATACCCATCAATCGTTCAGGTCAGTCAAATAATTTCCACCCACTCCACCCAAGCCATTTTTAGAAGATACCCTTTTTCTATTCATGCAACAATCAATGGAAAGTCAAAAACAAGTATTACAGTTTCAACAACAAATGATGCAATTCCAGTAACAAACATCGTTGAATCAAACTTCTACGACTCAATCTATCTCTAGGTTAGAGACTCGGATAATCCAATTAGCAATCATGATGAATGAGTAAGAATATCCGGCTAGCAGTCTTGAAAGGTTATTCAAAGTATATTCCACTTCTAGTCTAGAAATATTAAACTCGAGCCAAGTGATGGAATTTTTTTCCCCGTAGGGTAAATGGATGCCATATTATGAAACAAATTTAGAAGATAACCATGTTGAGGTCGATGTTCCTATGTCACAAGAAGCATTAAAAGAAGCGGCTAACATGTTCAATAAAATTCATTCTCAATCACCTCATAATTCAGCCCTTAACATTCAACCACCGATGTCATTGTCCATCCCTTCACAGATAGAGCCCCACCAATTCGAAAATGATATCATGACAGAAAGTAAGTATTTTTCCGAATTCTTAGATGATTTCTCAGATGATGAAGATGGTGACAAATTTCTTGGAATTGTGAATTCAACATCAATCCTTGAGAAAATATGAGCTCCAACTTTATCCCAACTAGTGTCACCTTCTTCATCTATCTTCCTTAAATCCATACCTCCATCTCCTAACCCTAATTGGGGTATACCATGACCATGAGTGATTTTGTAGACTTGTACAAAGATAACTCTTATTACATTTTTGTTAATGAATGCTTAAATTATTTCAAGGACTCGAATGATTCTGATATCCATTAAATAGTACAATCATTATCATTTGAAGATAGGTTTTAACTTGGCCATACCCCTAAGCCAATGAATAACGACGTCAATGGTCAGGATGAGTCCCTTGTGATAAGTTGTGATTTTAGGCACACACATATTAAATGTTTGATAGATTCAATTATTCTCTGATTCCCATATCTACAAATATGTCATATAGTTTTTCTTCTACTAAAAGAAAACATCTTTTTGAAAAAATATAATTTTTGGGATGTCTCAGAGACTTGCTTTGTCAGAATTACCTATCAAATTTTTTGGAATGCCAACGATAACATGGGGGGGTTTTGATAATTTTTTAAGAAAATATCTTTCCAGGAAAATTGAGCTTTAAATCTAGTATATTTTCGGGGTTAAATACTTGTATGCCAATCTTATTATTTACTGCAACACGTAGTAATCATATGATTGTATTGAAAATTCTAACGGAAAATATGTTCCCTGGGTATGTGTTTGCTTTATCTTTGAGATAATAGTTTCTCTTGATTTATCTAAAATTTTCAACTTGGAATCATCAAATGAAAGACAAAGTTGTTAGAAAAAATCTTTTTCATAGAGAATTAGTTTTGAACTCTCACTAGTTTTTACAGAATATTTCTGCTTAATTAGGGGATAATATTGAGGATCACCATTTAGGTGTTTTCTAGTTTTTGAAAGAGAATTTGTAACTAGGATAATACATTACCTTTACAACTTCATACCCTTTCAGTCATATTGAAAAATTTAAGTTTGAGGGTACATTCGTTTGGCTGAAGACAGTAAACTTAGCGCTTATTTGGAGGCAACCCATGACACATGACATATTTAGGTGAGAAATTCCAATTTTAATCCTCCATTTTTTTATGCTTTCAAACACTGAGGGCAATATTTTACTTAAGTTTGGGGGTAAGAAACAATTTCTTTAAATGTTTTTTGAAGAAAAGTGAAATAATGGCACCTTGACAATTTATGATATATTTTTGACAAATTTTCAAACACTTAAACTGATTTTACCTTGACATAAATATTATGGAAAAGCCTAAATTTTGAAATTGTACCAAGTATACACTATAATATTTTGAACTATCTTAAGCAAGATGTACTATCTTTTTTTAGCGACTAATTTAAGTTAGCTTGGCATATTTTGAAAATATGAACTTCACCATAGTTTTGCAATTACAACTTTAAATAGATTTTTGCTCTGTTTAAGGGAAATTTAACATTTATGTTAGGAATAATTTACAACAAGGGAGACAACAGCCTAAGAATAAGTTCATTCCTAAGAAAAAAATATTAATAAGTCAAATGTGCTTTAAAAGCTTTCACGCTGCAAGGTTATCACCAATCTCAAGTTTGACCATGAACAATGTGAAGGGAGTACAAGAAAATATTACTTGTGAGAATCCTAAGTCTAGGTCATGATGATGCACCACACTCTGGCAACCTTAGCCAACTAGTACAGATTATCGACTGAAAACTCTTTGTTACGGAGGCTTCACTTAGAAATAATGTACTCGAATGAAAAGCTTGCAAAAGAAAATAAAAAAGTAAAATTAAAGGATGAAAAGTTAACTAAGGCACTTGTCGAACTGACCGTTAAATTTATTCCAATAAGAACTAGACTGCCAAAAATTTAGTAAATTATTGTAGACAATGTTTTTGGAAATAAAACTATTTTTTACTGTATACTTAAATAAATCTAAAGAAAAATACATGAATATCTTTCTAATCTTGAGGTAGTACCTCTAGTTTCAGATAAGCTTAAAATATTCTTTACTATACTTGAGAGAATAACAGGTTTAAGAATTTCCTATCGGTATATTTTTTCATAGCTAAGGATAAGTTCATAGGAAATGAGTCATGTGTGTAATAGCATAATTTCGTGATTCAAACTTGTAATGGCCTAATTCTGTGAGCTCGACGTGGCCTGGAATTAGTCCTTACACCAATGTACCTTTGACTACAATCTAGTAAATAAGAAATAACACATGTATTTAGCGTAGAAAACCTATGAATAGGTTAAAAACCACGACCTCGTGTTGATGTTTTGTAATAGAGACTTTTATTGCTTGAGGCTGATGGTATCTTATTACAAGTTACTTTTCCTTTATATAGGCCTCTTTTGTAGTTCTTTATTGTGCTGAAGCACGCTCTCCGAACAATGTGGTTAGTGGCTGTTGATTGAGTAACTATTGAGTTTGTGAGAGATAGGTAGTTTTGACTTGTTCAGGTTTTACGGTTTGTGCTCGACCCACATTCTTTATCAGTTCGTGGAGTATGTGGTAATGTTGACTGGAGAAGTCGTATGGAGAGTATGTGAACCTGATATGGAGGTAGTTCGAACTGGGGATAACTCAATTTTAGGTGAGATCAAGGGATAGGCCCCTACAGAACTTAGTCTTTACGCCAATGATAATCAGAATGATTAGATGAACAATGAGTAATACTAACACAAAGTTGAGCATGAAAAACCTTTGAATAGGTTAAAAACCACAATCTCTCTTAATGATTTAGAAATAGAGATGATATTGATAGTTGCTAGCTATTACAAAGAATGCTTTAAGAATTTTGTATAGATTGTTTGAGTTAGAATTCATCCATCCTTCATTTTGAATTTTTTGGTCTTATTTATAGGTCTTATAATATGACTATTTGATGACTATTATTATTCTTAATGGTGGATGTTACAATATATATTTGATAGTCTTTGAACATATTGTATAACGGTCTGATCTTACTATTTTATAATGGCTTTAATAATGACGGAGTGCTTGCTGACTTGAACTATTAATATAGAAGTCGAAAATCATGAATAGAACTCTGTAGCTGTAATGTGTCATAAATGTGCCACGTGCATGTTTATGAGGTCGAGTGGTCGTATGATGGTCGAGGATAAAGCTTAAGATCAAGATGCGGAATAAGCCACTACAACCTCCCCATCTCAGCCAATAGTACGAGAACCAGTATGGTCGAGTGGTGTTGGTTAAGAAGCTTCATTAATACTATAATTAATACCGGGAAATCATTTTCAAGGAGTCTTTAGGAATATCTGTTGTGGCTGTTGGGTTTCCTAAAACCAATGGTTATGGTTAATATTGTTTGCATGGGAATTCCTTCTAATGTTGGGAATTTGGGAAGTTGTCTTTAATGTTGATTATAGTATAAATAACACTTAGGCTTGCTGTTTCAGTTGTGATTAACCAAGTATTTCTCTAAACTTTACTTTATGTATTTTTCCTTCTATTTTTTTTAATCTTCCTACTCTTGTCTGTATCCTTCCTTCTGTTAAGAGGATGGTAACTACTAGGCAACAATCTCGGGAGGCGAGGATTCTTGCAAAAGTAGAAGAATTTCACTTCTGGTACTTTGGGAATCAGTCCTTTAGCCTGCCAACACCAATTTTGGTGTCTCCAACCTTTCACGGTATGACATGCGAAGAGGTGGTGGAAGCAGAGGATAATCATCATCAAATGGTGCGTTTTCACTATTTGATGATATCGAAGGAGGAACACAGGTATGGGCTGCATCTGCTGGTGAAGGATGCTCTTACAACTGAAGATGAGATGGTAGACATTTGTCTGAGGGAGTCTCGCTGGTACCCTGCTGGTAGGTAGGTTTTTATCTAAAAAATAGGACGCTACATCTTTATCTGTTACCTGGGGTGGTGGGGGTTATGGTGGAAGAGACGGTGGTGGAGGGATTTTTTCTTCTTTACAATCATCATCTCTTATCTTGAAGAAGATCTTTCCGCGAAGGGTTGGGTCAAGCACATAGACTGTAGCTTCCTTGGTGATTTCTAGTTCCTGGATCGTCTAAGCCATTCTTATAGGGGATCAGAGTTTAGAAGCATACTTCAATTTTTCATCTTCAAGTTCTGTTGCTACTATTCTTTTTTCTTAAAGAAGAGTTTCGGACTGTGAACTGATGTATTTGTGATTTGCAAAATGATCTGTAAAAAATGTCTAGAAGATTTATCTGTAAAGTATTCTATAAATTTTAAGATGCATATTCTGAGATATAAGAAATATTCGATCTAATAAAATATCTTTATGTTGCCGAGTTTATGCTGCACCTCAAACTTCAATTTTATGCGTCTAGTATGCTTTGCAAATTGACTTGTTAGGCACTGGAAAATAATAGTTCGACTATAGATGAATCAAAATATGAGAAGGTAAAAATATTGGAAATGAATTCTTAGAATATGATGTTGTGGTAGCTACTTTTGTTGAACTGAAGAGTATAATGTTGGGGCGAGCTATCAGGTGGTCCAGAATAGATTGAACTGCAGAGAACTGAATGTGTATATTACAGAAAATAATAGGAAATGAGGTTGAAAAGGGAAAGTTCAAAAATGTAATGAGGTCGTTTGGTGAACGTAGGCAAACAAGTGACAAGGAAGATTCTACTGATTTGAGAGGAGACTGGAATGTCTACGAGCTGTTACTTTAAAATATCTAGAAAACATACTCATGTAGGTAGGTAAATGATATATGTCCATATATTGGGCTTTGTTTGAGCTACTTCTAGAGGTACTTGAATACTCTTTGCGAACTCGATCTTTGCGAATGTTTTATCTGTACAAATAAGATCTGAGGATTATCTTTCAAAATGGGAAGTATTGGTTGCCAAAACATTTTTGGATTTTTGCTGATATTCTTGTTTCTGAAAACTTGTTCTTATAAAATATATCCCTCCAAAAAATTTATTGGGGAGGCGATCTTAATGGGGTCAATAGATCGTCGTGCTGTTTATATAAGATGCTGATCTTTATATGCTATGTCTTGTACTTTCTGTAGGAAAAGCATGTTATTTGATTGTTTCCAAGTGACCATTGTGAGGATACGTTCTCAGCGTGTTCGTCATGCAGCAGAAGGTAGGTTGAACATCAAAGTAGCTGAACTCTGTGAACGTTATTTTTGTCTGTTGCCTTATAATGTTGTATTACCAGAGTGGCCATTGTAGTTGGGCGGGTTAGATAATGAAGGCTGGTATGTAGAGTATGATCACTTTTTTTGGTGTGACGTGTTTTGTGAGTTATTGCTGGATACAACTTTGTAAGAAGAAGCTGTTCAAGAGATCGCACAGGACAAGCTTGCTGAAGAAGATGAGAGAGCAGCAGGAGGGGAGATAATGCCATTTGACATAGTCAATTATCCGGGTTGCTTTAAATGTAACTGCATGTGATTGTAAGCTTGAACTTTGATAACTTAAAATAGGTAATTTGCTTACAGTATTCTATTTTTGTTATCTGTTGAATGTAGAATAATGTAGATTGAATCTACGAATTGAAAAAAATAAGATCAATGTGTTTGCTAAATTGCTCATGTGGCAAATATTGTGGATTACAGCTATCTGATTATAACAGCTGTGTAGATAATTTCAAATTTTGAATATGTTGCTATTTTTAGAAATAACGTATATTATGGTACGATCTTGGTAGAGTATAAAAGTAAGGTGTTTGATAGTGTAGAATATTTTGGGAAGGAGGGATAAATTTTTTTAATGGTAAAAGGTAGAGACAGACGTGATGATAGTAGACGTTATTGTAGAAGTCATGATGACGTTGTGGGATGAAAAGACATACCTGTAGGTGCAGTAGGGGTGAATAACACGTGTCTGAAAGAGCCATCATTTTATAAACCGAGGGAGAGTATAAAAACTCATCTCTCTCTCTCTCTCTCTCCAAAAAATTATCTACAGTTATATAAAGAGAAAAAAGTGGTGTAACCAGTGTCTCTAGAGAAAAGAAACATTTAAGTTCTGAGTATGATTTGGTAGAGAAAGCTTCGTCTGGTGAGAAAAAATTATTGGAGAAACAACGGGAGCGGTCAATCTCTGCAAAACGTGTGGGTAAAGCAGAAAATTGTGGTTCTTCTAGTACAGGTTAGTAATTTGTACTTCTGTTTTGATTGTATTGTCTAGTACTATGTATATGATGCATCGCTGTTGTATGTGATTGATTTGGGGATATCACATTGGAAAATGTCGGGGCTAAGAGATAATTGTTTGCCTATAATTTTACTGTGTTACACAAGCTTTGGGTATGGGAATAAACTCTAGAGAGAGAAAGTTATTTTTTTGGAGAAGAAGAGGGAAAACGGAAAATGATTTTCTGTTGTTTGGGAAAGTATTAAAAATAAATGCCTTAACTGGGTAAAAAGTAAAAGGTTGTTTATGCTATGTGTATGGTATAACATATAATTGTGTAAGTGTTGGATCGTAGATGTATAGAAAATGATAAAAGATTGTCTATTTCTGTAGGTCTAATATGCATTCTAAAGGCATAAATCCCTTGAGTAAATTTGTAGTATCTTCTAGTTCTGAGGAAACGTCATTGTCAGGTAGGAAGGACGATTACAACGAAATAGAAGAGACTGCAGATAAGATAAAAGTGACTGTAGGTGTAGAGGTTGGAGAACCCAGTAAAGTAAATAAAGTTATAGAGGAAGATGATATAAAGGTGAAGGATAAATCATTTTTAATATACCTTGAGGGAGTAGATGTATGTAAAGAATTTCTAAAATTTAAGAAGAAGCTGAAAGGAGAGTGAGGAAATTATGTGATGGAGCAGGGCCGGTGCTTTAGGACTTATGTACCAGGAAAAGGGGAAGAAGGGGTATATTACCAAGTTCACTGCCTGAATATGTGGAAAAAGGAGAAAGGTATTAGTGAAGATATAAAAATTTGTACTATAATGGAATGGGGATGGCTGGCCTGAACGGTAGGCTTTTGTGCTATCTGAACCAGGTTGTATATAGCTTTAGGATTCCTCTGACCTTCTTTCAAAAAGGGGTTATGAATATATTACAGAGTTACCCAGCCCAATTAAATGGGAATGTATTTAAGATGATGAGGGTGTTTGAGGCACTGAATGATAAGTGAAAAAGAACGGAACTGCAAAGCAGTTCATGGCAGGCGACGTTCTAAAGTTTTACGAGCTGAAGTATGTCAAAGGTCATAATAGCGATTATCTGTATACTAACTCTTCTTGTCCAAAGTTTTTTCACTTCGAATCTGCGAGTAGACCATGGAATGATCACCTTGTATGGGTAGGGGGAAATTGTATGCAAGTTCTAGATGAATCAGCGCTCATCCTAAAACATAATATTTGAATCCAAGTAAGTCACGCCTACTTACTTGATTAAACCATCAATTTACCTTCGAGTTGCTAACAATTTCCTTGTTTTTGTTTTTCAGGTTCTGATCCCAAATCTCTGCTTGATAACACCAGCTTATTCGACTGCGTAGCCCTTGAGTAGGTCGAGTTAAAATAAGTACTTGGTGAGTTAGGTATCCATAGGGATAAAAGGGTATATTCCAGAGTGCCCAAAGTGCAACGAGCTCACAAGAATCGGGCTACGACTAAGAAGAAGATGTCCCTTATTCCTCTAAGTGACCTGACTAGTCTCCCTTCACCTGAGCCAGATAGTACGAGTGGTGGGTAGAGGTTGCAAAGGCTAAAAAATATTGTATCAAAAGCCTCTGCTTTTACTATGGTGGTGGCCCAAGGGATAGAGGGTGCTAAGCTTGCTGCTGGAGGTGTAGTAGAGGAGTAGCTGGTGAATGAGGTCACTCCTTTAGATACGGACAAGGGGTCGCTGAAAAGGAATTGGCATGAGGGTAAAGGTAGTGATCAAACTTGCGCTAAAGTTATAGCCAAGTAGAGAGAATTGGAGAATAAGTATTTCACGATGGCGGGTACTGACCTGCAGTAGCTCAAAGATATGTTTTAAGAACAGACAATGGGTACACGCACTGATATTCTCTATTTGTTGCATTTGTGATTGATATATGTCTTACTGATCTTGTGTCTTGTATTATCCGCTCTCAATGCTGATGAAGGGAGCTAAAAAATATATTTAGAAAAGGAGCCAGGAGTTCGAAGAGCTTACTCATAGGCTCGATGTTTAAACAACTTGGATGAAGGAGCTCGAGGGGGAGTTCAAGAAAGAGAGAGTGAGAGAGTAAGGCAGAAGAGTTAAAGGATGTTGAAGAGCAGTATGTTGATTTGTCTGAGCGCGAGGAGACTGTATCACAAACACTCATAGAGATAAAGGCAGAAAGAGACCATCTAATTCAATCATATCTCTACTTTGGGTTGATTGCTGCTGATATTGAGCTGGGCCAAACTAGCAGATATAAGGTGATAGTCATTGCTTCAGATACAGAAGACGAAGTGGTGGAAGATGCTGCTGTACTGGTCAATGGATCTACTTCGCAAACTGAACAAGTTTTGGCTATTGATAATAAAGTGGATTCGCCATCTGAGGTAGAGATTGGCAAGAATATTTAATTAGTTTGTGGTGTTTTGTTTTGAACTATGCCATTCTGTCATGACTTTGAGGAGATTGTATTCAGTATGGTCTAAAACTATTAAGCTTGATAGACGCTTTTTATTGTGCTCCGTTTGAATGTTTGTGTGATAACCAAGATATTTCTAATCTGTGTAAGAAGTAGAGAGGTTGAGAAAAAATGTTTATGACCTGGAGAGATCATTGAGTAGAGTAAGGGATTTGGTGGCTCGTATTCAACAGTACTAAACAAAGCTAAATATGAGAGAAGGCAGTTTAAGTCTATTTCAGGGAAAAGCTTTAAAGAATTATAAGACCTTTAGTGTAGATATGCTAAGATAAAAATAGAAAGGGATGAGGTATTAAGAAAAGAAGAGAAAAGGGAGGCGTTAGTACGAAAACTGAAAGACTTGACCTATTTGAGTGACCCGACTAATAAAGCTAGCTGTCAAAAGCTTTTAGTAACTTTGACAATATATTTTAAGCTCGAAGTAGATAGTGAGTGGGGTTTAAAAGAAGCTTATGTAGAGCTTTTACAGGAAAGGGGTATAGTGCCTGACCTAGCTCAAGTTTTGTTTCTAGCTCAAGAAGCACATAATCGTCATAGTGTTGAGGCAAAAAAATACTCAGCTCGACCTGGTGTGTCTATTTTATGGGGTGATGTAAGACCTTTACCTGATGTTCTTTACTTTATATAGGATCAAAGAGTAATGAGGATTTTGTTTTTTAGAATAAGAAAAGAGCAAATAGAGGTGCAAAGGAAATTAATATGTGAGGTAAAGGAGTTGTCAAATGTGCTGACACAAAGTATGAAGCAAAGAACATCCTTAGCTAATCAATTGACAAAATAAATAGTTGTTAAAAAGAAGGTAAAAGGTGATTTAAGAGTGTTAGGTATATTACAAAAGGAAACGCACAAGCGTCTGCACAAGGCGCACATGCAATTGAGGGATCATCTGTATCCATCACGAGCAAAGAGCGCAGGTCGAACAGACCACAAATGTTATATAGAAAATGCGATTGAGTTTTATAGAGGTGAGCTGGTGAGGGTACATAGAGTTTAGGAAGTATGTGATGGATTGTAAGAAATATTTTGATATAGAGAATGAAAAAGTTGAAAATATGTGGTTCACAAAAGATGAGGAGGAAAAGGATATTGAAAAACCAGCTCCTAGATCGAGAGAAAATTTATTAGAAGATGACGAGGAAGAGGTCAAGAGACTGATACCTTAGTCATGGCGAAAGCAATGCCAGCAAGAGGTGGTAACCTTTATAGCTCCTTTGGACGTGCAAGTAGATAGGGCAAAGAGTTCAAGAGATAGGGGGCAGTCCTCTCATAGCTCGAAGAAGCAAAAGTAAAGTAGTTAAGTTTCTTACAACCTTGCTTATGCATTAGATGTTTGTACACTGTTTTGATAATAAATAAAATCTGTCTTTTGTGATGATAATATAGATATAAGTAGAGATGTGGACCGATAGTACTCAAATATTATGCTTTTGACTAAAACTGTTAACTGTAATATGTAAACTATTTTGATACACGAACTAGTATGTATGTGAAAGTTAACTGTTGCTGTAGGGTGAACTGGCAGAGGTTCAAAGCCCGTGTAAAGAATTTTGTGTGTTAAATAAAAAATTGAGCACTGATATGAACTTTTATTAGGAAGTACTAAAAAGTTCTACTAAGTTAAATGAAAAAATAGAGTTGAGAGTAACAGGAGAGAAAAGTACAGTGGTTCGTTTGACTGAACAACTGGAAGATAAGGAGGCTAAACTAGCACCTGTACGACTTAATACGGCAGAGTTGTTAACAGTGTTGAAGAAAGAAGATGATGGTGTTAAAGATTTAGAATTTCAGGTAAATACACTTGAAGCAAAAATAGTTGATGTGCGAGCTGCTGTGAGAGAGGCAAATGGGTGTGCTCGTAAATATGAAGGAATATGGTATACAGCTAATCGTAGGGTAAAAGAGTTAGATGAAGCTTACAATAAACATAATGAATTAATAAAAAAAATAATAGCTTAAGATAGGGGCTTTAGAGGACGTAGTTTAAAATTTGGAGTTAAATACTTTGGAATACCAGATGGAAATTGGGGAACTGCTTAGCATGAAGACCAAGTTGGAGGCTAATCTAGAGAAGGCTGAACTAAATCTGGATGAAGGGGCTGTAGAGAGAAGTCATAATGAGTCTGCAATGGAGGAATCAATGGCTTTGTTGGCACACATGAATGAATTCTTGACAGCGATGGAAGCACGTAATAAAGATTCTTTAGATGAAAAATGGGTAATGGAAGATCGCTACAAAAATTAGGAAGTTATATTGAATGGCGCTAAATGAAAAATTTTAGAGCTCGTTGTTCTTGACAAGGTAAAGCGCGAGGTAGGTGACATGTATGAAAGAGAGATGACGACAATACTCTTCTTTTTTGTGTCCAAGTTCAAGAGATTAAAAAATGAATGAAACACGGTTTATGATAACCTGATCACAAATGGTGTACAATACGACATGCGGCCAGTACAAACTGAGAATCTGGATCGTATTGTGGTAAAAATTGGTGCTCTTACCAAGAGTAAGTTTAAAGAAGGGAGACAATTTGTGATTGGGTGGGTAACAGAGCTGATGTGTCTGTGACTTACGAGGCATGGGGAAAGTTTACATGGCGATGTGCTGTATGATAATTTGAGTGATAGTTCGAGTGATTGAGGAGGCATTATGAATGTAAAAAAGGAATTATTCGTACTATACTAATTGAAATATAGAAGATAGAATGTAACAAAATTGGATTGATAATAGAATTAGTAACCTGTATGTATTTGTACTAACCTTTTTATGAACCAACTGTGGTGTAGAAGTTTGTCGTCTATTAGCCGTATTGTCGAACCAATAGCTGACCTGTGGTATGATAGAAGATTGAATTGTCTAAAGTAATTAGCAACCTATTAGAAGATTAGTTTGGCTGAAGTAACAAATGATTTGTATGTAATAGAAGATCAAATTGGTTAAAGTAATACACGATCTGTACTGTAATAGAAGATCAAAGTGGTTGAAGTAACAAACGATCTGTAAAAGTAAAATGGGGTGAAACCACTAGTAACCTGTGTCATTAAAAATGTGTTATGTATATAGAAGTACTTGTATGATATAGTAAAAAACTACTGTAATACAGAACAACCAAACACAAGTATTTCATTATTGTAAGATTGACGTATACAAATATAAGATATAGTAGAAGAGTACTGTATGAAATAGTAAAAGGTACTCTGATATACGGCGATCAAACATAAGTATTTTATTGATGTAAGATTGACGTAAAAAATGATAGAGATAGTAGAAGAGTACTGTATGAAATAGTAGAAAATACTTTGATGTAGGTCGATCAAACATAAGTATTTTATTGATGTGAGAATGACGTACATAATTGGAAGAAATAGTAGAAAAGTATACTGTGATAGATTATTATCTGCGATATAACGTCAATCTCCTCGTGTTCTAAGGATTAAGGACTCGATCTTCATTTTTTGTGGCGAGGTTGTAAGAGCCAAGTCCACTTTTTCTGACAACAATGAAAGGTCCTTCCCTATTTTTTGCGAGTTTCCTAGCATTGAGCTCATTTCAGTGTTTTGTACCTATCTTAAAACGAGATCTTTAATCTCGAACTCTATATGACGAACTCGTTTGTTATATGACCCTGCCAAAGCTTGATGGTACCTTCGGAAGTTCATGACTGTTTTGTCTCTTGTATCCTCGATCCAATTCATGTTACATGCCAACAAGAACTTGTTTTGTTTGTCCGTCATGGTATGATCATGTATTGGGTGATAGTATTGAGTGGGGATGATTATTTTGGTACCATATGCCAACAAGAATGATGAACATCCAGTCAATACTCGGGGTGTTGTTCGGAAGGCCTATAACATGTGTGGTAACTCCTGTACCCAATTACCCTTCTTTTCTGTCAAGCACTTTTTTATTCCGTCGACTATAGTTTGATTGGTGATTTTAGCCAGACCATTTCCTTGTCGGTAATACGGATTTGAAGGAGAGTGGATGATGTTATGTTGGTCGAGGAAATCAACGACCTTGGAACCAATGAACTATGGTCCATTATAGATTTTGATGAGGTGGGGATAGCCGAACCGTATTATAATATTTTCCCATATAAACTTGATGAATTCATCTTCACATGTTCGACACAAAGGAACTGCTTCTACCGATTTAGTAAACTAGTTTGTTGCTACTAAGAGATGCTTCCATTTTCCTGGTGCAGTTGGGAATTCTCCCACGAGATTGAGGACTCATCTTTTGAATGGCAAGACAACTTTTCTATAATGGATTTCTAAGGCTAGAGCTGGAATTTGGGGTCTGTGTTGTTGGCAGTTATCATACTAGCTCGCATATTCGATGGCTTGAGCTTTCATTTTAGGCCAAAAAACTCCTTGAGTAAGAGCTCGGTTTGCTAAAGATCGTCATGCTGCATGGGATCCACAAGTAACTTCATGGAGTTCGTGCAGGAAGTCTGGGGCCTCTTTATCAGATAAACATTAAAGATAGGGTCTTGTCACCGACTTTTTGTAAAGGAAGTTATTGGCAATAATGTATCGCTTAGCATTGTCCAATAAATGTCTTCTTTCAGTAGGATCTTTGGGGAGTTTATCATCAAATGTTTTTTTTGGCCCGATGTATGTGAGGAAAGGTTGTCTCCAATCGTCTTCATTCTCTTTAACGCCCCCTACATTAATAGAGTTTGAGCAGAAGATGTTAATGCTGGGTGAAGATACTACTCCAATCTTCAAATATCGAGCTTCTGTTCTGAGGATTCCCGCAAGATAGGCAAGGGAATTAGAATATCTATTTTCTCCTTGAGGAAAATGTTTGATGGCAGCCTTTATTAATATGCTCACTCTTTCAGCTACTATTGCGGCGTAATCACTCATCTTCCCATTTTTTTGATACTTTTTTATAAATTGGTTTATTATGATTAACGAGTCCGTGCACACCGATAACTCAGGCACATCGAGCTCTTGAGCCATATCTAGACCATGGATTAGTACCTCATATTCGGTCTCATTGTTTGTAGCTTCGAAGTTGAGTCAGATTGATTTCTCAATTCTATTAAAAGGTGTGATAAGAACGATCCTGATGCCTGACCCAGCTGGTCCGACAGAATCGTCAGTTAGAAGGCACCAACCTTTCTTGGATATCCAATCTAATTTTTCCATGAACTATTCTTCCTTTATGTCGGTACTATCCTCTTCCCAAGCAAGGTCATCTACTGGAAAGTCTGTAAGGAAATTTGCTACTGTTTGCTCATTTTTGGAATGCCGTGGCCCGAAACGTATACCGTGCTCACCAAGAGTAATTGACCATTGCTGGGCTGGTCTAAAATTTTCTCATTTGGTCAAGATTTTGCGCAAGGGATAATTTATGATTACGCGAACTGAATGAGCTTGGAAATATTGTTTTAACTTCTGCGATGTATAGATGAGAACAAAAAGTAGTTTCTCAATCTTAGTGTACCGTGTTTTTGCTGGAGTGAGAGTCTTGCGGATGAGGTAGACAGGTTTCTCTATCTTTTTATCAACTTGAATGAGGATTGAGCTCTTCTCCTTCCTTTGGTATACTCATTATTGGTGGTTTTCCCAAATAGCGTTTTAGTTCCTGAAATGTTGTTTCACATTCTGAAGTCCACTCGATCTCAGGATCTTTTTAAGGTTTTTTTTCCTCGTTCCTTCATGCAGTAGGTCGAATAACCATCGACACCGATCTAAAGACTTGAAGATAAAATAATTTATTACTGCTATTTTGTCAGTTAATTTATGTACGTTTTTCTTTGCCTTTGGCGAAGGCATGGATAACAGTGCACAAATTCGATCAGGGTCAGCCTCGATACCCTGCTTACTGATCAAATATCCCAAGAATTTGCATGAATGGACTCTGAACTAGCATTTATCAGGATTTAATCTCATTTTATAAAATTGAAGAATTTTGAAGGTCATGTGTAAATCTGCGAGATAGTTTTCCTTCTTGAGACTTTTACATAGCATATAATCAATGTAAACTTCCATTGTTTTAGCAAGATAGTCATTGAACATCTGTGTTATCAATCTTTGGCATGTAGTTCCTATATTCTTGAGGCCGAAAGGCATAACCTTGTAGCAATACAAACCATACTCTGTGATGAAAGCTATTTTCTCTTAATCTTTGGGTAATAGAGGTATCTGGTTGTACCCTGACGCGGCATCAATCATGAATAAAAGTTCATACCCCACGGTAGAATCGAGCAGATGGTTGATGATAGGAAGTGTAAAATTATCCTTCATAGTATGTTTATTGAGGTCCGTGAAATCCACGCATACTCTAATCTTGCTATTTTCTTCGGCACTACTACTCTGTTAGAGATCCATTCCGAGTAGTTGGTTTTTCGAATTAAACCAACTTCAATGAGTTTATCGATCTCTATGCCTGGCATCTCATGAAATGTCCATACGAATACATCGTTGTTGCCTTTAAGAAATTGAATAAGAGTATTGCGCTCTGTCGTGGGCAAAAGAGTTCCAATTTAGGTTCCCCATTTGTCCCAATTGATCTCGATGTATTATGTAGTTTATGCGCTTTACAGCCAGTTTTCTATAAAGTTCGGTGTAATATTCCCTACAGTTTTCTAAAATTGCTCTATGAGCTGTGGTATCGATGGTTATGTCATAGTGGTAACAAAATTTTTACAGGCATGAGCTAGCTTCTGACTGCCTTTGATTTCATAAATGCTTCCATTCCAATCAAATCGTAGCACCAAATGATAGGTTGATGGGATAACTCGTATGTTATGCAGCTAACAGTGTCCCATGATTCCCAAATAACGGGATCTCACGTTGATAATGTAGAATACTACATCTACCGTTGCCGGTCCAGCTGTAATAGGAAGTATGATCTTTCCTACTCGTTCTTCTTTACAGCAGTTGAATCTACTGATGTTGACGTCACTAGGTTGTATTTTGTCGGCTAGTCCCATCTGATCAATCATGCTTTGTAAAAGTAGGTCGATACTACTGCCAGTATCCACTGTCAATATATGCAGTACAATATTTCTCATTTTTGGCATGATCACGAGTACATCATGATGAGGAAAATTGACGTGGCGAATGTCGCAATCTTCAAAGGAGATCCCTGTGCATTGGGAACTAGATGTGGGGAGTAACACGGCTATAAACATTACTAAAAAATAAACCAACAGCCAAGGTAACAATAGTAGCTAAATACTGCAAGCCTAACTGTGGCCAAACCACGAAATTCATGGAAAAAGAGATATGCTTATTTGTTTAATTCTGGTCCGTGACCAAACTGTAACAAATATTATTAAAAATGCGGGATCTCAAATTAGAATTTTTATTTCCCTCCCTCTCTTTCCAGTTCACAGTTCACAGTTCACTTTACGAATTTTAGGGTTTTGTAAACAAAATCTTTGACCATATCTCTCTTTCTCCGAATCTCAAATCTCACAGAGGTAATTAAGTTCTAATTTCTGATTGATCGATGAGAGCCGTAAGCTCTCAAAGCATATATAAGTTAGTTTCTCTAAATTGATTTGCTCGGGTGAACTCACAGGGTTTATTGAAGCCTAGAATTTGCAAACCAGAATTGAATCCTTCAAGTTCTAGGTATTTATTATTTGGGTATTTATAAGTAATTTGGGCTTTTGTCAAATTCACTATGGCTATATGACTTTTCTTTGGACGTTCCTTAATTCTTTATCATGTTTCTCTAAAATAATTCCTGATCATGTACTTGATATGGGTTTTCAATTTGTGTCTATAGTTAGGGATTTTAAGATTTTTTTTTGGATGTTCTTTGATTTTTGATTTTCAATTGGTGGCTATAGTTATGGATTTCCTATTATGGGTGTGTTATTAAGAGTAAGTTTTTGCCCACTCTTGTTGTGTAGACTTCCTTGTTGGATATTTATGAGAAATATGGGGTTGTTGATCAGTGGTTGAGGATTTTGTTTGATGAAATGCTTGAGAGAAATGTGGTGTCATGGAATGCGATGATTGCGCTTATGCGAGTAATGAGGTAGAGTGGGGTGTGGTAGAGTTGTCTAATCGGATGAAATGTGGTGAGTTTTGGGTACCTGATGACTCTTGTGCTAGTATTTTGGTAGGTTGCGCGGGGATTAGTGATTTGAAGATGGGTATGCAGGTGCATGGGTATCTTGTGGTTGTTAGGTTGGAGAGTGAATGTACTTTGGGTATCTGAAATATGTATTTTTGATGTAGGAAAATTGTTCTAGCAGAGAGAGTTTTCTGGGAAAGAGAAGGTAGAAATGTTTTGTTGGAACATATAATAGTTAGGGGTTATGTCTATTATTGGGCAATATCATGATGCAATAAAATTTATAGAAGAAAAGAATTATTTCCTTTAGAATTTTGTAGCAGGTCACGGTATTGTTGTGTCTGCTTCAACAACATGCTCGAATATCTGTTTGTTACTAGTTGGAAGACAAGTTCAGGGTCTTATTATTTCTTTGCTTGGCTTCCAGATGGATTTTAAGTCAGAAGATGGCATTGTCATTATAAGTGCTTTGATTGACATGTATTGCAAATGCTATAGTATGGGAGATGCTAGGCAGGTTTTTGATAGCGTGTTACCTGCATGTTTCTCATTGGGTCATGGGTGTAAGAGGTTGGTGAAGCTTGAGCTGAGTGGGTGTGAAGAGAGTAAAGATTCTTTCTTACATGAGGGTAAAGATTCTTTCTTTGGAAGGATGCTCAACGTTAATAACATAAGGTCTGGAATCAGTTGTTCTTTCATGCGTAAACTTCAGAGTCGTAGAGTAGTCTCATGTAACAAGATAAAAGATAGTGAAATTACTCCTGCACCTTTAAGTTTGTTTTATGTTTTGAAAGAGCTGAAATGGTGACTAGATACAAGATCTCTCCTTTTATCAAGTCTGGGAGGGACTAGAGTGGGAAAGAAAGGTGGTATATTCTTCAAGAGGAGAACAGGCAAGGCGCCAATCATTTTGAACATGTCAACCTTCATTATCCTTGGTGAATTTATAGTAGCGCATTGCATTCAGTGCAAGTTTTTCAACTCAAATTTCTCGCACAACGTATTTTACTGTGACTGATGATGTGGGGGCGAATTGTACGCTAGTAGGGGTGGGGTGATCCAGGAGGATCTGTGTTTTTTTGAATTTTTAAGAACTCTATTCGAACAGACTTTTAGCCTGTTCGAATATACCCTTTTGTATTCAAATAGAGTCTTTTCCTATTCAACTATATTTTAGCCTGATCAATTTTATTCTAATAGACTTATTTCTGTTCAAATACATTTCAGCCTGATCAGTTTTATTCGAATACAAATTATGTGTATTCGAATACATCTTTGTTTATTCGAACAGAAACTTGTTATGTTCGAACAGAGGCGCGATTCAACATTTTTCCTTTAGGCGGTGATTGTATTTATGAGGCGTTCTTTTGCCTCAAGATGCGTGGGATTTATAATTTCGAGTTCTCTCTAAATAAAGGGAACTTAGGTTGTTTTCTAGGTTAAGTTTTTTATGTAAGATCTTGAGAGAGTTTGTGAAAAGCCTAGGGTTTTGGAGTGATTCAATGTAAACTACTTCATTTCTTTTAAGCAATTAAGCTTTATTTTCCCAATTTTGGTGTTCTTCATGTTTTTCTACTAACTAAAAGCTTCTCAATCATATTATAGATTAAGTGGAATCAGTTTTCCAGTATCGATTCATGGGGGGTTGATTGTGGTTTATGGCCTTTATACGTGGCCATCTCAAGCAAACGAAGGAGAAGCTAGTGAGTCTATTAAAAATCCATCGCAAACGTAATTCGAAGAAGAAGGACGATTTGGAGATGAGCGATCCCAACGAACGACTCGCAATTTTGGAAAGGACAGTTTCTGCCCTAACTTCTACTGTAAGGGAGTTAGTGGAGCAGTTACGTCTCACGAACCTCGCTAAGTCTTCCACTTCGGTGAAACGGCATGGCCGTTCAAAGAAGAAAGTGGTTATGGAGGTGGATGGTGACGAGAACGTTCCGATTTTCGATGATTTTAGTGCTGCCAAATCCGACGAGGAGCGATCGGTTATTAACAAGTCCATGAATCTTTTGCTTAATCCTCGTATTGGTTTAAAGATTGAAATTCCAGTATTCGACGGTTCGATCGATGCTGAGATATTGGATAATTTGTTGAATAGGTTAGAAACATATTTTTCTGTTTACAAATACTTCAATGTTCAACAAATATGCTTTGCTACGTTGAAATTTGCAAGTCATGCACTCACGTGGTGGAAATCTTATCGGAAATGCCACGATGTAGAAGATTTGGGTTGGAAAGAATTCAACGTTTTAGTATGAAAACAGATTTATCCGATTAGGTATGAGCAAGAAAGATGGTATAAATGGCACAATTTGTGCCAACAGTTTGAACAATCCATACATGAGTACACTCAACATTTCATAACCAAGCTTTGGTTTTGGACATTAATGTGGACGAGTATGAGGTGTTCATAAAGTACACAGGGGAGTTTGTCAGAGTCCATTATAAGAAAGTTAATGCTCTTTATTGTGGCCAATATCGAGGACGCTACCCTGAAGGAAATTTTTAATAAAGGCAAGTACTTGAAGAGTGATAAAGAAGACGACATGATCTAGTCAGGGTACAAGTCAAGTTGTAAAAATGAACATAAGGGAGAGGCCAAAGGAGAGGGGTCTTTGTCCAAGAAATTTCATTGCAATCATTGTAAGGCGAGTGGGCATCTTCCCGATTATTGTTGGAAACTTCACCCAGAGCTTAGGCTAAAGGAGGAGAAGCACAATAAAGAGAAATTTGCACTAGCTGCAGAGGTTGTTGACATTTCGGATGTCGTTAAACCGAATCCTAAGCTTACACTTATGTTTCAGCGAACTTTGGTTGCTGAGGAAGAGAGTCGGGAAGAGCTTTTTCATATTAGTATTCATGTAAAACAGAGTTTAGTCAAGGCCATTATGGATCCGGGTAGTCAAAAAAATTTGATTTTTGAGACGCTGGCGATGAAGATGGGTTTGACGACTACAACTCATCCTAAGCCGTATGGTTTGGGGTGGCTTCAGAAAGATGGGGAGGTTATAGTCACGAAGCAGTGTACATTTAAGTTTGCATTTTTTAAGAAGCTTATTGATGAGGTGACGTGTGAGGTGGTTCCTTTGGATGTGTGTCAGGTCATCTTGGGTAACCCTTATCTTTGGGACCGAGATGTGATTCATTACCGTAGAGGTCGTAAGTATTGTCTTGTGAAGGAGGGAAAGGAATTCAATATCAATACTTGTAAGGAGCATGTCACTATGTCAAATTTGGTAACGGCGACTCTAGTAAAACGGTTGGCTAATGCGAGCGACAAGTTTGTGCTATTGGTGCGACCGGTTCAGGAGGGTACGTCGGCTCGAGTGTTGTTTCCAATGACAACATTTTTTAATTAACAAATCGATATGGGGGGTTGCATGAGGTGGTTGCGGTATATACTGATCAAAAACCGTTTCAGTTTTTTGCTACACAGTCCAAGCTACAGCTAGCTTGCCAGATGAAGGGGAGGTCGTATCTCCATCAATTTCCCTTGATTATACAGTATACGAAGGAAGTGGACAACAAATTGGCTGATTGGCTATCTCGACCCCATTACCAACTATTTTTGCTAGCTTCTATGCAGATACAACCTTTTATTAGGTCTGGTTATGTTATGGGATATGATGATCCTAAGGGGCGTAATGTATTTCGCCGAAAGTTACTGCCAGGGAAGACATGTGATGGTTTTGAGTCATTCCGAGTTGGGAAGAAGGGTCAGCTACCTAGTATGTCGAAGTGGTATCGTAGGGTACTGGGCAGTACCGCATTCCTACCTTTCCAGTTTCAGCTTGAGCAGGAGCTCAAGGCTCCTAAAGGGGGGAGCCATGATCTAGGAGGATCTGAGTTTTTTTGAATTTTAGAAGTCTATTCGAACAAACTTTTTAGTTTGTTCGAAGACACCCTTTTGTATTCGAATAAAGTCTTTTCCTATTCAAATACATTTTAGTCTGATCAATTTTATTCGAATAGACTTATGCCTGCTCGAATACATTTCTGCCTGATTAGTTTTATTCAAATACAAATTATGTGTATTCGAATACTTTTTTGTTTATTCGAATAGAAACTTGTTCTGTTCGAACAGAGGCACGATTCTTCCTTTATCCTTTAGGCAGTGATTATATTTATGAGGCGTGTTTTTGCCTCGAGATGCGTAGGACTTGTAATTTCGAGTTCCCTCTATATAAAGGGAGCTTAGGTTGTTTTCTAGGTTAAGTTTTTTATGTTAGATCTAGAGAGAGTTCTGAGAGAAGCCTAAGGATTTGGGGTGATTCATTGTAATCTACTTCATTCCTTTTATGCAATTAAGCTTTATTTTCCCAATTTTGGTGTTCTTTGTGTTTCTCTACTAACTAAAAGCTTCTCAATCGCATTGTAGATTATGGGGCTTGTAAACGGGAGGAGGTGGAGACTAGTAAACCGGTGGGGGTGGTGACTTGTAAACCAGTGGAGGGGGTGGCTTGTAATGAAAATGTAGTGGTGGTTTGTGGTGGTGGTGTAGGTATTAAGGATAAAGCTGAGTTAGCCTATCAATGTCAGCAAAGCTGAGTCAGCCTATCTGTTATTACAACTAATTTTGTATTAGTCTATAAATAAGACTTGTAATAAATCTTTTAAATCAATGAAGAATATATTTCCCTTATGTTCTCCTTTATGGTGTCAAGAACATGTTAACCTTGCAGTTCTTAGACCCAATTATGGTTTTATACAACCCAAATCCCAATTTTTGCAAATACTTTTATTTTAGCTGAAATTAGCTCTGATTTGGTATGTTTACGCTGAATCCAGCTTCGCGTATGCAGTGATTCATCGATTTCAAGGAAAAATCAATCTCAATTCATCAATTTCAAGGAAAAATTAATCTCAATTTGGTGATTGAAAGCTCTTCTCCATCAAGGTATCTGCAACAATCTCTTTCTCATGACAAATCTTCCCCAATTCACTCAAGCTCCATCAATGGTGATTCAAAGCATCTCAAACTTGGTTCCAATAAGCATACAAAGGACAACTATGGGGTCTGCGATCGCTGTTCTTGCCAATTCTCCGTTAGTACTTGGTTATGTTGATTGATCATATCAATGTCCACCAGAGAAGATCTCAATCACTGATACACTCGGTCAGTCTACGATCTCACAAAATCTAGAGTTTAATCATTGGATTGAGAATGATCAAAATCTACTTATTTTGATCAATGCATCACTCTCCGACCCACTCTTGCTGTACATGGTAAACTCAACTACAACTTATGCACTATGGTCAACACTAGAACGAAGGTTCTCCTCAATATCTCGCTCTCATATTATGCAACTAAAATTCAAACTTCAAACTCTCAAGAAAGGTTCCCTAACGATTTAAGACTATTTGCAATCCACAAACACATCTCAGACAACTTAGCTGCAGCTAGTTCTCTTATCTCAGATGATGATTTAACTTTCCATGTCTTGAATGGTCTCCCACCTAATTTCAACTCATTCGCCACATCAATTCGAATCCGAGTAGAGGAAGTCACATTGGATAATCTTTATAGTCTTTAGTCAAGTGAAGAACTAGCAGTAGAAGAAAGAACTAAGTTCCTCAACTCAATGCCACAGGTGCTTGCAGCAACAAAAACTTCTTCTTTTTCACAAAATAGACCTACCTATAGAGGATCAAACTATAATAACTACAGTGGAAGAGGCTACAATTCTCGTTCACAAGGGAATAAGATGTTTCAACAATGCAATCCAGGAAGAGGCAACATGTACAGTCAGGGAAGCTCATACAACAATCATGGCAAAAGACTTTATCATAGCAATGTATCTGATTTTAACCAAAGCTCAAATAGACCAAGATTTCAAATTTGTTCCTATGTTGGTCATACTGTTATTGATTGCCACAATCGCAAGAATTTTGCTTATTAAGGGAAGATTCCAACACAAAAACTCGCTGCAATGGCAACAACTAGAAATGGGAATCAAACATCATCCTCAACTGAATCACATTGGTATGCAGACACAGGAGCTACTAACCATGTCACAACAGACCTCAATACCCTTTCACTACATGAGGAGTACCAGGTAGCAGACAAGGTCACAGTTGGCAATGGACAAGGACAGCACATCCAAAACATAGGTTTTTCCAAAGTCTTTACTGATTTCTCTCCTTTTTCCAAATTTCAATTAAAAGATATTTTACATATCTCTGACATATCTCATAATTTATTGTCTGTACATAAATTTGTGACAGACAATAACTGATCACTAATTTTTGATTCCCATTCCTTTTATGTCAAGGACAAACCTTCGGGGTGGATACTTTTCCAAGGTCCTCATAAGAATGGTTTATATCCTTTAAAGTTCAACCACTCCCCTTCTTTACCCTCTGGAAAACACATTGCATTTATTGGTGAAAGAATATCAACAACTATATGGCACCAAAGGCTGGGCGATCCATCTACTCCTATTCTCCAAAGAGTCATCCATCAACATCATCTGCCTGTTGAAGGAAATTTTTTTCATGTGTCTTTCTACTCTCACTGCCAACTAGGGAACAGTTATAAACTTCCTTTCTCTATTTCTATTACTAGTACTACTCAGCCTTTACAACTTTTACATTGTGATTTGTGGGGGCCTTCTCTTGTAACATCACTTTTTGGTTTTAAGTACTATGTCAGCTTTGTAGATGACTTTTCCAATACTATTGGATTTTTCCACTTTATAATAAATCTGATTTCTCCAAAGGCTTCATTTCTTTCAAATCTAATATTGAGAACAAATTAAATTTAAAAATAAAAGCTATTAAAACTGATGGTGGGGGTGAATTCATTAGTCACACTTTTGAAAATTTTCTTACTCTCTTTGGCATTACACATCAGTTTTATGTGTCTACACCCCTGAACAGAATGGAATCGTTGAAAGATAACACAGACACATATTTGAGATGAGTTGATCTTTGTTTGCTCAAAGTAGTCTTCCAACCCACTATTGGACTGATGTTTTTCAAACATCAGTTTTTCTTATCAACAAACTCCCCTCAAAACAACTCAATTTTATATCACCTTGGGAGAAACTCTTTCATGAATCTCCAAACTATAAATTTTTAAAATCATATGGGTGTGCTTGTTATCCTTAGCTTAAACCCTATACTAAGAATAAACTCCAAAGCAGAAGAAAAATGTGTGTTCTTATTGGTTACAGTCTTAATCATAGAGGCTATAGATGTTTAGACCCTCTCACTGGTCAAATCCTTATCTCTAGACATGTGATATTCAATGAAGACTCCTTCACATTTTATTTATCCTCTAACACACGGCCAACCAACTCATGCCATACATGTTCAAAATCAGCAGTCAATGTCCCTCTATTTTCTACACTTATAATAACCATAAGAACACCTCATCAATCAAATCAATCTCATCCTCCAACCAGCACTCCTACATCCACAGATTTATCACCATAGCAATTATCACCACATACACTATTGCCTCCATCTCCATTACTACCTTCACATTCCCGACCACCAGTTATTCCTTCTTTAACATTACCAACACCACAATATAATCCTCAAAACCATCATATGCTTACAAGATCCAAAAATGACATTTTTAAACCAAAATCTATTTTGCCACCAAACATCCTATCCCTGTAGACATTAACACTTGTTCCCCCACTGTACCTACTTTTTTTACCCAAGCAATACAAGATGCTTCCTGGAGAAATGTTATGACTACAGTGTTCAATGCTCTTCTGCACACAGGAACATGGACTCTAGTCCCTCCCAGTTCCAAACAAAAACTAGTTGGCTGCAAATGGGTTTTTTAGATCAAGCATAAATCAGATTGTACAATAGAGAGATATAAAGCAAGACTAGTAGCCAAAGGCTATCATCAGTAAGAAGGAATAGATTTTACAAAAACTTTCAGTCCAGTGGCTAAACCAGCTACCATCAGACTGGTTATTGCTCTAGCTGTCCAATATGATTGGCCCATTAGACAATTGGATGTGGCAAATGTATTTCTACATGGAACTCTAAAAGAAGAAATCTATATGGTACAACCCCCTGGATTTGTTGATTCAATTCATCCTAGCTATGTATACAGATTATAAAAACCCATTTATGGTTTGAAGCAAGCTCCTAGAGCTTGGTATGAGTCTCTAATACAAGGGCTTCAAGAATGTGGTTTCCATACTTCCAAAGCAGACACCTCCTTATTTTTTTAAAAACCTCAGCATCCTTAGCATTCATCCTCATAAATGTGGATGATAATCTAATCACTGGTAGTTCTCCTCAACTATGTCAATCACTGATTCGACAATTAAGTTCAAAATTTGCAATAAAAGATTTGGGACCACTTCACTATTTCCTTGGGTTAGAAGCCACAAGAACATCAAAAGGAATCTTTCTTCACCAGTCAAAATATCCTATAGATCTTCTTCAAAAGTCACACATGGATGGTGTAAAATCATGTTCTTCTCCCTGCTCCACTGCAACAATATTACGGCCATCTGATGCTATCAAGTTACAAGATATTTCTACTTATAGATCCTTAGTTGGTGCATTGCAGTATCTCACATGGACCAGGCCAGACCTTGCATTTGCTGTCAATCAAGTCTGCCAGTTTATGCATTGCTCCACTATAGCACATCTATCAGCAGTAAAAAGGATACTTATATATGTTAAAGGAACTATTGATCATGGTATATTTTTTTCTAAAGGCAGTGGACTTCTTACAGCATTATCAGATGCAGATTGGGCTGGTTATCCATATGATAGAAGATCAACCAGTAGTTATTGTGCGATGTTTGGTAATTTTCCAATCTCATGGAGTGCCATGAAACAAGCAACAGTGGCTAGATCTTCCACTGAAAGTGAATATAGATCTTTAGCCTTAACTGCAACTAAATTGTCATGGATATCCATTCTTCTTACAGACCCTTACATCTACATACATCAATCCCCTCTCATTTGGTGTGATAATATTAGTGCTATTTCATTAGCATCTAATCCAGTTTTTTATGCTAGAACCAGGCATATAGAGATAGACTATCACTACATCAGAGAATTGGTTACTCAAATATCAATTCAAGTTCATTATCTGTGTACAAGAGATCAGGTGGCAGACATCTTTAAAAAAGGTCTTTCATCTCAATGATTCACATATATTAAAGGCAAGCTTTAAGTTCAGCCTCCTCCCTTCATCTTGAGGGGTTATGTTAAGGATAATAGCTTAGTCAACCTATCCATGTCAGAAAAGCTAAGTCAGCCTATCTGTTATAACAACTGTCTATCTACCTATCTGTTGTAACAACTGTTTATCTAATAATAATTAGTTATAGATTAGTTACAACTAATTCTATATTTGTCTATAAATAAGGCTTGTAATAATTCCTTTAAATCAATGAAGAATATCTTTATCTTATGTTCTCTTTTAGTAGGGAGGATACTTTTTGTGCACTAGAAGTGGTGGAGAAGTATGTTTATAGTAATTAGCAGAGGTCTCTAAAGGCAAACTAAGAGAAACAAAGATCACAAGAATAGCTGTGAAAACTCAAAAAATAGTGACTTTTTCTTTTCTTTCATAGGGTCAAATCAACTTTTGAGCGTAATGTATATTTTTTATGTCAGCTCAGGGCATAAAAGAGTTGAGTGGTTTTTCCCGTACGCAAGTATGGATTGATTCAACGTAATGTATATCTTTGAGCGTAATGTATATTTTTGCTACGAGTCTCACTGCTAAAATCAACGTTAGCGACAGAAAGAGCGGCTAAACTAGCTCCACCTTTCACTCTTATTTAACTACAGTGCTAACTCTTATTTAACTATAACGCTAATTCTTATTTAACTACAACTACCTTCTAATCTACTCTTGCTGGATTTCACCTATGCGTAAGATTAAAACCAATGCTTTCTGGACCACTCCGCATGGTGTTAGTCTTTAGTATCGGTGTGCTATTGAAACCAATGCTTTTCCAAGCTTTCATCCAAGGCTTGTTCCTGCCTTTGGATATAACACCTACTAGCAATGTCAGTCTATTTAAGCCTATGTTCGGTCTAGTTTCTTCGTACGCAAGTTTGTGCAGTGAGGTAAGAAAAGCTGTGGCGCTATACTTTTATTAGAACCTAGTCTGCTAGTTTAAAAAAGATAGCGTCAGTCTCTAACTACTTTTTGAGGTAGCGATAAAAGAAAGGTAGTTAAGAGGTAGTAATAAAGAAGAGCAATTAAAGCTAGATATGCGTCATAAGGTTGCTATAGCATCTGTCTCAAGTTAGGTAACGAGGATCCTATTTTAAAAGAGGATCCTTCCAAACTACCGTTAAAAAATAACTTTTTTCTTTCTACCGCTTTCTATTAGAGACTAGATACCTCGGCACTAGATACCTCGGCCGCTCTCTACTAACTTAGCAGCAATTAGGCTTCTTAAAAAAACATTGCACAACTAGGTTAGCGCATCCCGTCCTCTAAAAACAAAAACTCAACTCAACGCGCACGGATGATAATTAGAAACATAGCTCTAGAAGTTGCGCTAACACTAGATACCTCTGCTGGATTTCTCCTATGTTTTCTTGCTGCTCCACTATCCAAGCTAGGAGTTGTTGTAGGATTTGAACAAAATAGGTCCTAACTACTTCTATAATCTTGTTGATTCTTGCTGGTTACTTTCTTTGCTTTATTGCTGGATAGTCGCTTTCTAAACTATGTAGGAGTTGCGGTCGGATTTCAACCAACGCTTTTTAGGGAGGGCAATGTAGCTAAGATTTGGCCGAACCTAGGATACTAAGATCCTTGGTTTCATAGTTGGTCACTTGCATATGGTGAGACTAATGGTTATGATCTTGGAGAAAAAAGGACCGTTTAAATAGTTGAAGGCTCACAATAGCTTTTTTTAATTTAGGAAAGAATCTCGCTACTATTGACCAACGTACGCAAGTGCGGTTGGTATCTTTTTTGTGGGCTTCCCGAGTCAAGTCGGTACGAACGAAAGGAGAGCCAATGGGTGCTAACCTAAAGGATCAAGGGAGCCAATCATCTACTCTGTCTACATGTAGTTTGGAAGAAAGATCTTAGTTTTTTTGGGGGTACTAGGTAATAAGTCTTTTTATAGTTTTTTTGGAGCGCTCCTCAAAAATAACTTCAGCCCAACTTGTTGCAAATTGCTCCCCCACTGCACTCCCCAATTATGAAAGAAGGATCCTTGCATGATCTAAACTAAGGCCTAGGTGCAGATATCTATCACGAGATCAAAGTCTAGATGATATCTTCCTGCTATGTGTGCTCTATAGAAAAGTGAACAAAAGGAAGCATGGGAAATAACTACTCTTTTTAGTGAAAGGTAGTCCAGAGCACTTTCTATTCTTCCTGCCTTGCTGGGTTGAGGTGAAGACTTGCATACGTTGATCAAAGAATGATCTTTTGAAACCCATGGCTTTAAAAGGAAGTAGTTTAGAGACGGATGATAAGAAGGATCCTTGCGATCTTCATCCAGAAATTGGACTTCTCAGGTCTACAAGTCGGTTGGGACACATTATTTGATACAAGCCTAAAAAAGAGGCAAGCGGGAATCCGTAGCCATAGCAAAGAGGGAGCGAAGCTAGCCTAGCCAAGAAGATCAAAAAGCCTCACCGCTACTAAAATGATAGTTGAAACCCCGAATGTAGACTATAGGCATAGGAAAGGATAGAAAGCATAGGCACATAAGGACTCATTTATCTATATAGTGGTAGGTACAACAGAAAGTAAATAGTTAGAGCTAGACCATTGCATAGAAGACAGTGGGTCAGTGTAGTTTAGAAGCATGTTTACCGATCAGTATGGGCTGAGGTCATTGAGATTCTCGGTTCTCATCTGAAAGCGGTAAGGATAGGAGAAAGACCTCTTGTCCTAGTTCATGTAGCAGGTAGCCTTAGACAAGGGTATAAATGAGCCATATGAGTAGTACGAGGCTGATAGCTTCCTTCCCTAGGTACAAATATATGTTAACCCTTGTAGATCCGTTCTCAGGAAGAGATGAGGAAGGACCAGAGTCGTTAACTTGCGTACGGTGAAGCTGAGGATCCTTGAGGCTTTTCTGTAGAGCTAAAAAAACCAATGTTCTCACAAGATTCATAGCAAAATATGCTATGGCATAGACCAAATATGGACATATAGCCCCCTTAGCTACTGCTTGGGATGACTAGTGCAAGCTTGCTGATGTTCGTAGATAGTAGGAAGCTCTTATAGGACCGGAAAGGCGTAAGCCCCTAGGCGAGAATAGCTATAGCATGGGTCAAATTGAGCATCAAGGAAAAAAGGAAGAATAGTTTGGAAGACAGGTTTAAAAGATGGAGAACAAAAGAATAACTATGCCGATGATCGCCTAGGTAAGGTAGCTTTTTGTTAAAAGGATCCTAGGTTCTGTTAGAGCTATTTTTTAATGAAAGAAAGGAGCTAGAAGATTTCTGTGTAGTTTAGAAGGATCCTAATCATTGGTAGGATCCTTGAGTAGCCTAAGCAAGGAAGATGAAAACGTACCAGACTTTCTTTGTCTTTCCATACTGGCCGTAAGAGTCAGGTATGGTATACAATGAATGAAGCATTAGCTTTGCTATTGGTTATTCGTAGTGCGCCTGTCCATAGGATAGAGGATTCCTTCTTAGAGCAATAGCGTTGACCAAATTACTCACCTTCCTTCTTTTGCTCCCCATAGGTCCTATCCAGCGAAAAAGCCAAGACAAGCGCGAAAGGATGCAACCGCCTAAGCAAACCTACTAGGTGGAGTCCTTATTCGCTAACATTTTGAAGCAAAACTGAAACTTGTATGCTGGCTCTAAGTCTAAGGGTTGCAGGGGTAGTTAGAGCTAGATAGACAAAAGATAGTAGACGGTGGAGTAGTTTAGGCAGCGCACTCATTGTTTACGAGAACAAAAGCTACGACACGAGCACTATGCAACTCAAGTCAAAAGCATGACTATATCCAAAAAACACTGGCACAAGGCTCTCTTATCGCGTTTATGTCGTGTAGTTCTACAGGTTCCATCAAAGGTTTATGTTAATGGCGAGGCATGCCTTTTATCTGAGGAACGTGTTTTATCTGACTTTGATATTGGTCCTAGTAATAGGGAAAGTTATATTAATGAGGAACAAATATTTCACCATCCCGAAGATATTATTGTTGAAGAAAGGCCAAAAAAACGAAGACGTTTAAGGGAATAACAAAATGTTACTTTGAAGACTTGGCATGGTTTCTCTTTTCTATAACTTTCTATTATGCTGTTCGTATTTGCTACAACTTATGCTTTATATATATTGTCTTAATTTATATGAAGTACAATTAATAATTTCGTCTACTTATACATTTGTTGCTTTGGTTATCAGTTTCTTTCATGGATCATACTGCGCATTCACTCGATTCTTATTCAGCTGTGGCGGATACCGTAGGTAAAATTTTTTATATTAAAATTTATATAGAAGTTAATATTATTGCTATAATTGTTTAATTATTCTTTTGTTACCTTCTCGTGCTTTATCTTCTTCAAGGAGAAGGGGTTCATCTCGAGGATCCAAACCTTTACCTGATGGGAAGAAGAAGAAAGTTGGAGTTAATTCATGGGGTCAACCTATTTGAGGGGTTAAATCATACTCAACAACTGTTAGAACTCTTACTCGTAACCATATCCCTATTAATTACAAGAAATTTACCAATGTTCCTGATGAATTCATTCATATTGTGAAAACAGAGCTAGATGTAATTTGTTTTATTTAATATTTATTATATTTAATATTTATTAACTTTTTCTTACTCATTCTTCTTGTATATTCTGCTGGCCCATGATTTTAGGCGTGTTGCTAATTTTAGCATATTGCGGCGTATAAAAGATGCTTGGAAGAGACACAAGTCCAGGTTAAATAAGAAGTACATTAAAGGTAAGGATCCAGTAAAAGTAAAATCTACTCCCCCTCCATTTGTTCCAAAGGAACTTTGGGTGGAATTTGATGACATGTGCAATTCAGATGCATTTCAGGTATCTTTATAATAACCAAATTTATCTTTAGTAAATGAATTTATGGTTTTTGTTGTTAATTGGTATGTCATTTATGTTATTAATGAAGGCTCAAAGCGAGAAGAATACAAAAAATTATAATAAAGTAAAGGCGCCATGTACCACTGGTTGAACTAGTATGGCTGTTGTTCGTCATAATTTGGTAATATTTTATTCGACAAACATATATAAGCGCATATATATAATTTTCTCTTCTGTGTACTATATATTTACTTTAGATAACTATTCATTTCTATTAATATAAATACATAGGCTGTGGAGAAAAATGTCCCTGATAAAGATGTTTATAGGGATGACATGTTTATTAGAGCTCATACCAAGGCAGACAAGACCTATCAATGCCTTGAAATTATTGTAAGATACTCCGTCAATACTAAATAAGTCTCTAATACTATATAAAATTTATTTTATCTTATGTTTTTATTTGGTTGACTTTTCAATGTTGTGTAGGAAAAACTACAAGAGAATATGAACTTATATCCAGATTCGAATAAGATAGGTCATGATGATGTGCTTGCAAAGGTATATTAGTAACTTTTAAAGATCGTAAATTAATGCTTAATACATCGATGCTTACTAATAATTTCAATGTATGTAGATTCTTGGCAAAGACAGGAAGGGTCATATGATGGCTATGGGTATAAACATCACCCTATCATTTGCGGCAAGCGCAATTCACATATAGAAGAGAATGAGGATTTGAAAGCTGCAAATAATAAACTAAAGACTATGCTGTTGAATATACGAAAGGACTTGGATGACCACATCAAAAAAACATCGGTAAGTCTTTCTATAAATATCTATTTTTTGTAAAAAAAGAGAGAGTATATATAAGAAAATATCTCACTCTTATGACAACTTTCTTGCACTCAGGGTGCACCACAAATACAACCCTCTTCATCTTATAATGCACCAAGTAACTCATCACAAGCTACTCAGGTACTAAGAATTTTAATGTACTGATTAGTATCACAAATTAAAATTTATAGTATGCTCATTTTTATTATGATTGTATATGTAGCGAAAGCAATCAGATTTGAATAGAGAATATAAGTTGAACGGGTGTCCGGAAGGGATAGTCGCTTATGGTATTGTTGCTGATGTTAGTCCTGATGTGTTTTGCCACAATAAGCAACTAGGAGATGGGTATTATAAGATAGAGATATTCAATGTCATCAACGAAGATGCTTTATTGTTTAGGCAAGACAGTTTCACTAAGACAATGGGAGATGTGGGTACTGGAGGCTTTATTGCATGGTCCAAGTCTTTTATTATATTTACCACATGATTCTTTTTTTTTGTGTGGAAAAGACCAAGTTTTATGCTTATGAACTTGTATGCTTATTTGTTTTGAGAACTAACATGTGTTTCACTGTGTAATATATGAACTAGGTAAAACCTTTTTAACTTCTCCAGTGGGAAACTTAAGCCTTACATTGCCGGTCCGAAGCCCAGATAAAGGTGGAGGGAGAAGGTTATATTCCCTTATGAGTTTTTTGAGGTTCCCGATATCCGATCTAGGTATATCTCATTTCCCACATAACTTATATTATTATTGAAATTAAATTCTCTTTATATCCTGATCCATCTGATGTTGGTTCTAAATTCATGCGAGATGACTTGCTCTGGGGAATATTGGATATAGATGGGTTGATGGATGTACTTTGGGAAATATTGGATATAGAGCAACCTGACCCTCAAACTATAAACAAAATTGTCATACCATCAATGGAGCTCATTTATAGCTATACAGATTGCCTTGTGTTACATCAGAATAATACTGGCAGTAGGCATTCAGCTGCACCTACTATTGCATTACTTAAGAAGCTACTTTTTGCTTCATATGAGGCTGTTCAGACTTCTACCAGGTCTATTTTTGACATTTTATGTCTTATCTCATTTTATTTTCTCTTTCATTTCTTGTGTTATCTTATCTTTTGTTTAGTTTGATAATTACTTCTAGATTGCCCCAGGTTCCATACCCATAGCAGACTATGTTTGGTACTGATGGTGTTGTGGAAAATATTTCATTGACCACACCACATGCTGCATCTTCTAATATTGCTAGTACAACTGGTGGAATTACTCAAGTCTTGATTAAAGAAGATTCTACTACTTCATCAGTGCAGTATTGTTGTGATGGTTGCTCTACTGTTCCTATACTCCAACATCGATGGCATTGTACCGTCTGCCCAAATATTGATTTATGTGAGGCATGCTATCAAGTATTAGATGCAGATCGTCATCCTCAGCCATATTATGTACGTTGGATTAGTTTTTCTTTTCTCTGAACGGCCTCAACATGCAATACTTATTACAGTTGGTAGAACAAAAAATGGCGCACTTCAGCTGGTAGTTTCCTTTATCCTATAATCATTTTTTCCATGAACACTTCACTGGCCTCATCATGTAGTAACTTTTGGAAAGAAAATTTTCATATGCAGATGCATGGGGAACTTTAAGTCTTTTACCTCAAGTCCCCATTCGTGAGGCCAACTTTTTGCAGTTTTTCAAGTAACACGCTGAGGGTGTTTGAGCAGTAGTTGATGTGTCGGTTGACTTGAACCGAGATACTTTAAATTCACAAACATTCGTGAGCTCTAGAAGGCTTCCTTCAGGTTGTGTTGCGTGTCTAATGGTTACTCGATGGTAACAACTTGTAATTTTGCCACTTTTCCACTATTGCTCTTTTTAGTATGGTGTTTAGTCGATATCATAAAATTTTGGACAAAATCAAACCAAAGTCGTAGATCATTGAACCCCCCACTTTCTAGAGCTCGTGCTTATGTGAGTTATTTTTTCTTTTATATTTTGGGCTCGTCTTAATCACTAGTACATTTGAAAATTTTCTTGAAAATCTATTTAAATAAGTTACGTAGAATCTGCACCTTCTATGCCCTTTTTGTCTATCTTAGATGCTTCCTTGCGGCCTAATTGAATATCTAACTATTTCCCATTTTCAACACTGGCACTGCTTAGTGATTCTCATCCATTATTGCCATTGATATAAGATGACCCAGAGTTTAATATTAGTGGAATCCTCTACTACTATATTCTGCTCCCTGAACTCAATAACTTCATAGTTCTATATATGTAGGTGGCCTTGCAATCTTTAATTTGGTTATGTATATATATATATTTGATACTTTTATTTCAATATGTAATGCCCTCTCAATTCGCTCTTCAGTATAGTATCTAATTTTATAATATACTGTGTCGATATGTATACTCCATCCTCGATATGAATCAAATGTTTTTGAATTGTTAGCTACATGGTTTTCCATCTCATTTTACAACTTCAAGTGGAGCTCTTGTTTCTTGTATTCTCATGGTATAAGAGCTTGTTTATACTCTTGATGCATTACTCAAGATTAAAGATGTGGGCATGAATTTATTTTTATAACCTGAGGTAGTTCGTCAGCTTGTTGATTCATTGATGACTGTTAAGTCCGATGAGATCTTTCAGTACATTCATGGACGATGTGAAGCTATTTTTAGCAGCTTATTGGGTGGATTCCAAGAGGGTTTGGACTACAATTATCTTTTTGCATATAGTTAATGTAGGGACCTATCCCTCGATCTCACCTAAATCGAGCTATCACCAAATCGAATTACCCCCATATCAGGCTCACGCATATATAAACATAACTCCTCCAGTCAATATTTCAACCAACCCCACGAACTTGTGAAGAACGTGGGTCGAGCTTAAACCGAAGAACCTAAACAAGTCATAGATACCTGTCTCTCACGAACTCGTCAGTTACTCAGTCAACCGCCACTAGCCATATTGTTCGAAAAACATGTCAGCACGATAAAGAGTTGCGGAGAATACCTATATAAATAAGAAGTTCCAGAAGGGACAAGGACCAAAAAAATTACATAAGAAATCACTTGTCTAGATTATCAAACTATTCAAGCTTCTTAGTTACAAGATTTAAGAATTTCTAAACTTAGAGATCACTTGTAATAATATATCTATTTCAATCACTAAAAATACTTTTACGTAAAATCCTCCACTCGAGGCCGTGGTTTTTTACCTATTCACAGGTTTTCCACGCTAAAATCTACCTGTGCCATTTTCTTATTTGTCATCATAATATTGTCATAGGTTCATTGGTGTGATAGTGAATTTCAAGCCATTTTGAGCTTACGAAATTTGGCCATCACAGGTAACATGAAAGGTTTTGTAAATAATATCAATTCATAATTTTTTTTTACTGTTTTATAATTATTTTACGATTTTTGACCTCAATTGCAACTTAGCTAGTTTTTGATTTATTTATTTTGAAATAGGTACTGCATATGGATAGGAATGACTATTTCTGTTGTAACTACTAGGCTTAATCCAGAAGAGGCATTCTCTGAAAACTACACCCACTGCGAAATCCATCCATCATTGATAATAGGTGTTTGTGCATCTATTATCCCATTTCCTGATCACAACCAGGCCAGTTTCTCATGCTTGGCATTTCTATTCAAGGACTAAAGTTTCAAAATTTACTGGTATATTAATCAGCGATATATCCAAATAGGAACTGTATGGCTGCAGCTACCCCAAATTTTTTATTTGTCATTCTCATATGCTGATATTAATATTGCGAACCACGTCTATATATTAATATTATTAATAACTATCTTTTCCTTTTTCATGTCTTATTTCATTGTTTATGTGGTACAATACATAATACGTTCCTGTCTTATTAATAACTATCTCCTCGTAATACGTACCAGTCTGCAATGGGGAAGCAAGTAATGGGAATATATGTCATTAACTACCAACTACGAATGGTTTTTTTTTTCTTCATGTTTATATATCTTTTTATTCTTTTATTTTGTGGGGCTTTATTATGTATATTTTGTAGTACTAATAAACATTTTTCTCTGGGCTTAGGTTGCATTGGCATATGCTTTGTACTATCCCCAAAAGCTCCACGTAACGACTCGTGCCATAGAACATTTGCATTTTAGACAACTTCCAGCTGGAATTGTAAGTACATGTTCATTTTCTATTGTACTTCAGTTACTGCCACTTGGCAAATGGTGCTAATACTTATCCTCTTTTTTTCTATGTTTCTATTAAAGAATGTCATCGTTGTTATTTTATGCTATTCAGGATATAATCAAGAAGATTCCGTTATTATGAACCAATCTTTGATAGACCGTGCATTCTTCAGCTCATTATTTTTTGATCCTACAGGTGACTACAATTAATATGTCTGTTATATTACTAGAAAATGCAGTGGATAGTGATGTTGGGGCTAAGTCTATGTGAAGAGCAAGTGCTGCAGCAATTGTTTTGGATCTTCCAAGTATGTTGCTTACTCTTTGCTGTAAGGCCCATCTCTCATATTTCAAAATTATCCAATGGCTAAAATAAGCATAATTTTGAATTATTACATGTTATGGTTTCTGATATATCCATTCATGCAATATATATCATCCAATTCGTACTTATTTATTTTAATCAATTTAAATATTTATGGGGGAAGGAGGAAAAGGCGTTGTCAAGATGGACACTGACCAACTACCACGACATAAGATGAAACAACGAACAAGTCCAAGGTATCTATTTGATGAAAATTTTGATAGATACACTATCTGATACGGAGCACAATGGAGATAGGTTCCTAGTGGAAAAAATTCGCAAGTTACGTCAAGCTCTTAGGAAGAGAGAAGAGTTTCTTTAGGTGAACTTCATCATTATTATCCTTTTCTTGTTGCTTTAGTAGATGTTATTGTAGTTAAATGCAAATAAAAGGTGGTATTACCTGTGTGTAGTGATTGTACAAATATGAAATATAACGAGTATTAGCCACAAGTAAAAGAATGGTAATTAACAAGCATTAGCCACGGCTAGTTTTGTAGTAAATAGCGTGTATTAGCCACGGGACATTTTGTGGGAAAGTTCGTAGCCAATGGAGTCATTTTCCATGGTTTATAATGTATCTAATGCTAATTAATAGCCACGAAATAGCCACAATACTATCTGTGGTTAAATCCAATTCTTTAGCCACAATCAAGTTTGTGCTTGAGTGTTAGCCACACCCCCAGTTGATACGACCCTAGGCATGGGTATACCCGTGGTGAATGGTATTAGCCACAGCCAGAGCAGTGGCCATTGACGTTGATTCTAGTAGTGAAAGTGGCTGAGGGAGATGTGGTATAAGTATTTTTCCTCTGCCATTCCTTCGATTTGTACGATCTTAGTAATAAGCTTGTAACTCCCATTTTGTAATTGTCAGCGTCCACTATGTACTCATGCATTCATTCATCCGTAAAAATATACTCTAACAGTCACTGTAAAGTAAAGCAATGTTCTGTGTCATGATGTCAGACTTTGTGGTATATGAAATATGGTTTGCTCTTGATGGATTAGAGATACTGGGCATGGCAAAATAATTATAGGATATATGTTGGCTATCGTGACAGTGATCTTGGAAGGCAGGGCTTAGGCATATTACTATTTCTCTGAGTTTGATCGTCATTAGATTTGGTCCGCTTCCTCTCTCCTTCGTGATCAGCAGCGCGATTAAATTCTTGGTCGGTGGATTGTTCTCTTGCTGTCAAGGTTGATTAATAGGTTTTCTACCTTTCGAAGACTATCCACTTGAGATTGATATATCCGTTGACTATCTTGATCATGTTTTCCAAAGTTGTAGGTTTGTTTAGAATAAGGTACTCATTCGCCCTTCCATCCATGAGCAAAGCGTTGTTGTAGGTTGAAATAATAATTTTCTGATCAAGCCGGTCTACCTTCCTGGCCAACGCCAAAAACTTCTTAGTAAACATTACAAACTTCTTTCCTGGCACCTGCTCAAGGCTAAACAAAGAATACCGATTCACCACTTTGTCTCTATTGTGCAAGTAGTTCTTGATAAATAGTTCCCGTAATTGTTCGAACGTTGTAATGGATCCTTCTTGTAGTGAGTAGAACTATCACAAAGGTTTGCCTTGTAGGCTGGTAGGAAAGAGATGGCATAGAATGTGGTTAGATGTAAAATATAAGCCTAAAGCATCCTGAAATTCATGAACGTGCTCCACTGGATCAGTTCCCCGGTATTTTTGGATTTTTAGGGTGTAGAAATCGATGGGAACTTCGCCATCCAATAGTTCCTAAGCAATCGGGATCTTCTGTAACATCTTGTGAATGCCTTTAGTGGCTTGAGCTTGGACTTCGATCAATTCTTTGATACGCTTTTCAACATGTTCTTAAGTTACATACTGACGAGCTGTAATGGTTAGGTGTGGAACTCATCCTTCACGAGGATTGTAATCGCCACTTCATATACTTAGTCGATCATGTACCAGAATATAAACTCTACCACAGGGTGGATCTTCTGCATGACTGACTCTAACAAGACTGCCATTAACTTCTTGGTGGGCTTCCTGTATCTGGACAATCTCGATCCCAAGTTGATTATGATTGGATCGAATTTTTCCTCCCAGATTGTTGGTGTGAGGTCCGAGCCTATATCGAATGGAAACTTGTGAAGAAGATGGCAGCATGCCTTTGTTTCTCTGGGTTGCAATCTATTACCCTTGCAGAACCTTCAACGCGTCTTGCACACCTACCAGCTGTTGTTCCAAAGCGGTTTGACTTTCTTCTTTAGAGTTTAGATTTGCCTGTAATTTTGCTAGTATGGTACTGCCTTCTACTAGAGCAATTGGTGTACTCTGATCTGGAAGCGGCATTCTGTAGAGAGATAATCAACTATTTTTCTAAGATAATGGGATTGAGAACTTCGTTCCCACAGACGGCACCAAATGTAATAGCCTAATTTTGTGATTCATACTTAGTCTTTATGCCAATGATAATCTGAATGATTAGATTAATAATTACTAACTACTAGCACAAAGTTTTGTGTAGAAAACCATTGAATAGGTTAAAAACCATGACCTCTCTTATGGATTTAGAAAGATAGATGATATTGATAGTTGCTAACTATTAAAAATAATGCTCAAAGTATTTCGTATAAAGTGCTTAAGTCAGAATTCATCCATAATTTATCTAGAATTCTTTGGTTCTATTTATATGTCTTATAATATGACCGTTTGACGACCATTATTATTCTTAATGATGAATGTTACAATATATTTGATAGTCTTTGAACTGATTGTGTAATGGTCTAATCTTGCTATTTTGCAACGGTTTCAATAATAACAGAGTGCTTCTTGACTCAAACTGTTGATGTAGAGGTTGAAAATGATAAATAGAACTCTGTAGCTATAATGTGTCATAAATGTGCCAGGTGTATGTTTACGAGGTTGAGAGGTCATATCATGATCGAGGATGAAGCTTGAGTTTAGGATGCGGAATAAGCTACTACAATATGTATTCTAGAATTGTTTAAAATGTTATTATTGACTTTTGTGGGTATTATCACTATAAACCCTTTCAAGATAACACTCATCCACCAGGCTAGACTTGGGGGTTTAACGGCTTATTGCATATGCTAAATAAAATCATGCTCCCCTCGAAAGTGGCTATTATTTTATTTTACTCGGGATGAGCAAAAGACAAGTTTAGGGGTATTTGATAAGCGTATAATTGTGACATTTTTAATATACCTGAACATGTATTTCAGTCGCCCATTATATTAAATTTTGGGTATTTATGCACGTTTATTTGATTGTAGCTACTGGATATTTGAAACCAAGCTCTTAAAGTCAAGTAAAATTTTCTCTAGCAGTTCATAGCATAAAATGTTAAAGACAATATATTTGGTCTCAAGATTGAAGAAATATATGCATAAATATTATTGGAGAATAAAATCAAAGGAGATATTGCATCTAAGATCCTTGAAGATATTTTATATTAAAGATTTATGCAAGAGTTTCCATAAAGAAATATCTCTACATCACTTAAAGGAATTATATGCAAGATTCTTAGGTGATTGGTTGTAATATTACATAAAATTATTGTGAAAATATTCTTTAGAATTTAATGTATAGTTTCTAAATTTGGGTTCCTTCTCCTATAAAAAGAACCTTCCCCCATTGTAACGGAGGCATATTTTATTGGAGCAAGTTTAGAATAAATAAAGTCCTAGTTTTTTTAATTGTCACCTCTCTCTTTTATTTTCTTTTGTAAATAATTAGTTAGTTCATGCAATGATCTTGGGAATGATAGAAGGTTAATCTCTTCTAGCTATGACTAGAAAGAGGCCCTTACCCAAGTTATAATTGTTATATTCTAGTTCTAGAATTAGTTCTCTTTTACAATCTTCTAAAATAGCTATAACTGACTTCTAGGCTTAACCATAACTAGTAAGTAGATTTAGACTATTTAACCAAAATCTGGTGTTATAATCATTAAACCAGATTTTAGGGTAAAAAATGAAGATGATTCGTTAGAAGAGATTTGACCAAGCTTAAGCATAGTTGGATGAATTTCTCCTACATATCGGATTTAGGCAAACATATTATGAACAAATCCTAGATGCCTAACCATGGATCAAGGGTTGTCGCTTACATCGAAAATGCCTTACCAAAGACTTTTTGATATGAATAATCTGCCTAGTAAAACTACATGATAAATAAATTGATTTGGTTGGGCTAAATTCTAGTTGTAGCTATTCTCTTGTTAATTGTTTGTTTTATTTCTTTCTTTTCAATCGATCTCTTATAAAATTTTGTTCGGCCAAGAAAGTATTTGATTTCCTAATCCTCCCCGCGGATTCGATCCCACTCATCCGTGCTACAATGTGATAATTACACTTAGAGCGAGTATTTTTTCAGAGGACCCCTAAAATTCTCTTATCATATATACTTTTAAGGCAAGATTCCTAACCGTAGGCTATGCTCAATGGGATGGGATTGATTATAATGGAGTCTTTTCTCTAGTGGTGAAATACTTCTCCATTCGTATCCTTTTGGCGTTGGCAACAAAATTTGATTTGGAGTTATAACAACTCGATATTAAGACGATGCTCTTACATGAGAATTTGAAAGAAGAGATCTATATGACTCAGCCGAGTAGGTTTAAAGTTACTAAAAAGAAGATTCTTTGTATAAATTGAAGAGATCATTGTACGGCTTGAAGCAGTCTCTAAGATAATGGTACAAACAGTTTGATCAGTTTATGATTGGGCAGAAGTACAAATAAAGTCATTATGACCACTGTGTCTACTTATGCAAGCTACGTGACGGGTCCTTTATTTACATGTTTTTGTATATGGATGATATGCTTATTGCGCGTAGGCATGCAAGCGAGATTGACAAGATGAAGAAGCAAATGGGTAAAGAATTTGAATCAAAGGATCTGGGTAACACGAAGAAGATTCTTGGCATGAAGATTCATAGAGATAGAGATAAGGGAACAATGCATCTTTCTTAGGTGACATACACAAGGAACGTACTTTAAAGATTTGGTATTGATGGGAATATAAAACTTATAAGTTCCTCATTTTAAGCTTAAAGCTACTACATCCCCAAAAACTAATAAGGAACGTGATTATCTGAGTTTAGTTCCTGTTGGTAACTTGATGTATACAATGGTATGTATTCGGCTGGATATTTTACATGCAATTGTGATGGTTAGCTGATATATGCATGATTCAGGAAGAGATCATTGACGAGTTGTGAAATGGATTCTACGGTATATCAAAGGTATTATGGATATTGGTTTAGAATTTTGTATGCATGATTCGATTGATTAGATTTGTTTGGGTTATGTGGATTCTGACTATATGGGCAATTTGGATAAACAACAGTCTCCTACAAGGTATATTTTTGTATTTGGTGGAGGACCAGTTAGTTAAAGATCTATACTGCAGTTAACGGTGGCCTTATCTACTACTGAAGCAAAGTATATGGCGATTAATGAAGCCATTAAAGAATTCATTTGGATGAAGGATCTTTTGCATGATTTGGGCATCAAGATGAAGCAACTTGATGTGTTTTGTGATAGTCAGAGTACTATTTTCTTGGCAAAAGATAAAGTTTATTATCAACGTACGAAGCATATTGATGCGCATTACTATTTTGTCAGAGAGGTACTTGAAGAAGGTGAGATTCGGTTGAAGAAGATTCACACGAATGATAACCCGGCTGATATGTTTACGAAAGTTGTTTCTGGGATTAAGTTTAATCATCATTTAGACTTGGCCCAAATCCTTCATATGGATAGATTTGGCCCCTAACAGGGATATTGGGAACTACATGTAACTTGATTCACGGTACGTAGGTAACTATTATTTTGGTGCAGTCGATCTGGTCTTTTGGGACATTTATTATGGGGAGAGAGGGTTTGATTTGGATGGTAGACAAAGTTTGGCTCAGATTTGAAGAAATCTTTACTAAGGTGGAGAATTGTAGAAGATCAAAGTGTTCTGTTCGAATAGACACAATGTCAATTTGAACAGAAGAGGCAGAATACCTTCTGTTCAAATAGACTTTGGAGTATGTTAGAACAGACATCGTAAACTCAACTTTGAGTGTTGAATTGAAGACGTTGGTTTTCCCTCGAGATCCGTGTTGATACAATAGGTCTTCAAAGTTTATAAGGGAGACTTATGGTATTTGGTAGCACCCTTGGTTAGATCTTTTGGTGAAGAATCATTTGAGAGATCTCAAATTGGCTTGCGAGTGATTTAAACCTCAGATCATTGAATAAAACTTTTTCTCAATTTTCTGTGGACGTAGGTAATTTTCCGAACCATGGTAAATGTATGTTCTCATTTGATTGTGTTTATTCCTTTAGTTTGCTCATCGTTAATTGGATCGAATTGGTGTTTTGTTTTCGTTGTGAGCTTCAACAAATATTGGAGAAGATTGGGATAAAGTCCCACACATACCCATTATTAGCCTTCATTAAGTTTACCTTTTTCATCTACATCGTGTTACTTCGTTACTACTCTCACTATTTATATTCAGTATTGTTAAGACTTATTTCCCCTCTTATAACTTCAATTTATGGTGGTCTTTAAAAAGTGCTAGTGCTAGTACTAATGCAATTATAAGTAGAACTGCAAGTAAAAACTCATAATGCAAGTATAGGTAAGGGTGCAAGTGAAGGTGAAGGTGAGAAGTTGTGGGGAGAGTCATCCAAATGTACTTATTTGGTACACTACTAGTATACTTTTTAATAACTTAGATTTAGATATCATTATAATTTTATGTTCGTTGTTTGGTTCAATGTAATAATTTTGATGATCATTACTAATCATCATTTATTTGATGATATTGACAAGATGAATGTGTCAATGATGACGATCTGTAGTTACCCTAAGATGTTGGTAAATCGAGTAGAGGATGATTCCTCGTCTTCTTGTAGCTAATTTTGTCCTAGTGAGAGGCAGGCCTGAACCTTAGGGTGTACAGCGATGCAGGGCCCAAAAAACTTAAACAAAAGAGAGAGTATACATTAGAGCATCTCTGACAGGTTTGGGTTGGTCTCTATGGCCGACCTGGTCAGGGACCAAAAGCCCCCACCTATACTCAACTTCTATGTAGTTAAGAGTTGATGTGGAGTATTTTTTTTATTCGGCACGGATTTCAGAAGTCCGCCGCGACTACAAAACACATAAGATTATTTTTAGGGAGACTTCTTTGTAATTAAAATAGATCAAAACACAGAGGAGATGAAAAGAGATCCCATAATGCAAACACATCGCGATTAAACCCAAAGTTTGTCCAATTTAAAAAAAATAAATAATAAAAAGAGGAGATGGACTTTCAGGCATAATCACAGGTTTCTTCACATTGATTCATCTCAAATCCTAGTTAAGAGCAAACCACTAAAAGTACTTTCATGTATCACTAAAAGCCATGCGATTTATCTCAAATTTATCTCTTGCATGATACTATGGCAATAGATTCTTTCTCTAAACATCCCTCGATTTCATACATTTATCCATCTCAAATTAAGATCAAATCCTTAAGGAAAATCACAAAATCAAACTTGAACTTTACTAAAAGGGGTTAATATCTTGTGATTTGGAATATGGAGATTGATGGTTGTTGATGATAGGAAGCTGGACTATGAGTTGGGTTTTTTTGGGCATTGTTTGGAGACATAAAAAATGAAAAACTATTTTGAAGAGTGATAATTTAAGCTTTTAGTCCGCGTCGGTGTAAAATAGTTAAACTTCGCCATACTCGCTTTTTTAAGTGTGAGCTCCCCACACCGGGTTGAGTTCTGAGAACGCTACGCAAGTAACTCATACTCATTTTTTTGTTTACTAGATGGGAAATAGTGTGGGTTGCGAGTGCTGGCTAACACCAAAACCTAACTCACACTCATTTTTGCATCTGCTAGAGACGCTCTTAGATATGATAGAAGTTAGCTTAGGTGGTTTATATATTATGTGTTGGAAAATTCAAAGTGGCTTTCCTTTTGTTTAAATGGTAGAACTAAGTATTTTTAGTCCTACATTGGATATGAGGGAAACTCAACTCTACTATATAAGTAAGTCTAACACTTAACTTGTTGTGATGTGTGTGAGAGATGGTGGGTCACGCACGTATGTGCCACCATGTCTTAAAACTAGTTTGGGTTCATGGGCTACCTATGGGCTTGCTCGACTTGGGAAACATGCTTATTATTATAAGTCTATGATTCGGCCTTGGTGCCTTGGTTTTATGGGAATTCCTTGCAACACTTAGTCATATTTTCAGGTTTGAGGTGTGAGTTGGGTTGGCTCCAATAGACGCAAGTTAAGGTGTGACTCTTGGTGAAGAGGCACTAACTTGAGGTGTGTCTTAAAGTGTGACCCTTGGTGAAGAGACACTTATATTCTATACAACCCAACTTCATTTTTATTTATTTTCATCAATTTTCAGAGTTTTCTTGAGTTATTTTCAAGAGAGAAAACAGACGCAATCAAGGTTCATTTGGTAGAGAGATAAAAGTACTTTATTCTCTCTACGACTGGTCATTGTATCCCGAGAGACAGGGCCTACATTCCTAGAAAGCACTGTGGCAGGGGCAAATCTATCTTAAGGAGATAATGTACATAAACTAGACTTGATCATCTCCTTAAGAGGTGTTGTTTGTTCATGCAGATTGTATTACAATTTTAAGATAAAGAATTTTTTTTTGTCATTAAAGACTGCAATAATGGTGAATCTCACAGAGATGGAGGGTGAAAAGAGCAACCTACAAGTTTTGAAGGTGAAGCCCAAGAAGTTCGATGACACTGAATTCAAGCGTTGATAGCAGAAGATGTTATTCTTTCTCATGACTTTAAACTTGGCAAAATTCCTCAAGGAGGACAAACCAGAGTTAAAAGAGGAAGAAATTAACTCAACAACCATAGCAGCAATGGAGACGTAAATTCATTCTAACTTTTTGTGTCAAAACTATATCCTGAATGGGTTAGACAATACATTATATAATATGTATAGTCCAATGGAGTCTGCAAAGGAACTGTGGGAATCCTTATACCATAAGTATAAGACGGATGATGCCAGACTAAAAAAATTTGTAGTCGATAGATTCCTTAATTATAAAATGGTAGATTCCCAGATTGTAATCAATCAAGTGCAGAAACTGTAGATTGTCCTATATGATATTCATACAGAAGGTATGAAGTTAAGTAAATCTTTTCAAGGTGCTGCAATAATTGAGAAGTTACCTTCATCCTAGAGGAATTTAAAAATTATCTGAAGTATAAGAGAAAGGAAATGAATTTGGAGGAACTAATCCTAAGGCTAAGGATGGAAGAAGATAACAAATCTAACGTGAAGAAGGATGTTGCTCATTCTTTGGATGCCAAGGCTAACATGATCGAGGGAACCCTAAACCCCATAAGAAAAATAGGAAAAATGGGAAGAATTCTCTGGGCCCTAAGGGAAGGACATTAAGAAGTTCACAAGGAGTTGTTATGTTTGTGGCAAACCAGGGCACAAATCAATGGAATGTTGTAAGCGTAAAAGCAGACTAGAAAGTAACAAAAGCACTCAAGCAATCATTGCTAAGATGGAAAACTTGTGTGCAGTGATATCCAAAATCAACCTTGCAAACAATTCCAGAGGATGGTTTGTGGACACAGGGGTCACACGCAATATATGCTATGACAAGAGTTTATTTACTACCTACAATAGGACTGAACATGAAGATAAAGTGTTTATGGGTAGCGTTTCAACGTCAAAGGTCAAAGGAAAGGGGAAAGTTGTCCTAAAATTCACATATGAGAAAGAAGTTACTTTGAATGAAGTACTGCATGTGCCTGATATCCACAAGAACCTTGTTTCTGGAGTATTGCCGATCAAGAATGGTTTGAAGTTAATATTTGAATCAAACAGATGTATCATGACTAAGAATGGTGAATTCATAAGAAAGGGGTATGAGTGTGATGGACTGTTCAAACTAGCAGTCTTATATAAACCTGTTTCAATTATTAATAAGAATGAAATTTCTATTTACTTGCTTGAGTCATTTAATGTTTGGCATTAACGATTAGGACATGTAAATTATGGTTTATTGCATAAATTATTTCATTTAGGATTATTGCCTAAATTCAATCTTGATTGCAAACAAAAATGTCAAGTATGTTTTGAAGCAAAATTTTCTAAACAACCTTCCCTTTTTATAGAACAACGAAAAATTGATAGGAGTGGGGAGTACGATTCTATTATATTTGGAGAACTTTGTGCTAAATTTGGAATTATACACCAAATTACTACACCATATACTCCTCCACAAAATAGAGTTTATGAGAGGAAAAATAGAGCATCAAAAAATATGCTTAATGTTATGCTTATTAGTTCTGGTTTGCCGCAAAATTTGTGGGGGGAAGCGTTATACTTTCTGCGAATTATATCTCAATAAGTTACTTCACAAGAAGATTGATAAGACTCCTTATGAATTCTGGAAAGGCAGAGAACCTTCCTTTAAGTTCTTAAAAGTGTGGGGGTGACTTGCAAAGGTACAAGTACCATTGCCAAAAAGGTCTAAGTTAGGACCTAAAGTTATTGACTGTATTTTTATTAGAAATGCCAATAACAGTAGTGCATTTAGATTTCTCGTATACAAATTTAAAATAAATGATGTGCATGAGAATATAATCATTGAATCACGAGATGCTATATTTTTTGAAAATATATTTCAATATAAAAAGATTGATAATTAGAATCTTCTTAAAAGAACAACTAATGTTGCTTCTAGTAGTGATCAGTATACCACTCCAACAAGTTTTGATTTTAATGCAGAACCAAGACGTAGGAAACAACTTAAAGTTGCTAATTCTTTTGGCAAAGAATTTGTAGCATTCTTGTTTGAAAATGAGCCTCAAATTTTCAAGGAAGCCATGGCTACAACTGAAGCTCCTAGTTTGAAAGAGCTTGTGCAGAGTAAGATAGGTTCTATAATGCACAACCATACATGGAATTGGTAGCTCTTCCACCTGGCAACAAACCTATAGGTTGCAAGTAGATTTTTAAATGAAAATTGAGATCTCATAGTTTAATTAAAAAGTACAAAGCCAGACTTGGTGCCAAAGGCTATAGGCAAAAAGAAGGCTTAAATTATTTTGATACATATTCTCCAGTGCTAGGAATAATTTTCATTCGTATATTGTTAGCTATTGTAGTAGGGTATAAGCTTGAAATACATCAAATGGATTTTAAAATAACATTCTTGAATGGTGAATTAAATGAAGAAATATATATGAACCAACCTGAGGGGTTCATTGATAGTGGCCAAGAAAATAAAGTATGCTAGTTGGTTAAATCTTATTATGGATTGAAGCAGGAACCTTTACAATGGTATGACAAAATTGATGGAGTCATGATGAAGGATGGCTTCAAAATTAATGAATGTGATAGATGTGTCTATATTAAAAGCATTAATAGAGAGTATATAATTGTGTATCTTTATGTAGATGATATACTCATAATGGGGACTTAGGTGCTGTCCCCAAAGAAAATGTTGTCCAAGATTTGATATGAAGGACTTAGGTGTTGAAGATGCTATTCTTGGCGTAAAGATTAACAGAACACCACAGGGACTTGTATTGTTTCAATCAAGTTATATAGAAAATGTATTTAAGAAGTTTAATAAATTTGACTGCCGTTGGTGTTCAAATACCAAACGACAATATGCGTTAATTGATTAAGCACACAGGTGAGCCTATTTCTCAAATAGAGTATGTATGGATAATAAACAGCCTAATATATATTATGAACTACACAATACGAGATATTGTTTATGTAGATAACAAACTATATCGGTATACTATAAACCCTGGCCTGAGCCACAAGGAAGTGTTAATCAGGGTTTTACAGTATTTAAAGCATATAATAAACTATGGGTTGCACTACATAAGATATCCAGCTATCATTGAGGGATGCAGTGATGCAAATTGGATATCAGATTATAACGAGTGATACTCCATAGGTGGCTTTGACAGTTTGTTACTTGGTGATGGAGCTGTCTCATGGAAATCTTCAAAATAAACATGTATAGCTCGATCGACTATGGAATCAGAGTTTGTTACTCTAAATTTAGCGGGAGATGAAGCCAGTGGCTTCGGTAGTTATCAGAGGATATTCTTTTGTAACCAAAGCCAGTACCTGCCTTATGTATCCATTATGATAGTCAAACAACTATTGCAATGACAAAGAATAATGTCTATAACGGTAAGTCATGACATATGCATCGTAGACATAATACTATAAAGAAATAATGTGCAAGTGAAGTTATATCCATTGATTTTGTGAAGTCAAGTGGCAACCTAACATACCATTTACACAAGAGTTAACAAAAATGTAAGCATTTTCCACATCGAGGGGAATGGGCTTAAAGCCTTTAACTATGAGTTAACCTCAGCAGAAACCTAACCTAGTTGATTGGAGATCCCATGATCTAGGTTCAATTGGACAACTAGTTGTGAGTTACTCAACATGACCACTGTGAAGATTTTATCTCTTGCTCATTCCATGATGTGAACAGTGTAACCTGTAGCGATTTTCAGGGTAAGTTCTCTGAGTTTTCAATGATTCCTATGACTTGTATTTATAAGTGGGATATGACAGGGTACTCTTAATAGGAAATCACCTATGAGGGTCTGAGGTGGAGCCATTTCTATGAGAATTTTATAGGGACAATTTTTGTAAGAACACTTATGAATCTGGGGCTTGTTCAAGGCCGAATTGAACACAACTATGAAAGTCGATTGAGTTTGGAAAAAATTATTGTGTGAAGACTATTGTCTTGGTTTGCACTAAAGCTGACAGTTCAAGACATATGATCACTAATCAGCGTAAATCTGATTGTTATTCACTAGGGAAGGTTTAAGTTCACCATTCCCTGATTTACTATATTTTTTCTGTGTTTGTCTGTTACCATTCAAATGTTGGAGATTGCTAGAAAATACAAAGAAGGTTTTGGTTTTCCTTTTGTTTGAATGGTAGACCATGTGTGCAAACTTGCGTGGGTGCATGGGCTATACCTATGGGCTTACTCGACCTGGGAAACCTGCTTATTATTATAAGTCTATGATTCGGCCTTATGGCCTTGGGTTTATGGCGATTCCTTGGAACACTTAGTCATATTTTTGGGTTTAAGGTGCGAGTTGAGCTGTCTCCAATAGATGCAACTTAAGGTGTGACTCTTGGTGAAGAGGCACTAACTTGAGGTGTGTCTTAAGGTATGACCCTTGGTGAAGAGTCACCTATGCTCTATATAACCCAACTTTGTTTTCATTTATTTTCTTCAGTTTTTCATAGATTTCTTGAGTCATTTTCAAAAGAGAAAATAGATACAATCAAGGTTCATTTGGCAGAGAGATATAAGTGTTTTCTTTTCTCTGTGTTTGATCGTTATATCCTGGGAGACAGGGGCCTATATTCTTACCAAGTACTATGGTAGAGGCGAATCTGTCTTAAGGAGACAGTGTCCATACACTAGAGTTGATCATCTCCTTTAGAGGTGCTGTTTTCTTATGCAGATTGTATTACATTATGTAGTTAGTTGCTTCTTAACTGTCAATGGTTCTATTGATGGTGGTTTTGGTGGGGGAGATGTAGGGGAGGGATAACTTTAGTTATGGTGTGCCGGTGTGGGTATTCCTATGGTGGTTGGAAAAGCGTGAAAGAGACAACGATAAAGAAGACAAGGTTGGTTTACTCTATTCCTTATTCAAAATCTGTATTATAGGTTAACCATGCAGACAGCCTTGAATTTAGAGATGTTACACTTGAAAAATAGTAAAGATCAGAGCCCTTCATACGGAAAAGATTGGAATGTGAATACCTATCAGGCATGAGACTATGAGTGATTGTGCTCTTATGTATATTTGAGTGTAGGAATGGCAAGTTCCACAGAGGACAATTTTTTTTCGAGGTTTGGACTATCTCATAATGCTTTAATTTACAATAAGTGAAAATATCCTTCTTAAGCCATTTTTTTTCTTCTGTTGGAACTCATCTATTTTTTGATTTGGTCAGAAAGGAAGCAGTATGAGTTGAGACCCCATCCTAAATCGTGCACTCCCGCCAAGAAAAGCATAATCCACTCATGTGATATTGGACATCATTGCTTAATGATTGTTGTATCGCAATAGAAATTTCAATGAGGATTAGTGGTTGGACGCGAGAATATTAAATATGCAACTAGTTCAAATAATAGGTTGATTTTAATTCCTGACCCTGGATATGAAGTGGGTGGCAGTGATCTTTCAATGTGAATTAGTTTAAGAGATTAGTTAAAGCATTCAATAATTAAAAAAAAGTCAATTAGCCTTAAAGTCAAAGAGCCTGTTTACAACAGATAAACAATTACAGAGGCTAGAATCACACCAATCTATGATTTTTACGATGAGACAGTCCTCAAATGTACTAAATTTTCTTATATTTTTTTGAAAATGGAAGCTAGGGCAGATACCCTTGCCAAATTTTATTAAAAATTTCCAAGGGATTACAATCTAGGATACCTGCTACAATTAGCATCAGTTGTGCATAAGTCTTACAAAAATCAAGAAAAGTTATAAGGGAAAATAAGAAAAATTTCTAAGATCTCCAAATCTGAAGCAATACGATATGCAAGTTTAATTTTCTTTCTAGGCTTATAGATGACCTTCCATTTCCTTCCATGTTTTTTTAAGGTCTACCAAGCATGTCCAAGGTAGATCACATTCCTTCTGTAAAATTGTGACTGCATATGTTGAGTCAGATACAACACAAAGATTATTGAATCCCAGTTTACTTGCAGTATGGACACCATCAGGTTTGATCTCAATTATGCCTATTTCATGATCTAGGATATAATTGCTGCTGAATGAAACTATGGGGATCCCATGAGGCTGTCTAAATAAACCCCATAAGATATTTTTCCCTCCTTCACACTGTTAAGGTATGAACTCGAATTATGTTCGAGGTCGTTTTAGTTCAAGTTATTTCAGTTCAAGGATTGAAGACGGGTTAAAATGGATTGAAAATAAGTTTTTCAATGTTCATATTCGAACTCGTTATGATCGAAAGAAGTTTGAGCTGGTTAAGTATCCTGAAGTTTTGAACTGGTTAAGTTACCTAGAGTTTGAACTAGTTATGTTTCCTGAAGACTCGAGGTGGTTCTGTTAGAATTATAGAAGATGGACTCAAAGGAGGTCAAAGCCGCTCGAAATATAATGAAGCTCGTTTGAAACGAGATTGTTTGATTTTACAATTTTTATTCAAAGACCGAAGAAGTTGTTCGAACGAGATGGGATTTTGTTTGAATGATATGTATGTTTCTAGGGCTGGAACCTCTAATCGCTTAAGTCGTTCGAACGATTTTGTACTTTATTCGAACGAGTTTTGCCTAGTTTCCTTTGTGAGTTCTTATGAGACATTGAGTTCTGCCTCAAGATTCGTTCTATTTGTATTTAGTCCTTTAGTATATAAAGAGGAGTTAAGTTATTTTGTTACTCAATCTTTTCCCTGTGAGTTTAATTCTAGACCTAGAATTTGAGAGACTTCATTAAAGCTTGAGAAGCTTGAAAAGATTGTTGTAACCCGTTTGATTAACATAATGGATTGCTCGGGGAGTAGTTTTATATTCGGAAGGGTTTCTCACTTCCCTCCTCTAAGAAACCTTGTGTTCTTTATTGTTTTGTGTTACTCAGTTTGATTGATTAGCATATTCCGCGTATCACTCTTGTCGTAGAAGAGAGATTAGCTACCTCAATTCTCAACAACTAATATCAGAGCACGTGCTACAGGGCTTGTGTGGTGAAAAACAATGGTCGATCAGGAGAAGTTGAAGATCACGAAATTTAATGGATCAAATTTTGGAGTATGAAGGATACAGATCGAAGACTACCTCTATCAGAAGAATCTTGATTACCACTGGGAAGACTTGAGATGATGCTTGTAGAATATGATGTTGTTAAGTAGGCGCGATCGGATCGCAAGGCATATGGAACCGTTAGGTTAGCGCTGTAATCTCAGATTCTACACATGATCTCCAAAGTTACGACTACGAAGGGTATGATGGAGACATTATCCGCTATGTACTCGGAACTGTCTAGGGCAAACAAGGTACATGTTTTACGGTACTTCTTTACTTTGAAGATGAAGGACAATGGTAGTGTCCAAGCTCATATCACTGAGTTTAATACCATACATGCTAAACTGGAATCTGTTAAAATTACTTTTACTGTGGAGGTGAGAGCGTGGGCCCTTTTAGGGCAGATGCTTGAGAGCTGGGAAGGGTTCATTACAGCTGTGAGTAACTCATCAGGGAAGGAAGACATTAAATTTGATATTATAGTCTCGTTGATTATGAGTGAAGATAATAGGCTTAAAACATCTGAACCATCTTCGAGTTCAAACAGTAGTATGTTGAACGTTAAGGAAAGAGGGAAGTCGTACAGAAAAGGGCCAAAATTTGGAAGGGGTCGGTCACAGTCAAGAGAAAAAACTAAGCCGCCCTGTGCGTGTTGAACTTGTGAATAGAAGGGTCACTTCAGGTAAGATTGTAACTTTTCTTCTTCTAAGAAGATTTATGATGCAGAGAAGGATATAATGAACCTTACCGAGGAGGTTAGTTTTAACGAGGCTCTACTACTATCGTGTGTCGATGTTAATGAATCCTAGATAGTTGATTCGGGTGCCTCTTTCCATGCTACGGGGAATGTAGGTTTTCTAAATAATATTGCTAAAGGCAATTTCGGTATGGTCTTTCTTGCAGATAAAAGTGCATGCAATATTACTGGAAAGGGAAATGCTAGGTTGTTGTTGCCTTCAGGAGGAACATTGGCTTTACAGAATGTACGACTTGTACCTAAATTGAGGCGTAACCTTATATCGGTTAGCAAATTGGCGGATGATGGCGGATATGTGAGTACCTTTGGTATAACCTTCTGGAAGGTTACATAGGGAGCTATGTTAGTAGCCCAAGGCTTGCGGCAAAGAACATTGTATACAATACAGAGCACAATTTCTACTATTTGTGTAGCCAATCCAGGGATTGATACAAGTACGTGGCACAAATGGTTTGGTCACATGAGTGAAAAGGGGATGAAGATAATGGTAATAAAGGGAAAGCTAGAGGGTCTTGCTGAGCTTGATTTCAAGTTTTGTGAAGAGTATATTCTTACGAAATAGAAGAAGGTTAGTTTCAAATTATCTGAAAGATTAAGGAAACCTGGAAAGCTAGATCTTGTACATACGGATGTTTGGAGACCAACCAAGGTGTTTTCTTTGGGTGGTTCCCATTATTATGTTACTTTTATCGATGAAGCTACTCGTAAACTGTGGGTCTACTTCGTAAATAACATATCAGATGTATTCGATAAATTCAAGATATGGATGGATTTAGTAGAAAATAAAACCGGTTTGAAGCTAAAGTGTCTCAGGTTGGATAACGGGGGAAAATACTGTAGTGACGAGTTTGAAGACTTTTGCGCATCATACGGGATTTGAAGACAAAAGTCTATTCCCAGAACACCGCAACAAAATGGTGTTATAGAACGCATGAACCGAACAATAAATGAAAGAGCGAGGAGTATGAGACTAAATGCTAGATTGACAAAGTGTTTTTGGGCTGATGCGGTTAGTATGGCAACGTACTTGATTAACAGAAGGCCTCTAACGACTTTGGATTTTGGACTTCCTAAAGAAGCATGGACCATTAAAGAGGTAAACCTTAATCACTTGCGTATTTTCTGTTGTACCTCATATGTGCTTGATAATTCAGATACAAAGACCAAGTTAGATGTAAAGTCAATGAAGTGTATTTTCATTGGATACGGTGGTAATGAGTTTGGGTACCAGTTTTGAGATGTGAAGAATCAGAAAGTTATCCGGAGCCATAACGTTATATTCAATGGGGAAGTCTTGTATAAAGATTTCAAAGTACCTATAGAAAGGAAACGAAGTGAAGCAACAAAAAGTGTTAACATTGAAGATGATGAACCCTCTCGAGAGGATGATGAAGAAGTCATTGTTGAGTCCGATGCACCAGATCAAAACAAGGAACTTAATGGTCTAAACATTCTAATAGCACTTCGAAAGAAGCTGAGAGTTGCAAGAATTCCAGCTAGGTACGTTAACTCCTTAAATTACTTGTTACTTATAGATGGTGGTGAACCTGAAAGTTACAAGGAGGTTTTAGATGTGGAAGCCAAGAGAAAGTAGGATCCTTCTGAGGATGATGAGACGCAGTCATTATCAGTAAATTAAACTTGGGATTCAGTTGGATTGCTAAAAGGGAAGAGAACATTACACAACAAGTAGGCATATAGACTAAAGTACGAATCTGATGGTTCAAGGAGATTCAAGGCTAGACTTGTGCTAAAGGGCTTTCAGCAGAAAAAAGGCTTTGATTTCGGTGAGATCTTTGCTCTAGTTATAAAGATGTCTACAATTCGGGTTGTGATGAATATAGTTGCAGTTGAAGATTTGCATCTTGAGTAACTAGATGTCAAGACAACATTTCTTCACGGCAACGTCGATGAAGATATTTATATGAAGCAGCCAGATGGGTACTCTGCAAGAGGACCTTGTGTGTAGGCTCACGAAGAGCTTATATGGCTTAAAAAAAGTGCCGAGACAGTGGTATTTAAAGTTCAAACAATTCATGTCCAAAAATGGTTATTCAAAGAGCAATGCAGATCACTGTTTATTTATCAAGAATACGGGGAACTCATATATTATTCTACTTCTGTATGTAGATGATATGTTGGTAGAAAGTGCTGACATGGGAGAAATTGTTAAGATAAAATAATAATTATTACCAGAGTTTTCTATGAAGGAATTGGGTACAACAAAACAAGTTCTTTGTATGCATATTACAAAGGACTGAAAGCGGTAAGAATTGAAGCTACCTCAAGCTGAGTACATCGATAAAGTACTTAAGCATTTTAATATGGATGGCTCTAAAGTTGTTAGTACACCATTGGGAGGTCACTTCAAATTTTCAAAGGATTGTTGTTTAAAGATGCAGAAGGACCGTGATGAGATGCAGAAGGTTCCTTATCAATCCGCAGTTGGTAGCCTAATGTACGCTATGATATGTACGAGACCAGATATTGCCCAAGAAGTAGGAGATGTTAGTAGGTATATGAGTAATCCAGGCAAGGAACATTGGAGAGCTATAAAATTGATACTGAGGCATCTAAAGGCGACTCATGATATGGCATTATGTTATGGGGGTTCTCAGATATGCTTACAAGGTTTTGTTGATTATGATATGGCGGGTGAGATGGATAGGCCGAAGAGCACTAGTGGTTTCGCTTTTACATTGGAAAATGGTGCAATTACATGGGTTTCTAGTCTAAAGAAGATTGTAACTTTGTTTACGACAGAGGCATAATATGTTACCGCTATAGAAGCTTGCAAAAATATGGTTTAGCTTAAAGGACTGATGAAAGAGCTCGGTAAAGAAAAACATTCTCCTAAGCTCTATAGTGATAGTCAAAGTGCTATACACAAAAAATTCTTCTTTACACTCTAGGACCAAGCACATTAATATTCGATATCATTATATTCACTCGCTCCTCGAGGACTGTGTGTTGAAGCTCGAGAAGATTCATACTGATGTGAATCCGGTCGATATGTTTATGAAGGTGGTGACTTTTTAGAAGATGAAAACATGTACAACTTCTGTGGGTCTTCAAGATTGAAGGTCCGGGTAGTTTGAGCAATTCATTTGGAGATCTGGAGATGGGTTTTGATAGATTCGATTACAAGTGGAAGATTGTTAAGGTATAAACTCGAATTATGTTCGTGGTCATTTTAGTTTGAGTTATTTTAATTCAAGGATTGGAGACTGATTGAAAATAAGATTTTTAATGTTCAGATTCGAACTAGCTAAGATTGACAAAATTTTGAGTTGGTTAAGTATCCTGAAGATTCGAACTGGTTAAGTACCTAGAGTTTGAACTGGTTATGTTGCCTAAAGACTCGAGTTGGTTCTGTTTGAATTGTAGAAGATCAACTCAAAGGAGGTCGAAGTCGTTCGAACGAGAATGAAGTTCGTTCGAATGAGATTTTTTGATTTTACATTTTTTATTCAAAGACCGAAGAAGTGGTTCGAATGAGATGGGATTTCGTTCGAACGACATGTATGATTCTAGGGCTGGAGCCTCTAATCACTTGAGTTGTTTGAATGAGTTTGTGCTTCGTTCGAACGAGTTTTACCTGGTAGCTTTTATAAGTTCTTCTGAGACGTTGAGTTCTACCTCGAGATCCGTTATACTTGTATTTAGTCCTCTAGTATATAAAGAGGACTAAAGTTATTTTGTCAGTCTATCTTTTCCCTGTGAGTTTAATTCTAGACTTAGAATTTGAGAGACTTCATTAAAGCTTGAGAAGCTTGGAGAGATCGTTATAACCCATTTGATTAACATAGTGGATTGTTCGGGTAGTGGTTTTTTATCCGCAAGGGTTTATCATTTCCCTCTTCTGGGAAACCTTGTATTCTTTATTGTTATGTGTTTCTTAGCTTGATTGATTGGCATATTCCACGTATCGTTCTTATCGTAGAAGAGAGATTAGCTACCTCGATTCTCCACGCACACACACATCTACTTATGGACTAAATTGTTTATTCCACGGCCTTCAAGTTCACATCCAAATTATAATGGTACAAAGTTATTTATGTGCGAACATGTTTCATTCACACATATTTACCTGCAGCAGCCCGCCTGTTTGAATGATTTTTTAGTTAGGGAAGATGATGGACATAGTTTAATGCATATTCATAACAAACTAGAAGGCAAGGAAACATAATGTGATGTATCCAGTTTGGTAAGCTCCTTTTAAATTAAAACTGTAGGGGCCTACCCCTCGACCTTATCCATATCGAGCTATGTCTAATTCGATCTACTTCCATATCAGACTCACGCACTCTCCACATGACTCAACAATTAAACATTTCCACCTATTCTTCAAACTAATAAAAAATGTGGGTCGATCTCAAATAGAAAAACCTGAACAAGTCAAAGACACCTGCCTTTCTTAAACTTGGCAGTTACTCACTCAACCGCCACAAACCACATTGTTCGAAGAACGGGCTACAACACGATGAAGAACTGTGAAGAAAGCCTGTAAAAAGAAGAAGTTCCTGAAGATACAAGGACCATAAAAATTATACGAGAAATCATCTAGAAAACTATATTTTTAGATTTCCAAACAACTTCAAGCTTCGTATTTACAAGATCAAGCATTTCTAAGTCAAGAGATTACTTGCAATAAGATATCAACCTCTAGCAATAAAAGTTACTATTACCAAAACCCTTAACTCGTGGTTATTGTTTTTTTACCTATTCAGAGGCTTTCCACGCTAAATCACCTGTGTCATTTTGTACTTTTTATTAGATTTTATCATAGGTATATTAGTGTAAGAGCTAATTCCAAGCCATTTTGAGCTTACATAATTAGGCCATTATATTTGGCGCCGTCTGTGAGAAAGATTATATTTCCACGATATCCTAAGGCATACATCTCCTTTACTACAAATTTCAATCATGGCCACTTCCAGATGACCAGCAACCAGAATCCATCTCGACCTTTTAGTTGATCCAAAACAACTTACCGAGCTATGGGCAAATCTCAGCGATGAGATAGAGAAACGCAATGAGCTCGAACGTCAATTAACACATGACCGAGAACTCCTTGAAAAGAAGCTCGATGTCGAATGACAAGCTCGTTTGACAGCGCTCAAACGATACAAATACCATATGACAATAATGCAGACTGCCCTCCAGGCTCTGTAAAACACTCAACAGGCTCTCTAACACGAGATCGGCTTCAGTACGGGAAAGATTGGGACCTCAAGGGGTCACCAGGAAAGCTATTTCTAGAAATATTTGGCATGAACCTCAAATTTCCATTCATTTGGGTGGCGAAGTTCAGTCTGAGATCAGCCGAGGTCACCGATGTTCCATACGTCAAGATGAAGAACAACGACCTCAACTTCGAGTTTCTAACACAAGATCATTTGAGTGAAGGTACCAGAACTCATAATCCACAACCTCCTCGTCAAGTAACTCAACCGACCCATCACTATGTCACATAAGAGCATATGGACCAGCGTATTAAGGAGTTGATCGAAGCGCAAGTTATGGGTACTACCGACGGCCTTACCAAGTTACAAGGAAGTTCAATTGCCAAAAAACTATTCGATATGGACATACTGAAAGCTTTTTGTACTCCAAAAATTTGCAAATACAAGGGTACAAATCTAAAGGAGCACATTCAACAATATCGTAATTCATTGGGAATATACTTCAATCTTAACCACATTCTCTATCGCCTGTTTGCCACAAGTCTCTAGGAGGAACCACTCTGATGGTTCTATTCTCTACCTAAAGACTCAATATACACATTTGACTAGCTACAAAGACAATTCATCAAGACATATGCTCACAATAAAGATAAAAAAGAAAATTTATATTCATTGATCAGCCTTAAATAATCACACGGAAAGAAGCTTGAAGCTTTTATAAAGAAGTTTTTGGATATCGCGTATAAAGTAGACAATCTCGATCAGAAAATAACTGTTATTGCTTTCACCAAAGCACTCCAGCTCGACAGCAAGGCTAAAAGGCACCTTTTCCTCGACAAACTGACGACCTTGGAAAATATGATCACTGTAGGGACCAAATTTCTTAAAGCACGAACTAGCTTGAAATCGATCTTTATACCAAGAACTACTATGCCAAGAATTAAATAAGAGATAACACTTGACACAGGTGATTTAGCGTGGAAAACCTGTAAATAGGTAAAAACCACGACCTCGATTGGAGGGTTTTGTAAAAGTAGTATTATTTCTTGAGAGAGTGAAAGAATCAGATTACAAGATTTAATCTAAGATAAAATAGCTAGAGATCAGATAATTGTCATTGTCTGTGTAGAATTCTTTTCCTCCTCTCCTTCTCCCGTTTAGGAGCTCTGCCCTTTTATAGATCCTGCTCTAAGCTTGACATCATGCTCGAACACGTTCTCCTGAAAGTGGGAGTCATGGGCAGTTGAGTGTGTAACTGCTAGCTTGTGGGAGATAGGTGTATGTTGATTTGTTTTTTTATATCTGTTGTGGACGATCCACGTTCTGCTTAAGTTCATGGTCGATGTGTAACTGTTAATGTGCTTGTTTAAGCGTGAGTCTGGTATTGGATAAGGTCAAGTCTTATAGAGCTCGAGGTATAGATGAGATCGAGTATCCATAGCTCGAGGGATAAGTCCCTACAATCGCCCCCTCGCAACTGAAGTCACGTGTGGCTTTAGTTAAGAAAATCCCAAAAACTTGGGCCTTCTGATGACGTAAGCGATGCTTGAAAAATGGAACGTCTGTATTAAAGAGTGTGTTACCATTATGATGCGCGAGTGTCATGGGAAAACTGTTAGTTTTCCTGAGCGGATGACTTTTGGGGAAACAACGTGCATTAAATGCGATATCGCTATAAATAGTGGTCAGATTTGATTGGCGAATAACCTACAACACATTTTCGCCTTGCAAAATCATGGCTAAGATAAGGAATCAAGTGTATCATACCCAGTTTTCTTTCATCATGGTGGGATTCCAGATATGGTTTTGTGGTTATCAGAGTAGGGAGACTCCCTTTGTTATTTTGTTGAAGGAGTGTTGTTTGAAATATTTATGGGTATTATTTAGTGTCTGATTTAGCGGCCGAGGTGTATGCGATGCAAAATCCCTGGTTTCTACTGATGTTCCAATTTCTAAGGTAGGAGTCCTCAATTTTCATGCACTCTGGGTTAGTGAAGATAAGGAGGAAGAGATGGCGGTGGTGGAGGTGGAAGATGGATCGCTTCTTTTGGTGCCATCACTTTTCTTTTAATTCTTCTTACAGGGAAATAAAAGGGAAAAAGGTTTTTGACCTGTTGCAGTCTTGCACTTTTTGATCTGTGGCTGGGGATCTCTGGAAGATCAGGATTATCTTGGCAACGAGAAAAGAACTAGAGACCTATTTTCGTGTCTGAGAAAGTATTTATAATATCGAGCTTCGAAGAACTTGATTCTGTAATTTTAAAGCAACGCTGCAGGAGTAGTCCTGTAACCAACTTGTTAGGTAAAAATCGAACGTAATAAAGGAATATTTTGTTTGCTTTTTTTTACTAGCGAAAAAGCAGAATTAGTCGACATGTCATCGAGCTGGGAGCGAATAGTTGGTGGGATAACATACCTTATCCTACCTTGTAAATGATTCGATCTTAGCAAATGTAAACATAAAGCTCAAAACATAATTTTTAGGGAGCTCGATTAAGCACGAAAAGATAATAGCAAGTAGGTCGAACCCGGGAAGAGTAGGTTATAGAAACTAAAATACATTGCGTATAGTCAATCGAAAAATTAGCCTTGTTAACTGAACAGTATAAAATTGTGACTTGTTCTTTAAGAAGGTTATTCATAAAAAAAAATGGTGAAGACTCGTTCTCAGAGGGCTGTTGAAGCGCGTGTGTTGAACGACGTACGTTTAGCATTCAAGATTGATGAAATAAGGGAAGCTGTTTTTGGCAGTAATGTTATGATGCGGTTCTACTCAAAACCTGAGCGAACTACGAGGGTAAGACTAATGTAGAATGGGGTGCGGAAGTGAGCCGCGTGTACTGGTCCGAGTCCATGCATATCTGTTGGCGGTCTGTTGAAGATCGTAAAAAGTTTTTCTTGATGATGGCCAGGAAGGAGATCATTAATGAGGATATGGATATTGCCCCAGAGCTGATGAAGGCTTGTGGTGTTGCCGGGCACACCGATTGCTTCAAATGTAAGTATCTTGGGGATTGGAGTGATTGATTGTTGTATTTTTGAATTTTTGAAATGTAATTTCCCGAATTTACTTGAATAAAAAAAAATCTATTTACGAAAATAGGCTATGACTACGATTGTTTGTTGAAACTGAATTTTTGATTTTTTCTTGCTAATTAATATTGACATTAAAGTCAAGGTGTATAAGTAGGGCAAACAAATGTACGTAAAATTTTAATGTTAAAAATTCATAATCATGAGTTTGGGGTATTGTGAAATGAGTGGGACCAAGAGGCTGAGAGATACGCTAAAGTATAATATTTGGTGTAATGATGGGAAGGTGTTTTCACCGAAGCGGTACGACACGTCTGATAGGTTCAGACGAATAGACGGCTTGGTTCAGGAATTAAGGATTGCTTACTGGAAAACTCCAAACCGCCAGCGGTTCGAGGAAAGGTGCATAAGTACCCCCTCACCTCCCTCTCGGTTAACAGAAAACCAGAAAAAGATGAGAAGGGTTGGAGAGAAAGAGATCTCAACTGACAATTCCATTACCTCCGAAGGAGGAAAGAATAAGAGGTAAGCAGTGACAAGGTGTCTCGATTGCAAACTGTGAGAGGAGGCTGAGATCAAGGAGGTTTTGAAGAAGTTGTAGAAATTGAGCAAACTGGTGTGGACCAACGCTGCAGACTCCCACTCGTGTGCTGAAGGTAAGTCTGTCTTTAAGTTTACAAGAGTTTTAGTATAAAAATCTTTATTGTGTCGGGATGAAGATGAAATCCTTACCAAACAACAAAAAAATGAAATAAAAATATCAATGGGAATAATGACTATGGGGCGATAAAAATCATTTTAAGACAGTTTGTGATTGTATAAGTGATCTAGTAGTGCAAGACAAAATTTGATATATATACCTCGACCTATCTGTAGGTTTTGTTGGACCAGCATTTTGAAAAGTAGACCCTTTATTGTAGATAAGTATGGCTTCGATTTTTGGTTGTGCAAAGGCTGATGAAACAAACCTCGTAGGGAATATAACTCTCATCATTGGAGTAGGTGATGAGGAGGATACTGTAGCCGAATTGATAAAATGGCCTCATCTGAAGGGTGCTCGTGTTGAGTACCCAACAGGTTCTAGTCGGTTTAGGGAGTTCTGTAAGGATAAAAGTAGCATAGATAGGATTTGGGGGCACGCCTTCGGATATAGGGTTAATCTTTTTAGGACTTGCAGTGTCAGTCAAGGAGGGGATTACCAGTATTTACTGCCAGATTTGGCCAAAGAAAAGAAGTGCAGGCATTTAGGGGATGAAGTATCCTTGGAGTACGTCCAAGGCGTTGTGAAGGATAGTCGAATTGATGGATTTTGTTGCCATTTAGCCCAGTTTGACTATGGGTTAATGCTGCATTTGAGAAATTTGGATAAGAATGTTATGAATATGATTGGGGTTTGCCCGGCGCAATTGAATTGTAATTTTTTGGAAGTTATCCTTGTATGCGAAACCCTGAATGGGAGATGGGCTGCATCTGGTAGTAAAAGTAGGATCACTGCCAAGGATTTTTTAGAGTATTATGCTGTAAAATATGTCACAACAACTGATGGTACGCATCTTTCTTCAAATTCTTCAAGACCATGCTTTTTCGACCTGTCTTCAGCAAGGCGAGTGTGGAACGACAACCTTTTATGGGTGTCTGGTGAATGTCTTCAGCGGTCTGATGAGGAACCCCTAGAACTTAATAATAGAGCTATAACAAAGGGTAAGTATACCATTGAAAATTGAACTATCATTTGTATGTAGAATTATATTTCTATAGTTGATTTATATCTTATGTTGCTAATTTTTATGCAGGAATTAATTCCAAAGTTTCGAGGAAGGAATCTTTTATAGACTTCGTTGCCAGGGAAGGCAACGAGCTCAAAGCTGTACTCAAAGAGTTAGAAATAAGTAGGTTCAAAAGGGTAGCTAGTAAGGACGACAAGGTAAGGAGATCACAAGTGAAGAGGACACTGGCTGGGAAAACACCAGGCTCAATGGAAGAGAAATTGTCAACTCCTGAACTTAATACACCCTTGAAGCTCGCGCGGCTCAATGAAATTCCGGATGGGCCAGTGGACATGGCCACTGTCTCTAGCACTGTTGTACAGAACCTGGCGAGGAGGAAGGCTGTAAAAAGGGGGGCTGCTTCTCGTTCTGTTACGTCGGCCAGTGTGGACGATAGCAGTAAGAGGCGGAATGTAACTTCTCCCACAAAGTCGAAGAAGGTGCTAGAGGAAAGCGATAAGATCGCTGAGGGGGCAGACTTGAGGCCGCACTTTGAGGTTGAAGCCGGTCTCTTGGAGGAACAATGTCGAGCTAAAGCTCGATAGAAGATGGTTGCTGTTATGGATGATGAGTTTAAGGAGGTTAGTAAAAATTTGATTTTGTCGAGCTGTTTTGTTGCTCGAGCTGACTTATTTCTTTTTGTAGTTTGCTTGTGCTCTGAGGGACGTTCAGCTTGGTTTCCAGGATAGGTTGATGGAGCTGGAAAAGAGGATCTCCCTGCTCGAGGGGGAGAAAAACCGGTTGGAAGAGAACCTGACTCGGGAGAGGGGAGCTTTCCAGTTAGAGCAGGAGAAAGAAAGGGAAGCTGCTGCACTAAAGCTGAAGGAAGTTAGGGCCGAAAGTGAAGCTGAAGCGGGGCGATTGGTTACCGCGTCTGCTATTTCTCAGAACAACCTTGCAGGAAAGCTCTACCAACTGAGGTTTACAAAGGTGGAGATTATGGCATTCAACAAAGGGAATTATGAGGAGATGGAAATTATGGATGAAGAGGAGGTTGAGGAAAGGGAGGATGACCTGAATGTCGCTGAAAAGACCGCAGCCAAAAACCAGGAAACTATTAATCAGGTAGGATGATCGTGTAATGAAACATTGGTTATGAAACATGAACTCGAGCTTTGTAATTATATTGCTGTTTGATGCCAACAACATTTTGCTTATGAAATTCTGTATTATAGGAGATAGAAAGCTCGCGCCTCAAAGTTGTGGACTTAGAGGGCTTGCTGGAAATGGAGAAAAAATCCTCTGCTGAATTGCAGGTTAGATAATTTTGATAAAATAATAACTAAATGAACAAGAATTTAATAGAAGATAGGATATGCACCTTGCATGTTTATTCTAGTTCAGGATGTTTGTGCATGTACCCTCTGTCTTGCGACCAAAACTTGTTATTTTTAGTAGGCCAAGTAGGAATTGGTTGTCTCGAGCTTGTAAGTGTTGCATTGCAAGTTTATCAGTATGCTTCTGTCGATCTGTTTCTCCATTAGGTACTGATGATGTGAGTCCCTGCTAACTGTTATGCAGAAGGAGCTAGATGTTGCTAGAGAGAAAGAAGAGCAGACTCTTTTGTATAATGCAAAGTATGCAGAAGAATATGAGGTTTTGTTTTCCCAGTATGAAGATCGATTGGATGATAATGTGAAGCTTTCTTTAAATCTCGAAGAAGCTAAGAGACAAGTCGAGGAAAAGACTGCAATAATTTTGAGCAGGGATTTGGCTTTGAACCAACTTACCAGCGAACTTGCTGAGTTGAAGGAAAAGGCTACGTCAGGTTCACGACACGAGGCTGAGTTAGCCAAATACCGTATTAGAGTGTTAAAATGAAGATATATCTGATATGAAATGTAACATTCGTGTTCTGAACGAGCAGTTGTTGAAGAGAGAGATCGAGCTGGATACTGCGCGAACTAACTTGGCTGTGTCTGAGGCTGATTTTGAAAAATTGAGCAGTAGTATTATGGGAAAAGATCAAAAATTGTGTAACTCTGTACAAATACGTGATAGTTTGATTGCTAGGTTAGATCGTTTGAAGGCTGATTTGTGTAGTTTAAAAGGGAGAGAGACTCAGAGCAGGGCTGATTTAAAAGAGATTAAAGCCAAGAACCAAAGTTTTGTGGATGATCTGGCCCACGCTCGCGAAAATGTGAGGAGGGCTGTGCAACGTGAGAAGGAGATGAATGAAAGAATTAATCAACTCTGTGTGCGAATTTTCGAATCGGAGCAGGAATTACGTGTACGTAAAATAAAGAATCAGAAAGATCTGAATTTCGAATTGGATAAAAGGGATGGTGAAATTGCTTTTGGTGAGGGGAGTCGAGAGATGAAGGAATTTCTTCGTCGAAAAGAAGAGTTTGTGGAGAATATGCGTATTGATCTCACAAACTCTCGGTAGAAGTATATAGATCTTATAAGGCAGATGAGTGAGCGTATTGATCAATTAACAGCTGAACTGGCTGAATTGAAAACTAGTCGTTTGAAGGATAACAAGCGCGCTACTGTTACTCACCAAGCCTTTAAGAAACTAGTAGTTCACAAACAAGAAAAATGTGATGGTAAAGCTTTGCATCAACGACAATTAAGCGCATTGGTTGCATTTTTTGTCGAGGAAATAAAATTCTTGCAGGCTGAGAGAGATTTGATGCAAGATTGCTTCTCTGGAAGGACTTGTGCATCTAAACTTGATATCTCGAGCATAGATCCAATTGGTGTTATGAATCGTGGTAATGGAACCACGACGGCGGAACAGATAGCTCGAGGGAGTGAAATTGTTGCTGAACGAGCTCCAGAATATATGGCATCCAGGAATGAAATAGGGGGAAGCTCGAGTGTAGTCTCACCTACTCCTATTATGAGAGGAAGGTTAACTGCTCTCCCATCAAGAAAATCTAGCAGAGTTAAAAAGAAATAGAACTCTGATAACGAGTACCTTTTGTATGTAGCAGATGTTGATACTTCAGCGCTCGATGTAGGACCTTGAGAGGAGCGTTGTAATTTGAAATGCTGATATGAGAAAATAATATTTCCGCACCTGCAGCAGATGTTATTCTCTGGCTTGACCCATTGAATTAGAAGAAGTCCGTGGGTTTAGAAGTAAGCATTATCTGTGCTTCAACCCTTGGACTTCAGGGAGGCTTAGCAGTAGCGAGCTAGTATTATCTTTACTCATACTTTAGGCGGTCACCGCAAGCTAAGAGGTTCTTTATGGCCTCCGCCTTGGATCTGTGTTTCCTCACGGGTTCAGCTAGTATTATTTATTCCTTGATACCGTATTGGAGAGCTGGGATTATCGGCAGCGAGCAACGTCTTACTCGTGATTTAGGCCTGATCCCGCAGGCTGAGGCTCTTTATGGCCCCATCCCCGGAGGTTTTTGTATCCTCAGGGGTTCGGCTAGTATTATCTATGCCTTGATACCATATTGGATATTGGAGCTTAGCGGCAGCGAACAAATTTTTTCCTCACTCGTGTTTTAGGCTTGATCCCGGAGGCTGAGGCTCTTTATGGCCCCAGCCCTAAAGGTTTTTGTATCCTCAGGGATTCGGCTAGTATTATCTATGCCTTGATACCATATTGGATATTGGAGCTTAGCGGCAGTGAGAATTTTTTTTCTTCACTCGTGCTTTAAGCTTGTTATCTTTAGGCTAAGATGTTCGTTATGGCCCCCGCCTTTGGATGTATGAGTATCCTCAGGTGCTAGGCTAGTATTATCTATGCCATTACCAATGTTGGATATGGTTTACCTTTAGGGATCGAGCTAGGATAAACTACATTTTTATCCTTGGATGGAGATGAAGTGAAACTGTTTAGCAGGGATTCTTGTGATAAAAAAAAGATTTTATTGATTGAAAAGAGTTTGTACATACATTAGAGGTAAAATCTCGAGGTGGATTGAACGGTGCTGAATGACGGAGGAGCTGTTTAGCGTCGATATAACTTCAATCTTCTTGTATTCCATAGATTTGGAATTTTGTCACCGGCTTCCGTCATGAGATAGTATGAACCCAGACCAGTTCAACCTATGACCATGAAAGGACCTTCCCAGTTTTTTGCTAGTTTCCTAGCATGTGGATCTTTTTTGTTATCTGGGATTTCTCGAAGGACCCATCATTGATAGCGAACTCCCGAGTGCGAACTCGTTTGTTGTATGAAGTTGCCAGTGTTTGATGATATCGACCAAGATTTTTGATAGCTCGATCTCGTGTCTCATCGATCCAATTGAGGTTGCAAGCCAATTCGAACTCATTTTCTTTGTCTGTGAGCCTGTGGTCTCTCAATGGATGGTGGCACTTCGTTGGGATGACTGCTTCAGTTCCATAGGTAAGCAAAAAAGAAGAGCACTGTGTTGACTTCCTGGGCGCAGTTTAATAAGCCCATAAGACGTGAGGTAATTCACATATCCAGTTGCCCTTCTTTTGTAACATAAGGCACTTTTTGAGACCATCTATGATGATCTTGTTTGTAATCTCTGCCTGTCCGTTTCCCTGGGGGTAGTATGGGTTTGATGGAGAATGGATTATGTTGTGTTTGTTGAGAAATGCGGCGATCTTTGCTCCAACAAACTGAAGACCGTTATCGATACGGATCAAATGTGGACAACAAAATCTTGTGATGATATACTTCCAAATGAAAAAAATGACCTCTTCTTCTCGAGTTCTGCATAGAGTAACTACTTCGACCCATTTAGTGAAGTAATCCGTGACAACAAGGAGAAATTTCCTATTACCCAGTATATTGGGGAATTCACCAACTAGATCGAGTGCCTATCGCTTGAACGACCAGTAAACCTTACTGGCATGGAGTTCGAGGGCAGGGGCCCGAATTTGATTTTCATGACGCTGACATGCATCGCATTTCTTTGAGTATTCTTCAGCTTGCTTCCGCATCACTAGCCAGAACACTCCTTGGGTAATAGCTCTGTTAGCAAAAGCTCGTCCTGCGGTATGGGATCCGCAGATTCCTTCATCTAGATCTCAAAACATGTTGTCGGCAAGTTCCATAGAGAGACACTAGAGGTATGGACCAGTGACCTAGCATTTGTAAGATCGCCATTTGGTTGGACTGTGTAGCATTTTGAATTATCGATGATGTGTCCGCGCTGCTGTGGATCATCTGGTAGTGGCCCGTTGCATGAGTTATCTTGACCGAGATAAGTAACGAAAGGTATTCTCCAATCATCTTCAACCATCTCATAGCCCCCAGTGTTAATAGTATATATCGTAGTACGATTATTACTGGGGTAAGAAATAACCTTGATTTGAAGGTGTCCTGATTCTGTACCCAATACTTTGGCTAAGTAAGCCAAGGAGTCAGCGTGGCGATTCTCTCCTCGAGGGAGGTATTCGAGCGTAGCTTTGTGAAATTTGTTTAGTTTTCTGCAACCAGAGCTGCATAATCGACCATGATGCCGTTCTTCTTGTAATGTTCTGAGTAGTGATGAACGATTAGAAGAGAGTCTGCGTAGGCTGAGATTTCAGTGATTCCGAGTTCGAGAGCCATGTCCAGACTGTGAATGAGTGCCTCATACTCTGTAACATTGTTCGAGGCTTTGATGTCAAGACGGATAGATTTATCGATTTTGTCGTTAGAAGGTGTAATGAGAACGATCCCAATTTCCGACCCTGCGGGTCCTACTGAACCATCGGTGAGGAGCCTCCACCCTTTTTGAGATATCCATGATGCTCGATCATCAAAAGATTTAGAGGGTGGAATCTCATCTACTGCATCTTCGGCGAGATCTGGATCATGTTCTTCCTAGTCAGGATTTGAAACTGGAAAGTCTACTAGAAAATCAGTAACTTCTTGACCCTTTTCGGAAATTTGCTGCTCGAATTTGATTTTGTGCTCTCCCAAACTGACGGACCACTGCTGTACTCTTTCGGATTTCTCTTCTTTAGGCAATACTTCCCGAAGTAGGTAGTTCGTCATGACTTTGACAGGATGTGCTTGAAAATAGTGTTTGAGATTTTGTGCGGTATAAACGAGAGTTAAAAGTAATCTTTCAATTTTAGAGTACCTCATTTCCGTTGGAGTAAGTGTCTTGCTGATGAAAAAGATTGATTTCTCAATTTTTCCTTTGAGCTAAATGAGAACTGAGCTGAGAGATGTATCGGTAACTGCGAGGTAGATAGTCAGTCCCTCATTACCTATCAGACTGCTCATGATTGGAGCCCTCCCTAGGTAAGTTTTTAATTCCTGAAAAGATACTTCGCATTCCGGTGTCCAGTCGATATCTTCATTTTTTAAACCTTTGCCTCATTGAGTAGAACCTCTGAGTTGCATAAATAACCATCTGCATCAGTCCGAGGATTTGGATACGAATCTGTTGATTGCTGTAATCTTTCCTGTGAGCTTTTGTACATCCTTCTTTGTTGATGGTGAAGGCATGTCTAGAAGAGCTCAAATTTGATCTGGATCTGCTTCTATCCCTTTCTTGTTGGGATTAAGCTTCATTCTGTAGGATCGTAATATACTGAATACTGTAGAGAGGTGAGAGATATGATCTTCTTTCTTTAGGCTTTTGCAAAGCCTGTCGTCAATATAGACTTCAACTATTTTTCCCAAGTGTTCTTTGAACATACTCATGACCAGCCTTTGGTAAGTGGCTCCAGCATTCTTAAGGCCGAATGGCATGAACTTGTAGCAGTAGAAACTTCTTTTTGTTATAAACGTAGTCTTTTCTTGATCTGCTTCTAAGAGCAGAATCTGATTGTACCCCAAAGCGACGTCCATCACGGACAAGAGTTCATGACCTGCTGTAGAGTCGAGGATCTGATAAATGATCGGAAGAGGGAAGCTATCCTTTGGCGTGTGTTTGTTAAGATCTGTAAAATCTACGCAGACCCGGACCTTCCCATTCTTCTTTGGAACAACAACGATATTATAAATCCAGTCTGGGTACTTGGCTTCTCGAATGAAACTGACCTTGATAAGTTTGTCGATCTCCTTGTTCACCTCGTCTCTGAGTCTTAGAGATAACCTGGGTTGCTTTTGTTTAACTGCTGCGGTGGCTTCGCGGATGTTTAAGATGTGGCAAGACTATGAGGGGTCTACGCCTGGCATTTCTTGGAAGTTCCATTCGAAAATGTCTTTGTTGGATTGGAGGAAAGAAATAAGAGCTTCTTACTCTATTTGAATTAATTTTTTACCAATATAAATACCTCGGTTAATTGCATCGACCTGGACGTATTCCATGGGCTCGGCTAGAGAAGACTGACCATCGAGGTGATCAGCCTTATGTGATTGCTATGCAACAATCTATTTTGAATGGTCGAGAACTGGTGAGGCTGTATTCTCGCAAGCTCGAGAGAGTTTTTGACTTCCTTTGATTTCATAAATACCGTTGTTATACTTGAACCGGAGTGCTTGGTGGAAAATGGACGTGATAGCCTCCATATTGTGCAGCCAATAGCGTCCTAGTATCCCCAAATACCTTGATTTGGCGTTGATGACGTAGAAAATAATGTCAATTGTAGAAGGCCCTGCTGTGATCGGGAGAGTGATCTTCCCAACTCCTTCTTTGGACCCATTAAATCCACTGATGTCTGTCTTACTTTGAACGACCTGATCTGAGAGTCCCATCTGGTCAATTGTGCTCTGAAAAAGGATCTCAACCCCACTTCCTGTGTCGACCATCATGGTGTGCATTACAAAGTTCCTCATTTTGAGCATAATTACTAGTACGTCATGATGCGGATAATTTACATGTCCTGTATCGCAGTCCCCAAAGGAGATTCCCCTTCAACGACTGCATGACTCTGGGAGGAGCTTGGCTTCCTTGTCTTAGACGGTAAGGTCACAACACTCGCCCAGCTTCCTTCGCTTGACTTTGTTAGAATTTAAAACCTGATTGATCTCGATCATATTACTACAGTAGAGATAATATTGATGCTTCTCCACTTCTTGCTCTATTGCTTGAGCCACATCATCTTCTTTTAGATACCCTTCTCCTTTATAGATGGGAAGATCAATGATGTATTCGAGCATCCTCCCTTCCTTAAAAATGATTTCCAGGAGCTTTTTCCAGCCATAGCAATTATCGGTGTTGTGGTGCTTAATCTTGTGATATTCGCAATAAGGTCGACCTGCTATTGGATCAAGATGTCGTGCTGGACGGAAACATTTATCTTTTTGGAGAATAGGATAGATCACGGAAAGCTTGGCATTCAACTTTGGTATGACTGGTCTGGATGGTTTCTGTGACCTCTGATTGTTGTCTCTTTCTGGTTTTGTCTTTGCTCGTTTAGGATCACCTGGATCGCTCGAGCTGCGGTTGTTGTTAAAATCTATAGAAGGAACCTTGGTGTTGTGAACTGCCCTCACAGGTTTATTCGGTTCGGGAATCGTCCACTCCAGATCGATGTAATTGTTGACTTTCTCGATCATATCTTCGAAGTCTTGGGCATCTTCAGGAAGAGATACTCTTTAGCTTTGCAATTGAACTGCAGAGCATTTGTGATTGCGGACACGGCTGTCTTCTGATCTAGATTATCTACCTTCCAAGCCAGTTCGAGAAACTTCATGGAGAACTCCTCGAGCTTTTCCCTATGCGCTTGTTTGAGACTTATAAGAGAATATAAGTTCTCTTCTTTGTCTTTGTTTTGGGCATAAGCCTTGATGAAGATTTTCTGTAACTGCTCGAAGGTAGGAATCGAACCTTCCGGTAAAGACTGGAACCAACGGAGAGCTTTGTCCTGAAGACTGGTAGCGAAGAGCCAGCAAAGGATGTAATTCAGATTAGAATACATACCCAATGAGTCACGGAATTGTTGAATGTGCTGGCCAGGATCGGTTCCTTTGTATTTGATGATCTTGGGTGTATGAAAACCTGTTGGGACATTAATATCAAATAATTCTTTAGCAATTGGACTACCTTGTAATTTGTACAAGTCATCCTTCGCGTCTAAGGCTGTTGCTTCGATGATCTCCCTGAAACACTGGTTTATGAGTTCCTGAGAAATAGAATGTTGAGGGATAGGAGCTACTAGAATTACTGGAACTACCGAAGCTGCTGGAACTATCAGAATTGTTTGACGTATGAGTCTGTGAACGTGGTCACCTGTTTCCTCGCCCACACGTTCAGGAAGCGGGGCTCGGTAAGGAGGTCGCAAGACTTCCTCAGGCTACTTGGAAGGTCTGCGATTTCTGCTGATATCTGTCTGCGCCTCCTATCCCAAATAAATTGAGACTATCGGTGTTTGTGGATCCTCACAATAAATCCTAGAAATGTCTATACTATGTACCTCATGTGCCTCTGACCTCTCGTAAATCGAAACTCTTAAGATTGTTGGTACTGTTTTGCGTTCTCTTAGGGCTGGTGGTGGTTGGTTGCTTTGTAATGCCTTCAGGGCTGTTTGAAAAGCTAACAACTAAGCTTCTTTCTTCTTTGTCTCCAGAACTCGAGCTTGACGCTCTCATTCTGATTCCTTCTCGCGGAGTTCTCGATCATCCAATAGTTGGCGCTCAAGCTGACTCTGTTTCTCGGTTTCGGCAATTAAGCTCGCCCGAAGCTCGGCAACCCGATCAGGTTCCCTCAAACTTTCATGCTGAGCTCCTGAAGATTGATGTGTTTGAACCATAATTAAATGTTATTTGACTGATAAGTATCAATCGTGGTCCTTAAGTACGTAGAAAAATTGTGCGTTCCCACAGACGGCGCCAAATGTAGGGACCAGATTTTTTAAAGCTCAAACTAGCTTAAAATCGATCCTTACACCAAGAATTACTATGCCACGAAGTAAATAAGGCATAACACTTGACACAGGGGATTTAGCGTAGAAAACCTGTGAATAGGTAAAAACTACGACCTCAAGTGGAGGATTTTGTGAAAGTAGTATTATTGCTTGAGAGAGCGAAAGAATCTGATTACAAGAGTTAATCTAAGATAAAATAGCTTGAGATCAAATAATTGTCTGTATAGAATTCTTTTCCTCCTCTCCTTCTCCCATTTAGGATCTGCCCTTTTATAGACCATGTTCTCAGCTTGACATCGTGCTCGAACACGTTCTCCTGAAAGTAGGAGTCATGGGCAGTTGAGTGTGTAACTCCTAGCTCGTGGGAGACAGGTGTATGTGTATTTGTTCTGTTTATATCTATTATGGACGATCCACGTTCTGCTTGAGTTCATGGTCAATGTGTAACTGTTAACGCGTTTGTTTAAGCGTGAGTCTGGTATTGGATAAGGTCGAGTCTTATAGAGCTCGAGGTATAGATGAGATCGAGTGTCCTTAGCTCGAGGGATAAGTCCCTACAATCACCAAGGTCAATAGTTACGTCGACCTGGAAATGATGATGTCTAAAATGCATAAATCAACTAAGTCCATCCTAACCATGAAAGGTCCATCTACAGATCAAAGCACTAAACCAAAAGAGGATCAGGGTGTCCTAAAGTATGCCAAGGTAAATGGCTCACAAATCAAATCGGTCCTCCCAAAAATAAATGTCTGAATCTCCACAATATTTCCAATCCTCTCGATGGATAAGCTCTACCATCTCTCTCAACCATTGGAACCAATCGAGAACTGGCCATATTGCATGCATCATAAGGTAAGCCATCATTCTACTAATAATTGCTATGCGTTATAGATGTTGCCCGAATACATTTTCAATGATGGACGGATGTTCGAATATATTGTCAACCTGGAATCATACAAGGATGGCAGCTATAAGAAGCAGCTTGAAGATGTCCAGGTTGAAGATGAAGCTGAGGAGAAGTATCTCTACCATATGTACCACAATAACATGATCGAGATCAATCAGATCACTAATTCTAATAGATTTAAGCGTAGGAGACTATCGAAATGTTGCGATTTAACACCTCAAGACAAAAAAGCCAAACTTTTGCCTAAGTCGAGCAATCGCCAGCTCAGGATCTCATTCGAAAATTGCGATACTAGCCATGTCAAATTTTTACATCATGATGCATTAGTCATAATGCTTAAGATGAAGAAGTTTGTCATGCACACAATGATGATCGATACTGGTAGCGGTATTGAGATTCTCTTTTAGAGCACTATCGACCTAATGGGGTTGATCGACCAAGTTATTCAAAGTGACACCGATATCAGTGGATTCAATGGTACTAAAGAAGAGCGAGTTGGGAAGATCATCTTACCTATTACCGCAGGATCAACCACAATTGATGTCATCTTCTATGTGATTAACGTCAAATCTCGTTATCTCGAGATTATGGGCCGTTGCTGGATTCATAACATGAATGCAATTACTTCCACCTATTATCAAGTACTCCGTTTTAAATACAACAATGGTATCTATGAGATCAGGGGTAGTCAAAAGCTTTCCCGAGCTTGTGAAAATACTGTCTCTGCAATTCTAGATACCTCAGATAGATATGCAGCATATAAATTATAGAAAGCTGATCACCCCGATGATTAGCCTTCCACTAAGGAGCCCACCGAATACATAAACATTGATGGACCTACCAGAGGAACTTTTATCAGAACTAGGTTGGTTTAACATGAAAAAGATGTTCTCATTCAGTTTTTATGACTAAATTGAGATGTTTTTGCTTGGTCTTTCGAAGAGATGCCTGGGGTCGATCTGGCCAAGGCATGTCACTAATTGGCCATCAACATTAACGCCATGGTGGTCAAATAGGAACAATGATGACTATCACCACGACTTCGAGATGAAGTTAACATGGAGATCGAGAAATTGATTAAAGTGAGATTCATTCGAGAAGCCAAATATCCAGATTGGATATCTAAGATCGTCGCTATCCCAAAGAAAAATTAAAAAGTCTGAACATTAATTAGATACTTGATTCTACAGCAGGTCAAAAACTCCTATCTATGATGGGCACTGCTTCTGAATATAATCAGATTCTACTCTTGGATGAAGATCTAAAAAAGGCCAGTTTCATTACTGAAAGAGGACTTTAATGCTACAAAGTCATGCCCTTCGGACTCAAAAGAAAAATCAAGAAAAGTACAACAATGGTCAGTCAGCTTGGGAGAATATGCTATCAAATTTGAATAGCGTCATTCTGAAAAGGGTCAGGTCATTGCTAATTTTCTCGTAGATTTTCCAGTGGAAGATCCTGAGTGGGGGGAGCACGATCCTGACCTTAGAGAAGAAGTTACAGAAGATCTACCACCCAATGTATTTGACGAGTGAGCTGAATGGATTACAAGAAAAGGGTAGAGACTTCTTACAAATGGATCAGCAGGATCCGCAAGGCCAGGAATTGGAATCGTATTGATTACCCCTTCCAACGACAGAATTGAGAAATTAATCTGCTTGGATTTTGAGGCCTTAAAAAGTCTCATCGAGTATGAAGCTCTCATTCATAGACTTGACCTCGCTCTTGAGCTCAGTGTCCTAAAAATCTTAGTTTACACAGATTCACTAGTCATCGTCCACTATAACTCTGAGCAATACAAGATGAATGGAAAGGTGATCGAATATGTAGCCCTTGTTGCAGATAGGATGAGCAAGTTTGCGCAAACAACTCTCGATTATTTTATCGAGGTGAAAATAGACACGCCGATTCTTTTGCATATCTAGCTGAGGTTTTAGGCACAGAAGCTCGATATTTCCAGATAGAGGTGATTTCAGCCCCTAACATTGATCGTAATTTTTTTGCATGATCAACACTGGGGGCGATAAAGGGGGAGACAATGATTGGCGAAAGCCTTTCTTAGTTTATCTCGGTATCAACAACAAATGTGAAGGACCACTTCCAGCAGATCCGAAAGAGCGCGGCAGCTAGTCGATAATTTAAAGCGTAACAAAAATTAAAACAGTACCTTATACCGCCATTCAGTCATGGGGACCTACCTTAAGTGCCTCTCTAAATAGAAAGCAGACGAGATGCTTTGTGATTTATATGTAAGGACTTGTGACTCTCATGCCGTAGGTCAATCACTAGCATGCAGAGCCATTACATAAGGAGTAGTCTAGCCTGGCATGCGTATACAAGTTGAAGAATAATCGCGTAAATGTGACGCATGTAAATGACATGTTCAAATGATACACGCCCCTGTGTTCGAGCTCCATGCAAGCAAGGTGTTTTGGCCATTCAAGATGGGCACTCGATCTTGTCTGTAAATTTTCTAACTCTCCAGATAATCGCTGCCACCTACTCGTAGCTACCAATTATTTAACAAAATGGGTAGAAGCAGTTCCACTCTGTCGAACCAGAGAAGAAGAGGTCATCTTTTTTATCTGGGAACACATCATCATTCGGTTTGGCTTTCCCAACCTAATTTGTATCGATAACGGACCCTAATTTGTATGAGAACAAGTCGTAGTTTTCCTCAATCAACACAATATTATCTACTCATTATCCAATCCCTACTACCCTCAAGGCAATGGCCAAGCTGAAATCACCAAGAAAACCATCGTGGATGGACTAAAAAATAGCTTTACTCACAGAAAAAAGGTAATTGGGTTCGAGAACTTCCTCTTGTCTTATGAGCATATCGTGCCACTCTACTTCAATCCAAAGGCTACACTCCTTTCCTCTTTGCCTATGTTACCGAAGTAGTCCTTCCCTCTGAATACCATCATCCAGTCAAAGATCACGAGCAAACGGATGAGGAAAATGAGTTTGAATTAGCTTGCAATTTTAATTAAATTGATGAAACCAGGGAACGTACCATCGCTAACCTAGGTCAATATCACCAAATGCTAGCCAGTTCGTACAATAGATGAGTCAGAAGCCGTACCTTCCAAATCGATGATCTCGTTCTCAGAGAAATACCTCAATACCGCAAAGAGCCTCATACTGGGAAACTAACAAACAATTTGGAGGGTCCATTCCTTATCACGGGTCTCTCAGGCCTGGGATCATATTACCTCATGACAGAAGAGGGAGTTCACATTTGAAATCCTTAGAACACTAGGCGACTGAAATGGTATTATCATTAAGTCCCTCACTACACTATTTCAAATTCTCACTTTTTCCATTCCAAAAGTAATATTTTCATCTCCATCCAATGTAAATCCTTTTCAATTCAATGAAACTTACAAGTTTTTCTCCCATTCATCTCTTTACTTTGTAGATAACATATAGATTATAGCATAGATAATACTAGCTTTCAATCGACCTTTATACCAATTAAATCAAGGATAACACTTGGTTTGGCTGACTCTACTCAATCTCTGCGATTAAAACTAATGTAACACTTGTTTTACATCAAAGACTCTACTATATATAAGATAAAGCCAAGGTAAAACTAGCTTTTATCTATCTCAGTATGGCTGCGATATCATACCAGTTAAATCAAGGATAACACTTGGTTTGGCTGACTCTACTAAATCTTTGTGATTAAAACTAAGGTAATACTTATTTTACATCAAAGACTCTACTAGATATAAGATAAAGCAAAGGTAAAACTAGCTTTCATCTACCTCAATATGGCTACGACATCATACAAGTTAAATCTAAAATAACATTTGGTTTGGACGACTCTACTAAATCTCTGCAATTAAAACTAAGGTAACACTTGCTTTACATCAAAGAATCTACTAGACATAAGATAAAACAAAGGTAAAACTAGCTTTCATCTACCTTAATATGGTTGTGACATCATACCAGTTAAATCAAGAATAACACTTGGTTTGGTTGACTCTAATAAATCTCTGCGATTAAAACTAAGGCAACACTTGTTTTACATCAAAGACTCTACCATACATAAGATAAAGCAAATGTAAAACTAGCTTTCATCTGCCTCATTATGGCTACGACATCATACAAGTTAAATAAAGAATAAAACTTGGTTTGGCTGACTCTACTAAATCTCTGTGATTAATACTAAGGTAGCATTTTTTTTACATCAAATACTCTAATAAACATATGATAAAGCAAAGGTAATACTAGCTTTTATCTCTCAACTTGTCTGCAACAACTACTTTTTATTTCAGGTTACATATAAAACCTTTATAATGAAATTTTTTTTATTTTTGGGATGTCAGCTATGCATTCCCCAGAAACAAGAGGTCAGTCAGCCATAAATTCTTGAGCTCCCCTTACAACAGGAGGTTGATCTGCCATAAATTCTCAAGCTCGAGTAGTCACAACAACCTGTCCATGCTCTATCAATTCAATAGGTCGAGAGCCTAGATCTGTTTCCATGGACTGCATACAATTTCCTTGATCTACATCAGCTTTGCAAATACATCCCCTGTCAAACAAACTGTTAAACAAGGAATCTCTTTTTGACTCAATCCTTTTTCCTCCTCTATAAAATAGACAATGGCCGCCATCAACAATTCTGAGTGCGGTGCTTCGGTTACAACCGACCTAGAGAAATTTGCTCTAGCTTTCTGAAGGCATTTTTCTAACCTTGTATACCATTCTTTTAGCCATGTTATTTTTCTATCTGCCCAATCTGTGAAAGTAATGTTCTCTTCCAATTTTTTGCCGACTTTTACTGATTCAGCTCGATTAATCGCTTCCAAATCGGCTACCCGAGGACGAAGTACCTCAATCTCCCTGTTCAGTTCTTTCATATCCGGAATCTTCTGTAACATCTTATCTTTATGATATATCAAAATATCCTTCCTTCTGATCGCCCGCTCTAAGACTTGTTCCCAAGAAATAATAGCATCCAATTTCCTTTCACTCTCCCTCAACCGCTCAACTCCTTTTTACACGCGACCTTGAATTCGAGCGACATCCCCCTCCAGCTCTCTTATTCGAGCTGACAGGCTAACTACATTTCCTTGCACAAGGGAGACCATGGCATCATTTTTATTCCTCAACAAGCGCTCTCCTGCCTCGGCGTGCTTGGCACGTGAATTGGTCTGTGACAATTCAGTTTTCAATTGCGCCACTCTTTCGTTAAACTCATCACACTTACGCTGCACCATCCGAAATTCAAAATCTTTGGCAGGTAAAGCTGTAGTCAATTGTTCAACTGCAACATCAGAAGCAGATAGTTCGTCTCGATCTCGCTTCAGCTTATTATATTTATCAACCAATTTCTCCTTCAATCGCTTCAGCTCGCTCCTGCTATTCACTAGATCAGCTTGACTTTTCTCCTGATTGTTAGTCATCTTGATCAAATCATTCTTCAAATCGGCCACCGACCAATTTAAACCTTCCTCCGATCTTTCTAGCGCCTGTATATGGTAACGAGCCATGTTAGCCACCCTGCTTTATACCATTAACGCATTATTCTGGCTTTTGAGTTTCGCTGCATGATCTTTTAACTCCGCGAGCTCTTTTTGCCCTTTCTCAATTTCGGAATCCTTCTCCTCGATTTGCTGAGCTAGGTCGACAGCAGTCTGTATTGCCTCAACAAACCTGAAGTACACCTTTATATGTTGATCTTCTCTATCTTTATTCGCCTTTTTCATCCTATCAAACTCCTCTGCATATTCTTGGTTACATTGGCATATATCATCCTCGTGCAAGCGAGTTGACTCTAATTCGACCTGCACATTATAGAAACATTATATCAAGTTCGATTCAGAATACACAGTCACCACGTATGACTTATTCCTAACGAAGTATCTATTTTTTGATTTCCACTGTGTAAAGCTACTTCTGAACTTAAGGTCGAAGTACATAGCAGATAAATGCTCCATAACATATACTTCAAAGTCTAAGGTATACATTTCTAAAATAAAAAGTTTTAAATACTTTGATATTTTCTATGCACCATTTCAGTGCCATTGCCCCTAAGCCGATTACAGGTTTTTGGTCCATCTCTGCACTCTATTTATTACTTTGTAACTCTATACTAATGAAGTGTACAAATTAAATATTTCTTGCTATGTTCTAACCTGCAGCTCCGCTTGTGAAGATAATAGGGACGCTGAGATGTCTCTCTCCTTAGCAAGTTCAGCCTCTAAGTCTTTTATTCTGATACAAGTGATTAGCCTACAAAATTCAATTAAACAATAAATCCAATTTATTTACAAACATTCCCAAATATTCATATAATTACAAAACCGTCATACTACTCTACCTTCTCATTCTCTTCTTCTGGATGATCGTGGTCATCCCCTTGGCTGTTTCTCACCGTCTGAGGAGAAATACCATCTAGCACATCCACAACTCCAACAGCACCACCTTCAATCTCTTCATCATCCTCCTCCTCAATGTAGGTGTCGGCCCTAATGGTATCCACCTCATCTTCATAATATCCTTTTGACAAAAGGTGGCACCCGAGTCGGTCATGCTCAGCTACCACCTCCTCCAAGTTTGATCTCGTTTCCGCATGTAGGTTGTTGATCTCTACCACTTGCAAAGCCTTCAAAGCCTCCATCCATTTTCCCTCCTTGAGCAAATTGGTTTTCAATCGAGCAACATTCTTTTTGAGCTCGACCTTTTTCCTCTTCAGCTCGGCTCTCTCCTCCTCGACCCCGAGGCAGATTCCCTTCATCAGACGAGGAGCATGTAAAACAAACAAAATCAACCTTATTATTTGTTCGAGTCGCAGTACAAAATTTCAACACATATTTAAGAATATGAACCTACCATTTTGCTCATCTCCTCTTCCCCGTGGAGAGTTACTAACTTGCCTTTTACCTTCATCTCTTTCAAATCATCTTCCCCAACAGGTTGATCATCTACAACCTTTACCCCCATTACTTTAGAATGTACAACCCTTCTCCTTTCTGTCTTTTCTATGGCCTTGCCACTTCTTGTGGTTCCAGAGGTTGAAGGGCGCTTCAACATTTATATTTTGGGGAATGTTCGAGCCAACTTGCTCGACGTAGTATACTCAGGTAACACTGTGTAGTCCACTCCAGGGGCCTTAGGCAAGTTCACTCGCATTTCCCCATCAGTCCCTTTCTTCTTGTTGCCATCAACACTCGTCATTAGCCTCGTCGACTTAGATTTTAGAACTTTTTCAACCCAGTTGTTAACACACTTTTTTCGGCTAATGCCAAGTTCCTCCAGCACAGCCTCGAGCTCTGTCTCTTCCTGAGCGACTGTATCCAATTGTAACTTTTCCCTTGTCGCCTGAGATTTAGGACCTGCCATTCACAAAATATTATCACCAGCAGAATATCATATAATTTCAACTATCAATCTCATAAGTTATACATTATTATACTTACTTTGTTTTACAGTTCTTAATAGAAGTTCCAAGGGTTCTTCATCAACCCTCTGAAGGAAATTGCCCTTCACCCATATCACATTAATATTCCATGATCGACTTACCGAGTTCAGATCGGAGAAGCAAAGCCAAGTCGAGCTAGCACAGAAATATGCCCCTCTACTTACATAATAGCTTTTTACCCCATACAATTATAAAACATCCTCAGGGGATATTCTCCTCCTCCTCCCATTTTCTTCCCACCGTGTATTCAAAGATTCATAAAATCTAATCACCTCCCACATGTTTCCATTCATCTGAATGGGACATGCCCCGATAAGGTTCATAATCCTTTTCTCCAGGTTGCTAAGGGGAAGACTCAATCTTTACTCTAACTGAGACAAATGACATAAAAAAACCCTCTGAAAGTTTACTATGAACATTCCATCGAAATACTCTAGAGAGATCAATTCATCTATACCCCTATCCCTTTTCTTTTTCGCCAAATAAGCCAACAAATAAAAGTATTCTTCTCCCGTTGCTACAGTGCAACCCCAAAATTGCCTACCAGCGTATTCTATATAGTTACCTCATCTACCTCCTACAGAAGCCTTGGCTTTACAAAACTCTTTGAATACATTCGAGCGAGAAGGATATGATATTAATCTTCTAGGGAAATCTAGAAATTGATCAATACCTACTTCTTCCCCACTGTCAGACATTTCGATCTCTAACTCAGCCGACCGACCAGAGGTCGATGCCTCATTAATAGGGGAACTCACCATATCAATACAAAAAAATGATTTTATCCTATATAAACACTCCTCACGATCGACCTACACACTGGTACAGGTATATATCATTATTTTTTACATATACGTCAGCCATATACACATATCTTTCATATATCATACATCAAACAGGTTTGCATAGATTACTATAAATTGTATTTTGTATATTTTCCAAGAAATAAAAACAAAATCTTCAAAAAATACATACAAACATCAGAAATCCTCTACTAACCTTCTATATCGGAATGTGAATCCGAGGCAGCACCAAACCCTTTCCTCATAACACTGCTGTATAACCACCTTCGTGACTCTGTCTTAGCAACTCTTTCATGCTTTGACTGTTAATCATTATCGACTAAATCCTCACACGATTCTTTACTATTTTTGCCTTTCTTCTTTCATCCTCTCTTACTGCTCTTCAAGTTTTTAGAAGTTGAAAAACGTTAGGTTGACGAAGATGAAGCAATATTAATATTTCCACTCTCTAACTACTCGCAGTTATTGAGCCTCGCACGAGCCATCCTTGGTTTTGGAACCGAGGCATCCTTTCCACTATCCATGTCAGACGTTTTGCACCTTTTTGGTAAAAATGTTTTCCCATCATTGCCCTTTGGCTTATATTTTAATCTATTTTTATCTCTCTTTTCCAAATCTCCCTCTAACCTCGCCACACTCATGATGACTCACGCTTACATGCAATCGGGTTTTTACAGCTTTATCACAAGGGATAAAATCAGAAGCTCCCTGCTTTTTCTATTCTTGCTTCTTCTACTTATAGCAACAATAACATCATTTCCGAGGCCCTCAAAAAAAATTCAAAAATATTCAAATTCGTTTTTCACAATAGTAACAAACAACATTCGCAAAGATAAAGGATCTATTCAACTCTTATTTTGAATCCATTTTCCTTACAATTATTCAAATTCATATAGTTACATACATTATGTCACCCCTATTTGCATTCATTCTTATTTCACATCATATATAATCACATCTAAAATTTCCTTGATGTCCCGGGTAGCCACATCTAATCAGATATCCGCCAACAATCCCCACATCTTCTAATTTGATCTCATCTACAACAAGTTCTCTCACATGATCCACCACAATTTCTTAAAACATTTCTTCATAAAAGCGACGTCCATATTCGTGCTCTCTCCCAATCCCATCTAAACCTTCAAGTTGAACCTGCCTCACTGGCAGCTCAGCATAATAATCCAACAATCCAAAAATCCATTCCCGCACTTCTGCGATTTTTATCGCCAAACGCCCATCAGCGACATATCGAATTCTCTTAGATCGAGTCAACGCTATTCTTATTTTCTTCCCCCAACTTAAAATTCATTCCACCCTTATTTATATATTTTTTTCAACTACTTCTACGCATGTCGGGAGATTATCTTATTATCTCATAACAAAAATACCAATATCTTGGGAAAAGTTATTTGAACATATCTCTTCCTAGCGACCTCAGTCATTTTATACTATTCCAAATCGAGCTTATTCTTTCTGAGTCTAATAATCTTGAATGACCTCTCCGAGATCAACTCATCTTCCTGAACCTTCTATAGCTTTCACTCCTACTCATTTTCACATACAGATCAAATCATATTCAAACACTTACACACGTATCTTCATTTTTGCAAGAAAATTTCCAGCAGTTCAATTATTATGAATATTATACGCTCTAATCTCATGTATTTCATTTTATACATTATTCAAAAATCTTCAGATCATACAGCTCGATTTATAGAAGTTATTCTATTCTATATCAACACAGAGTTTGGTTAACAAATGTTTATTCATCTCGAAACATATTACAAGTACTTTTATAGATAACAAGTCTTTTAAGTACACAACATCAGGTACTTTACAGATAACAAGTTTTTTAAGTGCTTTTATAGCTAACAAGTCTTTCAGGCACTCCGGAATGTCAAACCCTTTAGTTCATTCTACTTCAGTGATTTTTCACCCTGATGCAAAGTAGACATTGGAAACAATGAGTATCCTCTCTCTCATGAGTTTTGTCGAAGTATAGATGAACTTCAAATGGAAACTATGAAAGTAAAAGACTCAGTGCTTGAACCAACTCTTCAAACTGAAGGTCTTCTCAGTGCAAAGTAGCGATAGAAGTGCAGAAGCGGACTTCCATTCTCCATCTCCAACTTCCACTACCATCACGTCCTCTCCTATAATCACCACCCTCACGGAGTTGGTAGAGATGAAGAGGGCCAGACCTTAGAATCCATTGTAATGTAAGACATTAGCACAACTTCCCTGCAGTTAGGCATATCCCTGCATCTGTCTCCCCATCCTTGTCTTCTGTAAGGATGTTGAGACAAGTCCAACGTATCTCACCTGTTAAGACAACGTAGCAAAACCTCCATCTGCAGTAAAACACCTCTTTAGTTTCAGCTGCTTCATTTTCCAACATTCCTTGATACGTCGGAAGAACAGGAAGAGTAGGCATCTCCAAGGACTGCTCCCCGAAATACTTCAACTTCATTCTCTGTATTTCAGAAGCAATTCTCTCATTAAGAACAATTTTGTGGGTCTTCACCATCTTCAAAACTTGCAAAAAGAATTGTAACAGAATAAGCGTACTTTGTCACAATCCTCAATACAGGTACTATTTATATAACCCTACATTTAATGTACAAGAGTGTTTCCCCAAATGTCATCATTAAATCTAGACAAAACTCTTCAAACCCTAACCGCCGCATACATCAAGATTCCCATCAATATTCAATGCACATACGTCCCCCCATAGCACGTGCATTTTCCATATAGTCAAAATAATATCATTACTTCAGTCATTATTCCAACTTCCAGCCCAAATACCCATTTACCCCTAAAATCTTTCTCAACCCAAGCCTCTCGTGACTTCGGTTATGAGGGGACAATTATAGGGTCCTACCCCTCGACCTTACTCATATCGAGCTATCTTCAATTCGAACTACCTCCATATCGGACTCGCGTACTCTCCACATGCATTGCAACCAATTCTTCAAACTGATAAAGAACGTGGGTCGAGCTCAAACAGACAAACCTGAACATGTCAAAGACACTTGTCTCTCACGACCTCAGCAGTTACTTAGTCAACCGCCATAAACCACATTATTCGGAGAACGTGCTGCAGCACGATAAAGAACTGTGAAGAAAACCAATAAAAAGAAGAAGTTCCAGAATAGACAGGGAGCAGAAAAATTATACAAAAAATCATATTGAAAACTATATTTTTAGATTTTCAAACAACTTTAAACTTTTTATTTACAAGATCAAGTATTTCTAAGCCAAGAGATTACTTGTAATAAGATATCATCCTCAAGCAATAAAAGTTTTTATTACAAAAACTATCAACTCGAGGTCGTGGTTTTGTTTTCCACGCTAAATCACCTGTGCCATTTCTTGCTTTCTATTAGATTTTGTCACAGGTATATTTGTTTAAGAGCTAATTCAAAGCCATTTCGAGCTTACGGAATTATGCCATTACAACAACCTAATTACTGATGGTTATTATTTAATACAAACTGGGGGAATAATAGAGACTTAATACATGGACCTTGATATGTGAAAGAGAAATAGAGAAATATCTTTGTAAGAAAAAGTCTTCTTTTGACATACATCACAATGCTTTGAACAATTATTATTTAATACGAGTAACGCAATAGTAATGGCCCAATCCTCCATCAAACCAGATCTATGAGCTACATCTTTCTGAGAGAACCATGTAAGTAAAAGAAATCAATCTATGGCCGTTGAAATTGGAAAATCAACCCTGTACAAAATACAAATAAATAACGTGTATATCCAAGAAAAATAAACGAAATTGAGTTAAAGGAAATTTGAACATACCCAATCATCATCAGTTTTTTTCCTCACATGTCAAAATTGTACTTGAATAACTATCCCTTTGTATATCACACATTGTGCATTAACAGGATACCACTGAGCTTTGGGCGACCCACATGATCGTCGTGTGGGGTACTTGGGGTCTCTGTTAAACGTAATATTGAGCTTTTGGCAGAAAGTGAAACCCTTTGTGTGACCCATGGTCTGGACAAAGGCCATTGCCCACGCATTTGTGAGACACGTGAAGTCCGCATCCATCCAATGAAGTCCAACATTATTCGTCTCGTCCAAAAACTCAGTATCATCCGGGACTTGCACGTTTTATCTTTATTGGGTACTTTTTTCTTTATTTATTTTCCTTTTTCTTTCCCGGCAGTCGTAACGTCAACAGGTATTAGAGCATTTATAAAACTCATATTTAACTCAGTAAATTCACCATTGAATGGGTAGTTCTTAAAGTAATTTGGAGGTTAAAAATCTTGAGGTTAAGTGACCGAATATTATTTATAGTACGGGCTAAACACCAGAGGTTATGGTTGAAAGAGTGTAAAAGGATTTTGATACTATCCTCTAAAGGTATCTCCTTATGACATGGTAAACAGAAGTGAGGTATGTGATTGGAATTGCGATTTGGTTGTGGTAAAGGTATGAAGTGAATTGCAATGATGGGTATTGAGAGAATGGTATTGAAGGTGGATTTTGGGAAGATGGGGTCAATGGTGTTGAGTTAGTACTACAGGTGCTAGAGTTTTCCATTTGGGACGATGATTTTTGAGAATAGGAAGAGGTTTTCTTCTCTTAAACTGGGTTAGAGGAGTGAAGAAGTAGTTAAGAGAGAGCTCAGCTGAGCATAATGGATAAGAAGACTTTTAATTACCGGGCGATAATTAAAAGTATGCCAAACTTATTTTTTTAAGTGTAAGGATCTCACACTCAGTTGAGTTCTGACAAAGCCACATCAGCCAACTCACACTCATTTATAGACTGTTGGCATTTGGATGTGAGTTTGGGTTTGGTCTAACAAAGCCAACCCAGCCCAAACCTAAAATTTTACTGCTGGGGATGTTCTAAGACCCTAACCAGGGTATGTCGGGTAGTCTTAAATAATATATTGGGCAAGCCTTGCGTTTGGATTTTCTTTTAATCCACGTGTGATGAGGGGTCCACCACAAGGAACCTCCAGACGCTGAAGCAGCAAGGCATAATAGCATCCACAGCAGTAGGGTGGGTAGATTTGCCCAAAACCAGGGTAAATCCAATCCGTCCCAATATATTCTACATCAGTTCGATAGTTAAATCAAGGTGAATTCATTTCGTACACTTCAGATCCATGCGAGAACACCAACGCTCACGATCTAGCCATCTATTTTTATCTCAACCCTCTGTCTCTGCAACGCGGTTCTAAACCGCGCGTAATAGCACCCAATAAGGAATTGCCATGTGGATTTTATTTTAAAATTAGTCGGACCTTTTAGAATTGCACGGTATAACACTGCAAGTTTTAGGCATAAACTTTGGTCAACTTTTTCAAGTGTTATTTCAAGTTTTAGGCATAACATACCCAAGGCATACCCAACCCTTATTCCATAAGTTTCCCAACCCAACTAGTTTCTTCTGACATCGACACCATTAATTGCTTCAAAATGTTGGGAGAGTCTAGTTCGTAACCGAGATATAATTTTACCAAAACTAGACGCAACGTAAACCCAGAAGTAAAACGAAGGGGGAACGCCGAAGTAACAAATATTTGGCCGTCACAATTGACATCAGATAACGATGCCCCCCCAACGCTCAAAGAGTTGAACATAGTAGATATCCTCCCGGACGGCTAGGTCCATATTTTTTTTGGATCGGAGGAAATGTTGGCAAGTTTTGTATAAATTTTAAGTGCTATTAACGTATATAGTAATGTGTTCGATGAAATGCCCGAATGAAAGTCTGACGTGTTAATGTGCTTTTTTTGCCAGAACCGAGATAAAATATGGTATAAGGGATCGTCAAATAAGGTACAAAAGTGGTACCAATAGATTTTGGGGTACCCAACATTGAAGAATGTGGTCGACAATATGGGTTTTGAGGAGTTTGGCACAATTGTGGCGGGAAACTCGGATAATCGACTCATTCATGTGCTCGTGGAACGGTGGTGGCCTTCTACCCATACTTTTCACTACCCTTGTGAAGAACTGGGTTTACGAACTCCTGTACGACGAGAGGTACTCCAAGTTAGAGGAAGCCGAAAAGATGTTCTCGGGAATCACAAGCTCTGACATCAGGTATGGTAACATCACTCTCGCCTATTTAAAAACATAGAAGGAGCCTTTGAATCAACGTCTCGACAATTTTGTCCCACAAATGGATATCGTGTATGCGAGGGCATTTATTACCTATATGATGGGTAATTTCTTCTTCTCAAATGGTAGCACATCTTTTCAAGCAGGTTATCTTGTAGCCTTAACAAAATATGATATTATTGGTACATCATTTTTGACTGGGGTACTCTAATTATGGCGGCTTTGTATCGGGGACTTGATGAAGTCTTAATTCTAAAGGGCAGAAAGGTAAAGAAATCGATCACCAGATTCTATGCGATGTTGGAGTTCTGATCTTTGAGTACTATCGGATTGGAATGTATCCAGTGATGAAAGGGCTAGTACGGGGTCTGAAATCTATCACTCTTTTGTTGTGATTAGAGAAATGATAGAATGGAAGGACAGAACCAACATAGATTGGCAACCATGGCATAGATCTAGACAATTAATCTGTCCAGAGGTAAGAGTTACTTTAGCGCTAAGCTTCCAGAGGGTTCCATTGGTGTCAGTCCCATACGAACGCAGTACGCTTGGTATTTAGGAGACCGGTGTATACGTTAGATGACCGGGCATGATAGTGTGCCCTATGACCCCCCCTCAAGAGATTATGGAATTCCCAAGGTACTCGATGTACATGACATATTGCCATACCGTTCATCCAAATCCCAAGATCGGTTGCAATTTAGTAATGAAGAAGGGAAATATTTGGATGGTTGGGCGTGATCTAGTGAGGCCCAATATACACTTGCCACCTACATTGAGTTTAGCTACGTCTTACTAGGTGCAAGACTATGGTGTCCAGGCGACCAACGATCCACATGATATGGGATGGTTCATGAATGTGGCAGGAACGAGCGATCAACGTAGACGGATACTGATCCTGGTAATACAGGTACCATACCCATGTTCACCTACATATAGTATGGATGAGTTGTGGCATCAATCCCAAGGAATATGGTATGTGGCATATGAATACTCGAGGTAGCTAGTTGACTGTAATTCTAAGTTTGAGGCGGAGCTGAAGTGGGCACACGAGGTCATCCGTGAGACGTTCGAGAGACTAGCTGAGATGTTTATTTCCTACCAGACAGAACCAGTTGTTCAATGTACCTATGACGAAAGTCTCGCACGTAGCAGACGCGACCGCCAAATGAAGAGAAGTTGTCCCAGTTAGGCTATGCTTTATTTAGAACTTTGATTTTTGTTTTGTTTAAACTATGTTTTGCTTAAAATATGTTGAGTATTAATTTTGTTTAATCTTGTTTTTTTTAATGATTTTTTTTTGGAAACTTGTTGTCCAAGTTACTCAATGACCATATTAACGGCTAGTTTTTTTTAAGAAACTTATTGTCCAAGTTACTCAATGGCCATATTAACGGCTAGTTTTTTTTGGACACTTGTTAACGGCTATATTAGCGGTTAATTTTTCGTGAAGCGGAGCTAACTCGAAAAAAAGTCGTCGAAGATGCGCATATGGTTAAGGTGATGACAATGGATCCAAGTAACCTACTACCGGCACAAAGGCGTTGGATGAAGAAGAAAATTAAAGAATATTAGAAGAAGTTGAAGGAGCAGTGTCCAAGTGATGATGACATTTCTAGTGTTAAAGATTGATGTAATCCTTAACGTTAATTGTAGTTCTTAAGTTCTTTCTGTTTATTATTTCAATAAAATTGTTATTAATCATACGTAATCCTTAAAATTGCTATTAATCTAATTCGCATTTGAACCTTCCGTCTATATTGAGAGATCTAAGGTATTGAGCTTTGAATTATGTTATAATAGTTTTATAAAAAAAATTCAAGCACAAAATACCCGTAGACTCCCAAATCCTAAGGTATTCTTCTTGGGTGTCTACGTTCGTACCATAACATAACAGCGAAGTACGCACATTATATTTTGGCACGAGGATAAGCCCATCATCTTAGCAGCATTTTCTCATTGAATAAAATAGGGGTTCGAAGAAATAATTTGATCATAAATACGCTGATACACACCTTTGCTCATACGGAATCGGTGATGAAATGGGATACCTTTGAATCTTGGGTTGTCACTGAAGTAATCCCGATTAAGGCTAAAATCCCCCAATTTATGATCGCGACTTTTCCGCTTCTCAATCCTTCCCATTTTACTACCTCTCCACCTCCGTAATGATGTCGCCTCTTGCTCATTTCCTTCTGTTTTTTCCATCTCGATTATAATCTTGTCATACTCGTATATCATCTCAATTTGACGTCGGAAGAGCTCTTTGCTTTCGGATGATGACTCCAAAGATACGAGTGATGTGTCAGACATGAGTAGGTCAGCTGGGATTTTATCAGATATGATTCGGTGTAATTGATAATAAAGGGAGAAAGTTAAGTTTTGAGATATAAAATGAATGAGTTAATTGTAGAAGAGTAAGAGAGTAGAAGATGAATGGGTTTTATAGATAGAGAAAAAACTAGCCGTTTATAGCTATTGAGCATCTTGTTGAATAAGTCTGATTAGGGAAAAACTAAGTATGTAGGGGAACCGACATATAATTCATGCAAGCTCTTACCGCATACTTCAGAACTGCGCGGCAAAAACTAACTGTTTGGTTTTCTTTAAATCTAAGTTGTCCACGTGTTTAAATCTAAACCTAAACCGTTGTATATACGCATAGTTTAGAACTGCACGGCATGGGAGCCACTGGAAGCGTGACAAGTATCATCATCTTATTGGCTTGAAGGTTACGCGCAATTCAGAGCTGCATGGCATCAATCCACTAAAAATCTACACTGAGGGTAAAAAATCTACCCTCAGAGTAAAAAATTCATTGCCACGTAGATTTTCGACCTTGCTGCTGGGAGGTGAAGGATTTGAGAAGAGGGTGAATTTGAGAATCTACCTTGCCACGTCATGATGCACCTAGCTGCTGTGAATGCTCTAAAGTATAAATAGGCATATCCTTGTGAAAGATGGCTGAGACAAGTATACTAACCTTGTTAAGCTGGGTTTGGCCAGTGACTTACACATACACAACATTTCTTATTGGATTTTTAATTTGGATAAGCTTGAGTGCTTACATTTGGAGAAGTGGCCAAAATAACAGAGGAAGACAGGTTGAAAAATCCAATAGAAATATTTAGCACTTTCTTCAAAAATCACACCAATCTTTACAAGCTGAAGTTAAGTGGAGTGTGTTAGAGAAACTATCTGAGTCTTGTGACTTTCCACACAACTTCTCCAACTTTACCTTATAGAGTTCCATAATAAGGGGAGACATCATATCAACACTTGGAAAACTTCCGAACCTTATACAGCTTGGTTTATATAATTGTTCACTCCATGCAAACGAAATGATCTTCTCTCATGGAGATTTTCCCAAGCTTCGAGATTTAAGACTCTGGGAGCTGAATGATTTGGAGGAAATGGAGTTGGAACATTGATCTTTAAGAAGCCTCAGAGATTTATTAATTTATCAATGTATGTCAAAATCTAAAGATGCTTCCTGATGGTTTGCGACATTTCACCACCCTTCAGAAGTTATATTTAAGGGATATGCCAAAGGAGTTCAATGACAAAGTAGAGAAAAGTGGAGAAGATTGGGAGAAGGTTGCACATGTACCCACAATTATTACTTAGGGAGTTCACTTATATTGTTATGAGTCAAATCAGTAATTTTAAGTTTTAGTACTGAATTTGGTAAGCTTGCTTAATAGTGATATTTTAAAACTTGATAATAATTAAAGTTTTATGGGGTTTGGTCTTGAAGGTAAATCATACGGTGTTTGGTGAAAGACGGCTTTATCCGTCCTGGCAACGTCAACAGTCAAACTTCGCGCACTTTTATCTTGTGTGCTTTCAGTTTTCTTCTATATTATATTTCTCATTGGTATTGAAATAAATGAACCTAATTTGAACACTACTTATATACTTTTTAATAACCTGGATTCATGGATCACTGTAATTTTATGTATGCTGTTTGGTTCAATGTTATAATTTAGATGAGCAATACCAATCACATTTATTTAAATGATCTTGACCGGATGAACATGTCGATGGTGATGTTTTATAGTTGTTGCATACCTTTCCTACTTCTTCACATGGTGATGATGAAGTAGAGGATGATTCCTCCTCTTCATGGCGAGAATCTTGTCGTAGTGAAAGATTACCGTGAAGAGAAGTGCTTAGTCGTTTCTTAGGGGTGTTGAGGCTTACGTTAGTCATGATGTTTTTGCTGGTTTTGGTGGGATAGATGTAGGGGAGGGGAAGTTAGAGATTCAACTTTTTCCACGGTGTGCCGTACCGGTGTGGAGTTTTCTTGATAGTGGTTGGAGAAGAGAGAAAGAGGAAAATGATGAGTAGGGAGTGGGTTTGTTTATGTTAGAATTGCAGAAATATGAATGGGAGGAAAATATTGATATCCCAAGGTTCTAATTATTACAAGCTTTACTGCTCTTTATATAACAGGGGGTCACTAAATTACTTCTATTACTGACCAACGTGGGGACTAAATGAGGAGTATATGTGCATACACACTATATACTCCAACACTCCCCCTCACGTTGATAAGAATATGCTCATATCAAGGTGGATGACAATAAGAGAACAAATAGATAGTCACTTATAAAGATACAATCACTTCCTCACTAATAATAAAAATTAAAGCTCCCATTGATAAACCTTCTTCCTGTATTTCTTTTTGCAGCAACAGAAACATTTCAAAACTTTACATATCTTCCATGAAATTAGTGGCAATAATATCCGCCTTGCCATTTTTTCCACACGTTATTTTGTAACCCAAAGTTGTAAAATCGGCGGCAGCTACCGACTTGCAAATTTTCTCATATAAGGATAATATGAATATCATGAATAAATGCTCAGGAAATAGAAACACTCAAGTACAAGTGAAAAGACGGCAAAAGAGAGGATCAATCGAGGAAAAAAGAATCACTAGAGGTAGAGATGATTACTCGAGAGAGTAAAATAAAAAAAAACACAAATAATATATAGTCACACGAGTAAGAATGAATCACTCCAGGAATAGAGAAGCACTAGAGGAAAAAATTACTCGAGGAAGAGATGATTGTGGTAAAAGGAATTCAACATCTTCACCCAGTCCACAGAAGAAATCCCAACTCGCATCAGAATATGATAGAAAAGATCATATCTATTGATATGAATATATATCTCAAACCGCATTGGCGATGAAAGAAGAAGTAAAAAAATCTTAGTAATTGAAAGAGAAATCACTAGAGGAAGCTATACAAATCACCAGGGCTTGTCAATTCTCTTTTAGAAAAACCTTAATTTTTGAATTACAGCTTGCGAACTAAATGGAAAATAAATAAGATAATCACTAGAGGAAAAGATAATTACTTTAAAAAACTTGAGGAGTAATAAATCACTCAAGGAAAAGAAGTATCTCATGATCATGGTGGAAGGTAGTTAACACCTTCATCCGACCCAAAGAGAGAAATCGCATCTCGCGATAGGTACCAAAAAAGAAAATTATCTTTTGCAAAAGAGCAAGAGATAATTGAGTCCATAATAAATATATAGAGAAAGATTAACAAGTCAATCAGGTTAAATCAAGTTGATGGGGGAAACAAAAGTAGAAAAAAAAAATTAGGTCGACTTCAAGCGGTATAGCCATATTGTGAAGCAAAATAACGTTAGGGTTTTACAAAATAAGAAGCAAGCCTAAAAAAAATTCCAAACCTGGAAAGATTGAAAAAATAAGAGTTAATATAGTTTAGTTATCCGACGATGATAAAGGCCGCCACCAATAGAATTGTAAAACCCTTAAGTCGTCTACAAGCTTAAATAAGCTCTTATACCCTAATAAGGAAGGGAAATCTAAATTAGATCATAAGAAATATCCGCCCTAGCTGGGATTTTAAAATTAACTATAATCGCAATCACAACGGAAGAATAATGCTAGCTTGGGATCCTAGTATTGTTAGTATTACCTGTTGCGAAACCGAGGGGACAAATTGCAATGCGAAAGTACACTAAGATTAGCCAAAACTGAAGATTTAACTATAGCAACGAAGAATTCAATCCAAAAATATCAATCAAATACACAAGGTCTAAATTAGGTGGAAACCCCTAAGGACCTAAACCACCCTCGACAAGCACGACGAATATATTATCACTTAGGGTTACAAAAAGTTCTAGATAACACACTATCTCACCTCTACCCTTATAGATAATCCCTAGCAAGAAACCCTAGAAAAAAACCCAAGAAATCTCTTTAGAGCAAATCCCTTGATTTCTCTCTTTTCTCTTACTAACTCTTTTATCCCTGTACAGAGGCCTTTAACTTACACCCTATATTTATAGACTTCCTATTAGGTCATCTCTGAAGTACGCATCACGAGTTAATCCATCGCTTTGGAATAAATCCCTTTAGAACGAACTTAGAAACAAACAAATAGAGCATTTTTTGTTCGAATGACCTAAGACTCGTTCGAATGACTTCATTACTCGTTTGAACGACTTCCCCTATTTTTGAGCCGTAACCTAACAATCTCCACCTCGGCAATAAAGCCATTTCTTCTACTGCATTTGTCGTGTATCCTTGTCGCGTTGCCCTTATGGGCAACTTCACAATTAAGAGAATCATCTGAGTCAAGGCTTTTCCTACACCTACCAATTGGAACCCATTTTCTGATCATCTTTGTAGACCATGCCATTTCTCCACCTTGAACTAAATTTCTTTTTTAAGAATTCTCCATGGCTCCATTGGTACATGCAACCTTCACATCTCCACCCACTGATTTGCCAACCAATGCATACAAGTTCCCGCTTAGAACTTCCTTCATGATCAAAGAAGACTTCCAATAAACTTTCATTACTCCACCTCGCCCGGAGTAATTGTAACACTCATTATCTAATTTGGAAAGTGAAATTAGATTATGAGTCATGTTCGGCACATGTTGAGCATCATGAAGAACTATGATGTATCCATCGAACATCCTCACGCGAATATCACCCACTCCTAAAATCTGCCTTCGAGAGCCATCGCTCATCAACACAAACTTGCTACCCTCACACCATGCATATTTGCTGAACCATGCCTTGTGTGCGCATACATGCATTGCAGCCCCATTATCAATTACCCATCCTCTATTGTGGTAAGAAGCATCAGCGGCCACCACGAGGAGCGCCTCGTCACCATCATTACTAGTAACCATTACCAGTTTATTAATGTCACTTTCGGAGCCCTTTGCCAAACTTGCTCAATTACCTTTCCCAGCTTTACAATCTGATATATAATGACCCGATTGGCCACAACTACAACAAGTTCCTTTTTTGAACCTATTAAAGCTTTTCTTCCCACTAACCACCATCACAGAGTTTTCCACAAAGGATTCGCTATCCTTAAACCTTCTCTCCTCGGAAAGAAGCGTACGTGTAGCCTCCTCAAAACTCAAGGTTTCCTTCCCATACATCAACGTAGGTTAAAGATGCCTGATGGTAGACGGAAGAAACCATATGAGTTGAAGCGCCTTATCTTCATCCTCAACATTAACTCCGATCGATTCCAATTCCAAAACGATCCCGTTCAAAGAACCTAGGTGATCACCAACACTCGTACCCTCATCCATCCTAAGTGTATGAAGCTTCTCCCTGAGGTATAAGCGATTCGAAAGACTCTTCGCATGGAATAAACTATTAAGTTTTTCCTAAAGACCCTTTGTGGTGTTCTCTCCAACCACATTTGCCAAAACATTCTTAGTGAGACAAAAGCGTATCCGGCTTGTAGCCCTTGAATCCAGATCTTCCCTGTCTTCTTCTTCATTGTCGTCTTCTTTCTGGGTCGCTATACCTTCAACATAAATTTTAGGCATAGGTTTCCCTTTCATTGCCTTTCGCAACCCACCTTAAATCAAGATATCTTGTATTTGTATTTGCCATAATCCAAAATTGATCCTCCCATTGAACTTCTCCACATCAAACTTGATCGCGTTAGAGTACTTAGATCTTCCCATCTTGCTTCTCTACTTGCCCCAAACCTCACCCTGATAACAATTGTTGGGAAACCGAGGGGGTAAATCGCAACGTGGAAGCACACTAAGATTAGCAAGAACTTAAGATCTAACTCTAACAATAGAGAATTCAATCCAAAGCAATTAATTACATACATAATGTTTAAATTAGGTGGAAACCCCAAATGATCAAAACCACCCCCGACAAGCACGACGAATATATTATCACATAGGGTTACAAGAAGTTTTAGAGATCACACTATCTCACCTCTACCCTTCCAGATAATCCCCAGCAAGAAATCCTAGAAAGAAAACCCATAAAATCTTTCCAGAGCAAAACCCTAGATTTCTCCATTTTTTCACTCTAACTCTTTTCTCCCTGTACATTGGCCATTAACTTACTCCCTATATTTATAGACTTTCCATTAGGTGTTCTCTGAAGTACGCATCATGAGATAATCCATCGCTTTGGAATAAATCATCTTCCGAACGAACTTAGAAACAAATAAACAAAACGTTTTTCGTTCGAACGGCCTAAGGCCCGTTCAAACGACTTCCCCTATTTTTGAGCCGTAACCTAACATTACCATTATTAGGAACAGTTTATATTTCTTTGTCCACTATAACAACTACAACTTCCATTTGTCTTTTATTTATGCTGGTAATGAGAAGAATGAAAGAAATGACTTATGGGCGGATCTTGGGAATATGGCCAGGAGCCTGAATGGGCCATGTATCTTACAAGGTGACTTTAATGCTTACTTCTTTTCCTATGACAAGATAGGAGGGAGAACCCCTCTTAAAGCAGATGCTGGATTTTATAGAAAATGTTTGCTATCTACTAAATTTCATAACTTAAAGATGATTGCTAATAGATATACTTAGACCAACAGAAAGATAGGGAGAGATAACATTATAATTAAGCTGAACATTGTTCTAGTAAATGTGGCTGGGAAAACACTTTTGTCTTGGCTAAAACTAATTTCAAGAATGTAGGTATTTCTAATCATTCCCCTATGGTTACTGCCTTATTAAGTGCTCAAGCTTCTAAAAAGAAATGTTTCAAATATTTTAATTTTTGGGGTGAAGAGGATAATACCCGCCTGATACCCGCCTAGCTATGAAGACATTGTGAAAGAGACCTGGTTTGTTATAGCTTATGGCAATACTATGTATATTATTTCCACTAAAATGAAGGCAGTTAAAGAGGGGCTTATAAAATATAATAGTGACATTGTGAGAAATATTAAGAACACTACCAAGAAGGTCAAAACGAACCTTGACAAAGCTCAAATTGATATTTAGAATAATGTGGGGGATGATACTTTCATTAAAAGGGAGAACTTCTAGGGATTACAATGTTTGTTTGGCAAGGCAGGATAAATTTTTCTTGAAACCAAAATCAAGGAACAATTGTCAAATGTTCGGTGATAGCAATAATGCTTATTTTCACATGAGTTTCAATGCTACAAGAGCTAGAAATCGTATTTTGTCTCTCCTCAATGAGGACGGTGTTAATGTTTCTGATCCTAGTAAGATTGTGGCAAAGGATAAGGCTGAGTTAACATTATATAGTTGTATTCAACTGTCTAACAGAGTTAGTTAATGATTGCTACCACTAATTCTGTATTTAGTCTATAAATAGACTTGTAATAATTCATTTTGATATCAATCGAAAGAATTCTTTCACTTCTCAATTGTTCAATCTCTATTATGGTGTCAGAGAAATTCAACCTCACGGCTCTAAGATCCAATTAGGGTTTCATCCAAAAAAAATTCTCTTCGTTTCAAGTTAAAATCAACTTTGTCAAAGCTGAAACTAGCTTCAATCAAGGTGAATTAGATCTCAATTTGGTGAAATCGATCGTAACTTGGCGCAATTTGATCTCAATTTGGTGAAATTGATCCCAAATCGATTTCAGATCTCAACTTCATCTTCTTCAAATAGGTTCTCTGGAATAAATCTCCCTCATGGCAACAGATCCCCAATTTACTCAAGCTTCATCTATAATGATTCAGAACATCCCTAGTTTGATACCAATCAAGCTTAACAAGGACAATTAAGTGGTCTGACGTTCGTTGTTCTTGCGAATTCTGGGTCGTTACTCGCTTCTGAGCAATGAAGATGGTTCCAAACAATGTCTACCAAAGAATCTTTCCTTCAAAAACGAATCCGGTCAGACAAGAATTTCTCCTAATCCAGAGTTTCATTAATGGATCGAGAATGATCAAACTCTTCTAATTTGGATTAATGCTAATCTCTCTGAATCCCTCTTACCATACATGATGAATTCAACAACGTCACATACTCTATGGTCAACCCAAGAACAAAGGTTCTCATCAATTTCAAAATCTCATATCATGCAGTTGAAATAAAAACTACAGACCCTAAAGAAAGGTTCTTTTTTAATACCAGAGTATCTGCAATCAATCAAACACATCTCAGACACACTCGCTGCAGTAGGTTCTCCAATTTCTGATGAGGATCTAACATTACATGTCCTTAATGGTCTTCCATCTGAATTCGACTTATTTTCTACATTAATTCGAATTTTCTCTGAAGGAATTACATTGGATGATCCTCACAGTCTCTTATTGAGTGAAGAAGTAGCGGTAGAAGAAAGAACACAGTCTTTACTTATATCTGTACAGGAATTTGTTGCCACCAAAACAACTATTTTTTGTCACAATAATCCTACCTACAGAGGTTCTAACTACGACAACAATTATACTGGCAGAGGCTACAATTCAAGATCACAAGGAATTAAAATGTTTCAAAGTAACAATCATGGTAGAGGAAATAACTACAATCAGAGAAACTTATACAACAATGGGAAAGGTGTTTCTAGCAGTAATTTCTCAGATTTCAATCCATGATCTAACAGGCCTAGATGTCAAATATGCTTTTATGTTGGTCATACAGCTAATGATTATCATAATAGGATGAACTTTGCCTATCAGGGAAGGATTCCAGCACCAAAGCTAGCTTTAATGGCTGCAACCAGACATGGGAATTAAGCTTCCTCCTCTACAGAATCACACTGGTTTGCCGATACAGGTGCTACTAACCATGTCACATCAAACTTGAATGACCTATTACTCCATGAGGAGTTCCAGGGAATAGACAAGGTTACAGTTGGCAGTGGACAGGGACTACACATCCAAAATACTGGTTCTTCCGCTGTCATTTCTGATTTTTCTCCTATTTCAAAATTTTAGCCAAAAGATATATTACATGTCCCTGATATATCTCATAATCTATTGTTTGTACATAAGTTTGTTACAGACAATAACTGTTCCCTAACATTTGATAGTCATACCTTCTATGTGAAGGACGAACTCTCCGGGAGGATGTTTTTCCAAGGACCTCATGAGAATGTTCTATATCCATTCAAGTTCAATCATTCTTCTTCTTTACCTTCTGGTCAACATACAACATTTATTAGAGAGAGAACTTCATCTACTATATGGTACCAGAGGCTAGGACACCCATCTACTCCTATTCTTCAAGGAGTCATACATCAATATCACTTACCTTTTGAGGGCAAGCTATCTCTTGTACCTTTTGGCTCTCATTGTCAGCTAGGGTAGAGCAAGAAATTTCCCTTTTCCATTTCTGTTACTACTACTACTACAAAACCTTTAGAGCTTTTACATTGTGATTTATGGGGGCCTTCTCCTGTTATCTCCCTTTCTGGTTTTAAATACTATGTCAACTTTGTAGATGACTATACTAAATATTGTTGGCTTGTTCCACTTAATAATAAAGCAGATTTCTATCCAGCCTTCATTTCCATCCAAACTACTATTGAAAGAAAATTCGATATGAAAATCAAAACTATTCGAACTGATGGAGGGGGTGAATTCATTAGTCAAAAATTTGAAAAATTCCTTATTATCTCTGGTATTTTCCATCAATTTTCATTTATTCATACTCCTGAACAAAATGGCATTGCTGAGAGAAAACACAGTCACATAGTTGAGATGTGCAGAACCTTATTTGCTCAGAGTTGCCTTCCCACCCACTACTGGACTGAAGTTTTTCAAACTTCAGTCTTTCTTAATAATAAACTTTCCTCCAAATAACTCAATTTCTCAACACCATGGGAAAAACTCTTTAATGAATCACCAAACTAAAAATTTCTCAAATCCTATGGGTGTGCCTGCTATCCTTGGCTTAAACCATATACAAAAAATAAACTCCAAAATAGGAGCAAACTTTGTGTTCTTATTGGGTTAGTTTAAATTATTGAGGTTATAGGTGTTTAGACCCTCTCAGTGGTCAAGTTCTAGTCTCTAGGCATGTGATATTCAATAAGGACTTATTCCCTTATTGTTCTTCTATAGTCTCATTGTCTAAACCCTTATGTAGTACATGCTCTAATCCACCAGTCAGCATTCCTCTTTTTCCTCCTACCATACCTACAGCATTGCCACCTTCAACACATCAACCTCAAACACCAACCATCCCCTTACCCAACACCATACCCATTATACCAGTTGATTCAACCATATCCACCTTACCTCATACACCAACTCCTCTACAACAATTATCCCCAACCACTTCATCATCTCCATTACCACCTTTACCATCCACTATATCAGTTATTTATGCACCCATATCATCAGCCTCACTACCTAATACTAAAAACCATCATATGGTTACAAGATCTCAAAATGGAATCTTCAAACCCAAAGCTTATTTTGCCACCAAACATCCTCTACCAACAATACTTCTTACCACTTACACCTCAAATGTTCCTACTTGTTTCACACAGGGTATAAAAGATTCCTCTTGGAGAAATGCTATGGCAACATAGTTTAATGCACTTCTACAAACAGGTACATGGACCCTAGTTCCTCCTCCCTACAATCAAAAACCTGTTGGAAGTAAATGGGTATTAAAGATAAAGTACAAATCAGATGGTAGTATAGTAAGATACAAAACAAGAGTTGTAGCCAAAGGTTATCATCAACAAGAAGGAATAAACTACACTGAAACTTTTAGTCCAGTAGTTAAACCTTCTACCATTAGACGTGTCATTTCTAGTAGCTCAATATGATTGTCCTACTAGACAGTTAAATGTCACTAATGGATTATTACATGGAACTCCAAAAGAAGATGTGTTTATGCTCCAACCTCCTGTATTTGTTGACCCCCTTCATCCCACATATGTCTACAGATTACATAAATCCATATATGGTCTAAAATAGGTACCTAGAGCCTGCTATGAGGCTCTAGTTGAAGGACTTCATGAATGTGACTTTCACACTTCAAAGGTAGACACCTTATTATTTGTTCAGAGAATACCCTATTCTTTAACATTCTTTCTAATCTATGCGAATAACATTCTTATAACTGGTAGTTCACCTTGTAATGGCCAATATTCGCAAGCTTAATTTGATTAGGAATTAGCTATCACACCAATAAACCTGTAACAATACTCTACTAGAAAGTAAGGAATTAAAATAGCTATTTTTAGCGTGGAAAATCTCTAAATAGGTAAAAAACCACGACCTCGTATGGAGGATTTTTGAAAAAGTATATTTATTGCTTTGAGTGGATATCTTTATTACAAGTGATCTCTAGAATATAAAAATGCTTTTGATCTCGTAAGTAAGAAGTTTTTAGTGATTTTTCTGGTCCCTGTCTCTTCTAAAACCTTTCTTTTATATAGGCTTCTCCACAGCTCTTCATCGTGCTAGAATACATTTTCCGAATAATGTGGTTAGTGGCGGTTTACTAAATAACTAACGAGTTCGTAGGAGATAGGTGTCTTTAACTGAATAACATTTTCTGGGTTTAGCTCGACCCACGTTCTTGAGTAGTTCATGGGGCTGGTTAGAATGTTTGACTGGAGTGTTAAGTGCTAAAATTGTGTAAGCCTAAGATGGAGGTAAATCAAACTTTGTGAGCTTGATTATGAGTGAGATCGAGGGATAAGTCCCTACAATTGCCCCCTCGCAACAAAAGTCACGAGTGGCTTTGGTTGAGAAAGAATACATTAAAAGTTTGAAATTCGAAATAGAGCAATGGTAGCACTTGACTGGTTGGAAGTTACGTGATATTGGGATGTGATGGGTATTAAATGATGATGACAATATATGTGACAGTTGCGTTTGAATTGTAGCCTCCGTAATGAATGATGACGCTTGGGAAAACGTACCTGCACAATAAAGTTACGTTTATATAAAGAGTACCTTTAGTAAATCCTTAGAAGAATTCCTGTATGCGTAACTCTTTCTGAGATGGTAAAAACTCAGAGTATGGTTCTTGAAGAGAGGATTGCATCTGAAACGCAGAGGTTGAAGTTGAAATACTTTGGTGACCGTTCTTTGGAAATGGCAATCCCAGCCCTAGTTCTTCTGACGTACCAAGGCTTGTTGGGAGAGGAAGCGGCTGAAGCTGAGAAAGATATCTACTATAAGTGGAGATTTCATGTCTTCATCTTGACAGGCAAGGAACAATGGGTCTGTCCTCGCACTCTAGCGGAAGATAAGATTAGGGCTTCATATGCAGGGAAAGGAGTATCTGCGGGGTAGATATGCTAATTTTTTGTGCTGCCATAGATTCTAAGGTTGGGCCCTCTTCATCTCTACTAACTCTTTGGTGGTGGTGGTTATAAGATAGGCGGTACTGGCAGTGGAGAAGGAGAATGGGAAAGGGGATCACGTTAACGCATTTCCATCATGTTTTTGCGCTCAAAAGACCTTTATCTTGTTTTTTGGAGGCCAGCACTGAATCTATTGCTTGTATAGTTCTCGCTTGGAGTTTGATTGCGCTTTAACCGAGACATGTGAGGGAAGATCTTTGTTGGTTCTAATGTCTTCTTTGCATCAGGGTGAAAAATCACTGAATTAAGAAGAACTGGAAGACATGATACCTCAGTATGCCTAAATGACCTATAACTTTTAACAAATAGGGAAAACTTGTTATCTGTAAAATATCTGGAGTTTGGTGCTAGATGGATAATATTCTGCTATATTCCTGTGTGAAAACTTGTTATCTGTAAATTGTATATAATATCTTTGATATGAATAAAAGTTAATATTTATCAAACTGTGTGTAAAAAAACTTCTTGAATCGACCTGAATTGTGTTGGGTGTTAGTTGAATAACTGTGGATAAGTGATGAAAAAATATTGCAATGCTGCTTGAATTAAGATGAATATATGCTATCAATGTTGTACAGATATAAATGATTTATGTTTAATAGGTGAGGGATAAAAATTGCAGGAAATATGTAAACTCGAGCTGTTATAGGTCGAAAGAGGTAATACCCGTGGTAGTGTAAGGTCGAATACAGTAACTATTTTGTATACTGGTAAGGGAATAAGTTCTAATAATTGATCCCAAGATTTAGGGTTTCTGTTACGAGATAAAAGATAAAAATCATGTATTTTGAGGGGAAAGTTCGTGAAAATTGTATAAATATGGGTAGGATGAAAGAAAAATGGAGGAGAAATTTTGGATGGTATAGGTCGATCTCAAAGGATTCGAGCTGTGTAGAAGGACAATTGTCTATAAAGATTGCCAAAGTACGTAAGAGGATCTTTGGCTCGTTTGATTATGATGTTGAACTACTGGGGAGGGAATGAGCTTGAAGTTTAGATGGAAGGAGTAGGGAGTATGCTCGTTATTTTTCTAAGGTGTGTTTGTGAGAGAATAGGTAGATCGAGAGTAGTTGGCTAGTTTGATTGCTAACGTTGAGATCAAATTTGACGATCTGTGGACTGACGAATAATATGATTAGATGATGTTTGTCTAGGTTACCAAGGTTATGATGGATGTTGTGTTAAGTGTGTCTTATGAATAATATAATTGTGTTAAATGTAGCATAAATAATATAAGTCAATTGGATCCTCTATAGGGGCGAATCTATTTTGAGACTATTTTAGCAAACATTTTGAATAAATTTAAACATTTGCACAGTTAAGATAATGACGTCAATTACTATAAGTATGATAAACAAGGACTGAAAAACAAAAATATAAAATTGCAGAAGCTTCTAGTTTTGTTTTGTATGCAAAAGGAAATAGAACTCTAACACCGTACAGTGTAAGTCATCATGAGTGCGGGAAGGTTAGGAAAAGATATGGAAATAGGAAGAAAAAAATATTAAAAAATGAGGGGATTTGTAATGACGAAAATGTGGTTTTATCGAAAAGGTACAAGTCGCCTGACATGGAGAGTGAAAGGGATGCCTCAGTTCTGAAATCGGGGACAGTTCATGTGAGGAGCAATAAATGTCAGCCACATAAGAGAAAAATGATAAATAGTTCTTTTTCATCTCCAAACAAACATTTTACCACTTCAAAAAATTTGGGGAATACTCAAAGAGAGAGGCGTATGATTAGGGGATTCGATAAAGAGTTATTCGAAGGTGACAAACAGTTGAAGAGGGCAAAAGATTTTGGATCCCGTATGTGGTAATACAGTAGTGTTATGAGGGGAAAGCATGACTCTACTGCCAATTCTCATTAGGATACTGAAGGTTAGTAGAGATATAAGCGATATAAGTTGAGGTATTTATATATGTTAAAGATATATGTTATACGTTAATGATTAATCAGAGATATATGTTGAATATATATATATATATATATACATAGATGGAAGAATGATAAATACCTTAACATGCATGTAGGTCGAGCGTGAGAGCCACCTGTGTAGATCGAAAACAAGCCTGTAGAATCTATTTTAAAGATGGGTAGTCCGTCTGTTATGAGGTATTGACCTCTGGTCGGGCGAATAAGTCTGATAATGAAGGGGAAGTAGGATTGGATCAATTTTTTGGTTTTCCTGGTCAATTGGTATCTTATCTTCCTGGTTCTGATGCCTTTAGAGAGTTTTGTAAAGCCATGGTAGCTGTAGGAGGGAAATGGGGGCAATTATGTAGAGTTTGCCAGTAGGCAGTTTAGGGTTATATTGTTGTGGAGGGTGAAGAGTATTTTTATCTGTTGGCAAATTTGGAAGTGGAAAAACGAGATAGGGATATAGATGAATTGATCTCGTTAGAGTATTTCGATGGGGATGTCCAAGGTGACCTCTTGGAGGGTTTTCTGTGTTTCCTATCTCAATTAAAGTATGGGTTGAGCCTTCCCCTTACCAATTTGGCAAAGGGGATTATGAATGCAATTGGGGAATGTCCTGTTTAATTGAACGGGAACATGTGGGAGGTAATAACTGTGTGTGACCATCTGAATGAAAGATGGGAATGGGAGGAAAAAGTGAGGAGGATAACCCCTGAGGACGTTCTACAATTTTATAGGGTAAAGAATTTTAAGGCCAGTGGGGGGTTATATTTCTTTGCGAACGTAACTCGGCCTGATTTTTTTAATCTCAATTCAGCAGGTCGAACCTAGAATGACAACATCATATGGGTGAAGGGTAATTGCCTTCAAAGAGATCATGAAGAACCTTTGGATTTTCGTTTTAGAACTATAAAATAGACTAAGTATAGACATGCATAGATAAAATTATTGTTATGTTTTGTTGATAACTGTAGTTGATAGTAAAATGTGTTATTGTGGATATGAAGTCAACAGTGGAAAAGAAAGAATCCCTGTTGGACGGTGAGGGGGTCGATGAAGGAAAAAGGCAAGTCAGCGGTGTGGGGGTTCGAACTAATTTGTCCAAGACTCTTGGAACTGGAAGTTTGGCTCTATTGAATCCTGTCAAGCTGAGCAAAGTAGCTCAACTATTTCCAAAGAAACGGATGCTAAAGACTCTGCCGGCCTCCTGGTATCACTAGAAGTGGTGAAGTCGCGAAAGAAAAAAGGAGAAGGGTTGAACCCTCAGGGGAGTCAGGAGAGAAGGTCGTCGAGAGGCGATCTTCTTCAGTGGACGACCTCAAAGAGGTTGAGGAAAGGGCCAGGTTGGCGATTCTCCATGGAGAGGAAGATACGAGCATGATGGTAAGTTTATTTTATTAGAAAGACATGCTTCATATACTTCGGGCTTATCGCTGAGATTGATGTAATTTATGTAGGTTGCTCGTCTTGTCAAGGGGATTTGGCTAGGTATAAAGGAACAAAAAAGCTAGCTGAAGAAGGTCAATGTCGAGCTGGAAAAAGAATTAGCTCGATCTAAGGCTGAAGCCATTAAGGAAGTTAGGCAGCTGAAGGCTTCACTTACCGTGGCGATCGGCCAGCTCCAGGTAGAGGCAAAGGCCAATCTAGATGAGATGATGGAGGAACATGACAGACTGGGTTGTCACTTGATGTTGGGGGGCTATTCGGAGGAGGAGGTGGATGCCATTAAGGCTGACACCTACATTGAAGTGGAAGATGAGGAGGAAGCAGGAGCAGTGGGGATTATGGACAGTCTGGATGGTGTTTCTCGCCAGACGGTGCTCGACAATTAAGGGGACGCTATCGAGGTCCCAAAAGGTGGTAGTGAGAAGGCAGGGTAGACATATGTTTTGAATAAATATTTGTGAGTAGTTTGAATTGTGTATGGGGAAGAAGACTTCTGTAGAATGACTTTGTTTATAAACCTTTTGTAGGTAATTAGAGAGATGAATTTTAGAATAAATGACCTAGAGTCTGGACTTGCCAGGGAAAGTGATAACTCTAAAGCCTTCCTATCTGTACAAGCGGAGCTGCAGGTTAGATCAAAAATAGGTTTTTCGACTTGTATGTTGCACCAACATTTAGTTATTAAGAAAATAGGATAGGAGTACATAATAAAAATTTAACGCTATTAATATAGAGCAAAATATCTAAAGTATGTACCTTGCACACTGAAATAAGACTCATGAAGGGTTCATCTGAGAATGGACTCCAAACTTTTAGTCTAAAAGTACTTGGAAGCAGATGCTTAGAAACCACGTAGTCTCTTTGAAATATAGTATGTATATATTCAAAGGCTTTCCTAAATCGAACTGTACTAAAACTTATTATATTTCCCAGGTCGAATTAGATTCATCTCGTGATTGTGAGGACAACGTACTCATGTGCAATCTAGAATTTACAGAGCAGTTCGATAGGATGAAGGAGGCGAACGAGAACAGAGAGGATCAATATGTATAAGAGCATTTCAAACTTGTAAAACCGAACTAGGCCATTTCTGACCTGACCCTTCAAGTCGAGGAGAAAGATTCTGAGATAAAGAAGGGATTAAAAGAGCTATCCGAGGCAACAAAACTTGTTAAGAAACTTCAACATCAGGTTGAAGCATTGGCTATGAAGGGTAATCAGGCCGACATGGCTCAATACCGTATTCAGGCACTGGAATAATTAGAGGAACTATTTTGATCTGATCTTCAAAGATGTAGGAACGAGCTGGAGTGAATGAGGCAAAAATTCACCGAAAAGGACGTTGAGCTGAGGGTAGCCCAAGAAAATCTATCGGCTTCGGAAGCAGTAGCTGAACATTTGCAAACAGTTCTCCCCATCAAGGATATGGCATTCCGAGAAATGCAATGAAGGTGCGATGACTTAAACGAGAGAGTTGCTTGATTTAAAGCTGAAAAGAACCAAGCCATTGCTCATGCCAAGAAAGCCGAGGCTAGAAAGCGTTCACGGGGAAGTACAACTGAGGTTAAGGCTCCTTTATTTCAAGAAGATGTAGTTAGTCTTGTAAGTCGCATTAGAGAGCTAGAAAGTGACGTATCTTAAATTCAGAGGCATGTTCAGAAGGGAAATCCAAATTTGAGGGAATGCCAGCATAAGTTGGATGTTACTCTTATCAAGGAGAAAGTTTTGGAAGGGGAGATCAAAGCAAAAGACTTGTTGGTGAAGAGGAAGGAAGAATTATTGAAAGATCCACCGGCTAGGAAAGAGTTGAACGCAGAAATTGGGAGACTTCGTGCTCAGGTTGTAGACTTAGAAGACACGAACCTAACTAAGTTGGCAAAGTATATTGCCAAATTGGAAGAAGATGTTATCTACCATGATAAAGTTGATGCAGAAATAATTGGATGGAAGAATAATAACGCTAGGTTAAAGTCACGCCTCGAGAGGTTAAAAGCGAGATTTGCAATGGCGGTAGTACCTGATGTATCTTGATCTGACCTATTAAGGGTGATCGTTGCATATTTTGTAGAGGAAGATAAAAGACTTAAGTCAGAACAAGATACGTAGGGAATCGCTGCTGACCCTCCATCAGCAAAAAAAATCCTCTGTAATATGAATTTGACCTGAAAATAAATAGTATCTGTCGCAGACACATTGTAATAGATGAAAGCTAGTATGACCATTGCCTTATCTTGTGTCAGGTGGGGTCTTTAATATAAAGCAAATTTTTCACATTCATTTTAATCGCAGAAATAGGTGGAGTTAAGCTAAGTTGAAACTTGATTTGAACTATAGAAATGTCACAAACATATTAAAAGAGATGAAAGCTAGAATGACCTTTGCCTTATCTTATGCCCGGCTGAGTCTTTGATATGAAACAAGTTCTTGTACTTGTTACAATCGCAGAGATTTAAAGATTTAGCTGAACTAAGTGTTATCCTCGATCCAGCCTACTGAAATGATCTAAACAAGTTGTAAAAGATGAAGGCTAGTATTACCTTTGTCTTATCTCTTGTTTGGCTGAGTCTTTAAGGTGAAATAATTTTGTATACTTGCTATAATCGCAGAAATGTAAAAATCCAACTGAACCAAGTGTTATCCTCGATTTAGCCTACTGAAATGATCCAAATAAGTTATAAAAGATAAAGACTAGTATTACCTTTGTATTATCTCTTATTTGGCTGAGTCTTTGATGTGAGATAAGTTTTTACACTTGCTACAATCGCAAAAATGTAAAGATTCAGCTGAACCAAGTATTATCCTCGATCCAGCCTACTAAAATGATCCAAACAAGTAATAAAAAATGAAGACTAGTATTACATTTGTATTATCACCTGTTTGGCTGAGTCTTTGATGTGAAACAAGTTTTTACACTTGCTACAATCGCAAAAATATAGAGATTCAGCTGAACCAAGTATTATCCACGATCTAGCCTACTAAAATGATCCAAACAAGTTGTAAAAGCTAAAGACTAGTATTACCTTTGTCTTATCTCTTGTTTGGCTGAGTCTTTGATGTGAAACAAGTTTTTATACTTGTTATAATCACAAAAATGTAGTAACAGAAGCCAATCAAGTGATATCCTTGATTGAACTTGGAAAAGACTGATTGTAAACTAGTATTATCTATGCTTGAATCTGTAAAATATGGACGAATGTTTCGTGAAGAGAATGACATTGTTCGCTAAAAACTTTCATTGATATATTTAGAATTTATATTGGATGGAGATAAGAATCTCACTTTTGGAATTGAAAAACAAACATCGAACAATAGAAATGGAGTAGTAAGACGCCTAACGATAGTACCGTTTCAGTCGTCTAGTATTCTAAGGATTTAAAATAGGGATTTCCTATTCTGTCATGAGATAGTATGATCCCAAACCTGAGAGACCTGTGATAATGAATGGACCCTCCCAATTATTGGATAATTTTCCAGCGTGAGGCTTTTTGCGACGCTGAGGAATTTCTCTGAGGATGAGATCTATGATTTGGAAAGTACGGCTCCAGAATCGGTTATTATACGATCTGGCAAGCATATGATGATATCGATCTAGGTTAACGATGGCGCGTTCCCTAGTTTTATCAATCATATTAAGGTTGCAAGCCAATTCGAACTAATTTTCCTCGTCAGTCAGCTCGTGATCACGAACTGGGTGATGATATTTAGAAGGAATTACTGCCTTAGTGCCATAAGCAAGGAGGAATGGGGTATACCCAGTGGATTGTCGAGGAGTGGTTCGATACACCCACAAGACGTGAGATAGTTTGCGAACCCAATTTCCTTTTATCTGTGAGTAAAGCCATTTTTTGAGTCCATCCATGATGGTTTTGTTGGTATTTTTGGCTTGGCCATTGCCTTGAGGGTAGTATGGATTTGATGGTGAGTGGATGATATTATGGTGATTTAGGAAGGTTATACGACCTTATCTCCCATAAATTGGGGCCCGTTATCGATACAAATTAAGTGGGGGCACCTGAATTGAGTGATTATGAGGTTCCAGATAAAATAGATGACCTGTTCTTCTCTAGTTAGACATAGTAAAATTCTTTCTACCCATTTTGTAAAGTAATCAGTAGCGACGAGTAAGTGACGACGATTACCTGGAGAGTTAGGGAATTCTTCAACGAGGTCTAGTGCCCATCTTTTGAATGGATAGAAAACCTTGCATGCATGGAGTTCTAGCCTAGAGGTGCGTATCATATTTCCATGTCTCTGGCAGGTGTAGCACCTGCGGGAATACTCCTCTGCTTGTTTGCGCATATCAGGCTAGAATACTCCTTGAGTTATAGCTCGGTTCGCTAATGATCTACCTGCAGCATGGGAGCCACAAGTTCCTTCGTGTAATTCGAGTAGTATTTTGTCAGTATTTGACTTCGTGAGGCACTTGAGGTAAGGCCCTGTAATGGAGAGGCGATAAAGCATACCGTTCTGGGTAATGTAACTCATCGAGTTACTGATCAGCTGTCGGTGCTCTTTTGGATCTACTGAGAGTGGTCCGTTGCACTTGTTGTCAACACCGAGGTAGGCTAAAAAAAGCTTTCGTCAATCATCGTCTCCCCCTTTATCATCCCCAGTGTTGATCGTGCATATAGATATACGATCAATGTTGTGGGTTGAAATGATTTCGATCTAAAGATAGTGAGCCTCTGTACCCAAGACCCCGGCTAGATATGCTAAGGAATCGGCGTGTCTGTTTTTACCTCGAGGAAGATATTCAGGAGTTGCTTTCACGAACCTACTCATCCTATCTGGAATGAGAGCAGCGTATTCGATCATCTTCCCGTTCTTCTCGTATTGTTCAGAATAATGATGAACAATAAGTAATGAATCGGTGTAAACTGCGAGTTCAGGGACATCAAACTCAAGTGCGAGGTCGAGTCCATGAATGAGAGCTTCATTCTTGGTTACATTATTTGAGGCCTCAAAATCCAAGCGGATTGATTTCTTAATTCTGTCATTAGAAGGGGTAATCAAAGCGATCCCAATTCCTTACCCTATAGGTCCTGCTGATCCATCTGTGAGAAGCCTCCACCCTGACGTAGTGATCCAGTCAGCTCTTTCATTAAATGGCCTGGGAGTTGGATTCTCTGGCGTACTTTTGGTAAGGTACAGGTCGTGCTTCTCCCACTCGGGATCTTTCACTAGAAAATCCGTGACAACATCGACAATGGCCTAAACTTTTTTGGAATGGCTTTGTTTGAATTTGATATCATATTCTCCCAAACTGACTGACCATTGTTGCACTCTTCATGACTTTCCTTTTTTGGACAGAACTTCCCGAAGTGGGTAGCTTACCATAACTTTGATGGAATGTGCTTAGAAATAGTGCTTTAGTTTCTGTAAATTGTAAACACGGATGAGAAGAAGTTTCTCAATTTTTGAGTACCTTGCTTCTGCTGGTGTAAGTGTTTTACTGATGAAGAAGACTGGTTTCTCTATTTTCCCTTCCAGGCGAATGAGAACTGAGCTGAGTGAAGTATCTGTGACTACTAGGTAGATTATCAGTTCCACATTACCTACTGGGGTGCTCATTATAAGAAACCTCCCCAAATAGATTTTGAGATCCTGAAAAGCTGCTTCGCATTCTAGTATCCAGGTGACTTCCGTAATTAGCTAAGCCTTTCCTCGTTTGGTATATCTGCAGAGTAACAGGAATAGCCAACGGCGGCGGTATGAAGATTTAGTGATGAAATGGCTGATCGCAACAATCTTGCTGACGAGGTTTTAAACATCTTTCGTTGTCTTTGGAGAAGACATGTCGAAGAGAACCCGAATTTGATATGGAAAGGCCTCAATCCCTTTCTTACTGATGAGGTGGCCTATAAATCGGCCAGAATGTACCCTGAATTGACACTTATCAGGGTTAAGACGCATTCTGCAAGATCAAAGGATACTGAATATTGTGTAAAAATCTGAGATGTGATTATTTGACTGTACGCTTTTGCATAAGAGATCATCGATGTAGACTTCAATAATTTATCCTAGGTGTGCTTTGAACATAGCACTCATCAATCATTAATATGTAGCCCTTGCGTTCTTGAGCTTGAAGGGCATGATTTATAGCAGTAAAGGCCACTTTCGATTATGAATGTTGTCTTCTCTTGATCATCTTCCAGAAGTGGTATTTGATAATATCCTGAAGCAGCGTCTATTATAAAAAAGGAGATCATGGCCTACAGTAGAATCGAGGATCTGATAAATGTTGGGAAGACGGAAACTATCCATTGGAGTATGTTTGTTCAGATCGGTAAAATCTATACAAACGTGAACTTTTCCATTTTTCTTTGGTACAGTGATAATGTTAGATATCTAGTCCGGATACTTGGCTTCTTGAATGAATCCCACTTTGATCAATTTTTCAATCTCAGTGTTAACTTTATCTCGAAGACAAGATAAAAGTCATCACTATTTCTGTTTGACTGCTGGGGCGTTAACGTTGATGGCCAACTTGTGATAAGCCATAGCTAGATTGACTCAGGGTATTTCTTCGAAAGACCATGTAAAAATGTCCCGATTGAGTTGTAGGAACTGGATGAGAGTGTCTTTCTCGTGCTGAACCAGCTTGGTTCTAATGAACGTTCCCCTGCTTGGTCCATCAATGTTGACGTATTTTGTGGGCTCCTACATAGGTGATTGGTCGTCGAGGTGATCAATTTTTGTTAATTGCTATGCGGCCAATCTATCTGAAGTATCTTGGATGGCAGAGATAGTATTTTCACAAGTTCTAGAAAGTTTCTGACTACCTCTGATCTCATAAATACCATTTTCGTGCTTGAACCGGAGTGCTTGATGATAGGTGGAAGTGATTGCTTTCATATTATGTATCCAGCAGCGGCCCATAATCCTAAGATAGCGATACTTGGCATTGATGACGAAGAAAATGATGCCGATAGTGGCTGGCCCTATGGTAATAGGTAAAATAATCTTGCCTACTTATTCTTCCAAGGAGCCATTGAACCCACTGATGTCTGTGTCGCTCTAAATGACTTGGTCGCTCAAACTCATCTAGTCGATCGTACTCTGAAAAAGAATTTCAATACCGCTTCCAGTATCGATCATCATTGTGTGTATGACAAACTGTTTCATCTTGAGCGTTATGACTAACGCATCATGATGTAGAAATTTGACATGGTTAGTATCGCAATCCTTGAAAGAGATTCCGAGTCGGCGATTACTCGCCTCGGGAAGAAGTTTGTCTTCTTTTTCTTGAGGTGTATGATCACAGCATTCCGTAAGCCTCCGGCGCTTCGATCTGTTGGAATTGGTCAACTGGTTGATTTCGATCATGGTGCTGAGGCGCATATAGTAGAGATTCGTCTCCTCAGCTCTATCGTTGACCTGAACAACTTTGAGTTGTTTTTTATATTTGGCATCTTGGTATGACTTCAGGTCAACAATGTATTTAAGCATCTGTTCTTCCTTGAAAATGAGCTCGAGCATTCGCTGTAGAGCATAGAAATTGTCAGTAGAATGGTGATTTACCTTATGATGTTGGCAAAATGGTCGATTCTTATTGGGCTCTAGTGGTTGAGAGTCGCTGTTGAGCATGTCTTTCAGCAGCAGTGGAAAAATTGTAGAGATTCAGACGTTCAGCTTTGGGAGGATGGGTTTGTTTTAAGGACCGCTTCTCCGAGGGTATCCAGTGTTTCCCTTGGTGTGTTTCTGATCTCCTTATTCCTCCTTAGGCACGTTGGTTCGTTCTTCATGTGGGACCTTGGTGGAGAGGGCAGACTTAGTAAACTCTTATCGCTCAGACATCATCCTTTCCAAGTAGGCGTAACCATTGACTTTGGTGACCATCTCCTCTAACGTCGAAAGCTTGTTAAGGAAAAGGTATTCTTTGGCTTTGCAATCGAGCCGGAGAGCATTGGTGAAAGCGGTTATAGCTATTTTTTGGTCGAGGTTATCCACCTTTAGCGTAAGCTCTAGAAATTTCTTTAAAAAATATTCAAGCTTTTCTCCATGTAACTACTTAAGACCGATAAGAGAATATAAGTTCTCCTCTTTGTCTCTGTTGTGAGCATATGTTCTAATAAACTGCTTCTGCAGTTGGTCAAATGTGTAGATGGATTCCTCAGGAAGATAGTAGAAGCATCAAAGTGGCTCCTCCTATAAACTTGTGGCGATAAGACGGCAGAGAATGTGGTTGAGGTTGGAATACAACCCCAATGAATCGCGGTATTGCTGAATATGCTCCTTCGGGTCAGTACCTTTATACTTGTGAATTTGGGGAGTATGGAAACCTTTCCGTATTTCCATATCAAATAGTTTTTTGGCAAGCAAACTTCCTTGTAACTTTGTGGTATCGCTGGTAGTACCTAGAACTTGTACCTCGATCAACTCCTTAATTCACTGATCCATATGTTCTTTTATTACGTAATGACATGTTGGCTGAGTCACTGGACGTGCTGGCAGGGGATGATGAGTTCCCATACCTTTACTCAAGCGATTCTGTGCTGGAACTTGATGTAGAGGTCGTTGGTCTACCTCCTGACGGATGGAAAGAGGGTGTCCTTGGCTGGCTTCTGATTGAACTTTTCCCCCCAAATGGATGGAGGGCTGCAGTCCAAGTGGTAGATTTCTGGAAATGGCTTTCTTAGTGGCTCCCCGAGGTCCCAACCTTTCCCTTGCTGAAATGCGGGAGGTCTCTGGAAGTTGATCGCGCCCCTTGGTATGAGGAGACTGCTGAGTATTTTCAGAGCCTCAAGTACAGTCTGCATCATCGTCATCTGATCTTCGCACCGTTTGAGCTTTGTCAAACGAGCTTGTCTTTTTGCATCGAGCTCTTTTTCTCGGAGCTCGCGATCCTTTGTCCCGTAACTCGGTAACTCGATAAGTTCGAGTTTGGCATGTTTTTCTGCCTCTGCGAGGAGATTTTGCGGCTTGTCTTCTGGAAGAAACCTTAATTGAAAACTATAATGAAAGACTGCCTTAGGGTATCGTGGAAATGCAATCTTTCCCACAGACGATACTAAATGAAATGGCCAAATTTCGTAAGCTCGATTTGATTAGGAATTAGCTATCACGCTAATAAACCTATAACAATACTCTACTAGAAAGTAAGGAATGAAAATAGGTCTTTTTAGCATGGAAAACCTCTGAATAGGTAAAAAACCACGACCTTGTATGAAGGATTTTTGTAAAAGTATATTTATTGCTTTGAGTGGATATCTTTATTACAAGTGATCTCTAGAATATATAAATGTTTTTGTTCTCGTAAATAAGAAGTTTTAAGTAGTTTTTCTTGTCCATGTCTCTTTTGGAACTTTTCCTTTATATAGACATCTCCACAGCTCTTCATCATGCTAGAACACGTTTTCTGAATAATATGGTTAGTAGCGGTTGACTGAATAGCTAACGAGTTCGGGAGAGACAGGTGTCTTTAACTGAATAATGTTTTTCGGGTTTAGCTCGACCCACGTTCTTGAGTAGTTCGTGGGGCTGGCTAGAATGTTTGACTGGAGTGTTAAGTGCTAAAATTGCATGAGCCTGAGATGGAGGTATTTCAAACTTTATGAGCTCGATTATGAGTGAGATCGAGGGATAAGTCCCTACGCACCTCATATATGTCAATCTCTTATTCAACAATTAAGTTCCAGATTTGTACTAAAAGACTTGGGGCTTCTACACTATTTTTTGGGTCTAGAAGCAACAAGAACATCTCAAGGGATCTTTCTTCATCAGTCAAAGTATGCTACAGATCTATTACAAAAATCTCACATGGATGGGGCAAAGCCATGCTCTTCACTCTGCTCTACTTCCACAGGCTCCAACCATCTGATGGAGACATATTAGAAGACATTTCTAATTATAGATCTTTTGTGGGTGCTCTTCAATACCTCACATGGACTAGACTAGACTTTGCCTTTGCTGTCAATCAAATATGCCAGCTTATGCATTCACCAACAACCACAAATCTAGCAGCAGTTAAGAGGATACTCAGATATGTTAAAGGCACCATTGAACAGGGCATTTTCTTTTCAAAAGGTAGTGGTCTACTTACAGCATTCTCAGATGTAGACTAGGCTGGTGATCCATATGACAGATGGTTCACTAATGGTTATTGTATGATGTTTGGTACATCCCCAATATCATGGAGTGCAAAGAAGCAAGCCATGGTAGAAAGGTCTTCCACTGAAAGTGAGTACAGATCTTTAACACTAACTGCAGCTGAATTATCATGGATCTGTATCCTTCTTACATATCTCCACATTTTTATCCATCAAGCTCCTGTCATCTGGTGTGATAATATTAGTGTCATTTCCTTGGCATATAATCCTGTTTTTCATGCCAGAACCAAACATATCGAGATAGATTATCACTACATCGAAGAACTGGTTACTCAAAATTTTGTTCATGTTCAGTATTTATGTCTGAAGATCAGGTGCCAGACATATTTACTAAAGGCCTATCCTCTCCAAGGTATAGCTATCTCAAAGGCAATCTTTCAGTTCAACCTCCTCCCTTCCGCTTGAGGGGGTGTGTTAAGGATAAGGCTGAGTCAGCAGTATATAACTGTATTCAACTGTCTAACATAGTTAGTTAATGACTGCTGCAACTAATTTTGTATTTAGTCTATAAATAGACTTGTAATAATTCATTTTGAAATCAATCGAAAGAATTCTTTATCTTCTCAATTCTTCAATCTCTATTAATTACTAGCATGGCTGTTTAGTAATTGTGTGTGGGAGGGGGGGGGGATGGGGATGGTATTGATGACTGTAAATCACCTTGGCTTGATAGTTTTTAGCTCTCACTTCTGCCATAAGAATTGGAATCTTATTAAAGATGACTTGTGTAATGCTATCAAAAATTTCTTTTGAAATTCCAAAATGCTCTCACGAGTAAATGAAGTTTTCATTGCCCTTGCGCCCAAATGCCCCAACCTCAACTCTTTGAATGACTCCAGACCTATATCTTGTTGCAATGTTACCTACAAGATCATCTCAAAGATCCTCCCTTCCAGACTGAAAGTTGTTCACTCTCCCCTTGTGAGCCAAAACTAGTATGCTTTTATTAAAGGTAGAAATATTGCAGATAGTTTGCTATTTTGTTAAGAAGATGTGCTTAACTATCACTGGAATTCTTATAAATATAAGTACATAGCTAAAACTTATATCAAAAAAGCCGGTGACTATATGGTCAATGGGATATAGTGTTGTATATCCTTCAAAGACTTTACTTTTCTCCTCAATTCATCAAATAGGTTGCAGCCTACCTTACAACCCCTACTTACCCTATATCACTAAATGGTGCTCAAAAGGGTTACTTTAAAGGCTAAAGGGGTTTGAGACTAGGTGACCCTATTTCCCCCTACTTATTTGTTCAAGTAATGGTGTGCATGGGCATCTTACTAGAAAGGAAAGTGAAAGAAGGTGATCTTGTTCTTTACCCAAGATGTTACAACCCGCTCCTTACTCACCTAAGATTTTGTAGATAACTTGTTGGTGTTCATCATGGGGGAAATCAACTCAGCTTATGCAGTGAGGGATTGTATCCATAATTTTGAGGCTATTACTGATCTAAAACCTAATTTCACTAAATCAGCAATTTATGTTGTAATGCCCCAAATTCCAATAATTAGTAAACCAAACAAATTACTAAAATTCGAAGATGTACAGGTCCCCACAAATAACCAAGCCAATAAAGGGTTAGGCTCAGTAATCTATTGGTGCACAAGTCATAGTAATAAAGCATAAAGCGACAGTAGAAGAATAATATAATGATAAGTATACTCAAAATTACTGCAAACCTCAACATGTCAAAGACAATGATCTTATGAATTTAAACTCTTACAAGTACATCAAATATGTGATCCAACTAATGACCGAGAACCAAGCATCTATCTTTAGCTCTTTAACAGGATCACCACCACAGCAGCTACGAATTTGAAATATTTTTATTACGAGTATGAGCAAACCACGGCTCACAAACTTCCTAAAATAGCTAAACAATTATACCGACTAACGAAATGATAATAGTATAAGTAAGATATAAGAATATCGATAATGATTAAATGATATATGCTAATGATGCCAAATTTTTCTAATCGAGATGTTCAACATACCTAATTTAATAAACATATTAGCTAAAATGTCGGATACAATGAAAGAATAATATAACCTACACTTAGAGTTAATGAGATGCATTAAGAAGAATTGTCTTATGATTTATTTGATCAACCGCTATAGTAAGTCTGAGACATTTAACGAGATCATTATTGGATACAAGGGGTTTGATTTTAGTTAAGCTCGACCAAGCTAAGAATACTTTACTTGATCAAAATGTTCTGGGCATTTCAATCCAATGAGCCCAGTTGCCCTCACTTTATTTTAATTCCAAGGAATTTCAACCTCACGGAGGAGAAGATGGGTATCAAAGGAGAATTGACACATACCATCTCACATTCCAAGATGAGTACCATAGGTATGATAGTAACCTGCCCAAAATTACCTACTATTTTAACTCATGCCAGGAATCCTAGTAACCTATCGGAGTTAGTTGATTTAGAGTCATTTTATGTATCGGACCTCATTATTGGAGATAACAAACTAAAAAGTATTTAAGATTTTCTAGCGCATATATGATTACCATCAATTACTTAAGTAGTAGTCAACATTGGCTTATGCGCATGGGATAACCTACATGTTCCAGATAGTAGTCAACAATCCCTCCGTACTAGATTTGCAAACTTCAGTTCTATAACAACTTTATACTTAAAAAATTTCATAACAGATGGACAAGAATCCTGCTGGGTTCCAACTTCAATGATGATGGTGTAGGGACCTATCCCTCGATCTAACCCAATTTGAACTATTTCCAGTTCGAATTACCTCTATATCTGACTTACGCATTCTATATATGACATAAACAGTCAGCATTGACACCTACACCACGAACTAATGAAGAACGCTAGTCGAGTACAACAGAAAGCATGAGCAAGTCAAAGACACCTATCTCTCACAAACTTAATTGTTACTCAGTTAAGCACCACTTACCACGGTGTATGGAGAACGTGCTTTAGTATAATAGAGACCTGATGGCAAGGCCTATATAAAGAAAAGGTTCCAGAAGAGACATGAACGCAAAAATATATATGAAAAATCACCAAAAAAAATATATTTTCTAGATTCTCAATTACCAAACTTCTTATTTACAAGATCAAAAATTTTTAGTTCGAGAGATCACTTATAATAAAATATCAACCTCAAGCAATAAAAATTACTTTTACTCAAATCCTCAACTCGAGGTTGTAGATTTTTACCTATTCAAAGGTTTTCCACGCTAAATCACCTATGTCGTTTCTTATTTCAAATTAGTTTTTATCACAGGAACATTGGTGTAAGAGTTAATTCTAAGCCATCTTGAGCTTACAGAATTAGGCCATTAGATTTGGCCCTATTTGTGGGAAAGAATACATTTCTACAATTTCCTTAGGCATAGATTCACTTTACTACCAATTTCAATCATGATTACTTCCAGATGACCAACAACCGGAATCCAGCTCGATTTTTTAGTAGAGCCGAAACAACTTACAGAACTTCAGGCAAATTTCCACGGTAAAACAGAGAAGCAAAATGAACTCGAACGTCAGTTAACTTTTGACTAAGAGCTCTGCGAGAAGGAGCTCGAAGCCGAGCGATAAGCTCATTTGACAGTGTTCAAACGATATGAAGTCCAGATGATAACCATGCATACTACATTATAAGCTCTGCAAGACACTCAACAAGCTCCTCCAACAAGGATTCGCGAACAATTGCCAGAAATCTCCCAGGTTTCTTCGTGAGGCAGATTGGGACCTCGGGGAGCCACCAACAAAGCTATTTCCAAAAATATTCAGTACGAACATTAACCTTCCATTCATTTGGGTGGTAAAGTTTAGTCCAAAAGCAGCAGAGATCACTGATTTTCCAAATGTCAGGAGGAAGACCAACAACCTCTACCTCGAATTCTAGCATGTGATCATTTGAGTGAGGGTACCGATAGTCACAATCCTCAACCTCCTCATCAAGCCGCTTAATCGACACGTCAATATTCCATACAAGGGCATATGGATTACCGCATCAAGGAGTTAATCGAAGCACAAGTTCTGGGCACTTCAGATGACCTTGCCAAGTTACAATGGAGTTTGATTGCCAATGAACTATTCGATATGGAAATACCGAAAGGTTTCCATATTCTGAAAGTTCATAAATACAAGGGCACCAATCCAAAGGAGCACATTCAACAATACCGTGATTCGTTAGGGTTGTATTCATATCTCAATCACATCCTCTGCCATTTGTTCGCAACAAGTCTACAGAAAGAACCACTCTGGTGGTTCCACTATTTACCAAAAGATTCTATACTCATATTCGATCAGCTGCATAAATAATTCATCAAGACGTATGCTTACAACAGAGACAAGAGGAGAATTTATATTTACTTATTAATCTTAAATAGTCATACGGAGAGAAGCTCGAGGCTTTTGCAAAGAATTTTTTGGAGCACGAACGTAAAGTAGACAATCTCAATTAGAAAATAGTTGTTACTACTTTTTACCAACACGCACCAGCTCGACTGCAAGGCCAAAAAATACCTCTTCATCAGCAAACCTGTGATCCTAGTAGATATGATCACCAAGGTCAATGGTTATGCCGACCTGGAAAGGATGATGTCTCAAAGAGGCAGACACAAATAAATAGGATATACCCCAAAGATATTTATAATCCCTTTCACATGATTGCAAAGGGGCAGACACAATCCATACTCCAATTAAGAAAAATAACATAGAAAGCAATCTTCCAGATTGCCCTAGACATTTCCATCATAATACTCCAGGGGGATTGATTCGTCTTGCCCCTTATCTAGTTTCCCCATCTCTAAATCAACCAACAAAAAGAAATTGTCCCCCCCAGATCCTACAATACAACTTCTAAACTACATACCGGCATGTTCTATAAAATTACCCCATCTTCCCCCTACAGAAGCTTTGGTTTTACATAACTTTCTAAACACATCAGAATTTGGAGAATAGGATACCAATTTTCTAGGGAAATCAAGAAATTGAATAACTCCTACTTCATCCTCCCTATCAGATACTACATTCTTGGACTCAACCGATAAACCAGGGGTCGAGGTCTCATTAACTGGTGAAGTCTTTATATCAATTACAACATTATAGATGAGGTTTAATTATGCACAAAACTCGTAACGGTCGACCTACATACAGGTCTAGATATTCTATCATTATCTTTATCATATCATCACTTATATATGTATATCATTCATATCACTTATTACAAAAATATTAAACAAATTTTTATAGATTGTTATAAATAGCATTTTTGAGATTTGAATACCACAAAAAAGGATTTTCAAAAGAAACACATTCATAGTATCATAAATCATCTACTAACCTTTTATGTCATAACATCAATCTGACGCAATGCCAAATCCTTCCCTCACAACGCTTCTATATAACCACCTTCGTGACTCAATCTCTGCAATTTTCTCTCACTTTGATTGTTGATCACTCTAAACTAATTTCCCACAAAATCTTTGTTGCTTTTTATCTTTCCTCTCTCGCTGTACTTTAAGTTTTTAGAAGTTGATAAACGTTTGAATGAAGAAGATGAAGCATTAGGTATATATTTTTTCTCTGACTGCTGGGAGTTATTGGGCCTTATACGAGCTGCAATCGGTTTTAGAACTCAGGCATCCCTTCCACAATAAATGTCAGACGTCTTGCACCTTTTCGGAAAAAATACCTTCCCATCATTGCCCTCTGCCCTATATTTTAATATATTTTCATCTCACTTTCCCAAATCACCCTCTGACCTCCCCATACTCATGATGACTCAACACTTACACGTAATCGAACATTCCCTAAAATTGCACCAATGACAAAATCAAAAGCTATCTGCTTTTTCTATTTTTGTTTCTTCTACTTATTGAAGTGCTGATGTCATTTCTAATGTACTCACAATTCAAAAAATTCAAATTCATTTTTCACAACAGTCACAAACAAAATTTACAACTAGAAAGAACATTTCAAACTTTATTTTCATTACATTTCTTTGACAGTTATTCAAACTCATACAATTCACTCTCTCACATATAAGTACACCTGAAACATCCCAGATGTCCTGGGGAGCCATACCTGATCAATTCACCTCCAACAATTCTCATATCTTCCAACTCGATCTCTTCTTCAGCAATAAGTCTCACAACCTCTTTTTAAGCTGAAGGCTCCATAATCACTTCCCAAAATAGCACCACGTAGAAGCGACGTCCGTATTCAAGTTCCTTACCCATCCCATATAAACAATCAAACTGATACTCGGTCACTGACAAGTCAGAATTATAATCTCGTAAGCCAAAAATCTACTCCCGCACTTCAGCTATCTTTATCGCCAAACGTCCCTCTGCGGCATAACGAATTTTCTCTGAACGAGTCCACACCATTTCTATATTCTTTCACCTGCTTAAAAGCTTATTTCCCCTAATTTATACAGTTTTTTAGATTACTTCGGATCCCTCACAGTTCATAATTATATTCAATTCTTTCACAACGGAAACCCTAGTATTCAGAGAAAAATTATTTGAACTTATCTATCCACATCGACCTTAGTGAATTCGGCCTATTACATCTTAAACATATTCTTTCCAAACCCTATATTTCAGAACGAGCTCCCCGAGCTCGAATTTCCAATTCCTATATATTTTAAGTCTTCTATAGTTATCTCACTCCCCTAGTAATTCTAAGTCATTCAGTTCGAAAACAAATTATTGCACATCTTGAATGCTACAAACACATATTTACAGCTCGATTATAACATACTTTGTATGTCCAATCATATATAATACAGTTCATCCTTTATTCATAAATCTTTGAATTATTCATAGCTCGATTTCAAGAGTTATTCTATATATCAATACAGAGTCTGAATAACTAAGTTTTATTAAGCTCGAATATAAATTACATGTACTTTATAGATAATAAATATATTTCAGGGACTTTACAGATAACAAGTCTTTCAGGTATACCGAAATCAGGTACTTTATAGATAATAAATCTTTTAGGTACTCCAATCAACAAATCCTTCAGTTTATCTAACTTTAGTGATGTTTCACTCAAAAAATCTTCTAAAGCAAAGCATGTATTGGAAGTCATTAGTCATTCTTCTCCCTTTACACCAGTTTACTCTGACTAGAAATTGGGTATGGAAAAAGTCTGGGCATGAAAGCTAAAAGAGTTATTGCTTGAACCAACTCTTCTAGCAAAAGGTCTTCTTAGGGCCAAGAAATGATGACGGTGAAGAAGCAGACTTTTATTCGCTGTTTTCTTTCTCCACTACTATCGTCGCCTCCTCTCTAACCACCACTATCAAAGAGATGGTAGAGATGAAGAGGGCCCGACCTTAGAATCCAATCCTGTATAAGACATCGGCGAAACTGCCTCGTAGTTATGCCAACCCCCACATCTGTCTCCTCAACCTTGTCTTTCGCAAGGATGCGGAGACACCTCCAATGTTGCTTGCCTTTTAAGACAACGGGATGAAATCTCCACATATAATAATAATCTTGTTCAGCTTCGGCCGCTTCTTTTTCTGACATACCCTGATACGTCTGTTGAATAGGAATGAGGGTGGGCATCTCTAAGGACTGATCACCGAAATATCTCAAATTAAACTTCCGCATCTCAACATTAACTCATTCTTCGTAAGCCATTCTCTGGGTCTTCACCATTGTCAATCTAGATTTCCAGAGAATTTTACAATAAACAATGTACTTTGCCACAATCCTTGGTGCAGGTATTATTTATATAACCCTAATATTTAATGTGCTGGTACATTTCCCAAGCGTCATCATTCAAAAAAGAAAAAACTCTCAAAACCCCAAACATTGCGTATATCTATATTCCCATCATCATTCAATGCACAAACATCCCCCCATAAAAATATATACATTTTCCATGCAGTCAAATCTACTTTAATACTTCCTTCATTTTCAACTTCCAAAACCATATACCAAAAGATTTTTTCTCAACCAAAGCCACTCGTGACTTCAGTTGCGAGGGGGCAAATTGTAAGGACCAATCCCTCGATCTAACCCAATTCGAGTTATTTCCAATTTGAATTACCTCTATATAAGACTCACGCATTATACATGTGACATAAATAGTCAGCATTGACACCTACACCATGAAGTGATGAAGAACGTGGGTCGAGCACAATATAAAAGCATGAACAAGTCAAAGACACCTGCTTCTCGCGATCTCAACAATTACTCTGTTAAGCACCACTTACCACGTTAGGAGAACATACTTTAGTACGATAGAGAACTGCGAACAAGGCCTATATAAAGAAAAAGTTATAGAAGAGACAAGAACCAAGAAAAATATACGATAAATCACTAAGAAAATTATATTTTAAAGATTCTGAAACACCAAACTTTTTATTTACAAGATTAAAAATTTCTAGTTCGAGAGATCACTTGTAATAAGATATCAGCCTCAAGCAATAAAAGTCACTATTACTAAAGCCCTTAACTGGAGGTCGTAGGTTTTTACCTATTAAGAGGTTTTCCATGCTAAATCACCTGTGTCATTTCTTATTTCACATTAGTTTTTGTTACAGGAAAATTGGTGTAAGAGTTAATTCTAAGCCATCTTGATGTTACAGAATTTGGCCATTACAGACAGTATAAAGTTTGAATAACAATCTGGCATTTAAGGACAAAGTCACATGAGCGCACAAACAATAATGATTTCCTAAAACTAATAACGTAGTAAAAAGAATCTTAATATAGTATCTCTAAAAGCTTAAGTCACGACATGATGATTCAATTACCTAGAAGAAAACTTTCAGATGGTTGACCTCAACAGTTGATTTAATACTTTGGATAAACTGCTTAGTAACAACAAATTATTGAACGATCTAAGATTAACAGTATTTCATAAACTTCATTTCTTGGTCATCTAAAGAATATTAACCATACTCGATAAGAAACCTAACGTTCCCGCATTAACTATAGAAACAATGACATTAATCAAAGACAAAGCCACGAGAACACTTAATGTGCCTAAAATATCCTAAGACTAATCTAATTAAATAATATCAAGTGGATAAGCTCAAAACCAAAGACCGTGTCTTACGAAAGCTATACCGTCCAAACAACTTGACATGGAACCAAGAATTATATATTAGGATTTTACAACGTAATTAGTATCCAAAGAGAAAGTCACAAGGATAACATAGACAAAGCCAAATAGATAGTGCCCATTCCCATTATCATATGTCAAGGAAACAAAACTAACGAAGTTGTTATATCTATAAAGTGATAACTATAATTTCTAAACTTTATTCTAATTAATAGTGGCTAATTAAACCTCATCGTCTGTATATCTTTACTTACCGTTGATCCTAACTACTCGTTTCAAGGAACAATTGAAGTATTCTGATAAATGGCCTACAATTCTATTATCATATATTAGCAATGCAAAGTCATCATGTCTATAATAACCGTGGATATGACGATCTATAACTTACAAGGTTCTATCCAATAATTAAATCATAATTCGCCCATATGTTTTACAAATCTATCAAACACTTAAATACTCATGTCTAAGTTGTTAAACGCATAAACTATACAAAAGCCAATCATGAACCATGTATTAACTTTAATCTATACATGTTTACAATAATCCATATATCACTATAACTCAAAAATTACTATAATAATTTTGATTTCATGGAGGAAAAACTCGCCTTAGTCCATTGATACCGGTTCAAGTTTAAGTAAAAGCGACTGTGAATAAAAAATAATCTTAGTATCTTTTAGGACTATGCAACTACGGCAAAAGACAGACAAGCGAACTAAACAATCTCAAACATCGGCAACCCATCTAGACTCAAACTTAGTAAGTGCTCGAGCTGACTCAATGAACATCACTTATATGGCTTCAAGCATGCAAACAAGCACCAAAACCAATTAAGCAAAATTCTTACAAATAGTAGCATATCATACACCTCTTGGATTCAAATAAGATGGCACCACTGGAAGTATGAAACCATTTAAAAGGACTTCTCCAAAGAAACAACCAAGTATTAAGCTTCTTAAAAGAAATCAAGCAACAAACTTCCTAATACTAAGTATAGGCTAGACCAAGCATACTTCAAACGACATCATTAACTTATCTAAACCCCACCATGGCCTTCAAGATTTAAAGTAGAACTAATCAAGAATAGCCACTATAAACTTCCAACATAGATTCACACCTCTAAAGAAAACTAATAGTCCGGACTAGGGAATTTAATCTTCACTGGTTCTTCAGATAAATAAGGGAAAAGATTGGTAAGCAACTAGGATAGTAATCCACAATATGATGAAGAAGCTCTAGCAACATAACCTGACGTAACAAAAGACTGTATCTGCATAGAAACCAACATAGCGAAAATAGTTTGTAATGGGGGTCGAGATAACCTATCAGCCAATTTGTTGTCCACTCCCTTCTTATACTGTATAATCAAGGGCAATTGTTGGAGATACGACCTCCCCGTCATCTGGCGAGTTTGCTGTAGCATAGACTGTACAGCGAAAAACTAGAACAGTTTGTGATCAGTATGTACCACAACCTCCTCTTACAAGTTCCCAAGTCGATTTGCTGCTTAAAAAACATTATCATTGGAAACAACACCCTAGCCGACGTACCCTCCTGAACTGGTCGCACCAATAACACAAACTTGCCACTCGCATTAACCAATTGTTTTACCTGAGTCACCGTTACCAAATTTGACGTAGTGACATGCTCCTTACAAGCATTGATATGGAACTCTTTTCCCTCCCTCACAAGACGATACTTACGAGTTCTACGGTAATGAATCACATCCCGGTCCCAAAGATAAGGGCTACCCAACATGACCTAACACACATCTAAAGGAACCACCTCACACATCACCTTGCCAATAAACTTCTCAAAAATTGCAAACTTGAATGTACACTACTCCGTGATTATCACATCCGCATCTTTCTGAATCTACCCTAAACTATACGGCTTAGGATGAGTTGTAGTCGTCAAACCCATCTTCTTCACCAACGTCTCAGAAATCAAATTTTTCTGACTACCCGGATTCATAATAACCTTGACTAAACTCTGCTTTACCTGAATACTGATATGAAAAAGGTTTTCCCAACTCTCTTCCTCGGTATCCAAAGTCTGCTAAAACATAAGTGTAAGCTTAGGACTCAGTTTATCTAAACCTAGGAGGTTAACAAACTCTGTGGCTAGTGCATATCTTTCTTTCTTGTACTTCTCCTCCTTCGGCTTAAGCTCTAGGTAAATTTTTCAATAATAATCAGAAATATGCCCACGCGCCTTACAATGATCGTAATGAAGGTCCTTGTATGAAGAGCCCTTTCCTTTGGCCTCTCCCTTATGCTCATTTTTCCAACTAAACCTATACCTCAACTTGATCTTGTCGTCTTCTTTGTCACTCTTTAAGTACTTGCCTTCAATAGAAATTGCCTTCACGGTAGCTTCCTTAATATTGGCCACAATAAAACGCTTCAACTCTCTTCTAATGGACTCCGACAAACCCCCCGTGTACTTCATGAACACCTCATACTCGTCTACATCATTTTCCAAAACCAAAGCTTGGTTATGAAACGCCGTAGTGTACTCCTGTAAGGATTGATCAAACTTTTGGCACAAATTATGCCATAAAAACCATCTCTCTTGCTCATACCCAATCGGATAAAACTGCTTTCGCACTAAAACTCTGAATTTTTTCCAACCCAAATCTCTAACATCGTAGCCTTTTCGATAAGATATCCACCACGTAAGTGCATGACTTGTAAATTTCAAAGTAGCAAAGCAAATTTGTTGAGCATTGGAATATTCGTAAACTAAAAAATAAGTTTCCAACCTATCTAACCAGTTATCTAATATCCCGACATCGATCGAATCGTCGAATATCGGAATTTCAATCTTAAAACCAATACGAAGATTACGCATATGATTCGTGGACTTACCAATAGCCGATCGCTCCTCGTCGGATTCGGCATTACTGGAATCACTATCGATTTCCGTAGTACACATGTCATCATCCCCCTTCCATAACTCCTTTCTTTTTTGAGCGTCCTTGCCTTTTCCCCAAAGCGGAAGCCTTCGCGAGGTTCGTTAGACGCAACTGGTTGACAAACTCCCCTACAGTAGAAGTTAAGTCGGAAACTGTCGTTTTTAAAAGCGTAAGGCTATCGTTGGCCTCGTCCATCTCCAAATCGTTCTTCTTCTTCGAATTAAGTTTGCGATGAATCATAAACATACTCACTAGTTTCTCCTTCGTTTGCTTGAAACGGTCACATGTAAGGGCAATCAACCACAATCAACCACCAAAGATCGTAACTGGAAAACTAATACCACTTAATCCACAATATGATGAAAAAGTTCTAGTTAGCTGAAAAGTCTGAAGAACATCAATTGATTGGGAAAAACAAAGCTTCAATTCCTTAAAAAATGAAGTAATTATAAGAAAATCACTCCAAAAACCCTAGGCCTCTTTCAAATCTCTTTCTAGATCTAACATAAGAAAACAATACCGAGCCTTGCCCCTTTTTATAAGGGTTACAAGTTCTTAGATCCAATAGGACTGGGTTACAAGTTCTTACTTACAATAGGACTTGGTTACAAGTTCCTAGTCCCAATAGGACTTGCCTAGATCCTCCTAGATCAGATAGAATTTAAACTCCACATGTGATCATAATGATGTAAGGATTTGTAGTTGGGTGAAATAAGAGTAGACAACGCAAGCTCCTCTCTCCATAAGGTCTGCCTCCTTTACTTCTCTATGGAAGAACAAGATATAAACATAAAGCATCTAGTTCTGAGGTAATCCACTTTCTCTAATCACAAAAATACTCCCACGATAAAGCCCTAAGAACATCCACAACAGCCTCTCTATGATAGTGTACTTTTGTGGAGTTTCAACCCATATTTTATGATTTGGATATAATACACTCCCCACAAAAAGGAGCCATGTCAAAAAAATAACTACCTAAACCACTTCAAATTAGCCACATCAAAAAAGAAGAGGTAAAAATGAAATATTTTTATTGTTGAAAGCAAAAGCAAACCACGATCTATTTAACCATGCACACACATAAATACATAGATATAGAGAGAAGGTAGGCTTTTATTATAATTTATTAGGTTATAACAACATAGCCCTTCTAGGGATATAAATATAAGCCTATAAAATTATCTACGGTTAGGAGTCGGTAAGCCACCCCAAACCCAGTTCGGGTTGGACCCAACTGAATGGTTCCTAACAATCCTCCTTTTTGGTATCCCACATTTAGAGGACTTTCAACATTAAAATTGCTGCCTAGCAAAGCCCATTGGGCATAAAGTAATGCAAGAAAAGAGTATAATCCTATGTCACAGATGGGTGGTGGGCGCGTATAACGTTGCCTCATCAAAACATCCAGCCTGTATAACCTTCAAGGAAAATATTGCGCTATCAGGATATAGAGTATAACATGCATGTGCCAATGTCAGGTAGAATCCTCATGACATTTATCTTCCAGAGATGTGTCTCCCAGAGGCGTTAATGAATATAATCTTTACGCGCCTATTATGTATACCAATTTCTTAAATGTAGGATATGCAAGAGCCTTTGTGAATAAGTCTGCAAAGTTGTATTTTGAACATATTTGAACAACATTAATTTTATTCATCTTCTGTAATTTGTGAATGTGGAAGAACTTCAATGAAATATGCTTGGTCTTGTCTCCCTTGATAAAAACTCCTCTAACTTGAGCGATGCAAACAATATTGTCTTCATATAGAGTAGTAGGATCATTCTGGAAAAAATTTATTCTACAAGCTTTGTTGATGTGATTCACCATAGGGTGTAACCAAAAATATTCTCTGCCAACTTTGTGAAGTGCAAAAATCTCTGCGTAATTTGAGGTGGTAGCCACCATCATTTGTTTTATTGATCTCTATTATATCACTGTATTACCATATAAGAATGCATATCCTAATTTAAATTAGCCTTTATGTGGGTCTGACAAATATCCTACATCAGTGCACCCTATCAATTTATGTTTACCACTTTTCGGGTAGAATAAACCCAAGTCTATTATACCTTTCAAATATTGTAGAATGTACTTGACCCTATTCCCGTACCTTTGGGTAGGAGCAGAACTGTAGCGAGCCAAACAGTTTATCACGAATGAGATATCGGGTCTAGTACACCCGACTAAGTATAGTAAAACAATAATTGTTCCTAGATATAGTACCTGAGGCCTTAAGAGTTCCTTCCCCTCATCTGGAGGGTGGAAAATGTCCTTGTCCACATCCAAGTGGTTGACTACCATAGAAATTTTAACACAATATGCTGGATCCATACTGAATCGCTTGAGGATTTGTTCGGTATATGTCTTCCGGTGGACGAGTAAGCCACTACCAAGGTGCTCAATTTAAAAACTGAGATAGTATTTAGTATTCCAAAGGTATTTGATTTCGACTTCCTTCTTAAGGTAGTCGGCTGCACTCGTTATCTCCCTTAGAGTTCCCATGATATTTAAATCATCGACTTACACTACAATGATAACAAACCCAATTTCTGCCTTCTTAATGAAAATACCCAGAAATATAAGATTATTTACGAATCCCTCAACCTCCAAATATTCAGTCAACCTATTATGCCATATGAACCCTGATTACTTCAAATAGTATAGTGGCTTATCCAGTTTTATTATGTACACACCCTGTGTGACGGGCTTAATTACTTCCGGAAGCTTATACCCTCGGGCAGCTTTATGTAGATATATGTTTCTAGTTTCCCATATAGATATGCTATAACTACACCTATAAGATACATGTCAAGATTGTCCTTAACAATTGACAGACTGCTCAGGTAGAAAAATGTTAAAGTATCCATAACCAGATAGTAAGTTTCATCGTAATCGAAGCCAGATGTTTATGACAAGCCCTGTGCAACTAGTTTTACCTTGTATCTTACTACCTCTTCATGTTTATTACATTTCCATACAAATAACCATTTAAAACTGACAGACTTTATGGAATTATGCCTACAGATAATAGGTCCGAGCACTTTGCACTTTGCTAGCAAGCTGAGTTCAGTTTGGATTAGAAATTCCCATTTTGGCCAATCTTTACAGTTACAGCACTCTTTAACTGTAAGGGGTTCTGGGTCACCATCCTCGATGGTGAGCGCATCATCGAATGTGACTACATTCTCAACCACTTTAGAGCGGTCCCAGGTTGTGTCATTAGAAACATAATTGATCGAGATCTTTATATTATCATAGTTATATGCCACACCAGACCTGCCTAATAATGTACCAACTCGTTGCAGAGTTACAGTAGCCCTGTCAATGGGTGGCTCCATTCTAGATGAACCGAATACACTATTAGTCATTTTTGGTTCTAATTTTTACCACTTTCCCGAAGCTGATTTTTTTGTCCTTAGGAGGACATCCCAGGGTCTCTTGACCTTTGATTAATTTGTGGGATGCACGGTAGTTCTTTTCAGAACCTTCAACAGTACAAGAACATTATTTGTAGGTACATGCCCCTGAACCACTTTAGCAACATCGTTAAATGTATTCGGTATTTCATTTGCCACTTGTTGTAAGTGAAATATCCGTCAGACTTTACTGTCACTTTGTTTAGTAACGGGATCCAAATGAGATAACGATGGTATTTTCCAAGTTAACTTAGGAACTTCTACGACATTATATGTTAGTTTTCCCCCTAATGTCTGGAAAATCATTTTGTTAAAGTGACTGTCTACGAATCTCATAGTAAAGATGTCTCCTGTAGTGGGTTCCAAATATTGGATGATAGATGGTGAACCGCAACCCACATAAATACCAAGGCAGCGTTAAGAACCTATTTTGCATATATTGCGGAGGTGTTATCGGCACGTGCAATACACATCCAAAGGTGCTTACAAATGGGAGACATCGGGTTCCAACCCAGTGATTAGTTACTTTGAGGAAAGCTGGTGATTCGTGTTCATACAAATTCTAATCAATGCTCTGACATACAAGATTGAATGACACCAAGCTACAGCTGAAAGTTTAAATCTTAATAACAGTGGCCTAACGATTGTCTATAATCGCTTGATTAGATTCACTGCCATACCATTCTGGGTATGGACATAGGGTACCAGATGTTCTACATCTATCCCATTAGTGATCCAATAAACATCAAGTGCATAGAAGGTAAAGTCACCTGCACTGCTAAGTCAGATTGATTCGATCAGGTGTTATGGAAAATGATCCCATGACCAAATAATCTACGCAATAAATCTTGCAAACGCTATGTTCCTTATAGACAATAGGCAAACGTATGACCATCTCAAAGATGTGTCAATAATGACAATAAAATACCTAAACAGGTCACTATGATGATGGACAAGTCCACATATATCTCAATGGATGTGTTGAAGAAAGCTGGAGACTCCGACTCTTCCTTGGTCATGCTATGTCAGATAATCAACTTAGTCTAAGAGCAAGCATTGCAAGGGAAATCTCGTAGTATGCAGATCTTTTTTCCTTTCAAAGAATGTCCAAAACTACTATCGATAATCTTCCTCATCGTCCTAGAACCTAGATGTCCCAGACGACCGTGCCATAGGTTGAATGTTTTCTCTTGTAAGGGAAATTTTTTTGCTATAGCGTAGGTCTTGACATACCAAATGTCTGTAAAATATAGCCATGAGCAATTGTAGTGGACACCATTCCAATACTGTTTTCTAACCTTGGGGAGTGGTCTAGGTAATACCAAAGCCTGATTCTTTTCCCCTAGATTCTACTTAATAGACATTAGGTAGTAGAATCTAGGTAGAATCTGCATTAGGTAGTAGTAATGTTGCACTACCAGTACCTTTTATCATGTCGGCCAAGATAGTGTTAGTCGTGACATCGCCGATGTACGGGGTTAGAGAAGAAAAATATTTCTTATCACGAATGATTGAGTGTGTGGTACCGCTGTCTACTAGATAATTTTTCTTACTCATCTGATTATCAAAAAATGCTTGATAAGGAGAAAGATCCATAGGGGCAACCTGTATATAGCAGATTAACTATCTTATAATATAATAACTACTATGCCAAGCAAGAATTGTAACATATAACAATTATAACCAAAAAATAAATAAAGTATTAACAAAGTAAATTTACTACTAACAACCAAGCAAAGAAACTACTATTTGCTATCAATATGTGACATCAATCATCCTATGAGAAGGTACTACTGACTACTTATGAGTATAGTCTATTACTGCATTAGTATCCACGAAGAAATCCGTTGTCAAATTTTTTTATCGCCGTACAATTGATATCAACTGTCATATGGTGGGTTTGAACATGAACATCCTTGGCCATCTGAGGTGACCTACAGCCTCGCACCCATTGTCCTATCCCTCTAGAGTTGAAACACAGAGAGCCTTTATCAGGTTGCTCCTTCTTCCCATCTACTTTCTTGCCAGCTCTTTGATCCCCTTTCATTTTTATGGGGAGAGACAATTTTGATTCCTACCCTTTTTCTCGCTATATCTTCCGTGAGTCTGTCCACCGCTACGGTAGTGCCCCTGACCACGATTGTTGTTGCCCTAAGTTCTGACATTATGCACCTCAGGTATCGGCTTACTCCCTGCTGGCCTCATATCATGATTTCTCATGAGGAGTTGTCATTCTTCTTAGAGAGCAGTAGTGCATGGATAAGAGAAGTGTGCTTCTTAAATCTATCTTGCCTATATTACCTTTGGAGGCCAATAAAAGAGGTGTGGAAAGTGGATAGAGTCTTCTCTATCATATCTTTATCAGTAACCGGTGCCTCGCACAACCTAAGTATCGAGGTAATTTTGTGAACTACTGAGTTGTAGTCAGAGGCAGTCTGAAAACTTGAAACCTTAGCGTATTTTATTGGTGCCTTACTCCGCGACGAAGAATCACTTTTTTTTCACAAAGAGCTCTTTCAATTTGGCCCAGAGGTCACTGGGTTCAGTCTCAGCAAGATATGGTGACTGAGATCGACCAAGGTCTTTGCCTTATCTGTGGGAGTCTCAGTATTCTTGTCAGTGATTATCTCATCAAGTCCTAGAGCTTTGAGATACAATCTAGCATCCAAGCACTAAGTAAGGTAATTGGCTCCAACAAGAAGTGTGTCAAAATCAACATTCTTGAGTTTCGCTACCATCTGAAATACAACATGTAAATCTTTATTTTGTAGCAGTTCAATGATAAACATTCCAGGGGCATGAATGAATATCATAGTAATTTAAAAAATTGGGGAAAGTTACTGATTTTAAATCAAGTTAATATGTAAACCTAGTTCATATCCTAATACTCATGATATTTGTTAAATCCCTAATTTACTGAGTAAAAGAGTTGACCTTAACATAAGAAGTATGCTTTAATAGGTTTTAGCCAAGACAACGTATTCAAAACCACTTGTTACTGCAGCCTTAATTAACTATCATAAGTTTCCTAGACTCTATAATTCCATAAGGTTTGTATATTTAAGCCAAGTAAACCATTTGCTATGAATATGGGGGATATTAGATGTTTAGGAGATGAGTGGCTTTATCCCTGAATTATGCTGGGTTTCCCAAGTATATCTATATATATATACAGTTATCTTGGAACTAACGATCTATAAGTATTTCACAGTGCTATAATGACTTATATACTTCAAGATGTTATTAGGTAACATCTAATTGCACCGAGGTACGAAAAATTGGTACATTGAAGCCATGTTTTTAGAAACTGGACTAGGTCAATTAACGATTGAGTGCTCAATAATATCCTGGATATTAGAGTGTATTAAGAAATGACTCTAAGTCGCATCTGAATTAGTTAATGTTTCATTTTATCTCTAACCTCCGGTTATAATAAATAATATCTAGGGGCATACAATGTTCTAAAATTCTACTAGCTCTCGTAAGAGACTAAGTAAATTAAAACGTTATTTTATATCGAATAGAAAATAATGTGTTGTAAATAAAAATTATAATATGCTTAACCCTATCTAATTATTTTTCCAAAAAAATAAAAAACAGGGTCCTCCTAAAGGTCAAAGCAGGAATAGAATATAAAAAAAAAATTATTAATTTTTTTTTCAAAATCTGATCAGGTTTGGATCGGTCTGAACCAAGTTAAGAACCGAAAACTAGGTCCGATCTGAGTTTAGACTGGCTCAAACCGAGTATGAACCGGTAGGCTTAGTTTGACCGGGTTCTGAGTCGGGTTAGATCTGGACCGGGTCTGGACAGGGTTTGACCAGGTCTAGACTGGGCCAGGACCGGGTGACACGTCATCATGTTTCTGAGACACATGATTCGTCTTTGATCAAGACACGTAGCCTAACATGTCACCATGACATATTGGTGCCATGTCAAATTTGTGGACCCCAGGTACCACATTAGCATGACACGTGGCAGTACCACATTAGCATGTAGGACCCTCGATGCCATTTCAGCCTATTACATGGCAGTGATACGTCAGCACATGGTCCCTCGGTACTACACCATTAGTGCCACGTGGCTGCGATACATTATCACGCGAATCCAGGTACCATGTCATCACTGTCAGGTGTTTGACATGTCAGTAATTGTGGGACCCTCCTTGCCACGTTAGCTAGTGGGGTCTACCACGTTCGTAAGTATGTGACCCATTAACTCAACATATCTTGGAGTGATACGTCAGCATAGTGGGTCCCATCACAGTTTGATGACATCATCTATCCTAGGGGATGACATCACCAAGCTTGAAGCCATAGGATGACATCATCCTTAGGTCAGCCGTCGTAAAAAAGAAAAATTTGACAGATTCGTCATGATTTTCTTGCTATTTTCATGACCAATTTCCCGACGATCCATTTTCTTCTAGGAGGCGTACAATATATGTCCGTGATCGCTGGAATGTAGGCTACACAACAAAATTATACTCGCGGTCTAATTATGTCAAAAATAATAGTAAAATACCTTTCAATATAGACCTTTAGAAAAAGGGTAAAAAGTAGGTATAAACTGTAAAAAATATGCCTAAAAAAGCCTAATTTTTCCCTAATCAGTTCTAAACATTCATATACGTATAAATCTAATCACACATTTATGCATAAATCATTATAATCAATAGAAAAATTGGTTATTCCTTTCCTCAACGCAAATTAAACCTTTATATATATATATATAATTAACGATACAAATAGCTCCGTGTAGAGTCGATGATGATAACCTGCTAAGAACAAAAACAAACCACAATCTATCTAACCATGCACATACATAAGCACATAGATATAGAGTGAAGATAAACTTTCATTAGAACCTATTAGGTTACATCAACATAGCCCATCTAGAGATATACATATAAGCATCTGAAACTCTCCAGGGTTAGGAGTAGGTGGGCCACCCAAGCTCAGTTCGGGTTGGGCCCAACAGAATGGTTCCTAACATTTACCTCTTTTCTTTACTTTCCATATCAAAAATAACTTTCCATGTAATATGAGAGTTCTACATGGCGGACCAAAATTTTCTCTAGACTTCCCATCTTTGAGGAGAGAGAAAGGAAAATGTAGGGACAGGGAGTTGAATAGGGAGTCTATAAAAGCTATTTGATTACTTTTTGCCTCCCTAAAATAAATTTAGGGAGGCTACTGTGGATGCTCTAATCACCTTAAGACTTTCTCTCTCTCTCTCTCCAACAACTAATAGATCATATCTCCAAATAAAAGAGTAGGTTATTCAATGTAACAGTAGTACAATGGCTACAACAAAGCCTACTACACATGAATGACGACCACATCTCCTAAAATACTTCAGTAGTTTTACTCGAGAATAATGATGCGACATGAAAACGTTATACAATTTTCATTTACTTAAGCACATAAATAATTTTAAAAAAATTGGTTTTAGATATGATGCAGGGGTTGATGATCTAACAAAACAGGCAATATGTTCTTTAAATTTTGTGGCTACTGAGCTGCCTTTCAAATATATAAGCTTGCCCCTTTACTATTCTAGCTGACTGGGACAAGATGACATGGCCTTGATAAATAACAACTTTCTACTTTCTTTATTCCTCTCATTTTCCTTTAACTCGCTCAAAACAACTCATAAAAATGCCTTCAAAAAGGATGAAGCCTTCTTTTCTTCTTAAACATATTGTAACCGACTCCCTTGTTCTCTCTCACCTTTATTACATGGTGAAAGTGTCAAACCCCCATGTCTAAACATCTCTCACTTCTTTCATCTCTCCTCAACATTCCTATAATTGATTACCATAATACCTCACTATAATTTAGAGTTAAGAGGGATAGATACGATGAAACTGTTCTATGAACCATTTCATCTAATACACGATAAAATCAATTTCTCTATGCCTTTCCTCTATGATGTCTGCCATAGCTAAGTTTACCTCAATGAAAAACTCTCTGATATTCGGCTTTCTTGGTATGTATAAACTATTAAATCATTCGATTCTTGCCATTGTAGTTGTTGTTTAAGCTTAGTTGTGTTTTGTATCCATTATTTCCTGATTTCTTACGATGTATTTTTCTATGTTTGTAGCAACCTCTTTTGGATTCAATCCCCTAACCACCTGACTCACAGAAATAAGTTTGATTGTAAAATTTGTCTCCCTCCATATTGTGAAGTTTGCACCAAGCCCTCATTCTCTTCAATAACAAGTTCAAGTCTCTACAAAATAAGGTACTCTCATTAATTTGTTTGAATTTTTTCTATACATTTGCAGAAGCAATGAACTTCTGCATCAAAATTTGTATATTAGTTTCAGTTTCTAATAGATAATTTTGAATTATCATTAGAATTATGAGGAAATGATATTTTTCATCACCTACAGGTTTAGTGGCTGCTCAAATTTTACTTTGATTGAATGCAACTTCTGTAAAGGTAAGTGATCTCTCAATCTACCTAGACAATCTATTTTAATATGTGTCTCCTACTTTAATCTTACATCTTCTCTACAAAGGGTAATTGAAAAATAAGGCGCTTTATCTGGGCATTTTGATCTAGTTCTTTCTACAATATTTGCAACACGCACCAAACCATCATTCTCTTTAACAACAAGTCCGAGTTTCAACAAAATAAGGTACTCTCATTAATTTGTTCGATTTTTTTAATACATTTGCACTTGAAAGAGAAATAATTCTGCCAAATTACTAAAGGGAATAGCCCTATATTTTTGGGTTAAAGAATTTGGCTCAACTTACCCTTACCTACATACAACTCATTTAATTTATGATAAGGATACACCCCAACAAATATGGATTCTGGGACATACAAAACCTTTTGTATGCCATCTTTCAAATTAGAAATACAGCTCCCCCTTGAAATTATCATCTGCCTCTCAATTTAATGCCAAATTACTAAAGGGAATAGCTCTACGTTTTTGGGTTAAAGGATTTGGCTCAACTTACCCTTACCTGCATACAACTCATTTAATTTTCGATAAGGATACACCCCCAACAAATATGTATAAACTGTATGCAATTAAACTGCGCAATATTTTTATTTTTTGATCCACGATTTGCCTCAGTTTTGGCTAGCATTAGATTTTCGAATCTTATTTTGTGTACTTTATTTGTTATTTTTAATTGCCAAACATTTCTTATTTTTCATTACTCTTTAGTTATGATTTGTTTTTATGTAACAATTTTTTACTTTTCCTAGAATGCTAATTATTGTTTTATTACTCTCAGTTTTATGTTGCGAGATAAGGAACAACTTTAATAGGGGAATAATTGGTCATAAAGGAAGTAATGTGGATAAACCATGTGATGATGTCATCAGATGAGTCTGTTCTATTGCAAATTGAGTGTTGAATTTTTACAAGCTATTAATTCCCATTTAGAGTGAAAGGAGTGAATCAGCTATATCCAGTTTTGATTTTGAACCCAATCAGGTTTGCATCGAACTTTAGGCACATTGCTTTTCCTTTTACTATTAATTGTCATTTATAGTGAATGGAATTTGATTTGTACTCTTGCTTGCTTGAAGTTTTTTTGATCAATCTTTATATTTTTGTTACCATAAAACACTATTTTGATCTCTAAATTTTTCAAACTTATTAATGCCGATCAAATGATTACACCCCATCAGCCTAATAATAGCAAAAATCTAAGCTTAATATTTCATAGTATTTAAAGCCAGAAGGGACACTTCGTGAATACCCAATCTCGCTTTGACTTCATCTAATGAGGGAATTTCTGAAAAAAATTGAAATAAACCAAACACCACTCTGAAAGATGTCCACAAACCTCTAACGCTGACTAAAAGGTAAATTTTACAAGATATTATTAGTCCAACATATTTCTTTCATATTTGTACACAAAGTTATGAAAATTATAAATTAATAGATCTTCTTTAATGTTTAATGGAGATCATGTTGCAGTTGCCATGAATCCTTCTAGAAAATCTCTAAATACCGAGCTTGTCTTATTATGTTTACTTTGTCTTTAATATTAATGAAGACTTCCAAATATCTCTATGATTTTGATTTTGTTTATTGCGATTAGAATGAATATGTTTCCACCTTTGCAATTATATTCATACTTGCTAAAATGTTTTATAAAGCTATCTTGAGGTAATGAGATTTTGCAAGGTAGCTATAGAAGATAATTTTTAATAGTTGCTTCAAACAAGGTTATGCATTGAACTATCTTTGTATATTTACTCCATAGCCTTTTCTTTCATTTATATGTTTAACTTTTTTTTTTGTTTCTTGAGGTTATCTTCTTTGTGTTTGTTGCTTTTAAGTGTGGTAAATCCTTTTCAGTACGGTAAATTTTTGGAGTATCTACATTATTAATATCTTTGACCCATAATGAGTTTGTGGACTGCTAATATCGTTACTCCTTCCAAGTGATGTCTTAGGTTAATACTGCAAGATCTATTAGTATTAACCATCCTCATAATATGCCTTGGATTGGGTCCTCTACTTGTTTTCTAATGTTACTAAGGTTTGTATATTCAAAAGTATGCAATTGGAGACTCCAAATTATGGTTTGCTAAAATCTTATTGGTGCACATATAACACCTTCTACCTAAGGTAAACATTTTTAAATGTTAGTTTGCTAATGATTTCACCAACAAAATATGGTTTAAGGACTAAGAACATATGGTTTTCTTCAAAATTCATAATGCATTTTGACTATATTATGAACTTCTATTAAAACCTTAATGTTGAAATTAGCCAAAACCGAAATGCATTAGCCAAATACTACCCAAACTCTCTATTTATCAATCAATATAAACTAACGCATCCGTGCATAGTACGGGAATATAACCTAGTTCTAGAATAAAGGTCAGTGATTGTCAGCCTTTGCTTGAAAAAATTACTGTTAGGCCACATTCATGGAAGAAAATCCATTTATCATATGCTGAGAGAGCTCAAATGATCACCTCAGGGTTGTTCAGTGTGCAAAACTATTGGCTTAACATTTTTTCTATTCCTCAAAGTGTGGAAAAGATAATGAAAATACAAATGTTAAATTTTTTGTGGCATGTGAGTGCTACTAAACGAACGTTCACGGATGTGAGAAATTATGTTACCCAAAGAATAAAGGAGGTCTGGGTTTCAAAAGTATATCTACATTAAATGATGTTGCCCTCCTCAAACCTACTTTCAAAATTGTATCTAAAGGATAAGGGATTTGGAATGAATGGGTGTATTGCAATCTTACCAAAAGGAAGAATTTTGGCCTATGAAGAAGCCTTGTAGCTGCTCTGGTGTTTGGAGAAAGATTTTTGACTCAAGTGAAAAAGGTTGTACTTGTATTACTCACTTAATTGGCACTGGATTAGGTACCAAGCTTTGGTTGGATCCCTGGCATGAATTGGGTATATTACTGGGAAAACTTCAGAAAGATTATAATAATGACTCCAATTAGAACAAAAAGAGTATGATGTACAATTTTAATAATAATAGAAAATGGAATATCCCAGCCAAGTCTCTTGATGAACGCTTTTTCAAGCGTTACTTAATACCCCGCTCAGGTACAAATTTACCGTTGTAGAAATTATGGAGTGGGGGTCGTACCACAGAGATTGACAAGATGCGAAAAACTAATCCTAAGCAGATTAATCGATGATTTTGTATTTTCTTCAAACATAAAATAAAACTAAGGAAAAAAGATCAAATTAAAAGAAGCTAGCCCAGACTAAAGTTCCACCCAACAAAAATAACAATAGATCAAATAGTTTTATTATGTGGATTTATGTACCAAAAATCCCGAGTAGGGCATTTTTAGTGTAGATGTTAACCCTAGATCCATGGTTAGGTATCTATGGTTTAATCATTCAGTTTCACTAAATCCAATTTGAAAAAGAGATTCAGCCAACTATGGTTAAGCTCGGTTGGATTTCTTCTCACGCATTTATTCCTTTTAATGCCCTAAAATCTGACTTAGTGGTTATAACACCAAATTTTGGCAAAAAAGACTAAATTTACTCTCTAACTATCGTTAAGCTTAGAAGTGAATTATAGCTCTTAAAAGATATGCGGAAAAAAGCTAATTCTAGAAAACTATATATCACTATCTCTAGTTAGGTAGGGCCTTCCCTCTAGTCATAGCTATAAAGGGATTAGCCTCATATTTACCTAAGATCATCGCATTAAAATAAATAAAACAAATAAGAGAGAGAGAAAGAGAAGATAGAAATATATATATATATATATATATATGCTTGAACCAAAAATATTCTTGTATTTCTTCAATTCCTTCCAATGAGAGATGCCCAATTGTAATGGGGGGAGGCTCCTTTTATAGGAGAAGGAACCCAAATTTACAAACTATACATTAAATTCTAAAGAATATTTTTTCAATAATATCTTTTAATATTACAACCAATCATCTAAGATTCTTGCATATAATTCCCTTAAGTGATGTATTGATCTATCTTTATGGAAACTCTTGCTTATATCTTCAATATAAAATATTTTCAATGATCTTAGATGCAATATATTCCTTGATCTTATTCTCCAAGAATATTTGTGTAAATAATTATTCAATCTTGAGACCAAATATATTGCTTCTTTGACTTTTTATGCTATAAACTGCTGGAGACACTTTTACTTGACTTTAAGAGTTTGGTTTCAAATATCAATCTCCAATAGCTACAATCAAACAAGCGCGCATAAGTACCCAAAATTAAATATAATGAACGACTAAAATATATGTTCGAGTATATTAAAATTTTCATAATTATGCGTTCATCAAATACCCCCAAACTTATCTTTTGCTCGTCCTAAGTAAAATAAAATAATAGCCACTTTCGCAGGGAGCTCGATTGCATTTAGCATATATAACAAGCCGTAAACCTATCATGACCTAGACTCAGGATTCTCACAAGTAACATTTTTTTGTGCTCCTTTCACATAGTTCATGGTCAAACTTGAGATTGGTGATAATTTTTCCTATTTCAGTTCATAATCATACGAGTAGCCTTGTAGCGTAAAAGTTTCTAGAGCACATTTGGCTTATTATTTTTTTCATAGGAATAAACTTATTCTTTAGACAGTTGACTCCCTTGTAGCAAACTATTCCTAACATAAATGCTAGATTTCTCTTATACTTAGCAAAAATCTATTAAAGGTATTAATTGCAAAACTACTGTGAAGTACACGTTTTCAAACTATGCCAAGCTAACTTGAATTAATCGCTAATAAAAAGATAGTATATCTAGCTTAAGATAATCCAAAATATTCTTGTATATATTTGGTACAATTTTAAAATTTAAGTTTTTTTATAATATTTATGTCAAGGTAAAATAAATTTAATTGTTTGGAAATTCGTCAAAATTATATCATAAATTGTTAAAGTGTCATTATTTTACTTTTCTTCAAAAAACTTTTAAAGAAATGGTTTTCTTTACCCAAACTTAAATGAAATATTGCCCTCAATGTTTGGAAAACAAGAAAATAAATAAAAGAGGAAAACTGAAATTTCTTACCTAAATGTGCTATGGGTTATTTCCCAAGAAGTGTTAAGTTTACCATCTTCAGCCAGACTAATATACCCCTATACTTAAATGATGTTGCAATGGTACTATAGGGGTACACAATATCAGCTCTGATATACTAGATCATCACAAAATGTTATCTCTTCATCAAAAGTGTAAGACTATAAGTACGGTTTTAATCGTTGGACATTGACCTTAAAAATATTTTAGTTCTTAGGATCCTCCACCTCCACGGTCCTATGAGAAAAGATAGTTTTAACCATAAAGGGGTCATGCCAACGGGATCATAGTTTCCCAGGAAATTGACGAAGCTTGGAGTTATAAAATAATAACTTTTGATTGGGCTCAAAGATTTTATGAATAATTGATTTATCGTGAAAAGCTTTGGTACGATTCTTGTAAAATTTTGAACTTTCATAAGCCTCATAAAGGGGCTCATCCAACTCAAAAAATTGAAGCTTTTTCAAAAAAAAATTAATCTCCCGATTGGAATCTTTTACTTGACCAATTGATTGTATATGGTAAGGTGTGACAACTTTATGAGTTATAGAATAATTTTTCAATAAAGTCTTAAAAACACTATTGCAAAAATGTTTCCCACCATCACTAATAACTACACGAGGAGTGCCAAAATGATTAAAAATATTTTTCATCAATTTGACCATAGGCTTATGGTTATTTGTCGAACATTCTACCGCTCCGACCAAATTAGAGACATAGTCCACTGCGACTAGAATATAAAGGATTCCACGAGATGAAGGAGACGAGCCCATAAAATCTATGCCCCAAACATCCAAAAGTTAATAATAAGAATGTTGTTTAGGGGCATCATGTTGCGAAGAGATATATTGTTGGTCCTCTGACACAGGCATAGGTAGAAGAAAAGGATTGTGAGTCACGAAAAAGGTAGGCCAATAAATATATGATTAAAGAATTTTTGCAGCCATTTTCTTGGTACTGAAATGCCCTCCACAGGAATAGGTGTAGCAAAACATGAGTATGCTTTGGAACTCATCATTTGGAATATATCTCCTAATAACTTCGTTAAAATAAAACTTATACAGATAAGGATCGTCCCATCTGAAATGTAAAACCTCGTGAAGGAATTTGGTTTTATCTTGCTTAGACCAGTAGTTAGGTAATCATTCAGTAGCAAGATAATTGACAATGTCAGCATACCAAGGTAGTTGTAAAATGGTCATGAGCTGTTCATCAGGAAATATTTCTAAGATAGGTAGGAGATCTTCACCATCGTTGATGAGAAGTTGAGAAAAATGGTCTGCTAAAACAATTTTAGCACCTTTCTTATCTTAAATTTTGATGTCAAATTCTTGTAACAAAAGGATCCATCAGATTAACCGAGGTTTAGCGTCCTTTTTGGATAACAAATATTTTAAGTCCGCGTGATCAGTGTAGACAATAATTTTGAACCCAACAAGATATGACCAAAAATTTTCTAATGCAAACACAATGGCTAATAACTCCTTCTCAGTGGTGGAGTAATTATTTTGTGCATCATTGAGTGCGCGACTGGCATAGTTAATAATATAAAAAAATTTATCTACTATTTTCCCTAAAACTGCTCCAACAGCGTAGTCAGAGACATCGCACATCAATTGAAATGGAAGATCCCAGTTGGGCGGTTGGATGATTGGAGCGGAAGTTAATAGAAGTTTTAGCTTCATAAAAGTACTAGAACATTCATCATCAAAATGAAAATTAGTGTCTTTAGCAAGTAAATTGCACATGGGTTTGGAAATTTAGCTAAAATCTTTGATGAACCGATGATAAAACCGGCATGGCCTAGAAATGATCGAATGACCTTAACTACCTAAGGAGGAGGTAAGGAAGAAATAATGCAGATTTTGGCCTTATCAACTTCTATCCCTCTGTTGGAGATGATATACCCAAGAACTATCCCTTGTGTTACCATGAAGTGGCATTTTTTCAAGTTTAACACCAAATTGATTTATGTATATCATTCTAGCACGAGCACTAAATGGTGCAAACATTCATCAAAAGATGAACCAAACACTGAAAAATCATCCATGAAGATTTTGATAAATTTATCAACCTATCAGAGAATATGCTCATCATACAACGTTAAAATATAGAGGGTGCATTACATAAACTAAATGGCATACGTCGATAAGCATAAGTCTCGTTGAAACATGTGAATGTGATTTTCTCCTGATCTTCTAGAGCGTTGAGGATCTGATTATATCCTGAATAACCGTTAAGAAAGCAGTAATGACTATTTCCGGTTAATTGTTCAAGCATTTGATCAATGAATGGAAAAGGAAAATGATCTTTCCAAGTGACCATTTTCAACTTTCTGTAATCGATATAAACATGCTCACCACTAGGGTCTAATAATCCCTAAGAGATTTGGTGGCAGCCTCGATTTGGGGTTTAACTTATAACTCAACAACAAGCTCAATTGGATCAACTCTAGATAGATTACCCTCCTCAAAAATTGGAGGTCCTAAGTTCTCTATTGTGCTGATTGGGTGAGGTAGTCGTCCTCTCTACTTTAGCTGAAGTGGTGGGCCATAAATAGGCAAAGGTTCTGACAAACTTCTAAAATATTTTTCTCCACGTATCCAATTGATCAAGCACAAACTAATATGCGATAAAATTCGGCACCCGATGCAGCAAACAATCAATCAAACCTATAATCTAACACTTCATCATTTTTTAAGAAGTAATAAGTAGGTCTCCCCTATATTCTTCTATGTTCACAAAAGGGTAGGATGGTCAAAGGCTTTGGTTTCTACACTCCCAACGTCACTATGTTAATACTAGCTTTGAGTAGATCTTCAATCCTCATGCCCGAGTGAGTCATCTTATCGTACGTCAGCACTCAAAATGGTGATGTCGCAAACCTACAACCAGTATTTTACGGCACTAGGCTGGGGCAGTATCCTATGAACCATTGTTTATACCCTGGTCCGGTACACCTATCCATTGGGTGATGAAATCCTGCGGGAATCTAGCTACTCTTTTTTATTATCAGTTATTTTCAGGTCCGGGACGTTCAATTTTTGTGTGATACAAATTTCTTCGTATCCCTAATGGGTGGTCACACTTGTTAGAAAACTTTTTGTGTGGTGAAATCCCGCAAGTTTCTAATAGCTTTACCTTTATTAATGTTGGAATGAAAATAAATTTAAACACATCAATAGGTCAATCCACCCTAATCAAATATCTTATTAGAGCAGCGTATATTTACACAGTCCACACGACTTTATGTCCCTAGTGCCGGGGTGGAGCGGATACGAATACTTTCTAAATGCCAAGTTTAGAGAAATACCAACCTATGAGAAGTGTTTCTCGGTGAAGCTGTGGCCACCCTTTAACTTAGGGGGCAAAATAAGGTAGTGCCCCTTCACTTTGGGGGCACAAAAAGGATGGAGGTCATGATGCTTTGAGCTTTGCGAAGTTTTCATCCCTCACTTTTTGTCTTTTTACTTTAGAACTTTTTGATTAGTGTCCCATAATAATAAACCTGAAAAGAGAGAGAATGACAAAATTAGACACAGTTTTTTATTATAGAGATACAATCATATACTCAAAAATAAGGAGATCAATTAATTTTCGTTAAGTGAAAGATCAAGTCAGAGAGATGATCAACAAAAATGTGACAATAAAAGGATGAGAGATGCACAAACATAATGTGGCCAGCTAATAAAAAATAAGTTCTCAACTTGCAAGATAAAGCATATAATAATCAACTGGAGTTGTTGTATCACAATTAATCCAAATAGATGTATGACCAAAGTATATGGGCAATAAGAAGAAAATCACGAGGAACCCATATTATTGTCCAACTCCAAAACTTTTAGAAACAACCCAAATGGTTAAGTCTTAGTCACACAAGCACTTGAAAACCTCGGTTTGGTTGTACAAGCAGCTTAAATTACAACCTTAACTTTAGTTGCAAACTACAAGCAAACCTTGGTTATATCGCAAACTCTAAGCAAATTCATGAATCAAGTAACAAGCCACCTAAAATTAAATAAACACTTAGAGCATAACCTTAAGCCTGTACTTCCAATGTTAAGTTCTTACTGTATAAAAAAAGTAGAATATGCAAAAAATAAATTAATTAATTAAAATAAAAGAATAAAAGAAATTGGTATTAGTAACGGTCCTTCGCACCGTTGCACTCCCCGACAGCGGTGCCAATTTGATGAACGTTTTTTCATGCGTTACTTAATACCCCGCGTAAGTACGGATTTACCATTGTATAAATTGTGGATTGGGGGTCGTACAACGGAGAGTGATAAGATGCGAAAAACTAATCCTAGGCCGATTTATCGATGATTTGGTGTTTTCTTCAAAACTAAGATAAAATTAAGGAAATAAGATCAAATTAAAAGAAATTAACCATGATAAAAGTTCCACCCAACAAAATTTACAATAGATCAAATAGCTTTACTAGGCGGATTTATGTACCAAAAATCTCGAGTAGGGCATTTTTAGTGTACATGTTAACCCTAGATCCATGGTTAGGAATTTATGGTTTAATCATTAAGCTTTACTAAATCCGATTAGGATGAGAGATTCAACCAACTATGGTTAAGCTCAGTTAGATTTCTTCTCATGCATCTTTTCCCTTTATTGCCCTAAAATTCGACTTAGTGGATATAACATCAGATTTTGGCAAAAGAGACTAAATTCACTTTCAAAATATGGTTAAGCTTAGAAGTGGATTATAATGCTAAGAAAATATGCCGAAAGGAGCTAATCCTATAAAACTATATATCACTATCGCTACTTAGGTAGGGGCTTCCCTTTAGTCATAGCTTAAAAGGGATTAACCTTGCATTATCCCTAAGATCATTGCATTAAAATAAATAAAACAAATAAGAGAGAGAGAGAGAGAGAAAAAAAAAAAAAGTGAGAGATATATATGCTTAAACAAAAAGTACTCTTGTATTTCTTCAATTCCTTCTAATATGAGATACCCAATTACAATGGGGGGTTCCTTTTATAGGAGATGGAACCCAAATTTAGAAACTATACATTAAATTCTAAAGAATATTTTCACAATAATATTCTTTAATATTACCACCAATCACCTAATATTCTTGCATATTATTTCCTTTAGTGATATAGAGATCTTTCTTTATGGAAACTCTTGTATATATCTTCAATACAAAATATCTTCAATGATCTCTTATGCAATATATTCTTTGATCTTATTCTCCAAGAATATTTGTGCATATATTTCTTCAATCTTGACACCAAATATATTGTTTATTTGACTTTTTGTGCAATGAACTGCTAGAGACACTTTTATATGACTTTAAGAGTTTGGCTTCAAATATCCATATCTAATAGCTACAATCAAACAAACGCGTATAAGTACCCAAAATTAAATATAATGAACGACTAAAATACATGTTCGGGTATATTAAAAATGTCATAATTACGCGCTCATCAAATACCCCCAAACTTGTTTTTGCTCGTCTTGAGTAAAATAAAATAATATCTACTTTTGAAGGGAGCGCGATTGTATTTAGCATATGCAACAAGCTGTTAATTCCCCAGGTTTAGCCTGGTGGACGAGTGTTGTCTCGTGATGGTTTGTAGTGACTATACCCACAAAAGTTAATAATAATATTTTAAACAATTATAGAATACACATAACTCATTTCCTATAAACTTATCCTTACTTAGTTGCGACAAAAATATACCGATGGGAAATCCTTAAACCTGTTATTCTCCCAATTATACTAAATAATATTTTAAGCTTATCCAAAACTAGAGGTACTACCTCAAGATTATAAAGAGATTCAAGTATTTCTCTTTAGCTATATTTGAGTGTACAGTGAAAATAGTTTTATCGCCTAATACGTTGTCTAGAATAATTTACTCAGTTTTTAGTAGTCTACTTCTTACTAAAATAAATTAAATGGTCAGTTCGACAAGTGCCTTAGTCAATTCGTCTTCCTATAGTTTTACTTTATTCTTTTCTTTTGCAAGCCTTTTCATTTGAGTACATTGTTTCTTAGTGAAGCCTCTGTAGACAAGAGTTTTCGATCGACAATCCACGCAAGTTTGCTAGGGTTACCGGGGTGTGGTGCCTCATAATGACCTAGACTCAGAATTCTCACAAGTAACATTTTCTTGTGCTCCTTTCACATAGTTCATGGTCAGACTCGAGATTGGTGATAATTTTTTCTCTATCAGTTCATAATCATGTGAGTAGCTTTGCAGCGTGAAAGTTTTTAGAGCATATTTGGTTTTTTATTTTTTTCTTTGGAATAAACGTATTCTTTAGGCAGTTGTCTCCCTTGTAGTAAACAATTCATAACATAAATGCAAAATTTCCCTTATACTAAGCAAAAATTTATTAAAGGCGTTAATTGGAAAACTAAGTGCACGTTTTCAAAATATGCCAAGCTAACTTGAATTAGTCGCTAATAAAAAGAAAGTACATCTATCTTAAGATAATCCAAAATATTCTATAAAATACTTGGTACAATTTTAAAATTTAGGTTTTTCCATAATATTTATGTCAAGGTAAAATCAGTTTAACTGTTTGGAAATTTGTCAAAAATATATCATAAATTGTCTAAGTGTAATTATTTTACTTTTTTTCAAAAAACATTTATGGTTTCATACCGCAAACGTAAATGAAACATTTCCCTCAATGTTTGAAAGCGAGAAAATAAATAAAAGAGCAAAACATAAATTTCTCACCTGAATGTGTTATGGTTGCCTCCCAAGAAGCATTGAGTTTATCGTCTTCAGCTAGACCAATATACCCCTATACTTAAATGATGTTACAATGGTACTATAAGGGTACGCATTTTCAGCTCTGAAATACTAGATCATCTAGAAATGTTGTCTCTTCATCAAAAGTGTAAGACTTTAAGTACGATTTTAATCGTTGGCTATTGACCTTAAAAATATTTTCGTTCTTAGGATCCTTCACCTCCATGGCCACATGAGGAATGACCGTTTTAGCCGTAAAGGGGCCATGCCAACGGGATCATAGTTTCTCAAGAAATAGATGAAGCTTGGAGTTATAAAATAATACTGTTTGATTGGGTTAGAAGGTTTTACGAATAATTGATTTAACCTGAAAAACTTTGGTATGTTCCTTGTAAATTTTTGAACTTTTACAAGCCTCATGATGGAGTTTATCCAACTCATAAAGTTAAAGCTTTTTCTAAAAAAAATTAATCTCCCAATTAGAAACTTCTACTTGACCACTTGTTTGTAGCTGGTAAGGTGTGACAACTTTATGAGTGATGAAATTATTTTTTTAAAAGTTTTAAAAACACGATTGCAAAAATGTTTCCCACCATCACTAATAACTGCTCGAGGAGTACGAAAATGATTAAAAATGTTTTTTCATTAATTTGACCACTGGCTTATGGTCATTTGTCGGACATGCTACCGTTTCAACCCATTTGGAGACATAGTCCACTGCGACTAGAATATAAAGGTTTCCACGAGATGAAGGAAATGGGCCCATAATATTTATGCCCCAACCATATAAAGTTCAATAATAAGATTGTTGTTTAGGGGCATCATGTTGCGGTGAGAAATATTACCAGTCTTCTGACACCTATCACAAGTAGAATAAAGGATCTGTGCATCACGAAAATGGGTAGGCTAATAAAGACCAGATTAAAGAATTTTTACAGCCATTTTCTTGGCACTGAAATGCCCTCTACAAGCATAGGTGTGACAAGACATGAGTACGCTTTGGAACTCATCATTTGGAATGCATCTCCTAATAACTTGGTTAGAACAAAACTTATACAGATAAGGATCATCCAAACTGAAATGTCTAACCTTGTAAAGGAATTTGGTTTTATCTTACTTAGACCAGTGGTTAGGTAATCATTCAGTAGCACGATAATTGACAATGTCGGTATACTAAGATAGTTGTAAAATGGCCATGAGCTGTTCATCAAGAAATGCCTCTAAGATAGGTAGGAGATCTTCACCACCATCGATGAGAAGTTGGGATAAATGGCCTGCTAAAACATTTTTAACACCTTTCTTATCTCGAATATTGATGTCAAATTCTTGTAACAAGAGGATCCATTAGATTAACCGAGGTTTAGCATCCTTTTTGGATAACAAATATTTTAAGGTCGCGTAATCGGTGTAAACAATGATTTTGGACCCAACAAAATATGACCAAAAATTTTCTAATCTAAACACAATGACTAATAACTCCTTCTCAGTGGTGGAGTAATTCTTTTGTGCATCATTGAGTGCGTGACTGGCATAGTAAATAATATGCAATTTTTTATCTATTATTTACCCTAAAACTGCTCCAATAGCGTAATCAGAGGCATCGCACATCAATTTAAATGGAAGATCCCATTTAGGCGATTGGATGATTGGAGCAGAAGTTAATAGAAGTTATAGCTTCTCAAAAGCTCTAGAGCATTCATCATCAAAGTAGAAATCAATGTCTTTAGCAAGTAAATTGTACAAGGGCTGGGAAATTTTTCTAAAATTTTTGATGAACCGACGATAAAACCTGGCATGGCCAAGAAAGGATCAAATGGCCTTAACCGTCCGAAGATGAGGTAAGGAAGAAATAATGTTGATTTTGGCTTTATCAACTTCTATCCCTTTGTTAGAGATGATATGCCCAAAAACTATCCCTTGTGTCACTATGAAGTAACATTTTTTCCAGTTTAGCACCAAATTGGTTTGTGTACATCGTTCTAGCACGAGCTCTAAATAGTGCAAACATACATCAAAAGAGGAACCAAAGACTGAAAAGTCATCCATGAAGATTTCGATAAATTTATCATCCATATCAGAGAATATGCTCATCATACAACGTTGAAATGTAGTGAGTGCATTACACAAATCAAATGGTATACATCGATAAACATAAGTCCCATAGGGACATGTGAATATGGTTTTCTCCTTATCTTCTTGAGTGTTAGGGATCCGATTATATCCTAGATAACAGTAAAGAAAGCAGTAATAACTCTTTCCCGCTAATCATTCAGGCATTTGATCAATGAATGGAAGAGAAAAATGATCTTTCCTACTGACCGTATTCAACTTTCTGTAATCGATACAAACATGCCACCCGGTGGTCATACGGGTTGGGATTAATTCATTATTCTCATTTTCGATTATAGTAATCCCTGATTTCTTAGGTACAACTTGAACATGGTTGGCCCACTTACTTTCCGAAATGGGATATATGATATGAGTCTAAGAGCTTGAGAACTTCCTTCTTAACCACGTCCATTAGTTAGATTTAAACGCTATTGTATCTCGCGTAAATTTTTAGTACCTTTCTCGAGATTGATGCGATGCATGCACACGGTCGGGCTAATTCCCTTCAAGTCTAATATAGACCACCCTATGGCTGATTTGTATTTTCTGAGGACACTCAACAGTCTACCTTCCTGGTCAAAATCTAGATTGGAAGTTATTATCACAGGTAGAGTTTCATAATCAACTAGAAAGGCATACTTGAGAGTATTGGGTAATGGCTTGAGGTCCAACTGGGGTGGCTCAACAATGGATGGAATAGGTAAAATAATTGATGGTTCAAGAGGTTTTAGTCTAGGTTTCCATTTGGACATGCTAAAAATAGGAGTTGAATCGAGTAAGGCATTAAACTCTTCAAAGATTGTGTCTTTATCAAAGCCCTCACCAAAGTTTACAAAGCATGATTCTAATGGGCCCTCAGAAAAGGATTTGAGGAAAGAGTTATAAACTAGGGTGTCAATCATATTGAGTTTCGCCATGTCATCATAATTAGGCACTTGAGTATTATTGTTAAAAACATTTAGTTTGATTTTCAAGCCGCCCATAGATAGTTGTAAGACCCCATTGAAGCAATTGATAATGGTATGAGCAGTAACAAGAAAAGGACGGCCCAATATAACTGGGATCTCACAGCTGAGATTCATGACATTTTCAGTGTCCAAAACAACAAAGTCCACAAGAAAATTTTGAGTATCAACCTTGGTAAGAATATCCTCGAGGATACCACATGGGTATCGTATTGACCTATAAAGCCAATTGAAGTATCATTCGGGTAGGTTCGAGTTCTCCAAATCCTAATTCCTGATTGATCGAGTAAGGTAAGACATTTACACTAGCCTCCAAGTCGAGTAGCGCCCTATCCACTTTGTGATCTCCAATTTTACAAGAGATCGTTGGGCTTCCAGGATCTTAAAGCTTAGGAGGGGTTAGTATTTCAGTCAAGAAGACTTTCTTGTACATATTGATTTTCCTTCTCCTAGTACACGCATCCTTAAGGAATTTGGCATACGCAGGAATAAGCATGATGGTATTGAGTACTGGAATATTTATATGAACTTGCTTAAATGTATCCAATATTTTGTCAAATTGAATCCCTTTATTAGCCGGAAGAAGGCATTGTGGATAAGGCACTTTTGGCTCAAAATGAGCCTTAGATACAAGAACAGAGGAAAAAGACAACTCTTTAAATTTCTTAGAAGGTTCATGGTTGCTTACTATAACTGGTTCCCTTGTACCTACCTCATCCTCAATAGAAAATGGTATTAGCTCACCCCTAAGTATTTTAACTCGGTTATCAATTTTTCTACTACTTCGAAGAGTGGTAATGACATTAAGCTATTTTGGTATTAAGCTAGAATCAAAACCTGGTGGTCCTTTTGGATTAGATACAGGTTGGCTAGGTAGCTTACCTGATAGTCTCTCATGTAATACATTTGCTAATTGTAGAATTTTGATTTACCAAAGTCTGTTGTTGGAACTGCATCATTTGTTGTTAAAATTGCAATGCTTGTTTTTGACTTTTCACTGATTACTGCATAAAGAGAGCAAGGGTATCTTCTAAAGATGGTTTAGGTAGAGCAGGTGGGAACTATTTAGATGACTGAAAGGATTGATGAGATGCATGAGGATAAGATTGAGATAGAGGATTCCTAGGAAAATTATGACCTGAGGTTTGTGGCTTTCCAAAACCCAAACTGGGTTGGTTGTTCTTCGACGAATAATTTGGGTGGTTTTGCCAAGTTGGCTTGTACGGGTCAAAGTGTTTATTGTAGGTATTATTCAAAGCATTTACTTGCTCTTGATTGTTATTCATTTCATTGAACATGGGATACATTTTAGTCATATGTGTTATATCATAACAAATGGTGCAACCCTGTTGCTGAACTTGGATCACACTACCCTTAAATTGATTCATAGCCATAGCCTCGATTTTTTAGGTAAGAGTATCTAATTGGAACTTGATGGTTGCTCCCTCACTCACTTCGTATAAGCCATCTTTCTTGGTTGCACAGACATTTTTATGCGGATCAAAATCTCACTGTTGAGAGTTCTCAGCCAATGTCTCAAACTCCTCATAAGTTCTATCGGGTTCAAGGTCCTAAAATTTGCCACTATGCATGAATTCTAGCCTATAACAATTCTTAAAGGTTATTCCATGATAGAAGATCTGGGCTAAATGTTGCTTTTCAAAACCATGGTAGGGATATTGTGAAAGAAGATCTTAATATCTCTCTCATGCCTCGCAAAACATTTTACTTTTATTTTGAGAAAATTCAACATTTGTATTTCTAAGAGTGAGGGTTTTTCCCATTGAAAACCATTTGGTGATCTCCATTTGGTCCCATGAATTGATAGATGCTGGTACTAATAAATTAAGCCAATGACTCGCCTTGTCTTTTAGCAAGAATAGGAAAAAACGAAGGCGAACGGAATCCCCAATAAAATGTTAATATTTTGATAGCGCATAAATTTTCTTAAATTCGTGGTTGTGCTTATAGGGGCTTTCAAAATTAATCCCATAAAATGTAGGTAACATTTGGATCACACTAGGCTTGATTTCATAATGGTTTATTGTGACGACTGGTAACACGATACACGAATGTATATCGCTCACCACTAGGGTCTAATAGTCCCTAAGAGATTTGGCAGCAGCCATGATTAGGGATTCAACTTCTAGCTCAACAACAAGCTCAATTGCGTCAACTCAAGATAGATTACCCTCTTCCAAAATTGGAGGTCCTAAGTTCTCTATTGTGCTGATTGGGTGAGGTAGTCGCCCTCTCCACTTTGGCTGAGGTGGTGGGTCATAAATAGGTAAAGGTTCTAATAAAATTCCTAAACATTTTTCTCCAAGTGTCAAATTGATCATTCACAAACTAATATGTGATAAAATTCGGCACTCGATGCAGTAAACAATCAATTAAGCCTATAATCTAACACTTCAATATTTTTTAAGAAATAATAAGTAGTTATCCCCTATATTCTTCTATGTTCACAAAAGGTTAAGATGGTCAAAGGCTTTGTTTCTTACACTCCCCTACATCACTGTACTAGTACTAGCTTAGAGTAGATGTTCAATCCTCACGCCCGAGCGAGTCACCTTATCGTACGTTAGCACTCAGAACGATGACGTCACAAACCTACAACCAGTATTTCATGGCGCTAGGCTGGGGCCATATCATACGAACCTGTGTTTGTACCCCAGTCCAGTACCCCTATCCGTTAGGTGATGAAATCCCACAGAAATCTTGCTACTCTTTTTTATTATCAGTTATTTTCAGGTCCGGGACGTTCAATTTTTGTGTAATACGAATTTCTTTGTATCCCTAATGGGTGGTCCCAATTGTTAGAGAGCTTTTTGGGTGATGAAATCCTGTAAGTCTCTAACAATTTTTGCCATTACTAATGTTAGAATGAAAATAAATTTAAACACGTCAATAGGTCAATCCAACCACATTAAATATTTTATTAGAGCAGCGTATCTTTATACAATTCACACGACTATATGTTCCTAGTGCCGGGTTGGAGGGGATGTAAACCATTTCTAGATGTCAAGTTTAGAGAAATCCCAACCTATGAGAAATGTTTCCCGGTGAAGCTGTGGCCGCCCTTTTACTTAGAGGGCGAAAGAAGGAAGTTCCTCTTCACTTTCGGGGCACAAGAAGGATGGAGGTCATGATTCTTTAAGCTTTGTAAAGTTTTCGACCCTCACTTTTTGTCTTTTTACTTTAGAACTTTTTGAATAGTGTCCCAAAATAATAAACATGAAAAGAGAAAGAATGGCAAAATTAGACACAGTGTTTTACTATAGAGATACAATCATATACTCAAAAATAATGAGATCAATTAATTTTCGTTAAGTGAAAGATCAAGTCAAAGAGGTGATCAACAAAAATATGACAATAAAAGGATGAGAGATGCACAAACACAATGTGACCAACCAATAGAAAACAAGTTCTCAACTTGCAAGATATAGCATATAATAATCAACTTGAGTTGGTGCATCACAATTAATCCAAACAGATGTATGACCTAAGGATATGGGCAGCAAGAAGAAAATCACGAGGAACCCATATTATTGTCCAACTCCAAAACTTTTAGAAACAACCCAAATGGCTAAGTCTTAGTTATACAAGCACTTGAAAACCTCGGTTCGGTTGCACAAGCAGCTTAAATTACAGCCTTAACTTTAGTTGCAAACTACAAACAAACCATGGTTATATCGCAAACTCCAAGCAAACTCAAGAATCAAGTAACAAGCCGCCTAAAATTCAATAAACACTTGGATCATAGCCTTAAGCCCAGTACTTCCATGTTAAGTTCTTATTGTAGCACGGAAACCCTTAAAAATAAATAAATAAATAATAGAATATGCAAAAAATAAAAAATAAATAAAAATAAAAGAATTTAAGAATAAAAGAAATCGGTATTAGTAACGGTCCTTCGCACCGTTGTACTCCCTGGCAGCGGCGCCAATTTGATGAACGTTTTTTCAAGCGTTACTTAATACCCCACTCAAGTATGAACTTACCGTTGTAGAAATTGTGGAGTGGGGGTCGTACCACGGAGAGTGACATGATAGAAAAGACTAATCCTAGGCCGATTTATCGATGATTTGGTATTTTCTTCAAAACTAAGATAAAACTAAGAAAATAAGATCAAATTAAAAGAAGCTAGCCATAACTAAAGTTCCACCCAACAAAAATAACAAAATATCAAATAGTTTTACTAGGCGGATTTATGTACCAAAAATTCTGAGTATGACTTTTTTAGTGTACATGTTAACCCTAAATCCATGGTTAGGCATCCATGATTTAATCATTAAGTTTTACTAAATCCAATTTGGAGGAGAGATTCAACCAAATATGATTAAGCTCGGTTGGATTTATTCTCACGCATTTTTTCCCTTTATTGCCCTAAAATCTGACTTAGTGGTTATAACATCAGATTTATTGCCCTAAAATCTTTTCCCTTTATTGCCCTAAATCTGGTGTTATAACCACTAAGTCAGATTTTGGCAAAAGAGACTAAATTCACTTTCTAACTATAGTTAAGTTTAAAAGTGGATTATAACGCTTAAAAGATATGCCGAAAAAAGTTAATCCTATAAAACTATATATCACTATCGCTACTTAGGTAGGGGCTTCCCTCTAGTCATAACTAGAAAGGGATTAACCTCGCATTATCTCTAAGATCCTCGCATTAAAATAAATAAAGCAAATAAGAAAGAGATAGAGAGAGATACGCTTGAACAAAAACTACTCTTGTATTTATTCAATTCCTTCCTATCTGAGATGCCAAATTACAATGGGAACCCAAATTTAGAAACTATACATTAAATTCTAAATTATATTTTCACAATAATATTATTTAATATAACAACCAATTACCTAAAGATTTTTGTATATAATTTTCTTTAGTGATGTAGAAATTTTTCTTCATGGAAACTCTTGCATATATCTTCAATATAAAATATCTTTATTGATCTTGGATGCAATATATTTCTTTGATCTTATTCTCCAAGAATATTTGTGTATATATTTCTTCAATCCTGAGACTAAATATATGTTGTCTTTGACCTTTTGTGCCATGAACTGTCGGAGACACATTTACTTGACTTTATGAGCTTGGTTTCAAATATCCATCTCCAATAGCTACAATCAATCAAACGCGCATAAGTACTCAAAATCAAATTTAATGGATGACTAAAATACATGTTCGGGTATATAAAAATGTCATAATTACGCGCTCATCATCCCTCAAACTGATATTGAGATCTTCAATCATCTGCCTCCAATTAACAAAGTTGTAGTGGACAAAAGTGGTGTGGAAAGTTAACTCTGATGGCCAGTACACAATGCGTTCAGCTATTCATTTTCTCAGATTTAAACAAAAATGGTTGAATGGGCCAAAATTTTCTGGGATACTCTTGTTATTCCCAAGCATAGTTTTATTACAAGGAGAGCTATCCAAGGGACACTCTCTACTCGCGAAAGGCCTCAACAAAGTGGAGTGATCATGATTTCCTTATGTGGTTTTTTGCAGAGTTGCTCAGGAGAATATAGAACACCCTTTTATGAGCTGCATCTTCGTACAAGACATATGGGCTAGAATCTTACAATTATGCAACTTTGCTAGACAATCTACCAGCTTTGCAAATGAAGTTCATTGCCTTTCTCAACTCAGCAGTTCAGAAGTTAGCTCAAAAATCATTTGGTTTGGTTTGGTTTCTGCTCCTATGTGTATCATGTCTGCAAGGAGAGAACCTATAAATTTTCATAAATGAATGTTGCTTTCAGGCCCAAGTCTTTAAAGAGATTGTTGCTGACATCAGAGGGAGAGGTAAAGGTATGTTGAAAAAGTTTCTTGATAATGCAAAGAATAGATATATTTGTCATAATTGGCATATCACAAGCCACTCTATTCCATTCCTGAAATGGTATGTTGCAAATGGGATCCTCCTCCCTAATGGTATTATGATGCTTAACTCTAATGATTCCTTTGAAGATGGAAGAGGAGGTATAGGGGTCTGTACAGGGATATCTCGGGGATTATTTCTTTGGGTATGCTTGGGAATCTTTACCTGTTTATGTTGCTTATCATGAGATGGAGGCAATTGGAGAGGATTAATTCAGGGGTTTCGGTTGAACATTAGGAAAATCTGGATTGGTACAAACTCAAAGCAGATGGTGTCTTATATTAGAAAACATAACTCCTCCTTGGTAGTGCTGGTATATGGCTGAAGAGATTTGGGACATCATTGATAAAGTTGAAGAGTTAAACATTTTCCATTAGTTTAGAGAGACAAACATGGGTCCAGATTTCATAGCTTCTTACATGAATGTAATTGGAGAGATTGTACTATCCCCTAGCTCCTTGCCCCATGAGCTTAATGTTATTCTTGAAGAGGATGCCATGGGTAAAAGATACACTAGATTGTAATACTTCCCATTATTTGAATTTATACATGGTTCACCAGGTACCTAAGGACTTGCTTAGAAAAAAAATTCACTCCTCAACTCTATATGAGGAACATCCATGTATAGAGAGAAGATAGACACAATAGTATAGGCTAATATCCTCCTCCACCTCCATGAAACATCGACCATTGTCTCTTACAACGTTTTGGTATATATTTTTGTCTTGCTGATATTTTCCTGCATATGTATTCTTGTATGGTTTTGGGAGATATCTTCAATACAAGTTGCTTCTGTTACAGCATTTTTGACATACACAGTTGGGGGTTGTCTATATTTACACCTCCATTAAAAGTCATAACAGCTGCAACCAGGTAACTTATGCAGAAGATTATTACTATATAACATCAACCAAGGTACATTTTTTCACTCTTAATTTGGAATTCTTTATTATTTTTACATTGTTGTTATAATTTTTCACTATCCTTGAATATCTGGTTTTTCTTGATTGTTCTCTAGCCATACCATGATTGCATACAATATCTATGCAATATAGAATGTGAATCTATTTTTAGCTTGGTCGTGTTAACCTTTACTGTATTCGAAACTTGCAGTAATTCAATTATCTTTCAGTTGAATTAGCTCAGAATTTGTACTAATTTGGGTTAAATATATGGTTGGAGGTCAAGGAAAATATTCCTGCATGCATAAATTAGGTCCCGCGATGACTAATGAAACTACTTTTTTAGCTAGTAATATAAATCAGGTTTGATTAATTGTTCTCCGGGCCGATCATAAGGAGTCACTCTATATATAAGGAGTGATCCTATTGGGAGAGAAGGGAGACGCCCAAGTTTTGGATAATTGATATCAACGTCCTTACATATATTGTATATCTGCTGATACTTTCTTCATGGGTTTTTGAGGCATCTTCAGTTCATATCTATGAAGCCATTTGCTGTTGTGATTCATTATATGTTCATGAACCAATATATGCATCATTAAAAACTCTGAATGAGACTTCCAACTATTTGTTGAAACTTGAAAGTACAGTATTGCAGATTTTGCGATAAAGTACTTTATGTCTCACGTCACCTTAACCGCAATGTATCCCTGATTTATGACCTAAACCTTAGATCCCTACGGAGACTTTAAACTTTACCCAATAATGGAAGGGTTGGGGTTTGGTAACATCCCCATTTCAAGAGGGTTACTGCATTCAATCACAAAATATTGGTGGAAACTATGCATTAAAAATAAATGTAAATAATTATCTGAGATGCAAAAATAAATAAACGAAAGTCGGGTTTTCTAAGATTCTTTTGCAGCTCTGCTGATTGTTCTTGCAATTCATGCAACTGCGTTCACCCATTTCCAACCCTCTTTCATATGCACGCCTCTCCCTCCTATCACCTACCTAATCCTTCCTGTACCTTCACTTTTTAGTTTAATCATTCCTTTACCTCCACTTTTTAGTTTCTATATCTTAGGACTGTCAACGAAAATTCCCTACACCCTTTCTACTCACCCCTCTCCATCGTTCCCAAACCTACCCTATCATCATGTCTTCAGGCTCAAGTTTGCATGTAACCTCAGTAGAAATGGGGAGTAATAACTCCATATACACAAACAACACCTTGGAGGCCAGGAAGTAGAAAGAAATGGGGAAGTGGTTTGTAAACCACGACTGGAAGGGGAAGAAAACTATGGTCCTTGAATCATCTGACTCCTCTGCGCACAACTCCGACTCTGAATGTCACAAGTGCAGTCTGGTAATTATGGATAAGGAAACTCTTGTGGAGAGCCTCCCACCACATGTCTGGATGGTCAAACCACCGCCACAATGGGTAATCAACATCGTTGGGGTGGTCTACCCTTTCCAACCGGGACTCATCAAAATTCTTTTCAAAACCAAAGAAGATGACCCTTAGACAAGAAATGGTTTAAAAACAAGCGCGGGGGAATGATGAAAAATGGATTAAGAGAGGGGAAGGATCTAGGAACGATGGGGAGCAACAACCAATTCAGATAACCGTAGACTTCTTTTGGTGGATGATCTGGCCACCACCATTACTTATCTAAAAAATTATATGTTTATATCTGAATTTGTTGATGCTAAAATTTAAGGTTGTAGTGATGATGCTCTTATCTGGTTACATTAGGGGGTTCTGGGAAAGTGTGGTTAGATGCCAATCCATATACCTAAAATACTATAGTATATAGAATAGGCACAATCATACTCCTCTTTCTCAAAAGACAGTAGTTGGGGGCCTTATACCCCCACAATGGCAATAAAGATTACCAACTGGAATTCTCATGGTGTTTGAAAATCAACGACAATTCAACAACTTAAATCCTTATACATAAAGAACACCTTGACATACTTTTTGTGATTGAGACAAAATTAAACATGGATTTTTTTTTGGTAATTGCTAAATTAGGTTTTCAAAATTCCAACAAGAAATAAAAAAAATTGACTATGGCTTCTCTGGAATAACTCAGTGGAAATTCAACTTATTTACACATGTGACTACATTTTCCAAGTCCTCATACATTTTCCAAAAAATAGTTCAAACATATTTTTTGGGAGTCCTTGGGTACTTTGGGGCCTACTTTTCCCTAACCCTGGTTATTTATTGGAGATTTTAATGAAATTTTGGATTGCACTGAAAAAGTTGCCGAAAATTTCACTAATTTTCATCTAAGTAAGGCTTTCAAAGATTTTATTGACCACTATTAGTTATAGGATATCCCATTTTATAGTGTTCCTTTTACATGGACAAACAATAACCCCAAAGGACAAGCCATTAGGCAGAGAATTGATATTGAATCACCTTTGGCATTCCCTTTTCCCAGAGGTGGAGTTGCATAATCATTCCATTACCACTTCAGATCATTCTATCATCATGATTGATACCTACACTATAAAACATAATAAACCTAAACAATTCTACTGCAAGTCCTTGTGGTTCAAACACCAACTTCTTAGAAAATATAGGATAAATGGAAAGGCGTGCATTATGAAGGATCCCCAAATTTTAGTATTCAACAACAACTACTAACCCTAAAAAGGTGGGATAAGGAACACATTGGAAATATAAAGAAGAAAATAATTGACAGTCATGAGCAACTTAAAACCCTTCAAGACTCCACAACAACCATTGACAGGAACACTCTTATGGGCCTTCAAATGCAGTTGAGTCATTTATTGGGTAGGAAAAAGTATTACTGGAGAGAACAATCAAGAAAATTTTGGTTGCAAGAGGGAGATAGAAATACCTCCTACTTCCACAAAGCAACTAAATGCAGAAGGTGTTTTAATAATATTGAATTCTTTCAGGATAACAATAGAACTTGGCTGGAAACCCCCAAGGAGATTAGCCAATAGTTTATTAAGTATTTCTTAAACCCTTTCACTAGAACCAAGACCACTTCTGAACCCCTCAATAGTACATCCCTTACTGAGGTCATTTCATCAATAATGTCCTCAGAGCAGCTCAATACTTGAAATCAGGACATCCAGGAGGATGAAGTCAGAGAGGCATTGTTCTCCATGCACCCCTATAAGGCACCTGGTCCAGATGGTTACACCCCCTTTTCAACAATGTTGGTACTTTCTTAAACATGACCTGATTTAAACTTGTAACTATATGCTCTATACACAAATTCTTGAGATCCCTCAACCACACAAATCTCACACTGATATTCAAAAACAGATCCTGCAACTAGAATTTTCTCCAAAATTCATGTAAATAGAATAAAGCCTTTATTGGAACGTTTGATTGGGCCCTTTTAAAATACCTTCATTAAGGGTAGGTTCATCCACGATAATGTGGCCATAGTGCAGGAAACCCTGTATGCACTTAAAAAGACAAAAAAGGTATACATGGGTGTATGGCCATGAAATTGGAATGAGCAAGGCCTATAATAGGATTGAGTGGGATTTTCTCAAACAAACATTTCAAAACTTTGGTTTCAAAGGGCACTTAATCTCTTCACTCTATTATATATGAACCTTGTGCAAAGCCCTTCTTATTCTGTAAAACTGAACAGCTCCCCTTATGGACTTTTCCAACTCACTAGGGGTCTTAGGCAAGGGTACCTTATCTCTCCATATCTCTTCATCCTATGTGCAAAGGTCCTATCTAGACTCGAACGAACCATTGAGCCGTTTGAACGAGATAAAAGGAGAGTCAAGCCAAGGTTATGTTGCTGATTCTAGGCTTATTTTGCCAGGTCATTTGAACGAGATTTGGAGCCATTCTAACGAGATAGAAGACCCGAAGAAGGATTCCATCTATCTCATTTTCTAGGCTTATTTGGTCTAGTTGTTCGAATGACATTTTGAGTCATTCGAACGACTCTGGGTTCCCAGAAGGCAAATCCATATGTCTCAGTTTTCAGGCTTTATTAGGCCTGTCATTGGAGCGACTATCCCGACTACTTTTTTTTTTAGTGCATTTAAGGACAATTTCATCCTATATTACAAGACTAGGCAATATGAAAATTATCCAAGTTTTAATCTAGAACTTAGGGTTTGAGGAGTACGTAATTCATTGTAATCAATTCAATTGAGCAATAAAAGTTTCTATTGGGCAAATTATCCCGCCGAATCGCTTGTTTTATTGTTAATTCTTATTCAAGGTTAATCTCTAATTCGATTGTAGATTAATTAAGGTGGGCAAAAGAGCCCACCATTCTTACATATGCTATTTATAGATGATTTCTTCCATTTCTGCAGAACAAACATTTATGAAGCCCGTAAAAATTAAAGCAGTGTTGAAAAATTATAATATACTCTCTAGGTAAGAAGGTAATTGCCAAAAGTCTGAATTGTTTATTAGCCCAAACATCCCTAGCAGGTTGGCACATATCGTCCGCCGGGTGGGAATTAAACGAGCTCATATCACCTTTAAATATCTAGGCACCCCCTATCTTGTCGTCCAAATCTTATAAACTCGACTATGCATATATCCTTAATAGGGTCCAGGAAAAACTCACGTCCTGGACTATGCTTATTCAAATTTACTTTCCCACAATCCACGCAATGGTGGATTTGATGTTGAACCAATCCAGACGCTAGAACATTGAATTGATTGATCAAATCTTCACAGTAGAAGAGGTACAAGCTATTCCTCTAGCTCAATCTTTACAACCTGATACCATCTGATGCATTCTTGAAACAAATAGTCAATTTACTGTCAAATCAGCTTATCGATTACTCCTACAAACTCAAGGTCCACAAGGAGAATCTTTGGATATACCCACACCTTGGGATAAGCTCATATGGAAACTTCACCGGCCATATCGAAAACAACTATTTGTTTGGATGATATTTAAAAAATTACTTCCTGCTAAACATAGGTTTCATATGAATCAGATTATAAATGATACTACTTGCCTCGTATGTTATCCATGGCATCCAGGCGGCTTTCTCTTAAACTCTTTCTCTCCACAACTTAAGTATGATTCTACTTTGTCAATCAATGCTCATGTTTCTAATGTTATTAGGGCAGGGTAGTAGAATATGCCTAATCACATTGAATGTGCTATTTCTAATGATATCACTAAAGTGGTTTATGATGTAGGTATCAATCACAACAAAGATGGCCTCATTGTCTGGTGCCCTACCCCAAAGGGTATCTACACCATGTCCTCCACCTATGAAGCTAAAAGGAAAAGAAAGAATAAAGTTGAGTGTGCTGCAATTTGCAGGAACACCCTGGCCACTCCAAAGAGTAGCTTTACAACCTGGAAAGCCTTTAAAGGAATCCTAAACACACAAAACATAGTTATTATATGGAAAGTTCTTAGTTTTTCATGTTGTGCACTCTCCCTACTTATATTTGGTTTGCTATCCTTAATAAGTCTAACATATACAGACCAATAAGTACTTTTATATGCGAATATCAATGGTTATTATCTGATAATGTCCATTCTGGACTAGCCCAAGTGCTGAAAGTTGCTTTCTACACTATGATTTATCATTTGTGGATAGACAGGAAAAAAGGGCATTTGAGAACACTAGCAAACCTTGTGATTCTCTTGTTAATGCCATCATAACTGAAGTCAGCTATAGAGTGAAGAGCAAGGTGAAGCAATTGAATGATACTGTAAATAATAAACAGCTTTGTCAAATGTGGAATTTTAATGCTCAACTCAAGAAGAAACTGTAGTAGCATATTCCCTTGATTCGACAAGATTAAGCCAGCCTGATATAGTCGAAGGTAGATCATCATTGTATAGTCGAAGACATCTCAGCATTTTAGAAGATATCGTAAGTCCTCGCCTTACCAGAAGTAGCCGTTGAAGCCTAGTCAAGAAAGAACTGTTAGAGATCCGTGAAGTTCGCCCATTTCCCTCGAAATAGGAGACTATTTCTTTCTTTTTGTAAACTGTATGTATCTACTATAAATACAAGCATAAAATAGATTCTAAAAGACCCGCAATTCTGAGTATCTTCACTCTTTAACCCTAGCAACACTCTGAAAGCTTGTAATAATTAGCATCTACTAGATTTTACATCAAACCCTCCTCGAGGTCGTAGTTTTTCTTAGCTTTTACTGAGTTTTTTTTATGTAAAATCATAGTTCCTTAGCTCTTTATTATGCAATCCTTATGAATAGTATTGGCGAAGGTTTTCCTCCTGGAAAACACGCCATTACAATTGGCGCCGTCTGTAAGAATTACCACACATTTCTTTACCGATTCTAATCTACCATTCTTACAATGACCAACATGAATCTCAGAAGCCAATCCAGTACAGTGAGAGATCATTACAACAATCCGATACCAAGAATAGTCGACCTTCATAGTGCAATGGTCGAACTCCAAAAACAAATGGCTGCAGAGAAAGCCCAAAGAGTAGAAGATCAACGGATCCACACTGAAGCTCTCCAAGTAGAGAGAGGCGAACGAAGAAGAGCACTGGACCATCAAAGTCAGACATATCAGAAAGAGATAGGCAGACTAAGAAGGACTTAAGATAGACTTATCGTCAGACAAGCGTTACCTCCACGAGCCCGAAGTGGTCACCTGTCCAGAGAAACCTAAAGGGGTGAACAACAAAGTGAAGACCGATTGCAACCTTCTCAATCTAGATCTAGAAATCCAGATAGGGTTTCTCAGCATTTTGGACTCACATCTTCAGCATCAACAACTCAAGGTAGTCGACGCACTCGTCATCAAACTTCCCCACCACCTGAAAGAAGACCAATCAGGGATCGGTTGGGACTGGAAGGACTAGATGATTTCGATCCCCAAATCGTAGCTGTATCTATTCCTTATCAACAGTTTATCACATTAGACAACCTAAACAACAAAATCGATACCATATACCAGGCAGGCGATCAGCTCTGGACAGGATCGAGACAAACCACATCTCCCCTCATCTCGAACTTATGCCCATCCCAGATAATTTCTATATGCCCAAATCCATCCAGTATGCAGGCCTCACTGACCCACTTGCCCATGTTTGACATTTCAAAGCTGCGGTAGGGTTATACTCTAAGCTCGATCACATGCTCTGCAGGCTATTTAATATGAGCCTGAAAGAATAACCTCTTAGATGGTTCCATACAATCCAAGAGGGTTCCATCACCACCTTCAGCCAATTGCAGCGCTAATTCGAGTCCAATTATGATCACGCTAAGAAGTGAGAAATATCTATGGATTCATTATTTTTCTTCGAACAAGGCGCAAAGGAAACCTTAATAAGTTTTTATAAATGATTCTTTCAAGAAACAAAGAAAATTGGGAACTCTGATCCCAAAATTGTTATCCCTACATTTACTACCTCAGCCTTGCATATCGATTCTAAAGTTCTCGAAGAGCTTACGCTGCACAAACCACAGACAGTTACCGAATTGATTGATGTAGCTAACAATTACATCGAATTAGAACGGTCAAAAAAGGGCAAGATGAAAAGTTCTTCTGCCATCCATTCTCGAGATTCAACTTCAAATCCACCTCAAAAATCAGCAACTACTGAAGTACCCAAACAACGCGGCAGGAACACTAACAACAATTGAAGACGGGAATGTAGGCCAGATAGGCCAATCCCAGTTCTGCCGCCAATGATAACCACTCTATCAGCTATTTTACAAATGATAAAGGAAGATGAATGTTATCGAGCGCCACAAACTATCGCAGACATCCCTGCAAAACCTCTATGCCAATATCACAATGTGCATAGCCATAAAACTGACAACTACTACTCTCTCATTCGAATGTTTTATCGCATCCTGTTCGCTAGAAGACTTCATAATTATATCCTCGACATCCAGAAGATTCTCGAAGATGAGGCAAAAAATAGAGACGTCGAGCAAAATTAAAATCAGGGGCAAGCTCGCCACCTGTACATGATTGAGATTGAGAAAGGCAAGAAAAGAAAATAAGATGATCGGATCATATCCTGCTGTAAAATGACTTCCTCAGACAAATTAACATAAGTTCTTCCCACATCGAGCAAATCTAAACGTCCATACCATATCACTTTTGAAGACTGTGATACTACCCACGTGAAGTATCCCCATGATGAACCTCTTATCATTATGCTCAAAGTCGGACAGGACTACATGCATACACTTCTCATAGATACAGGAAGCGCCATAGATGTACTGTTTCACAGAGTAATCAAAGTCTTAGGACTCAGTGACTCTGTTAAAGCTTCGACAACAACAATCACTGGATTTAGCGGGTTAAAAGAATCGGCCACATGAGAAATTACTTTACCTGTTTAAGCTGGATATGAAACTCCATTCATCAAATTCCTCATCATTGACGCAGAATCCAAATATCTGGGAATTCTGGGATGAAGTTGGTTACACTCCATCAAAGCTATACCCTTCACGTACCATCTGGCTTTGCATTTTCTAATAGACCACAAAATCTATGAAATCAAAGGTAGTCAAGCAGTCACACGTATACGACCATAAATCCTCACACGGCAAAACCTCTCAAAGCATAGAAACTATAAAAGGAGACACCCCCCGTGTTCGAGCAGCACGATACCGAAGCAGTCAAAACCATAGAACTCGATGGTCCCGAACGCCGCACCTTTATCGGCTCCAAACTATCAACTGATGAAAAAAAAGCTATGATCCAGCTCCTTAACAAGAACATCGATATCTTCTCCTGGACTTTCCAAGAAATGTCAGGAATCGATCCCTCGATAGCATGTCATAAACTAAACCTCCATCCAGACAGCAAAGCCATCATTCAAAAGTAACGAAACCTCACTCTTCACCTTCGTGAAGCTGTAAATGAAGAGATTGATAAACTCCTTCGCATTGGATTCCTTCGAGAAGCCAAATATCCTAAATGGATGTCTAACATTGTGGTAATCCCTAAGAAAAATGAGAAAATTAGGGTTTGTGTTGACTTCATAGAACCAAACAAATTCACTCCAAAAGATAGTTTTCCACTACCACTGATTTCGCAACTGCTCGATTCCGTCGCTGGACATTGAACTTCTATCAATGATGGAGTAGCATTTGGCTACAATTAAGTACCACTTGCTAAAGATGATCAAGAAAGCAAATCTTTGTTACTGAACGAGGTCTCTACTGTTACACAATAATGCCTTTTGGGTTAAAGAATGCTGGTGCCACTTACCAATGGCTGGTAGCCCAAATGTTTAAAGATTACCTCGGAAAAATCATTGAAGTGTCTATCGACGATATGATCTGCGAAAGCCTAAAGTGCAAGGATCACACCACACACCACAAAACCATCTTCGATATCCTTCGCAAATGCAAAATGAAGCTCAGCCAAGAAAATGCCAATTCGGTGTTGCATCCAGAAATTTTTTGGGACACCTAGTCAGCAAAAGAGGAATCGAAATTGATCTAGCACAAATTAAAACACTCACTGTAATGCCATCTCCCCGAATAAAAAAAGATGTCCAGTAATTTGCAGAAAAAATTGCTGTTCTTCATCGCTTCATCTCTAAATCCTGTGGTGGAAGGTACGATTCATATTTTTTATTCGCCAGCTAGGGTTATTTTCGATTCCGGTGCATCGCATTCATTCATATCATATGAATTTCTTTGTTCAATTGGTTTTGAATCTTCTTTGTTGCATGATGAGGTTTTTGTGGGTGCACCGCTCTATACTTTGGTATATATTTCTCGTGTTTGTAGAGATTGCGCGATAGTTATTTGTGGTCGTATTCTTTATGCAGACTTGTTAGTACTATCGATGCAGGAGTTTGACATTATCCTGGGTATGGATTGGTTGTCTGTGCATCAGGTAACTTTAGACTGTTTTGAGAAGTCGACTACTTTCAGTATTCCTGGGGAGAAGTGGTTTGTTTTTGTTTGTTCAAACCCTGTGCAAGCAGAGGACGACTTGTTTACGTTGTTAGAGTTGGAGTCTTCTGGTGCTGATGTTAGTTCTATCCCGGTGGTGGGTGAATTTCTGGATGTTTTCCAGAAGATACTTAGGTTACCTCCAGCGAAAGAGGTTGAGTTTGGTATAGATTTTTTGCCCAGTACAGCTCCGATTTCTAAGGCCCCCTATCGTATAGCGCCAGTTGAGCTGAAGGAACTATATGATTAGATTACTAAGTTGATGGATCAGAAGTTCATCTGGCCAAGTACTTATCCTTGGGGCGCTCCTGTGTTGTTCGTGAAGAAGAAGGCCGGGTGTATGCGTATTTGTATTGATTATCGCGAGCTAAACAAGGTCGCGATCAAGAATAAATATCCCTTGCCTAGGATCGAGGACTTGTTTGATCAGCTTCAGGGAGCGCAGTTCTTTTCAAAGATTGATCTCAGATCGGGTTACCATCAGTTGAGAGTCAAGCAGGAGAACATTTCTAAGACAACATTCCAGATACGTTATGGGCATTACGAGTTTCAGGTTATGCCATTTGGTCTGACGAATGCTCCTGCAGCTTTCATGGACTTGATGAACAAAATTTTTCAACCTTATCTAGATAGATTTGTTATTGTGTTTGTGGATGACATCCTCGTGTATTCGAAGTCAGAGGCCGAGCATGAGGAACACTTAAGAATTTTATTACAGACTCTAAGAGAGAATGAGTTGTATGCTAAATTTGAGAAGTGTGATTTCTGGCATAAGGAGGTGAAATTCCTAGGATATGTGGTGTCTGAAGAGGGAATTGTGGTGGATCCTGCCAAGGTTGAGGCTGTAATGGATTCGAGCCAGCCGACCAACATTACTGAGATACGCAGTTTTTTGGGTTTGGCCAGGTATTATCGCAGATTCATCGAGGGGTTTTTGCGGATCGTAGCTCCGTTGACTCATTTGACTCAGAAGGATGTTGGATTTGTTTGGGATGACAAATACGAGTTAGCATTCGTTGAGTTGAATAAGAGGTTGACGACAGCTCTTGTACTTATTTTTCCATCCAGTAGACAAAAATACATGGTTTCCAGCGATGCGGCACTCAGTGGGCAGGGCTGTGTGTTGATGCTGGAAGAGAAGGTGGTTTCTTACGCTTCTAGATAGCTTCAGGTATACGAGAGGAACTATCCTACTCATGACCTCGAGTTAGCTTTAATAGTATTTGTATTGAAGATTTTGCGGCATTATCTTTACGGAGAGAAGTTCGAACTCTTTTCTGATCATAAGAGTTTGAAGTATCTGTTCTCTCAGAAGGAGTTGAACATGAGGCAGCGCAGATGGATAGAGTTCCTGAAGGATTATGATTATGACTTGCATTATCACCTAGGGAAGGCTAATGTAGTGGCTGATGCTTTGAGCCGCAAACCTAGGGGGATTCTTGCTAGTCTCATGATCCGCGAATGGCTGTTACTTCACGATATAGCAGACTCTGGGCTAAGTTTGTCTTCGAAGGATACCGGTGCTTTATGGCTAATTTGAGAGTTCAGCCGTTGTTGATTTCAAGGATTGTAGAAGCTCAGCAGCAGGATGCAAAGTTACAGTCTTGGGCTTCTGATGATAGTAAACCAGATTGGACAGTGAGTCCAGATAGCAGTGTCAAGTACAGGGGAAGATTGTGTATGCCTGACTCAGAGGTATTGAAGCGTGAGATCTTGAGCGAGGCTCACGGCTCTAGATACACTATTCACCCAGGTTGTACTAAGATGTACCAGGACCTAAAGAGGCATTATTGGTAGAACAACATGAAGCGGGATGTATCTGATTTTGTCTCTAAGTGTCTGACGTGTCAGCAGGTAAAGGCTGAGTACCAGAAGACAGCTTGGCAGCTCAAACCTTTGCCAATTCTGGAGTGGAAGTGGGAGCATGTGACTATGGATTTCATTTCGGGATTACCAAGGACAAAGAGGAATCACGATTTGATTTGGGTGATTGTTGATCGTTTGACCAAATTAGCTCATTTCCTACCCGTTCGTAAGACTTTGAATCTAGAGGAGTTGAGTAGGTTGTACTTGAAAGAGATAGTATGGTTGCATGAAGTTCCAGTATCAATACTGTCAGATCGAGATGCTAGATTTACCGACAGGTTTTGGATGAGTTTTCAGCGGGCTATGGACACCAGATTGGATTTCAGCACGGCGTTTCTTCCCCAGACTGAGAGAGTCAACCAGATCCTTAAGGATATGCTTCGGGCTTGTGTTTTGGACTTCAAGGGCAGCTGGGACGAGCATTTACTGTGGGCTGAGTTTGCATATAACAATAGTTTCCAGGTGAGCATTACGATGGCACCTTATGAGGCTTTGTACGGTAGACCATGTAGATCTCCCCTAAGTTGGGCTGAGGTCAGTGAGCGTAGTTTGTTGGGGCCAGAGTGGCTCGTGAGGCTAAGGAAGCCATTTATGTTATTAAAGATTGGTTGCGTATTGCTCAGAGCCGACAGAAGAGTTAAGCAGATGTTCGCAGGAGACCGATGGAGTTTGCGATTGGTGATCACGTTCTGCTGAATGTTTCCCCGATGAAGGGTGTGATGCGGTTTAGTAAGAAGGGAAAGTTGGCTTCGAGATTCATTGGACCGTTTGAGATTCTTGCAAAAGTGGGAGTTTTCACTACACCAAAATTGAGAAATTACTACGGTCCATTTTAGAAATTGCCACGGATTTAATCCATGGTATACTTGAAACGGATATATCACGTGGAAAATTTGTAAAATATCCGTGGAAATTCTAATTTTATTGACTTCAACTAAAGACTAGAGTTATAAAAGAAGACCACACTTAATTGCGGCAGTAATGCAGGTTCCAATTTTTTTTAGGTTTCTCAAACAAAATTTACGATTTCAACATTCAAGGTTTTCTCATACAATTTTGGCAATCTTATGGGTTCTCGAAGGATTTGGCAACCCAGGGTCCTATGGTCTCAGACCCTATGTCTCTATTGTGATCTAGATTTGAAATTGGAGGCTTTATTGCGATCTGAGGTAAAATTAAAAGCTTAGAGATTCATTTTGTAAGTTCTTCAGATCTTCAAAGATTTTATTTGATTTATTAGTTGTTAATTTTAAGTGATTTTGTGATTTGCCATTGTTTGATTTCATAATTTCGTATTATTTGATTTCGTCATTTGGTATTGTCACAATCAAAATCTTCAAATGATTTCGTGTGTTGGCAGATATTTTTTCTATATGGGTGTTCTCAACCTTCAATCATCTCTTATCATATTTAAAATTTAATGAATAACTGAAAAATAAGCTGCAAGCATAGCCTTCTCCATGGGTTTTAGAACATAATTTGTTTTGGGAAGTGAATTTGAAGCAAATATGGGAAGCTTTAACTTGTTTTGGAACTACTGCCTTCTCCATGGGTTTTAGCACAAATACATTATTGTCCCATTTTGGATATTATAGGAAAAAAAGATCAATCTGGGGGTGGCCTTTTTTTAGACATCCTCTGACATGTTTGCCGAGGTTGATTTTTCATTTCTTATAATTTTCTGCAACGCAGAATTTTTTGTGAAATTATATAACCATATTCTTCATTGTATAATTTCAATGAAAATATAGATGCATGTGTTACTAAGAACACTTCGAGATTATAGCTGACATTACTTAAATATCTCCAATAAGATCCCAAGCACATATACCATGGAATCCATTTGCTTTTGTTTCATTGGAAAAATAAGTCATGCCTTCCCAATCTACATTTCCTCGATATATACCGCTCTAATCCCATGAAATAAGAATCCAATGTTTCGGACAGTGAGGAAGGCAACATGTTGGCATCTGTTCCTCCTGCTGATTGTACACTTACAGATTTTAAAGTTTGAAATGGTGAAATAACTAAAACCGTCTATACTTGGTCCGAAAAAGGTATATATTTTTTTGGGGTTCTAAATTCTAATGATTGGAAATGTAGGAACATTGAAGTAGAAATTGCTAGAAATCAGAGAACAACATTTAGAGTATAATTAGGGTGCATTGAAGCTAGTAACAAGCCATTTCAGTATTTTGAAGTAACTCACCGCAATCAGGGAACATGCTTACACTATTAAATTTAATAACTAACCCCACTAGGTCTACCAATACAATGTGCACTCCCCTCATATATCTCTTTCTAGTGTACTTAATCTTTCTTCTTCACCACCATTTTCATATAGCTTTTTTTCTCTTAATTGTTACCATATCAATTTAAACTTGGTAAACAAGGAAAACAATTAAAGGCGTTGTTTCTGGCTTAGGGTGTGCTAAAATCTATCTCACAAGCTGTACTCATTTCTAGAAATCATTAATATCAATGCTTTATACATAAAGTATGTATGGGGGCCTCCATTTATAGTTTGGTTTTGTTCCTTTTTTTTTCTTTTGAAGAGGAAGCTGGGTTTGGGGCTGTGGCAAACCCCCACCAGGAATTTATTGACTGTACAAAGATTATAATTTCTAATTAAAAGGTCATTTTTTACTAAATAGTTTTCTTAGTGTTTTAAATAACAAAATGCTAGTTTTTATTTTTCTTACTCTTAATTTGACTTAATGATATATATTTGTGTTTTCCAGTCATTTGAATCACCCGAGGTTTATCGACTTAAATATTTTTATTGTTATGTCTCTCAGGTAGCTAGGTAGTTGGACGTGAATATAGATATATATAAAATCTTACTATTAGCGATTAAATTTAGTGGTGTTAGCCTGTCAAAATAAGTTTGGATTTTTCTCTCTCTCTCCAAAAGAATGTGTTTTCATTGTGAATAACAAACACACCTCATTGCGTGAGTTATACTTATTTTTTCCATTCATGCACTAAAATATGGCAGGCATTGAGTTACAAGTAAAAGGTATATCTAGACTCCCTAAGGAACTAATTACTTTAAACGCGCGAAGCTCCGTCAATAAGAGTTGATTGAAAGCATTGGGCCTAGACTACCTTTCACCACATCACCGGTTTGAACTTAATCTCAATATATATGATCTATTTTTCAAGTTTTCATGATCTATATTCCTTGGTTAAATTTTTATCTTTACTTTCAATATGTAAAATGTGACTTTGCTTATGGGCTTTATGTGAAATATCAATTGATTTCTGTTTCTTATTGACCTAGATATCACAAATCTTTTCTCTAATTTTAGCATAATTGTGAAATAATGAAATTTGTTGCAATTAGGAGTCACGATGATGGGATGATTTTTGGGCTTCTATTCGTTTTTAGTTTATTTGGGGCATCTGGGTATGTTTCAAAACTTCTACATTTTGGTTCTACGGTCTTGTCAAAACTTATGCGACCATGATATCTTAATGACATTAGGTTTTAAGCAAACAAATCATAGTGCAAATGGTTTGACTCAAACCATCGGATTCCTTCAAAAATAAAGCATTTCTAGTAAGTCTTACATTTTACGTGCTCACATTTAAGTCTAGAATGAAGATCAATTTTACCCATTGTGAATCCATCACTACTGTTGGAAAATCCATGGCTTATGTTAGCAACATATAATTAACTAAATAAATTTTTTCATTGATTGGTGGTATAATATTTTTAGTTATGCTTACTAGAAATATGCAGCAGTAAGAAGAATAGACTCTATGACAATGTTTCCTTAGAGCATGACATTTTGATCTCTGCTACAATAGTATTGATCTTGTGAAATCATAAGGGGCCATATGGGGATCTATACATTATGACATGATTGATATGTTTATGGATTTACTCTCGATATACCTGTTAAGTGCTATCATAATAGGTCATGATATTTATTCAAGGAATGTTTCTACCCTTTACTATGCCCAGGGAATATGAGAGGAGCGCTAAAGCTCCTGGGAAACATTCATTAGGTTGGCACATTTCATTTATTAAGTAAGAGCATTGTCTTGGTAACTTTCTTGTTTGCACGAAAGTTTGCTTCCTGCAGATGTTTGCGTTTTTGCTTTTAAGTGATAATTTTCTATAACATTATAGGTCATTTGTCGAATTTTCACGAATTCCCATAGTAGTAACCAACCAAGTGAGATCTTAAAATTGTGATGAAGCCGTTGAATATTTTTTCCAAGGTGAGATTGGCCACATAATCTACATAAGCTCTTACCTCGAATTGTGATGGCAGTAGGTTTTGTTTCAGCAGAAAAGCTAAGTAAGAACCTGACTATCTGATTATATACAATATCAATTATACATCTTTTCATTAATATAAAACTTATTTACTCAAGTACATAAATATTGTTGGTGCAGAAACGTTTAAAACACAAAAAACCGAGGCTTGCTGTAAGTTCTTACTACTTATCTTGTTATGATGCTATCTTTTTTATTTAAGAATCGACAGCCAATTTATAGAGAACTATAATTTGTAGGAAAAAAAATGAGTTGCAAGAATTCTCCCTCGGTTCATGTCCTTACGTGGGGTTGCATGGGACACGTTGGTTAGCTACAGGTGACACGTTGGTTAGCTACAGGTGACCAGGTGCGTCTTCTGACCTTACTGTTGTATTAACAGTTTAATACCGTGGTTTTATTTATAGAAAGTTTGCTTCCCGTTACAGTTTGCTTTCTTAGGAAAGGATGACATAGCACTATGAATTTCATTAGTTGTATATATGCCACGCACACACAAGTGTTCATCACATTGACCCGCGGTGCTTATAGGCTGACTATAGCGGCCTCATCGTGGCTCACTAGCTGTAACTAATAGCCAAGGCCATGCGCACACTATTATGCACACCTATCATTGACACCCTTTATGGGGGCATGAAGATCAGTTCTATCTGTGAGATCAGTACTCTATTTTCACATACATTGAATATTGTTATTCTATCTAGTATGAGCCATTGTTGGTTCCATTTGCTCCCAGCAAATAATCACCAAATACCATATATTCTTTTCGTATATACTTACTGGTATATAACCGCATAAGGTTAAAGCACGATTTGATCTTACAAAATTTAGAAGTAATCAGTGGGAAATGATTTTAGAACCATGACGAAGCTTCTACGTCGTAATCATGTCCTACCTTCTTTTGTTTCATCTGTAATCATGTTATTTGCTTACTTAGCTGTGAAACTTAGCATTTTGTTACATTAGTAAAATGATTTGAGTTGTAACAAAAATATTTGCTCTTATGGAACTTTGAACCTGGTTGGACTCACGAAATGTGTATAGTTTTGCAAGTTCAATTTACCTCAGTGAATATATTATGTTATTTGTTAGTATTTAGTAATAATGTAATATGTTGTGTATGTTTCTGACAAGGAATGGTTACTAACCAGATTCCAGGATCTCTTAGCAAATATGCTGGTGTTTCCCACGCCCTTCAAGAAATATCTAAGCGTGAAGGTTTGAAAGGTCTCTGCAGGTGCGATAACCTTTAGTCTTATCTTACATTCATATTTTAACTCATTCATGAATGACAAGTTTCAAATGAGCTCTTCTTTTTTTCGTGATCAGGGGGCTGACACCAAGATTGGTTATGTATGTCAGGAGTTCAGAGTAGATTCAACACTTCTCTCCACTGTGCTTAATCTTCCTCCACTGGCTGGAAAACCTCATCTTTATCCCTTTCACGATCCAAACTCTATTCTTGATGCTGGTTTCTGGATGCGTGGAAAATGGAGAAGAGGACCGTTCTCTTGGGTTTTATCATAGGATGATGTGCTTAGGTGTTTCACCTGACGATTATAGTTTTGCAACTCTTATCAAAGCTTGTTCATGTTTAACTGCGAATATAGTTTTGCAACTCTTATCAAAGCTTGTTCATGTTTAACTGCTTTGGAACAAGGAAGGTAAATTCATGCGAATGCGATAAAACTGGAGTGCACTTCCGATCAGTTTGTTGGAACTTCGCTTGTAGATATGTATGCCAAGTGTGGAAACATACAAGAGTCGTACAAGTTATTTAAGAGGATGAATGTGAGGAATATTGCATCATGGAATGCAATGGTTGTAGGCTTAGCACAACATGGAAATGGCGAAGAAGCTCTTAAAAATTATAAGCAGATAAGGGGTCAAGATATAAAACCTGACTCTATCACTTTTATTGGAGTACTTTCAGCTTGTTGTCACTCGGGGTTAGTTTCCGAAGCTTATGGGTACTTCAATTCAATGCACAGTATGTATGGGATTGAACCGAAGATTGGGCACTATTCGTGCCTAGTTGACGTACTTGGTCGTGCTGGGCATGTTCACCAAGCAATGAAGTTAATTGAGTCAATGCCCTTTGAACCATCTGCTTCAATGTATAGAGCTCTACTTGGTGGTTGCAAATTACAAGGAGATGCAGAAACTGGAGAGTATGTAGTTACTAGGCTCTTGGTTTTGGAGCCGTTCGACTCAGCAGCTTATGTTCTTCTATCAAATATATATGCTTCAGCAAACCAATGGGACAAAGTTAATGAGACTAGGAAGATGATGAAGTCGAGAAGCATAAAGAAAGATCCGGGGCATAGCTGGATTGATGTTAAGAGCATGATCCACTTTTTTGTGGTGGATGATAAGTCACACCCACAAGACAAATTGGAGGAATTAAATCAAATAATTGGAGAGGAGGGATATACTCCCGATACAGATTATGTGATGCATGATGTCGAAGAAGAAGAAAAAGAGCGTTCTCTATATTACCATAGTGAGAGGCTTGCAATAGCTTACGGGATAATAAGTACTCCCCCGTTGACAACTATCCGAGTCATAAAAAATCTTCGTGTATGTGGAGATTGTCACAATGCAATCAAGTATATATCGAAGGCAGTTGATCATGAAATTGTACTGAGGGATACAAATCGATACCATTGTTTCAGGAATGGAGTATGCTCTTGTGGTGATTACTGGTAAATTTGAAGTATATCATCTTCTGATATTATATTTGGATTAAGGAACACCTGTTTAACAATGAACTCGCTTTGTATACAAAAAAAAGCTATATTGTACTACTAATTCTTCTAAGAGAATTGAGAATACTGTGAGAGTTTCTTTTAAGAACCTTGGGGTATCGTATTTGGATCTTTATTTGGTGCATTGGCCTGAGAGTTTTGCTTTTAGTGATGCTAGCTACCGATCCTCCTTGGAAGTCCTCTAGCGAGTATAGGCAGTTTTCTAATAGGTTGAAGCCTACCTGGAAAGTAATGGAAGCTCTAGTAGAAAGTGGTTTGGTTCGAGCTATAGGTGTTAGCAATTTCAGTGTTAGGCAAATCGAAGAATTGCTTCAATTTACAAATATCGTACCAGCCGTCAATCAGGTGGAGTTGCATCCATTTTGGCGTCAAGATGAACTTGTAAAATTCAGCCAGTTGAAAGGTATTCATGTCTTAGCTCACACTCCTTTAGGAGTACCAGTATCCACTAAGGGGATGTCTGATAGTGGATCGGGTAGTGAAGATGAACCTGGAACTCCTCGGATAACATTCAGGAGGTCTAAATAAGTCCATAGTCCCATGTTGAAATTGTCTGTTGTAGCAAAAATAGCAGAAAGGCATAAAAATACACCTGAACAAATAATTTTACGATGGGACTTCAAAGAGGAACTAGTGTTCTGCCTTGTAGTCTGAATCGCGACAGGATCAGAAACAACACGGATATTTTCAGTTGGTCCCTCTCGGACGGAGAATGGAAATGGTTAAATCTTATCGAATGATTAGTATGGCAGTAACTCGAGGAAGAAAATGCCAAATTTTTCAGGGCCTATTACATAAGGTTAAAGCTGAAGAAACAAATCATCATGTTCAACCATATGCTTAAGCACCAGTACTATCTCATGAAATACCCTGTATAGCCTGAGGTTCTTTTGGCCTTTGGCCCCAATGCAGAATGGGATCCATCCATTGTCTGGTAAGATTCTATCTTAAAAATTTCTAAGTGTTTAATTATGTAGAAGTACATGAAGAATGATTCAGATTAATCGCTACAATTACCAATGATTTTCAATTTACTTTGCTAATGAAAGTCTTACTTTCTTCATGTGAAGTGTGGGAGAATAGGGAGCAGCGTTGCTTATGTAACACCTATCATCCACACTAGTAGTGCCATGTCAGAGGTGGCCACAAGACCTGCTCAAATTAATCGCCATGATGGATCCGTTACTACTTTTTGATTCTTTTAAAAAACAAATAAAAATTAAATTACCACGGACTAAAGCAGTGGTAAATATCCTAATTATATTACAGATATTATCCGTGGTAAAAAATTTGCCATGGAATTATTACGTATCAATATAAATTAAATAACCACAGATAAACTCCGTGGCAAAAAAATTGTCACGGATTTACTCCATAGCGATATAAATTAGATAACCACAGTCAAACTCCGTGGCAAAAAAATTGCCACAAATTTACTCCGTAATAATATAAATTAGATAACCACAGATAAACTCCGTGGCAAAAATATTGCCACGCACCTTTTACTACAGACCTCTACTACAGACTTTATCAATGGCAAAATGACTATTACCACAGACTTTATCAGTTGTAATTTAGTAAAATTGGTGTAGTGTTTGGCATACCGTTTAGCTTTGCCGCCGCAGCTGGATCGTGTTCATGATGTGTTTCATGTTTCCATGATGATGAAGTATGAGCGAGATCCTACTCATGTGATTGATTAGGAGCCCCTAGAGGTTCAGGCAGATGCCTCGTACGTGGAGAATCCAGTATGCATTCTGGGCCGCGAGGAGAAGTTTCTTCGCAGCAAGGTTATTCCTTTCGTGAAGGTTCAGTGGAGTTACTATGGACCTGGCGATGCTTCTTGGGAGTTAGAGGCGGATGTGCGGGATCATTATCCTCACTTGCTCTCTGATTGAGGTACGTTGAAATTTCAGGGCGAAATTTCTTTTTAGGAGGGTAGACTGTAGTGTCCAATATTTTTTTTTATATATATATCATCATGAATTATTTTTCATTATCATTTTGATTCATACCATTATGCATCCATTTTATTTCCTATCATCTTGTCTTGTGTTGCATTATCTCCTTAGGTCCTGTTGTTGTTAAGTAGAGGAGGAAGTGTGTGGCTTCAGAAAACCAGGGGTTAGTTTTCCTTTGAGGGTGTTTAGATTTTTCCCAGTATCATTCGAACGAGTTGGCTAGTCTCCTGGAATTTTTGTCTTGGACGGAAAATTCGTTCGAACGAGTTGTGAGTCATTCGGTCGTTGTCTATAAATACCACACTTCTTTGTTTCTTTTTCTTCATTTTATTTCTCTCACTGGCTCTCTCACCGACTCTCTTGCCGACTCAAACCCTAACAAAATCCTCTCCTCCTCCCTTCACTCCCTTCACCTCCATTGCTACCCTTGTTTGATTTGGGTTGAGAAATCGTCACCTCCGGCTACCTTGATTCAGTTATAGAGAGAGTGGCTTCCTTTCTGCTCTAGAGAGAGAGAGAGAGAGGCTTTCTTACCCGTCTTCGATCACCGAATTGTCGCCGTTCCTTCGCCGATCGTAGCCGCGCCTTTTCGGTGAGTTTTTCTCTAATTCCTCTTCTATTTGATTTCGGTTTGGCTAAAACCCTTGTGGGTTGGGCTGATTTAGGGATTGTGTTTGATTTGGGTTTGATTGTTGGTGATTGGGGGTATTGTTGAGCTGTGGCTTAGGGTTTATGATTATCGCAAGTGTTGAGGCTGGTTGCGATTGATTGTTGGATGGCGGTGATAATTGTTTGTGTTGCTAATTTGGCTGTGGTGCTGATTTGAATTCAGTTTCGGGTAAGAATCCCTTGTTGGATATATGATTGGGTTCTGGTCCTTGGTAGTGGTTGATGTTGTGGTGTTCCTGTTCCTTTTAGTGACTCATTCGGGTTCCGAAAGTCGATTCGCGGAGCACATTACCGTTGGGGTGTTGTTTGGATATTTTATGTCGGGTTCATTATTATCAAACTTGGTATATCAAGGCGAGTGTCCGTTCATGTCTAAATTCCTTACTAATATTACCTATGTTGATTTAGAGAGACACTAAAGACATAGATGTTGTTTTTCCTAGTATATAGTCTAGATTGCATTCCTCTTTGAAGTTAGTTATTATTTATGTTGCATATGTTAGTGTAGTTATTTAATTATGTATATTTGGACTTCAAGAATGGGTTAGGAGTTGTTACGCTAGTTTTCACGGCTTCGTCCTTGGACACTAACGGTGTAATTACTCTTGACTTGTTCTAGGAGTTGTTTATCATCAGGGCTTGCTATTTTAAGGCATGTAAAGTTGAATTTCTCTATTATCGTTTAGGGAGTCGTGCATGTTTTGTATTCTCGTGGCTTGTCCTTGAATACCGTTTTGTCTCTTAGAGACTGATGTTGTTTTGATGTTGCGACGGGTTAGTCACTGTTCATCTGTTATCTTGACGTGTGACTGGTAAGTCGCTGGCCATCTTGTTAGATGTTGTGACTGGTTAGTCACTGTTGTTCTATGTGTAGATGTGCAACTGGGTCACTATTCGTCTGTGTTAGGATTGTTTACCACTCGCCCAGGTAGGTGGTTATCCTATGTGTGCTTACCGTGTTAGCGGCTGCAGCATTTTGATCTCTGGTGGATCTATTTGGATCTATAGATCATATAATCATTTCTTCTTATATTGTTGAGATTGGATACATAAATTCACTCCAAATCGGCTGATCTCCGATAGGTTAGGAGGATTCCTAGCTCGGGTTGAAATAGTATGGTGAGTTCTGGCTGAGATGCTATCATACCTGAATACCCATCCTAGAGTATGGGATGGTATGAGATAGTTCCCCTCTGGTGCTAGCACTATCTTGAGAGGTTGAAATACTTTAAAATTCGAACAGTATGAGGACGATGGCTCCTCGGGTTGAAACCCCTATTCACTCTGATCAAGTGGTAATATCCTAGCCTGGTCGAGCTTGAAATAAATAGAACCCCTTATATCCAACAACGGTCTCTCATATGTCTGAGTCTTTACGCTAGCGGTTGATCAACCAATTATAATAAGATTGATTTCATCAGTTTAACTTCATACACCATTCCAGCATTGAGCATCTGCATCATCATATCACTTCCTCTCATATTATATTAATCTTCGCTTAGTAAGACTGTATTTACTTCATTTCTTGCTACTTAAATATGCTATATTTTCACTATGCTTCACCATGTTCATCGTTTCCTATTCTTGTTAGCATTAGTTGTATTAGTACAGTTTTTAGCCTTGTTGGGTATAGTAACATGTGGTTTGCTCACTCTCGCTATTTAACATTTCAGAGGTGAAGTAGCTACAAAGTAGTTGCTGTGGACTGCAGCGGAGCTTAGAGTTTAGATTATTTATTACTGTAGGTCCTTAGTTGTATATTATTGTTTAGTTATATTCAGACTCTGCTGTTGTATAGTTTTGAGATATTGTATCATATTTTAGCTTTGATATGTATATTTATGTCGTTTGCTTCCGCTATTTTATTCATTTTACTCTGATGAATTGCTATAAGTGAATGACTGAGCCTGAACTTGTCTATGGCTCGGTCGTTTGTGGGGGAGATTCTTTGGATTACCTGACCTACATGCCCTAGAACTCCTATTAATTATTTAGTTTTAAATTATTGGAAATTTGGGGTGTGACAATCAAAATCATCAAACATTCTAGCCTCGGCGTACAATCCATAATGTAGCCCACCGTTGCAGAAGACGAAGATACTGACGACTGGAGGAAACCATTTAATTTATACCTCAACTCCAACATCCTGCCCAGTAACAAAGAAGAAGCCCGTTCACTGTTGGCCCGATGCCCCGATTCACAGTTCAGAATAAGATCTTATATAGTATCATAGGGGGAGGACCACTGATCGAATGCATTTCTCAAAAACAAGCCCACACAAAGATTTAGGAACTTCACAAAGGTATCTGTGGCACTCATATATCAGGACAATCTTTGGCACAAAGAGCTTTCACCCAAGGTCTATACAGGCCGAAAATGCGCCAAGATTGCGGAACTTTCGTACTGAAATGTTATAAGTGCCAGATTCATGCCCAAGACATCAAAAGCCCTACACTCAACTTACACGTTAGTAATATCCTCTGGCCATTTAAATGATGGGGGATTGACATCATCGAACCTTTCCACCCAGCATCAGGAAATCGTAGATTCGTTCTTATTGCCACAAATTACTTCACAAAATGGGTTAAAGCAGTTCCCCTCTGTCATACAGACGAGAATGAAGTTATCAAATTCTTCTGGGAGCACATCATTACTAGGTTTGGCTGCCCACAAATGATGTGATATGACAACGAAAAACAATTTATCAATAAAAAAAGTCCTCGCATTCCACCAAAAATACAAAATCCAACTCTCCACCTCCACATCCTACTACCCTTATGGAAATGGACAAGTTGAAGCCATCAACAAAATCATCAAATCTGGACTGCGCAAACGTCTCAATGATAAAAAGAAAGTATGGTTGGTGAACTACTTTAACAGGTTACACACCGTTCATGATGGCCTTCATTACTGAAGCAGTCATCCCCTTAGACCTCGATCTCCCCAGTGCATGAAGATCTTTATTAGATGCAGACAACGAGCTTGATCTCTTCTGCAGCCTCAACTGGATCGAGGAAACCTGAGACCACGCTATTGCAAACTTGGGACGATATCATGATACCCTGAAAAAGGCCTATAACAAAAAAGTTCGACCATGAACATTCGGCATTGGCGACTTGGCCCTTCGGCGAATTGTAGACAGTACTCGACCTAATTTTTTTTGCAAGTTATCTAAAACTTGGGAAGGGCCTTACATCATCAACGATAAGATAGGCAGCGGCACATATTGGCTGATCACAGAAGATGATGTCCACCTCGAATTCCCATGGAACGCAGCTCAGTTAAAAAGATTTTACAGAGAACTATTTGTAATAGCTTTCACTACTTCAAATAAATACTCTTAACTACCATCTTTACTATTCATGACTTGATCTCGATCCAACTTTTCAGTTTGATCCAGACAAGCATTAATCTTTATAATATTGACTTGATCATGTTTCATACTTTATAAGTATATCTCAAGACAAGCTCACATCTTTAATATTCATGACTTGATCTCGCTCCAACTTTACAGTCACATCTAGACAAGCATTAATCTTTCTAAGATTGACTTGATCTTGTTCTATACTTTATAAGTATGCCTCAAGACAAGCTCACATCTTTACTATTCATGACTTGATCTTGATCCACCTTTACAGTTACATCTAGACAAACATTAATTTTTTTAATATCGACTTGATCTTGTTCTATACTTTACAAGTATGCCTCAAGACAAGCTCACGTCTTTACTATTCATGACTTGATCTCGATCCAACTTTACAGTTACATCCAGACAAACATTAATCTTTCTAATATCGACTTGATCTTGTTCCATACTTTATAAGTATGCCTCAAGACAAGCTCACATCTTTACTATTTATCACTTGATCTCGATCCAACTTAGTTACATCCAGACAAGCATTAATCTATCTCATATCGACTTGATCTTGTTCCATACTTTATAAGCATACCTCAAGACAGGCTCACATCTTTACTATTTATACATTGGTCTCAATCCATACCTATTGAGTATGCATCCAGACAAACAATCTATTTACCTCTCAATTAATATTTATGTTATCAAATATAAATACTTATACGTCAACATACTTTTGCAAAATATTTAAAATTCGATAAAGAGTACTAATTCTAAACCAACAAGTCCAAATTATTTCAGTCCCACTGACCATTTTTACAACCTTCGATAACTACTTCAATAATTTTCTACTCTACAAGGGAAGATATGACTTCATCCGTATTAAAAGAACCCTCAACCACGGGCACATCCCCTAATTCGCTTTGGCGAGATGCATCGGCCTCTGTCATCACAGCGTCCTGAACTATTCCCACCACATCTAGAGCATCACCAAAGCCTAACTCATCGTCATCGAAGCTTGAATATTCACATACGCCACCACAAGACTTTGCCAAACTCTTGTGCAACCTTTTTCCCCCCTGCAATTCCTTATACTGGCTAGAAAAATGTTCATGGACCTTCTTACATTTATTGAGCTGATCAACATTCACCTCGTCAAGAATCTTGGCATGCTCAAGCTATATTGCTTCACGTGCTTGAGCAACTTGATCCCTTATGTCCTTCTCAAAGTTTGCTCTTTGCAGTGGCAAAGACTCCACATTTTCCTTCTCCAACATCTTCCTCAAGTCTCGAATAGCAGCGTCCCACGCCTTTTTCGCATCCAGCTTGTAGGTATTAAGCCTTGCATTCAGATCTTTCTTATCTTCAATCAACGATTCCTTCCCCCTTGTCAACTCCTTCTCAATATTTTTATAAGACAACATCTGATTAGCCAGATCACTACTGCCAGCAATACGCCCTATGGCATTCGTCAATAAATTCATAATCTGTAGAACATTCATATATTTAGTATTCGAATGACATACCAATTTCTTTAATCGCAACAAAGTAGAAAAATTCCTCATCTTTGACATGTTGTGGCTACCCTCATTAAGAAAGGATACCAAGCTTTGATCCCCCACCATGCAATCATCAACCTCGGCCTCCAGAATGTTTGTCCCTGACATGAAAACATCCATTGACTGCTGGACTTCGACCTCATTTTCTACCACAAATTTATACTTCGACATCTCTCCACCCACCATTTTCTTCTGAGTCGCAATACCCAAATTTCGTAGAGGACTCTCGTCCGCCACATAAACTGGCTTAACAATTTTAGCCACCTCTTCTGTTATCGATTGCCAAGTGGCCCTCTTGTGTGGAAGCAGGGATGACACATCCTCACTTTCTCCCCTCTGCTTTTTCCTCTTACCCAAAGATACCCCCAAAATGGCATCTATTTTTGTATTACTATTATAACCTACCAGCGAGGGATTTTCCAACGGAAGGCAGCTCTCTACAGCTCTTTTCTTCTTGGCAGACATTTTCCCGTCGATTACTGGGATTTCAGCACCTTTGGCCCTCGATCTTTTCAACCAGCCTCCTCGAACAGCTTACCCACAAACTTTTGGTCGACAACCAAATTGTCAATCCGGCCGAAAAACCCCCTTCCTTACCCTGTAAAGTTCTTCTCTCACTTCCAAATTTCTGTCGACCTCCTTCAAAGTTATACACAAATACAAACAAAATTACATACAAATACACAATATCAACATCTCCAACATCGACAATTAAAAGTTATCTCACCACACACCTAGATGAAATGTCTTTATCTTTAAAGGCTCTCCAGGATCTTTCTTATCGAACTCATAATTATCAGAAACCAGTAGCCTTTCCTTGCTATATCGTCCCCCTGTTGAAACCATATCATAAAAAAGTGGTCTTTTCAAGAACCTTGCCAAATATCGGTAACCTAGCATCGTCGGGTTCATCTTTAGTGTGTAGTACACACACAAATCATCGGCACTGATCAACTCCTCCCCCCTGGACTCCAGTCGACCATTAATCGCCCCACATACTCTAAGCACATCATGCACATTCGGATTGAACTGACCTGGGGCAACGCCAAAAAAGTTCATCAACTTTTTATGGTCAGCTCGAAGGGGAAGCTTCAACCCTTTCTTAATATGTTCTCAATGTATGAGAATACCCCCGAATGGAACATTCTGATTGGTCATGTCATATTGATACTCTTCTAACCTAATATCTACAGAAATACCATAATTCTGATCGGTTATGTCACCCTCCGCAACAATATCATCCCCACCACCGCTACCTTCTCGATCACTTGCCTATGGCTTATGATTTACATCTGTATCGGTGTCCTCCTCAAACAATTCGACAACCCTGGGTACCACCCTAAGCTGGTCATGACCAGCGGCATCCGTACTACTGCATCCCACTCTATACCTACCTCCCAATTGTTGGGCACATATAGTTACATCAACCTGCAACGGCTCAAGATTCTCGTATATCCCCTTATCATCGATATGAGTTGGTTCAGCCATTTTAACGAACCTGTCAAATAGATTCCATATTTTTATCACAGTTAGTATCTATCATATGTGATACATATATATATTCATAGGTTCATATGTTCATAATTATGAGTTATCGAGAATAACTCTCTAACACATCATTCTCTTTTCTATCTGATGCTATCACTCATCATAAATGTTCTTTCTATAGTTCTCGATACACTTAATATGATTCTAGTCATATAAATATCATCGATTACTAACAAATATGCCCAGTATTTTTATTTACTTATCAGCATCGATAACTTATTAAAACCTATTTTTATTCATGTGGAATTTTAGGAGACTCTAGAGCTTTTTGAAGATCTTTCACCCATTTTTCTGCCAAAACACCATCGTTCAATATTGTTCTCTTCTTCTCCAACAAAAAATCTGGCCAAAACAAACATTCTCGACAATCTCGTAGTATCCCTAACCGATCACCCAAAATGCGCCATAACCACAGCGCCACCAACAAAATCATTCTCTCCCCTCCTCTCTATCCCCCAAACCCATCTATAACCTCCTATGACTCCATTCTTTTACCAAACTCCATTAACAGTCGCCACAAACTTTATTCACGTCAACACCTTAACACTGCTACTTGTTAAACCTTACACTCTATTGATATTCAATCTAATTCCTTCTGCAATTCTTTTAAACTTACTTAATCCTGGTTATTAACTATGAAACCAAGACATAAAAACAAACACAAAACCAGAATTACCAACCTTGTTTTCGCGCTACTTCAGTGTCCCTTTCTTTCACTCGTTTGCTCTCTCAGTCAATACACAGATCTCCTCCTTCGCAATTGTAGACAGCCACTCAAGAGACGCACAACAAAAGTTACTAGAAAAAAAAATTGAGTTTGAAAAGTATGAACAGTCGCCCACATCAGACCTATTTATAGGCCCCACGTGACTGTTTCTTTCACCACTTCGCGACCGTTCAAATTCTCGGACGAAATGCCTTATGCTCCTCTTCTCGTGATCTATAATACTTAGCCTCCTCTACAACAACAATCACTTGCACTCTTGTTCTAATCATACCATATCTCAAAGAGTACCTTCTGCTACATTCTCACTCAACAAAGCACTTCCTATCCTGTCGAACAACAAAATTACATCTTGTTCCATATACCTCAAGATTTCCCTAATTGGACCACATCTTACCATTTTATAATTCACGTTGAGTCCCCTATTTAAAACCCTCTACTTCCACATTCTTATATATCTGGACAAAAACTTCGATAACCTACACATAAACGTTTAATTCGACATTTTAGTATAAATGTCAAATGCATTTTATCACATACTTACAACAAGTACATGTTACATTCGACAACATAACCACAAATTCATATAACCACCAAAACCTCCAGATAAGATTCACTATATTCAATTTGGACCAAACAACTAACCATTGCATAAAGCCTACCTCTCAAACATTTACACTATATAAACCCCTAGCTGCAGCTTCATCTTCCCTCTTCACCAGCAATTTGGCTCGATCACACATGCCACCACGACATTCAGAAGGATGCAAAAACTGAAGTTTTACACGAAACTCAAATTTCTCTTCAGCTTCCTTCGCCTCTGCCTCGCTCATCCCTTCATAATCTGGCTCCTCGGGATCATTGAAATGCTATTCCATGCTCCACAAACCAAATTATCGATAGTACAACACCCAGTACATCGCCTGAATACGTCCATATACCCCATTCCGGGCTTGAAATATCATCTTCACCATCTTCAAAACTGACTCACATCTGCCATAACTTAACTATTTATAACCACTCCAATACAGGTCCAACTACCCCGTATTTACTCTGCTTTGGAACTCTAAAAATTCAGAGTCAAAATCAATCAACCTCGAAATTCTATACAGGCCCCACAATCAGATAAACTTCAACTTTATGTTGCAAATTGCAAACTATTCAATACAAATACCTTTGAATACTAGCATAATACAAAATTGCACAAAATTAAAATCAGACACAACAAAAGATCGACAAAATAAGTATTTCATTTATCAATTTCCTTATTACATTCGATATCTACTTAATTCGCTTACATTGCATTCTTATATTTGATACATATCTCATTCGATTATATTCACTCCTTTACATTTTCCATTTATTTAGTATTTTCCCTTCGGGATGATACGTTTTCTAGTTATTCTTTTATCACCAGAATCAGACATTAAAGCCCCTTTTCACCATAATTGGACATTACCTCCAGCAGAAATAGGGCCAACGACATCTGACAAACTCAAATCCATGAACTTCTGAGAGAAGCACCACCACTACCAGATAGGTAGCAAAAAATTGCAAGAAACCTCCTTCTTTCGCCAAGATCCAATAACGCCCATCCAACCGCCACGTCATCGTCTTCATTTGAGCAGTAGCCACTTCTTCATAAAATTGATATCCTACACTATCATCATATACCCCTGCCTGACTCCCCAGATGACGCACCACACATGAACATCCCATCGCTCTATACCTCCTGCAAAACCACCCCTTGGTGACAACCGGAGAATGATCAAACATACAAGTTACCTCTGCCCAGTAAATGGAAAACCCATATCCATCCTCCACACAATCCCTCAGCCACACTTGGGGCGGCATCCTCACAATCCACAGCCACAAATTCAACCTATTTCATCATATTTAGAACCTATTATTTTCAACAGTTTTAATAAACCCATTATTTTTAACGACTTCTAACTTCTTCTCGACACAATTACAAGTACTTTTGTCGAGAATGGGGTGATTGTAGTAGCATATTCCCCAGATTCGACAAGATTAAGCCTGTCACGCCCCAAAATCTAATAATCGGTAGCTAGACCAATTACTGAGATTCGAGGATGTGCAGGTCGGGGAATCCAACCGATTCGCCCCACAAACAACTGAGCCATAGACAAGTTCAGGCTTAGTCATTTACTTAGCAATACATCAGAGTAATAAGGAAAACAAAAACAGCAGAAGACTAAGAAACAATATCTAAACGAAAGATTCTACAAACCTCAGCCGGTTAGAACCACAAACTAAGGACCCAAAATAATAACAGAGCAACAAGCCTTCAGCTGCAGCTCTCCAAAGATCACCACTGCAACAACTCTAAACCTGGAATATTGTTATGCAAGAGTGAGCAAACCACGGCTCACTAACTCCCTAAATAAGCTAAAGAATTATACCAACTAATGAGATGAATATAATAATAATAAAATAATAATAATCGCTAATGATAAGTAATAGATAAACCAAGGATGTCTAATAGATATCTAATAGATATATATAACTAGTCTAATATATCTAAATGAGCTAAGCCATATGTATATATATAAGCATAGTGCGAAGGAGTGCTAAGACTATAAACTACACTCCAATCACATGGACTACAACTATTCCCCAATCACTACTGTGGCCCTCAGCGCCACACGCAACTAACCTACCTCAGAAATGCAAAACCTGCGAGGATAAACAATCCTTGACCCATGATAATCTAAGAGGGTTACCCAAACCCCAACCAGGCACAACCTCAAAGCTAAAACAAGCTTAACGAGATCGCCCGCAACCCAATACACTAGCCTAAAGCTCTACAAACCCAACAAGACTAAATAGCCTATTAAAATTAGATGCAGAAGAAGGAGGAATAGATGCAGATAAAGAGAAATAGATACAGAGGGAAGAGGCAAGCTAAGGTTACAATAAATCATTAAGAGAAGAAGAATAGAAATAAGGAAAGGATGCGATGAATATGAAGAATGATATGATGAAATAGGATAATCCCATAATTATCCCAATTGCTAATGATAAGTAATGATAGTGATATGATAGAAAGGGATAATCCCATAATTATCCCAAATACTCAAGATTTTACAATGATGCTAATACAGATAGGTTAAGGATTTTTAACAGAAGAACCTATGAATAGAGAATATGCAGAGATGCAATGATATGTGTGCTATGATATGATGCGATGTAGATGCAGAATGATTTGGAGAGATCAACCCGATAATTAGACCCTAAAATTAAGGTGTGTTGACAACTACCTAAGAAGGAAATTACCTTAAAGAGATCATTATTGGATACAAAGGTACGATCTATCCAAGCCCGACCACGGCTAACAGGGTACTACATCACCACCTGATCAGGGTGCACACAGGGTATTTCAAGCCAAAGGAGCCAACGTCCTTACTATTTACAATCCAAGTTATTCCAACTTCATCAATGAAAAACGGTGCCATGGTCATTTATGTATCTAATCTCAATAAGATAAGGAGAATATTTTATTTACAGATGAGAGTAGGATCCTAAAGACTGAAACACAACTACCGTCAACCCGGCAGTACACACAAGATAACCACCTGCCTCAGAGTGTGGTAAACAATCATAAACACAGATGCTAACCGGGACTCAGTTACACCATCTACAAATAGATGAAACAGTAACTCAACCGTCACCACATCAAATCAACGTCAGTCTCTAGAGATTTCCTAAAGCAACATAATCAGCATCAAGTGCTAGTGTACCCTAGCTGTCAACACAGACTAGTCTCTTGAGTGGCGACAGTCTCCACGAACTGATGTAACACGAGACAAGTAGGTTCCAGCATCACGGGTGACAGTACAACTTCACAAAACAACCTGGCGTCAAGGTCAAAGACTCATGAACGCCATGCTGCCTCGCTGCTTCCTAGATGACGGAAGGGAACACAACCCTATTAACCTTACACCAAGGAAAGGAAGGCTTGACGAGTAAGCTCTACTAGCTCTAAGAATCATGAGGACAATAAGTGTCACAATACGATAAGGCAAACAAACCTAAGGCAAACTATCAGATGCTCAACACCACAACCAACTATTAAGGACAAGCTATATATCCACCACCAACAGCTAAATAATCCAGGAGATACCACACTCCAACATGGAATCTAACATTCCAAGCAACCTCCAAATCAACAACATCTCTCATGGGCCAGGCCACGAGAACAAAGAGAACACCTAGGATAATCCTAAAACTAATCAAGATAAGAACAGGTAAGAGGATGAGCCCCGAACCAAAGACCATGTCTAACGGAAGCTACACAGCCCAAGAGACTATCAAGGAACCAAGAACCACATACTAACTAATCGAGGAAGCTATATCAAAAAGAGATAACTATAATATCTAAACTACATACTAATAATAATAGCGGCTAAACCACGTGCCGTCCGTATATTCCTACTAATAGCCGAACCTAATTACTAGTGCCAAGAAACAGACTAGGCACCCTAATAACCAGCCAACAATTCCATATATAGAGTATAGCGATGCAGAATCGTCGCAACCTCTATAACTGAGAATAACTATCTATAACCTACAAGGTTCTATCTATTAGCTAAACTCACAATATACCCAAATGCTGCACTAATTTAACCAATCCTTAAATACTCGTGCACATCGCGTACTAAGCGAATAAACCGTATAGATGTCCTAAGCAAATAATCATATACTAACCCAATCACAATATAAACATAATAATATAGGCGTTACAATAACTCACGAATTAGTATAATGATATAGTTATTAAGGAAGATAAAACTTGCCTGATATAAAGCTCGAAATGACAATTCCGGCAAAAGCACTCAAACAGCACCCCAACGGTAATGTGCTCCGCGAATCGACTTTCGGAACTCCAAATCAATCACGGAAAGAACCAGGAACACCACAACATCAACCACTATCCAGGCCCAAGACCCAATCACAATTCCTTCAAAGGATCCTTACCCGAAACTGAGTTCAAAATCAATACCACACTCGAATCAGCAACTGAACCTCAACTCCCAATCATACTAAACCCCAATCACCACTACCAAACAGCTGCAAGGAAAATCCAACCAGTTCAAACCAATAATCAACATAACCCATAGCTCAATCATACCCCAAATACACCAATAATCAAACCCAACAATTACAAAGGATGGCAAACTGAAATCAAGCAACGAAATGGAAGAGGGATCTGTGAAATTACTCACCGAAGAGGGACGGCTGAGCTTGGCAAGGGAAAACATCAAATTGATAAATTGACGATGGAAATACAGCCCTCTCTCTCTCTAGAACTAAAATCGGGAAGTAGGAGATGATCCCTCAAGCTCCAAATCAAGCAAGGAAGGAGAAGGGTTGAAGAATTGAAGGGAGGAGAAGGATTGAAAAAGTTAGGGTCTGGAGATCATAGAGTTGGTGAGAGAGAGAAGAAAAATGAGGAGAGAGAATGGAGAATGATAAATATATAATTGCCAAGTCGTTCAAACGGATACGAAAGTCGTTCGAACGACTAAGAGGTCTTGGGCCAAATTCCAGGAGACATGCCAACTCGTTCGAGCGACATTAAATCTCGTTCGAACGACAATCTATCCAATAGCCAAAATGTCCATAAGACACGAAGATTTGTTCGGACGACAATAGCACTCGTTCGAACGACAATAGGAAAAACTTCAAAGAGTCACTCTAAGGTCCTCCTGAATCACACATCACCCCAAGATCCTCAGAAGACAGGAACAACCCAAAACAACAAACACAACCCTATCAAAAACTGACCACAACCTCCTGCAATCAAAACACAACCTCTTCAGATCAAATAACCACCGAAACCACAAAAAATGAATAACACAGAAGCTGCCGATAGAAAACAATAAGCGGAAGCTTAACGTAAAGTAATATCTAAATAATAACAATAAATAATAATAAATAAATAAAAATCTGGGTCATTACAAAGCTAGCTTGATATAGTTGAAGGTAGATCATCATTGCATAGTCGAAGAAAGCTCAACATTCTTGAAGATACTGCAAGTCCTTGACTTACCAGAAATAACCGTTGAATTCTGGTAAAGAAAGAACTGCTAAGATCCACGAAGTTCACCCACTCCCCACGGAATAGGAGACTAATTTTTTTTAGTTAACTGCCTATATCTACTATAAATACAGGCAGAGAATAGATTCTAAGCAACACTCTGAAAGCTTGTAATAACTAGCATCTGCTAGATTTTACATCAAGCCCTCCTCGAGGTCATTGTTTTTCTCAGCTTTTACGGAGTTTTCCACGTAAAATCTTGGTTTCTTAGCTCTTTATTACGCAATCCTTACGAATAGCATTGGTAAAGGTTTTCCTCCTAGAAAATACACCATTATAGAAACTAATAAAGCGGTGTACTTGGAGGCAACCACCTGATGGAGTGGTTATGATCAACATTAATGGGACCTGTGGAGATCAAAGGACTTATGGGGGAATTACCAGAAAAGGCCAGGGTGTCTTTTATAGGCATGAAGCAGTTAGAGATTGATTTAATATTAGTATAATACTCAGGGTAGTATGGTATTTTCATTTTCTATTGTAGCCTATAGCCTATAAGTAGTCAAGTAGCTTAGATTGTTACCTACCTCTTCTAATCCAATGTAGTTCTTTTGCCTCCCATTATCTTTAACTTAGATTATGTAATATGGTATTAGAGCTGGTCCAATTCTCACTCTTTAATCTTTTTGCCTTTCTTGGTGCAATCTGATTTCATTCTCTTGGTGCAATATGATATTTGGAGTTAGAAGAAATTAATTGAAAATCTCATTTAGGGCTTCGAGTGTTGAATTTCTACGATTTAGAGCTGTTGGTTAGTGGCTTGAGGTTGATTTGGGGATTATTAGTTAGGGCTTGGTTTTGAAATCTAATTTTGGGTTTGGTATTTATTGATGTAAATATGATTTGAGATGTTGAACCGATTTAGGGTTTGCATCTGATTAGTTAAGGATGCGAGTTGTTCAATAGTAGTTCAAAAATTAGGGTTTCTGTTTTACTTGATTACAAATTTATGATTATTTTTGTAGGTTGTGATTGAGCTGATTATTGGTTTGAATTTCTGGGTGTCGATAACTGTAATCGGGGTGCTAATAACTTAAATTTAGGTATTGAGAAGTAATTTTTGTGGGTTGATATCTGATGTCTAGTGATGGGAGCTAATCTCAGGGTGATGATAACTGATCCCTGGGTGTTGGGTAGAGCTGGGAAAGTGACCCACGACCCGCCAACCCGACCTGACCTAACCCTATTTTTGGCAGGTTAGGATTTGGTCTTAATAGGTCGTGGGTCATTTGACCCGAACCCGTCTAACCCATTTAATAAATAGGTCAGATTAGGATTTAGCCTAAGTGGTTCGGGTTGACCCGTGACCTGTTTAAGTAATTTGGTTTAATTGTAATTTTTTATATTGAAGCTACCCTTTAAGTCTTTAACCAGTTTAGGGTAAACAACAAGTCTTTCACTTTCAAGTTCAAAATTCAAACAAGTCCTTAGCCTCCACGCCACCACTTCTCCACCGACTCAATACTCAGTAGTCAGTCCTCACCTCAGCCTCCACTCCTTCGCAGACCTCCACTCCTTCTTAGTCCTCTACAGTCCTCTACTCGTCCTCAGTCTTCCACGTTGCTGTTCACCTATTAATTTTTGGGTGCTGATTTTGGGATTTAGTTGCTGTTCATTTTGGGGATAGTTGCTTTAAATCTCTTGCTGGTTGCTGATGTTGATTTTGGATCTTTGGGGTACTGTGTTGATTTTGGGTTTCTTCAAGAAGGTATATTTATGATTCAATCACCTCTTTTTTTAATTTTGGGGTATAAATCTATTGTTGTTGTAAATTTCTTGTTACTGTTTATATCTGCTTAGAGATTTATCTTGTTATTGTAAATCTCTGTCCCCCTTCCTCTTGATTAATAACCACTCACCAGACATTATAATTTTGGCCAAATGTGCTTGTTGGTACATTTTTTGTCCCTCTTGCATTGTAGACCTTTTGAATTCTTAGCTTTTGCTTTGCCCTCGAGTGCATAGTAACGTATTAATATGCTTATAAATCAAAGAAAATGATGAAGACTTTGTTTCCATGTCTTGTGGTTGTTTTTGTGCTATATTACCATTTATCTACTTCTGTAAATTTTTATAGTTTTGTCACTTTTGTTTGCTATAGTTTGAAAACCCTGAAGAAGTATAAAACATATAATTTAATTCCCTACTACAACTAGGAAGATGTTTCCTTGATTATTATCAAATATGGTACAAGAAACAGTCTGTGGTAGTAGGCACAATATAAAATTCCTTGACGCTTGAGACTAGTCGATTTCATATAAATTAGGTCTAAATCGATAGGTCTGAATTCCTTTGAATTAATGGTCTAACCTTAACCTAGTTCAAATCGATTCAATTATCTAATGTCTATAAGCAATTGGAAATTAAAGACAAGGCTAAAGATTTTTAAACCTGTTGGAAACCTTTCTCAGGAGAAAAACCCACTGGTCGCTGTTGAATCACCCGACAGCTAAAACAATCCACTAATGAAAAAGAACTATAAAAATTTAATCACTTACAGACTCGATAAGCACATCCCGTAGTTACCCCTCTTCTAATTGAACTTCTTGCAATCGATTCTGCATCCTCGTAACTTCTAGCTCCAATCTCTCATCGAAGCTACCAATCGTGAATCCCTCAAGTACTTCAATCCATGACTAAGGTTTCTTAATCAATGATGATTGATTCAAGATTTAAGTGTTTTAATTTTTTCTTGAATCTCTCAAGAAAAATCTCTCCTCACTCTAAAAAAATAATCCCTAAAAAAATAGGTTTTCAAAGAATTGAATTCTAAAAAAAGAAAGTTGCCTTTTACTGGAAAACAAAAATCACGTTCTTTGTTCGAATAGAAATAAATGTATTCGAAAATCAGGCTAAGCCAATCTATTCGAATAAAAAGAAATCTATTCGAATTGAAATATTCTCAGTTCAATTCGAATAAAAAAGGAATCTATTCGTATAGAAGTTTTGTTATCTTATAAAGACATACCTATTACTTTTTCCATACTCTATAAAAATACATAGGCCTTGATATTTAGAATAAGGAGTTAGAAATCCACTTACCTGTTAAGTGTCAGTCCAGCTGTAGTCACTCCACGTACACTCACTGATGCCAGAAAACCATAATATAGTACTAACACCTACTCTAGATACTAAATGAAACAAACTCCAAAATGGATGTTTCAATCTCCCCCTCTAGTTCATTTTGTGTCAAAACTAGAACTATGGGTAATAAAAGAAAATTACAAACTCGATGGACTGACTCACTCACTGAACATCCATTCACAAAACAAATATTCTCTGTAATTCATGTACACTAAAAAAGATATATCATGTAACCGTTTACATTCAAAATAAGGGATTTAGAGGATAAACATTACTTACCTGGTTTACTTGTCAGGAGCTTCTTTCCTCCTTTTTGGCACAGATAAACAAAGGGTTAGCAAAACAAAATAGAATACTCAAATAGTCAAACTAAACAAAACGAATATGGAGTTAGGAAAGTACTAAACACCAATACCCCAAAATAAAACTCATCTCCCCCTAAAAATAGTAACCCCTTTAAAATGAAACACAAACGTAATGACACATACGGGGAGTGTTTTTGAAATAAGTAAGCAATAGAAGACAATACTCTCCCTAACACAAGGTATGATAGAAAGATAATGAATCCAAAATATCCTTTAACAACCAAGACAACGCCCATATATTATAAAGCAATCACTAAATGAATTACTTGGTGTGTGTGTGTGTGTGTGCATAGTCAGATAGATACCCAGTTTTTAACTTATTACTCAGCCGTAGTTATAATATGATGTTGGAACGTTGTTTCAACTTAGGCCTTTCATGATTGGTCACCCAAAATTACTAAGAATTGACTAGTAAGCATTCAGTGTGAGATATAAATATGAATTAAAAGAAAATACATAATCATATCTTATCAAAAATGGCGCACTGTGAGCTGGAAGATCTCATGGAAATGAACCTCATTTTTCATTAATGGTATCAAGTTAAAACTAATATAAACTCCTTATCTCAAATCTCCACCAATACTGGCAGTGCCTAACTCAAGATCAAATAGGTCTTTGAATAGGTTATAATGTAGGCATGGGTTGGCTTATGACGGAGTAGGTGTTTTGCTGGTATTCTGAGACTACAGTTATACTAGCTCCCTCTTGCTTCAAATCAACTTCACCTTCTTTCACTCTTTTTTCTTGAGTAGACACAACAAAAATACCTCTTGACTTCCCCTTCTTCTTTTTTTCATGACACTGATTGAGATAATATAAAGTTCTTTTGGGGACTCATTGTATTTTTCTATTCACCTTTCCATAAAAAATTACCCATATTTTTATTTTTCTCCTTTTTTTTTCTTCTCACTGAAGAGTCTCATAACATATGGGTATAAGAATAAAGAATTTTGGTAGAAAAAAGAAAGACATATTTTAAGGCACAAAGGGCTGCAAGTGGAAAAAAATGGTTAGAAATAACGAAGGCCAACAATGAGAGAAAAACATGCTTATTATCACATCATCAGTTGAACACCATCACTTTTTTGCCTCGAATAAAAATATGAAAGTTTTACTAGAATAACTTGACTTTGATGTTACCATTTGACAATTGAGTAAAGAAGCGAAATGAGATCAAAAACAACAAGATCAACAGAAGAGTAAATATCATAATACTCGAAGCTAATAAATAAGGTCAGATCCTTACATAACATTAGGTACGAAGTCTCTATAGTTATCCTCATGTGGTCCTACTCATGATGAGCTTTTAATTTAAACAAGAGATTCACTGACTATTGTGAGTTGAGATTTTACCAAATAATTATTTCATGAATAAATATAAAACAAATGCATAGTCCAAGTCTAACAAGAGTATTCCAGTGATAAAAGCTTCTAAAGTATAAAGTACAGATAAAAAACTAGAACAATATCTTACTATCCTCAAAAAAAATTTAAAAATAAAATCCAACTGAGAGAGGGTAAGAAACTTACCAAAACACTGGAGTATACTGATAACCCATCTCAGTTTTGATTCATTACCTTATTTGTGACGATAAATCATCCTTTCGTACCCAAACTGTATGAATTACCTTTCGAGGTGATGTTTCTGGAGCAACCCATCTACTCAAATTCTCACTTTTCACATTAGAAAAACTTACATATGACTTATATTTTTGTCCATTGAAAGGTCGAGCATATGGCTGATAAGGTCCAACAAATCAACAATAAGATGCAAGATGTCCCTTTCGACCACATATACTACAATAATATACCTGAGAGTAAGAGACCTGTTTAACATGATTATGAGTAGTGGATATTATGTTATGTTTGGGCATCGAAGTAGAAGCAGTTGCTTTCATAAACTTTGTGATTTGAGAAGTCTTGGCATTAGGAAGAGGTTCTTCATATCCTAGAATCCCTTTTGTCACTATCCGTCTTTCCCATACATAAAATTTTATCAATGTTCTTGGCCCCATGACAGAACTTCTCAAGTTTCTGCTAAGATAGAACTACATCAAGCTTGGCTGAATGAAGTTCATCCAAAGTTGATTTTATTTTCCCCTTTGCATCATTAACTTATTTTTTCTAAAAACATACCTTTATCATGAAAGCCTTATATCTCATTCTCAAGTACCTCTATCTCGTAACTTGTACTGTCAATTTTTTTTTGATATTCGCACGAAAGTGTATTAACTTGGTCTTTCAAGACTATTTTAAGTTTACCGAGTTCCATACACTTGGTGAGAGTCTGAGCATACAAGTCCTCAAGATTCAGGTCTTCAAACTTATTTTGTTCTTGATCACTCCGATTTTCAACATAATTTTCAACTTAAAAAATATCACAGTTATCATTACCACAATTTAGAAAAGTAGGATATGCATAATAATTTTCACTATCAACTACTTAGGGATGACTCTCATTGTCATTATTCTTATTATCATTGTCATCCCAAGTAACGCTGATATTCATAGCCTTATAATTGGTCCCAAATTTCTTATTGGGACAGTTATTAGCATAATGACCAAGCTTATGGCACATATAACATTCAATTTGACTTAGGTTAGTGTCAAGGTTGGTCTGCCGGTTATTCATTTTATGTTAATCATGAGTTCGCGATTTACGATTTACCAATTTCCCTTGTTTATGAAATTGGCATTGTTTTACAAGGTTTTTAAGCTGGTGACTTATAGAGGCAATCTGTGAATCCATAATGGACCCATCATCATTATCAGAATTAGATGAGTTGTCAGCTTCTATGGTACCCTTAGAAGAAGAAGAGTAAGATGAAGATTTAAAAACAACACTTTTGTTCTTCTTAGGGTTTTTTATTTTTATCTCGAGTTCAAAAGTTCCCAATTTTCCAGCTAATATATCTGGTTTCATTTTCTTAAGATCTTGAGCTTCCTTTATAGCATCACGTCTGGATCTGAAGCTCTTAGGAAAGAATCTTAGTAGTTTGCGAACAATTTAAACATCCGAGTAAGCAGCACCTAATGCGGCACTAGAGTTGTCAATGTCACTTAGTCTCTCATAGAACTCATCAAATGGTTCATTCTCATTAATTTGAATATTCTCAAATTGTGAAGTGAGTATTTGCAATTTTCTTTCCTTAACTGTATCATCGCCTTCGTGAGTTTGAACTAATATGTCCCAAACTTCTTTTAAAGTGGTACAAGCAGATATGTGTCGTAACTCACTTGAGCTCACAACAATAAAAATAACATTGCGACCCTTATTATTATAACCAGCAGCTTCATTTTTATCCTTAGACCATTTATTCCTAGGCTTAAGGACTTCTTCAAATTCATCACCCATCATGGTAGGGTGTGTCCATTCATCCTTGACTGTAATCCAGACATCTTCTTTGAGTGATTATAAGAATGCAACCATTCGGACCTTCCAATAAGAATAGTCTTTGCCATCGAAGAGGGGCAGACGATTTATGGAACCTACAAATCTTTTGGATTCCATTATTCTCAAGCATTTAGGCCAGGATCCATGCTCAGGTTGTTAATCCTCAAAGCGTGACCACTCTGATACCAATTGAAATTCCTTGACGCTTGAGACTAGTCGATTTCAAATAAATTAGGTCAAAATCGATAGGCCTAAATTCTATTGAATTAATGGTCTAACCTTAACCTAGTTCAAATTGATTCAATTATCGAATGTCAACAAGCAATTGGAAATTAAATACAAGGCCAAATATTTTTAACCCTGTAGAAAACCTTTCTATGGAGAAAAACTCATAGGTCGTTGTCGAATCACCCGATAGCTAAAATAATATACTATTGAAAAATAACTTTATGAATTTAATCACTTGCAGACTTGATAAAAAAATCCCGTGGTTACCTCTCTTCTAATTAAACTTCTTGCAATCAATTCCGTGTTCTCACAACTTTTGCTCTGATCTCTCATCGAAGCTACCAATCTTGAATCCCTCAAGTACTTCAATCCATGATTACAGTTTCTTGATCAATAGTGATTGGTTCAAGATTTGAGTATTTTAATTTTCTCATGAATCTCTTAAGAATGATCTCTCCTCACTCTAAAAAAATAAGCCATATAAAAATAGGTTTTTAAAGAATTGAGTTCTAAAAAAAGGAAAGTTATCTTTTAAAGGAAAGCAAAAATTACGTTCTCTGTTCGAATAGAAATAAATGTATTCGAATAAAAATTAGGCTGAGCCAATCTATTGGAATAAAAAGAAATCTATTCGAATAACAAATAGCCTGAGGCATTTTATTCGAATAAAATAAAATCTATTCGAATTGAAATGTTCCCAGTTCTATTCGAATAGAAGTTTTGTTATCTTAAAAAGACATAACTATTACTTTTTCCATACTCTGTAAAAATACATAGGGCTTGATATTAGAACAAGGAGTCAGAAAACCACTTACCTACTCAGTGCCAGTCCAGCTGTAGTCGCTCCTCGTGCACTCACTGATGCTGGAAAACCACGAGATAGTATTGACACCTACTCTAGACACTAAATGAAACAAACTCCAAGATGGATGTTTAACAGTAATCTCCATTTCAAATTGCCTTGGGGTTGTGCATTTAAATATTTTTGGATATATGACTTGATATGGGGTTTTATTAGCAGTTTAGCATCATTTGCATGTGTCAATGTAAATAATAGGGATTTGTCATATGTTTTGAATTTCAATTAATGCGTTAGAACTACATTAGTTGGTTAATAAATTTATTTGGGAAGAAATTATGGTTAAGCTTATGTATATTTTCTTGAGTTGAGAGAAATAACTTCATATGTTACTTTACTAGTACTCTTTTATTTCATAAATTGAGTATTAGATGTCTAGACTTGTTTCTATGTAATGGTTCCCAATTTCCATGTTATGAAAAATTGCTTGATTTTCTTTGTTTGGAACACGTTACTGTGAAAGCCTCAAATTGGTATTGGGTTTGTTTGTTCATGTCCATGTTGTGATATTATGTACTTTAAAATGATCCAATACCAATGGTCTATGTTTTTAATAGCTTTAATATGATATTTTCTTTTGTTATTCTGTCCACGTTTTAGTAATATTATATCCACATTCATTTTAATTTTAATTGGTTTTTATAGATGGCAAATGTAATAAATATTACTGAGGATGTTGAGAGCGATTCGCTTAATGAAGTGCTTCGCTTTGGTGGTGATGATGATACCCAAGATTCGCTTCTCGTTGGTAGAGGAAGTAGTATTTCTTCAAAACCAGTAATAGTAAGTGAAAAAGGCAAAATACTTCTCATGTTTAAAATTTCATTATTGAACTACCTGTAGGTGATGATAGTATCAAAAAATGTAAATGTAATTATTGCCCACATACATACTTGATAAGTGGGATGGGTAGTATGAAATGACATATAAAAGCTTCCAGCGTAAGAACTAGTCGTGATGTTGGACAAATGGTGTTATCCCAATCCGAGTCTAATATGTCGTTGATGTGATTTAAGTTTGATCCAGAAAGTTTTCATGAGTTAGTGAATGTTGCCATCGTTAGGCACTCCCTCCCTTTTTGTTTTGTTGAATACGAGGGAGTAATAAATGTGTTTAACTATGCAGTATATGCAAAGTGCAATATCAAGCTAGTTTCACGGAATACTTCTAAAGCTGACATTCTTAAAATGTATAAAAGAGAGAAGGGGCTTATTCGAAAGATGTTGCTTGAAGTTCCTGGAAAAATAAGCTTAATGTGGAGCTCGGTTATAAGAAATGGTTATATCTCGTTAACAGTCCACTTTGTTAATAAAGAGTGGAAGTTTGAGAAGAAAGTGCCCAATTACTCTTATATGCCTTCTCCACACAACGGGGTTTCAATTTGTGAGAAAATTTATACTCTTTTGTCTGAGTGGGGGATTGAAAAGAAGTTAGTTTCAATTACTTTGGATAATGTATCCTCAAATTATTCCTTCATTGGGCTACCCAATTTAATTTGAGGAGTACTCTTTTTTCTAATGGGCATTTTTTCCATGTTAGATGTTGTGCTCACATTATAAACATGATAGTGCAAGATGGTTGGAAGAAGATAGATAAAGCTATGGAGAAGATAAGGTAGAGTTTGATGTACTTTAGGGGTTCTCAAGGGAGGAAGCAATCATTTAAGGAATGTGTGAGGAATCTAGCTCTTCCTGCTAGTAAGAGGTTGAGACAAGACGTTCCAACTAGGTAGAATTTGACATTTCTTATTCTTGACAGTGCATTACACTATCGCCGAACATTTAGCCATCTCTAAATGCTTGATTCAAACTACAAGAATTGCCCCTTAGATGAAGAATGGGTTAAGGTAGAAAACATTTACGAGTTTCTGAGTATTTTCTATGAAGTAACTTGTGTGTTTTCTAGGACAAAGTATACTACCTCCAACTTATACTTTCCACAAGTCTTTTTGGTGCAACATGCTTTATCTAAAGCAATTGAGGGATCAAATACTTATCTAAAGATAATGGCTTTACAAATAAAGGTAAATTTCAAGAAATATTAGTCAAAGCACAACCTCATATTTGTTCTTGTCGTGGTCTTGGATCCTCGCTACAAACTCTAATTTGTAGAGTATTTCTATAGGCAAATATATGGAGTTGATTATTTGGAGATGGCACTAGTTTAGTATAAATTATTTGCTCCTTTCGAGACCTATTACTCAACATATGCAAATGTGGGAGGTTCTAGTTTGGGTCCTTTGGAGGAGCAAGTTCTCGAGTTAGCAACTCAAGTTCTAAGAGAGGAATAGATGCCTTGAAGGTATATTAATTTTTGCATTTTTTTTCATATTTGTTTAGCTTAATTGTAGTTCTTACTCTTTTATTGATTATTAGGCCTTTGATGCTTTTGATGATGAGGAGATGGATACTTTTCCTAGCAAATCTCAATTGCAATTGTATTTGAAGGAGCCCAAATTAAAAAGAATTTTTAATTTATACATTCACGGCTTTTGGAAGGAGAAACAAGTCTGATATCTGGAGCTCTCCTTGATGGCTCATGATATTCTTTCAATTCCTATATCTACGGTTACCTCGGAGTCAGCATTTTCAATTGATGGTAGAATGTTTGATCTTTTCTGTAGTACCCTAAAGCCAGATAATGCCGAGGCTTTGATTTGTACACGAAATTAGTATTATTTAAAAGGTAATATATTTAAAATTGTTTAACATTTTTTTTGGATAATTAATTTGAATCATTTGTAAATAAATAATTTACAAGTGTTTTTTTTTATATCTTAGGTGATTCATCTTTTCATGGAGGATTCGACACTTGAAGATTTAGTCGAGGATATGGTCTTGCTAAACATTCACCGTAAGTAATCTGCTATTATAATTTATAAGCTAATTAAGTTGTTTTTATCAAGTTTATTTATCGTGAGTGTTTTACAAGATTATACACTTATATTCTTTATTTAACTTACATAGGTCAAGAGGAGAGCATTGCAAGTGGTAGTAAATCTCCACAATCCATGTGATATTGATATGTGAAGAGGAGAGCATTGTTGTTGTTGCTTTACTGTTGTTGTTAGCTTGCTGTATGACTGTTGTTACTACTGTTTTATTTTGCTTTAAAGTTTGAACTGCTACTTTACTTTCTGGACTTCTGAACTGTTATTAAACTATCTGGACTGCTGAACTGCTGTTTTACTTTCTGAACTTCCTAACTGCTGAACTGCTATTTTACTTTTTGAACTCTTTGAACTACTATTTTACATTTTGAACTGTTGTTTGTTGAATACTTGAACTGCTGTTTTACAAGATACTCAATTTTTGTTTTACATTTAGATGAACTGTTTTACATGTTTTTTACATTCTGTTGAACTGTTGTTTTACATGTTGTTTTACTCAACTGCTGTTTTACTCAAGAATCCTAGAGTTCATGATTAATGAGGTTAACAGTCCACCATATATAGTTGATTTAGATGAGGAGGAAACCATTCTACAACATAAAAGCAGGACGAAACTTCTTCCCACTGTTTATGAAAGCTCGAGTTATCTATTTTACAAGGTCGAGATATCTTACAAAGCATTACAGATTATACAAGCTTATGTTGTACAAGCTAAATGATTGAATTTCAAGCAAAAAAAATTGTTTGTAAAAGTTCAAATTTTACCAGATACATGTCCCATTGTACAAAAAATTACCAGTTCAAACAAGCTCGATTACAAAAGCGTGCAAGATCGAGTCCTCCAAAAATTACAATTTAACAAGCTCGAATTCCAATATGAAAGAAGGTCGAGTTTTATAACAATTATAGTTAATCCAAGATCGAATCATTTTTTCTTCAAGTTCGAGTAAACCATACAAAAAAATGTAAATTACAAAATCTTGGATTAAACAAGTTAAAAGATCTAATTAACAACAAAACATTAGTTATAGAAGCTTGAGTTTTACCAGATACAAGGTTCAATTCTTTCCAAAAATATCACTTTATAGATGCTCAATTTCAACCATATATAAGGGCAATTTTTTCCAAAAAAATTAGTTTAACAAGCTCGCATTACCGCCAGACCAAAGATCGAGTACTTCTCAAATAAATTACCAGTTCATGCAAGTTCGAGTAGATTCTTGAAAAAAAAATCTACAACACCTCATGGGGTAACAGATAACAGATATACAAGCCCAAGATATTATTAAACAGGTCGACCCAAACCTCGATGGCAAGATATTTAAATCAAGTCAGGTCGGGTTGACCTGTTTAAATCAAAGTCAGGTTTGGGATTGCATATCTGACCCATTTAGTTAAATAGGCCGGGTTTGGGTTTGCCTATTTGACCCATGAACCCGTTATGACCAGACCCGTATAACCCAAACCCGGCCCGTTTGCCAACTCTGGTGTTGGGGACTAGTTTTTGCAGTCGCGTATCTAACTTTTGGTTTTTACATTTGATTTGGGTATTTTCAGTTCTGGTCTTGGTTTTGATATGGAGTAGGATATTGCGGTTAATTTTCATCTAGCAAAGATTTCATAAATTGGTTACATTCACATAAGATTTGGAGGTTAGTTTGCATCTGGTAAAATTTAGTGGTTAGCTCATATCTGTGTAGAATCTGGCATAAGTGCGCATCTGTTTAGGATCTGGCGTTAATACGCATCTATTTAGCTTATAGTGGATAGTTCGCATCTGATTAGCATCCGGGGGTTAGTTCGCATTTGATTAGTATTTGGCAGTTAGATCGTATCTAATTAGCATTTGGCAGATAGTTCGCATCTGATTAGCATTTGGTAGTTATTTAACATATGATTAGGATTTGGTGGTTAGTTCGCTCTGAGTTGTTCCGATTTGGTTTGGTAGCATTTGGTTTGGCGATTGATATAACATCTGATTTTTGGCTTCTGATAGTTCTGCTACATCTTCTTGTTGGTAATATTCGAGTATTTTCGGGCTTTGACTCTATTCTGGTGGGCATTAGTGGATAATATATTCTTCGCATCCATGTTTTGGCATTGCTTCATAATTGAACTTTGGATATGGTTTAGTGCTTCTGTTTTCTACTTGCAAACTCTCGATGTTACTTGCCGTACCATCTAGACTTTGATTTGGGGGGGGGGGGATAGATTTAGTATAAGTACAATGTTAAGGGTATCCTAGCCTATAAGTAGTCAAGTAGCTTAGATTGTAACCTACCTCTTCTAATCCAATGTAGTTCTTTCGCCTCCCTTTCTCTTTAACTTAGATTATGTAATAGGAACAACAAAAATAAGTGTTATACCATGAGTTAAAGGCTATCTGTAGGGGGTGTGAAATTGTTCAGCAGATGGGTGTGAGGAGACTGTGGATTAATTCAAGTTCAGCTGCTACTATATCCATGATCAAGAGTAGAAGCATGGTTCCATGGGAGTACTATCATCTTTTTAATGCTACTGTCCACCTCATTGATGGACTGGATGAGTTTCAGATTGATCACTGCTACAAAGAGGCGAACAAATGAGTTTTTTTTTTTCAACTTTTGTAATAGCTAGAGGTGAGATCTTAGTGGACTCAGGTGACATTCCTTCCAACTTAGCATTTAGCATTTTTGATTGAGGATGACGCCTTGGGGGAAAACTATAGTAGGATGTAACCTTATTTTTGCAATATACTTGGACATGGGTCTGCCTTAACCACAGCTTACTGTTAAAAAGAAAAAAAGAGTACATTCCACCCCTAGAGAAACTAGGTTTTATATTAATCAGATTATAAATGATACTATTTGCCCTGTATGTTCCACCCCTTAGAGAAACTATGTGTCACACTCTTTTACAATGCCCCTGGGCCCCCCATGTCTGGTTCGGTACGCCATTTACACCGCACACACATGCATGTGCACAATTTTAATTTCTTCAAAATTGCTAGAGCCTTATTGCACCAAGCCTCCACTTCTAAGGAGGCTATATCTTCTCTGTCCCTTTTCTTTGGTACTACAGGACGCATTTGAGATGTTAGAAATGCACCAGTGTTTCAAAATAAAAAATCAAATTCCGCCATCATTGTTCCACAGGTTGTCAGTATTGTGAGAGTCCTTGGCGATACCATCCCCTTCAGTGCTGGCAATACTGTCCACCACATCACGAAAATAGCAGAGAAAATTAAGAATAGAAAATCTCTCTTACTTATGATTGATGCCTCCTGGAGGGAAAATTCAACACAAGGAGGCATGGAATATTTCTTGGTAAATAATACAAATGAGGTAATCCTTGCAGGACCCCACAGAAGTTTCAGCACCAATGCAGAAGCTGCAGAACGAATCGGGCTCTGCTGGGCCGTTCAATCAGTAGCTGAGAATGTGAAGGGTCAAGACATTTTGGTAACACGGATTGTCAAAGGCTTGTGCGGTATATGCAAAACCATTTTATGGGAAGCTGCTACGTTCTCAGATCCTTGTTTTGATTTTCTAAATACTTGTACTTCTTTTTCTTTTCTGTTATAATTTTGTGGCACATGAATTTGTTGCGCTAGGTCAGTCGTGTACTGTACTTTTTAAGACAGGTGGTATTCCTTCATGGTTGAAGGAATCTGTGCATATCATACTATCTTGATGTGTAGGCTTTTGTTTATGAATTATGCTTGCGTGTTTGAAAAAAAAATAATGTAAAGAGTTGAAAGAAAATATGCGTAAAATTAAAGTGTCATGATCATAAGTTTAATAACCAAGTATTGGTTATAAAACAAGGAGGAGTAACAATTTCTAATTAAAGAGGATAACTAGTTAAACCAACTGCGGATTAGCTAAGCATATTGATAATCGATAAATCCATTGCCACCAATTGGAACACATCCCCATTATTTTTGGTCAACGGCGACTTCACCCCTCCCTCAGTAAACCCGTCTTCGCAAGTCGAAACTAAATCCATCACATTGCCTGCTTGAATGTTTGCATCGTCATAACGCCTTCCCTTGATGGAACTCCTAATCTCCTTAAGAGACGCGGTTGCTTCACCATACAATTCCAAACAGCTATCCAAGCTATTCTTCACATATTTGTTGTGGTTGGGCCGTTTCAAGAGTTTCTTAATATGAGAATGGGTACGAGTCACATTCTTATGGGTTAACATAGTGGTTATAATCCCAAGTCCATGGAGATTTGTGGAGCGACTCGTGGAAACTGCTTGGAGAGACATTACGCAGAATTTGTAACTAATGTTTGGGTCTTCTTTTGCAGATGTTTTGCAGGTTTGTCTGATGAGATCAGTTTTTGGTGCAGGGGTTGCAGTAGTAGCACCATGGAAGAGGAAGATGAGGAGGAGGGAGATGAAACCGGGACTCATCATGTTTTGTGCGTGAATGAGGGTTGAATTAGCTTAGGAGGGTATATAGAAGTGTTCCATGCATATCTTAAAAGCACGCTAAAGGCCTGTTTATAGAGCATTTGGCATACAATCACCCTCCGGCCCTTTATTTCGTTATTCTTTTTAAATTAGGAAATCATCAATTAGAAACCTACTGTGATTTGAAGAATAAAGTAGTCTTTAACTTATTTTATTTTTAGGCGAGATTTTTTTTACCATTTTGTCACAATTAGCAATGGCATCTTCTTTGCGGATGTGAACAAAAAGTTCACTGAAAAGGTTTCAGTTTTCGGCCAAGTTTTGGGGGTGAAATTCCTAGACGCTTGAGACTAATCAATTTCGATTGTTTTAGGTCTAAATCGATTAGGTCCGAATTCCTTAGAATTAATGTTTTAACCTTAACCTAAATGGAATCGATACAATTATCTAGTGTTCACAGGCAATTGGAAATTAAAGAACACAAGCAAAGATTTTTAACCCTGTGGAAAACCTTTCTCAGGAGAAAAACCCATTGGTCGCTGTCGAATCGCCCGACAGCTAAAGCAATCCAATATTGAAAAAGAATTACAAGTATTCAATTACTTACAGACTCGATAAGCACATCCCGTGGTTACCTCTCTTATAATCGAACTCCCCGCAATCAATTCTCTGTTCTCGCAACTTTCGACGTCCTCGCAACGCCTAGCGTTCTTGCAACGCCTCGCTCCAATCTCTCGTCGAAGCTCTAAATCTTGAATCCTACAAGTTCTTCAAATTAAAGTTAGGGTTTATAAATCAATGATTGATTTAAGGTTGAGTTGTTGTTCTCTCTTGAATCTCTCAAAGAAAATCTCCTCTCTCTCTACAATACAAGCCCTAGGTTTTTCGGTTTTTAGAGAAGTTATGTTAGAAAAAAAGAAAAATTCTCTTTTATTAAAAAAACTGAGTTTTGCGATTCTTACTCGAATATTTTCTATTATATTCGAATATTTTTCTGCTGTCGAAAAAAATCGACAAATAGAAAAATAATCAAAGTTTGAAAAAATTTAAGCAGAAAAAAAATATTCGAGCAAGATTAGAAAATATTCGAATATTTTTATTCTGCCAAAAAATATTCGAGCAAGATATAAAATATTCGAATATTTTTCCTGTTTTCAAATAAACTCTGTTTTATGATAAAACAGACATTATTCATATTTTTCATTCTCCTTAGAATACTCAGGGCTTGATATTCTAGAATGAAGAGATAAAAACTCTCTTACCTGTTCAGTGTCAGTCCAGCTGTAGTCGCTCCATGTACAATTACTGACGTCGGATAACCACGAGATAGTGCCGACACCCATACTTGACACTAAATGAATCAAACTCCAAAATGGATGTTTCAATCTCCCCCTTTGGCTCATTTTGTGTCAAAACTAGAACTAGGTAAGAAAAGAAAAAAAATACAGACTCTATGGACTGACTCACTCATTGAACATCCATCCACAAGGCAACTATCCTCTGTAATCCCTGCACACTAAACAAGGTACATAACCTGACCATTCACATTTAAAATAAGAGATTCAGAGGAAACACAACTTACTTGACTTACCTGTCAGGAACATCTCTCCCCTTTTTTGGCACAGATGAACAAAAGGTTAATAGCAAATAAAATGGATAAATAAACCAGTAACACAAAAGATAGTTCAGAAAAGAGTACTAAAACACCCATACTCCAAAAATAAAAACATCTCCCCCTCAAAATAATGGTGACCCCGAACAAAGAAATAAAAGAAAAGTACAGAATAGGGAGTGTCTTTGAAATATGAAAGCAATAGAAGACAACACTCCCCCTAAACACAAGGCATGATAGAAATATAATGAATCTAAAATATCCTATGTAGACCAAGACAACACCCATGTGTTATAAAACAATCATTACATGAATTACTTGGCGCGTGTGTATGCATAGTCAGATAGATGCCCGATTTTCAATGTATTACTCAGCCGTAGTTAGAATACGATATCGGAAAGTTGTTTCAACTTAGGCCTCTCAAGGGTGGTCACTCAAAATCAATGAGAATTGACTAACAAGCACTCTGTGTGAAATATAAATATGAATAATATGCAGATAAAAAACTTATATTTCGTCAAAAAACGGCGTACAGTGGGCTGGAAGATCTCATGGAAAAGAACCTCATTTTTCATTAATTGTGTCAAATGTAGACTAATATAGATTCCCTATCTCTCATCTCCACTAAACTAACTGTGCTAAACTCAAGATCAAACAGGTCTTGAAAAGGTTATAATGTAGGCACGGGTAGGCAAATGACAGAGTAGGTGTTTTGTTGGCATTCTGAGACTACAGATACACTTTCTCTTCTTCTTCCCTCAAAAACTCATACTTCTTCCCCACCTTCTTGCCCCTTTTTTTTTTAGCCTCAAATTTACATACTAGTTAAAAAATCAGGGATAGACGATCCATTCTTTCATTCAATTTTCCCCCCAAAACATCACATTATTGCGATCCGAACCCTCCTTTTTTTTCACTATAAAGTCTCAGAACAAACGGGTAAATGAATAAAGGATTTGGGTATAAAAACGAAAGGCTTATATTTCAGGCACAAAGGGCTACAAGTGAATAAAAAATATGGTTAGACAAAACGAAGGCCAAAAAAAATGTGTAGCAATAAAATGCCTATTATCATATCTTCGGTCTTACATAGTATTTTTTTGTCTCGAATCAAGAATAGGGAATGTTCTATTAAATTAACTTGACTTTGATGTTATCATTGACAATTGAGTGAGGAAACAAAAATGAGATCAAAGACAGCAAGATTAACAGAAGAGTAAATATCTTAACACTCGAAGCTCATAAAAGGCTAGATCCTCACATAACATTAGGTATGAAGTCTCTACAGATATCCTCACGTGGTTCAACTCACGATAAGCTTTTAGTTTAAACAAGAGGACCACTGACTATCGTAATTTGTGACTTTACCAAATAATTATCTCATGAGTGAATTATAACACAAAGCACAATGTATGTCTAGAAAGAGTATTCTATAGACAAAAGCTTCTAATGTGCAAAGTGTAGGTAAAAAAAAATAGGCCAATATCCTACTATCCTTATTATAAGAAAAAAAATAAAGACTAACTGAGACAGGACAAGAAACATACCTGAATATTGGAGCATACTGATAGCCCTTCTTAGTTATGATACATTACCTTATTTGTGGCGACAAGTCATCCTTTCGCACCCAAACTGCACGAATCACCTTTCGAGGTGATATTTTTGGAGTGGACCACCTACTCACATTCTCACTTTTCACATTAGAAAAATTCACATAAGATTTATATTTATATCCCTTGAAAAAGTGTGCATATGGTTGATAGGGACTAGGGCTGGCAATTTAACCCGCCCCGCCGGATCCCCGCCCCGCCCTTAATGAGGCGGGTATGGTATGACTATAGCGGATATGGGGCGGGTTTGGTAAAAAAATAATACCCATTTATTAATTGGGGCGGGTCTGGTTTTAGCCTTAAATAAACGGGGCCCCGTCACCCGACCCAATTATATATGATATGTCCTGAATACCCTTATGAGTTATGAGAATATGAGTAACCTAATTCACTTAATCACTTCTTTCCTCCTCTCTTACTTCCTTCAAGTTCAACCTTCACAACCTCTACAAATTTATTTCAACCTTTGTAATCAAACATCAGTCTGTACCAATTACCAAATTCATTTCAATCTTCATTTCCATTTGAATCATTTCAACCTTCATCCTCCAAATTCAAGGTTACGAAGATTCAAACAACAATTAAGTTTGCGATCATTTTATAATTCAATCTCTACATCATTCATTGGGAAGTTTACGAAGATTGGATAGATTACCAATCGATTGGAACAACATTTACATCAATGATCTGTTTCAAACCAATCTCTACATCAGTGACCTATTTTAGGAAGTATACAACATTTATAAATTATAGAGATTACTAATCGATTCAGGTAACTCCTCCAAGTCTCCAACAATCCAGAAGCTTGAAGCACCAATTAAGTCTCAACGTTTACAAGTTACTAGTCTCAACATTTTTAACCTTAATTATGATTTGATCCATTTCAAGTGATTGATAAGATAAGAATATAACTATTGTAGTGCAGCACACTCTATAATGCTTGTTCTTACTGCAATGTAGCACATTACATGATCTTTTATTGTGTGTGTGTGCACTATGCACCTGATTTAGTTTAGTTTTTTTTTTTTTTTTTTTTGTACAGGTGATTTCTATTTTTTTTTGCAAAATTTCATAAATGGGGCGGGTTTGGGGATCCCCACTTAGGATAAACTGGTGTTAAATGGGTGATGGGGCGGGTTTGGTATTGGAAAATTTAAACGGGGCGTGTTTGGGTATTCCCCATTTAAGTTAAATGGTAATGGGGGGGGGGGGGGTATGGGGGTATGGGGGTATGGTAATTTGGCGGGTATGGGGATGACATTACTCCACCCGCCCCAAACCCGACCCATTGCCACCCCTAATAGGGACCAACAAATCTACAATAAGAAGCAATATTTCCCTTTCGACCACATATATTACAATAATAAGTTTGAGAGTGAGAGACCCGCTTGGTGTGATTATGAGTAGTGGATATCATGTTATGCTTGGGCACCGAAGTAGAAGCTTTCACAAAATTTATGATTTGAGGAGTCTTGGCATTAGGAAGAGGTTCATCATATCCTAGACCCCTTTTGTCACAATCTGTCTTTCCCATATATAACATTTTATCAATATTCTTGGCCCTATGACAAAACTTCTCAAGTTTCTGCTGAGATAAAACTATATCAAGCTTGGCCAAACGGAGTTCGTCCAAAGTTGATTTCATGTTCTTCTTCGCTTCATTAACTTCTTTTTCTAAAAATAGAGCTTTATCATGAAGGCCTTGTTTCTCATTCTCAAGTACCTCTATCTTGTGACTTGTAGTCTCAGTTTTGTTTTAAAGTTCACATGTCTGTGTATCAACTTGGTCTTTTAAGACTTTGTTATATTTACATAGTTTCATATACTTAGCGAGAGTTTGAGGATACAAGTCCTCAAGATTCGGCTCATCAAACTTATCTTGTTCTTGATTACTCTGATTTTCATCAGAATTTTCAAGTTCAAAGACATCAAAATTATTATTGCCACAATTAAGAAAAATAGGATAAGCAATATAATTTCCGTTATCAACTACTTGGGTATGACTCTCATTGTTATCATGTTCATTATCACTGTCACCCAAAGTAACACTGATACTCATAGCTTTATGATTAGTTTCAGATTTCCTGTTAGGACAACTATGAGCATAATGACCAAGCTTATGGCACTTATAACATTTAATTTGACTTTGGTTAGTGTCAAGGTTGGTCTACCGGTTAGTTAGTTTTAGTTGATCATGAGTTCGCGACTTAGGATTCACTGATTGCACTTGTTTTTGAAATTGATGCTTTTGCACAAGGTTTTTAAGCTGGTAATTGATCAAGGCAATCTGTGAATCCATATCGGACCCATCATCATTATCTGAATCAGATGAGTTGTCAGCATCTATTGTACCCTTAGAAGAAGAAGAAGATTTAAAAGCAACACTTTTGTTCTTCTCAGGGTTTTCCATTCTCATATCGAGTTCAAAAGTTTGTAATTTACCAGCTAATGTATCTGGTTTCATTTTCTTAAGATCGTGAGCTTTCTCTATAGCATCACGTCTGGATCTAAAGCTCTTGGGAAGGGATCAAAGTACTTTGCGAACTATTTGAACGTCCGAGTAAGCTGCTCCTAATGCGGCACTAGTATTGACAATATCACTTAGTCTCGCATAGAACTCATCAAAGGATTCACTCTCATCCATTCAAATATTCTCAAATTGTAAGGTGAGCATCTGTAATTTTCTTTCCTTAACTGTATCATCGCCTTCATGAGTTCGAACTATTATGTCCCAAGCTTCTTTCGAAGTGGTACAAGAAGATATATGTCGAAACTCACTTGAGCTCACAGCCATGAAAATAACATTCAGGCCTTTTTAATTATAACCGGCAGTATCCTTTTCATCCTTTGTCCATTGATTCCTAGGTTTCTTGACCTCTACGGAATCCCCTGGTGCTCCTTGCATCTCAGTAAGATGCGGCCAACCATCCTCAATGACAATCTATACATCTTCTCCGATTGATTGTAAGAACGCAACCATTCAGACTTTCCAGTATGGGTAATCTTTGCCATTAAAGAGTGGAGGACGATTTACAGGACCTCCAAACTTCTCGGAATTCAATATTCTCAAGCAAACTATCCGGGATCCACGCATAGGTTGTTAAACCTCAAAGAGTGACCGCTCTGATGCCAATTAAAATTCCTAGACGCTTGAGACTAATCAATTTCGATTATTTTAAGTCTAAATCGATTAGGTCCGAATTCCTTAGAATTAATGTTCTAACCTTATCCTAAATCGAATCGATACAATTATCTAGTGTTCACAGGAAATTGGAAATTAAAGAACACAAGCAAAGATTTTTAACCCTGTTGGAAACATTTCTCAGGAGAAAAACCCACAGGTCGCTGTCGAATCGCCCGACAGCTAAAACAATCCGATATTAAAAAAGAATTACAAGTATTCAATTACTTACAGACCCGATAAGCACATCCCGTGGTTACCTCTCTTATAATTGAACTCCCCGCAATCAATTCTCTGTTCTCGCAACTTCCCACGTCTTCGCAACGCCTCGCTCGAATCTCTCGTCGAAGCTCCAAATCTTGAATTCCACAAGTTCTTCAAAACAAAGTTAGGTTTTATAAATCATTGATTGATTCAAGGTTAAGTTGTTGTTCTCTCTTGAATCTCTCAAAGAATATCTCCTCTCTCTCTACAATACAAGCCCTAGGTTTTTCAGTTTTTAGAGAAGTTAAGTTAGAAAAATGAAAAATTCTCTTTTATTAAAAAAATTGAGTTTCGTGATTCTTACTCGAATATTTTCTATTATATTCGAATATTTTTTTGCTGTCGAAAAAAATTGACAAATAGAAAAATAATCAAAGTTTGAAAAAATTTAAGCAGAAAAAAAATATTCGAGCAAGATTAGAAAATATTCGAATATTTTTATTCTGCCGAAAAATATTCGAGCAAGATATAAAATATTCAAATATTTTTACTGTTTTCAAATAAACTCTGTTTTATGATAAAACAGACATTTTTCATATTTTTCATTCTCCTTAGAATACTCAGGGCTTGATATTCTAGAATGAAGAGATAGAAACCTACTTACCTGTTCAGTGTCAGTCCAGCTGTAGTCGCTCCATGTACAATCACTGACGACGGATAACCACGAGATAGTGCCGACACCCATTCTAGACACTAAATGAAACATACTCGAAAATGGATGTTTCAGGGGGTTTAATTCATTTGAGACCAGTTAGGCCAATTTTTCACCATTTCACCTTATTATGTTTTATACAAGATAAGGTAAGATAAGAGTACAAAGATTAGGAAAAAAATTGCTCTTTGTTAGGAGTTGGGTCCAGCAAAAGGTGGGAACCCAACAGGGTTGGGGTACCGTACTGGACTTCTAACAAAGCTCATATAAACTAGGGCTGATAGGGAGAGTTTAAGAGAGAGTATTCATCCCTTTTAAGGGCATTATTTGTAACACAACAACCTATAAATAATAACTCTCTATTTGTCTCTCATATTATGTGTATGATTGTCAAGTAGTAGAATACTTTATTATCCAACATATTATCAGCACTACGAAGAGTTAGTGAATCAAAAGGATAAAAAAGCTCTCTAAGGAATCATTTTTTAGATTTTTTGCATTGTGGAGAGGTATAAATTTTTAGTTTATTTTCTTTAGTTTTAAATTTCATTTTTATGTATTAATTGCACGATCTAACATATTGGATATGTAGATGAGAGTCTTTAGATTAATACCTCTTTTTTTTTGAAATTTTTAGACCTATTTTTAGTATTTTTCACCTTTTTAAAGGATATTTTTAAACTAAAATAGAGATTATTATAGTAATCGAATTTATGCACTTTTAATTTTGTTGTGTAACCTACTCTATAACGATCACGTCCATATATTACACTTCTCCAAGAGATGTACCTATCACCAGAAAAACGGCATGGAAACTAGGCAGTTCACGGCCAAAACCCTAATTTTTTGTGGCGCTTAGGTCATGATGACGTCACTTACCTTTTTAGGGTTTTAATTTTTATTTTTATTTTAAATCATGTTGCCGTCACCTAGGTTAACCTGATTCAGACCCATTTTAGGAAAGTTGGACCTGGATCAGACCTAATCCCCAAAATTAGACCGAATTTATTTATTGACGTGACACGAGGGACTCACCACATGTTGACATGGCAGACACATGTCATGGACACATGGCACCTGACGTGGTAGGTGGGGCTAATTCCATGATGACGTGGCAGACACGTGCCATGAATATGTAGTAGGTCAGGCCTACCCCATACTAATTTGGCAGACACGTACTCTAGCAATGGCATTTGTGCCACTGTAGCAGTGACACGTGTTGTACTATAGCAATGACACTTTTTAAGCCAGTTTGACCGACCCAAACCAGTTTAAACCGGTCAATCCGGTCCAGGCCTTGACCTTGACCAAGTCAGACCGGTTCAGACATTAAAAATAGCCTTTAAGGCCATTTTTTGGTCAAATTTAGTCTAAAAAAATTATATTAACTAGACCTACTCCTGGAGGGACCTATATTTTTAAGAAAATATTTTTTTGTTGAGAACGGGTACCTTGTATAGACAAATTTACTAACTTATATGTGATATAAGAAAATAGATTAATACCTACTTAAGTATCTTACGATAGCTTATAGGATATTAATAGTATACCCTTAAGATTTTAATTATTCTGACCAGGGATCAAAGATAATACGAGAACCAAGACTAATTTAAAGTACGACTGGGAGTCATATCTAAATCACTATTAAATGTCAAAAATAATAATTATAGATCAATTGGGAATTAATTTAGTCATATTTTCTAAAAGCTTGGTGTTTAAAGAACAAATTTTATGTATCTAGGTGTAATTAGATGTTACTTGATAATATTTAGAGGTATATAGGCACTAATAGTAACCTATAGTACCATTGAATGTTAGCTCAAAGACAGCACTAATCTACTTATCTTGTGAACTCAGCAGACTTCGGGGTGAGACCACTTGTCAGCTAAACATCTAATACCCCTCATATTCGAAGCAAATAAGGTTATTTGGCTAGAATATACAGACCTTATAGAACTTTAGGGATGAAATCCTAGTTTTTAGAATGAGGAACGCACACATCTAGTACTTTTGAATATCGATCTTGGCTAAGATTCTATTAAAACACGCATCTAAGATTAAGATCATAATTTTACTGGGTAAAGTTAAGATTTAATTTGTAGAAAAGAATTTCATGAGTATTACAATATGAACAAGGTTAAACAATAACATGATTATGAATTATTTATTTTATGTTATTCTAAGTACTATGATTACAAACCATTGCGGCTAGATGGTTCCAGCTACCTTTCTTGGTGTATGGACTAAAACTTCATCGAAAAACAATGAGCATCTTACGACCGATTCTTATTGATAACACCATCTCTAAACCACTCAAGGAATGCGTGCCTACCTTTCGTCGGAGCTGAAGCTTGAGCACCTATGTTGTAGAGATCCATATGAGTTATGGAAATGCTCAGAGCAACAGTTTGGTCTCCAACAAATCTTAAGAACTGCAACCGTTGGAACAACTTGAGGTTATGTGTTTCAAGACTGTGGCTGAGTTTAACTCAGCAAAGCATAAAATTATATCAATGATAAGGCTCAGTAATGATTATATCTTCGAGGGAGAGATATTGTACAAGAGTTTCTCAACATTTCCATATTCACAAGCTGCTCTCAGGGACCAAGTATGCGAAATTGGAATTCAGGAGTCATACAAATCTGATCCAACTCTTGCTTACAACTGAACAAGAGGGCAAATTTTCTTGTAAGAAAAACAATATATATTCCCTCTAGGACCAAGTATGCGAAATTAAAATTCAGGAGTCACGCTAATCTGATCCAACTCTTGTTCACTGCTGAACAAGAGGGCAAATATGTTTTTAAGGAAAAAAATATGTATTCCCTTGGAGGAGGGCATCCATTGCACGAAAAATCTTATCTAATGCTAAGGATAACCAGGAACAGGGTTTGGGAAGTGGAAATGCGAATGAAGGCGGGAATCGGGGATTCCTTGGTCCTCAGAAGAGTAACAAGTTTAAAAAGGTTGGTAAACCACATAAATCGAAGAAGATCAAGAAGCCAGATCATAAATCTCCTTGCCTAAGATGTGGGGCAGTTAGACACTAGGTACGAGACTGCAAGACATTGAGGGTACTTAAAGTTAACAAAGTCCAGGTAAGCCACATGAGCACCGACTAACTTCTTCGGCGATACTGAGCGCATGGATCAATGTACAGAGCAATCAGTAGTGTTATCTCAGTAGATGTGTGATGTCACAGTAGAGAGCACTAGTAGTTCATTTTCTTTAGTAACAAAGACTTGATTTCTTTTCTACTATTCTTTTTTATTATGTTAGGAACAAATCATTTGTGTCTAATAAAGCGTTCGTGACACAAACTCAGAATTATTGCATAATATTTCAATTTTGTTCTAATTATGATTATTCGAATTGTTGCTTAGGATAGTAGTTAATTTATAGTATAAACAATTCTTAATCTGTTATATATACAGGTACGCCATGGATTTTTTTGCCTATAAAGCACTATTGATAATTGGAGGAGTCGCAACACATGTCTTGTTGACAGTAGAACCACACACTCGATCCTTCGAGCTGAACGATATTTCGTGAAATTCACTCGCATGTCGGGGACATTCAAACTGTTATTGGGTCAGCCAGTATCGTAGAGGTTTTGGGGAGTGCCACACTATTACTCCCTAACAGTAGGATACTTAATATCAAGTTCGCATTGTTTGCTATTACATCTCCCGAGAATTTACTAAGTTTTAGGGACATACATGATAACGGTTATCAAGTAAAAACGATATAAAATGATGAGAAACAGATTTTATGCATCACCTATTCGCCTAACAGTCAAGAACTTATATTGAAATGATGTCCAATGTATGCCTCAGGGCTTTATTCTACTGCTTTCAGGCATATCAAAACATATGAAATCATTAATTTTTCTCTGTTACAAGAAAAAAAATTAGGAATTGGCATGACCGACAATGGATGATAAGAAAAATTATCAATAGTATCTCTAGACATTTGCAAGATTGCCAGTATAATGCCTGCTATCAGGGAAAGCTTATTCTCCAGCCTAGTAAGACCAAGGTGGCTTCCTTTCCTTGCACTTACGTCTTCTCCAGCTAACTCTTATAAGGAAGATATTTAGTGAGGGGCATATCGTATTCCCCCTTCTCAGTGCCTACAGAGACTTGATCACGCTTCCTGCATAGTCTCGTAAGGGAAGACGCACCTGACCTAGCACTCCTAGTCCTTAACCCGCCAGATCTTTCATTACTCCTAGTCTCGCCTTGATTAATCATAGGTAGCGATGCGCCTTGATTAATCGTAGCTGTACAACGCGCCTTAATCATTCGTAGTTGTAGCGACTCGCTTTGATCAATTAGCTAAGAAACTCACCGGATAGGAAATGTAGGGTCTGGGAGTCTCCTGTTTTTCTCCAACGTATCCATGGAGACATATGTGGACCTATCCATCCACATTCTGGTCCGTTTAAATATTATATGGTCTTAATTAACGCATTCGCAAGATGGCCAGATGTTTGCTTATTATCATCTAGGAATATGGTATTTCCCCGGTTGTTTGCTAATATTATCTGATTGCGAACTCATTTCCTGGATCACCCGATCAAATCTGTTAGATTTAAAATTTGACGGCGTTGAAGAGTTTACCCCAGTCTTTTATTGATTATTGTACCACTAAAAGGATAGATGTCAAGCATCCAGAACCCCATGTCCATACCCAAAATAGGATGGCAGAGAATCTAATCAAACAATTACAGTTAATTGGTAGGATACTATTATTACGATCTCAGCTTTTGGCCACTGCATAGGGCCATGCAATTCTGCATGTTGCCGCACTAATTAGAATTTGTCCAACAACTAATAATCAATATTCCTCACTGCGACTGGTAATTGGATCAGAGTCCGGTGTCGCCCATCAATGAATATTTAGATGTTCTGTATAGGTGTCAATTGCACCACCACAACGTACAAAAATTGGATCCCAACGTCGGCTTTGTATCTATTTGGGTTACGATTCATCATCTATCATTCGATACTTGGAAACCACTACCACTGACATATTTACTCTGAGGTTCATAGATTATCATTTTAATGAAATGATTTTCCCAGCATTGGGGAGAGATATGACAGTCAATGCTGAAGAAGTTTCCAGGATTAGTTGGAAAACACCACCGTTGTCTTATCCAGATCCCCTACCCAATCGCGGTGACAGGGAAGTGCAGCGGATTCTATACTTACAATAGATCCATTATAAGAATAACGAGTAAAAGTCATGAGAAAATTCGTGGCAAAAACTCTTTTGTCACGGTTTTTACCGTGGCACGTGTCGTACCCATAAATGGTGTGACTAAAACTAAGTGACTATTAAAACTGTAGAAAAAAGTATATTTTTTGCCATTGTTTTTACCGTGGCTGTATTACGTGGAAAAATCCCCTGGTCAGCTACTGCTTCTTCTATGGCAAAAAGGTTTACCTTCTAAATTTTTAATTTTTTTTATAGAATTTTCAATTATTCAATTGAAGCCACCATAAATGATTGTAAATTCACTAAATAAAACAAAATTATTAGTCAAATAATAACAATTATACAACATCGTACTTGTTTTAGTAATTTAACCATGCTCCTAACATATTAACATATGAGCATTGATACTAAAGAAGACGATTGCCAAAAATAAATCTTCTTAAATATTCACAGCTTCAACAAAGATTTTGACGTTGTTTCATGTAGAACGATTATTTCAACTCTTGCAAAGATAAATGTACATAAAATTAAATTAACATAAACCCACTAAACATCTAAATTGCCAAAGATGTTTAAAGCCAACACAATGTCAAATTGTGCATCTTTCGCAATTCACACTCACGAATACACAAGATTAAAAGAAAGTGGGTAAGGTATGCATTAAATTCCACTCAAGTAGATCCGATTATTTAAATAACTAACATGATTAGAGTGTAAATGTTCCCATATGTGACATTCCAAGTAAAAAGCTTGTGTACATCATTACAAGTTAAACACCTGCAAAACTTCCATGTTAAAGGACCCCAAGCTAAATAAGCCTAAAATCACTGCCTAACTCCACAAATATAGGTGACAAAGTAACTAATCCTACCACTCACCATGTCCCTTAATCCAGACTAGCTTAAAACTGGGAACACAAAGTATTTATAACTATGCGAAGGCAAAGATGATTTCCCTATTTTTGAAAATGAGGTACTAATATACATGATTACATGTTAATACTTGACATTCATATCCTTCCACTAAAAAAAAAAACATCATAGACCACGAAGATAAAAATTAGATTGTAAGTATCCCAAGCTAAGTACGTGCCCCAGCCCGTTTTTCTTGTACTGTCAAAGAAAATGAAGGAAGCAATAAGTCTTCAAGATAATCATATGTAAGAATATAAAATAATAAGCAATATTTTCTAAGTCTCATGTCAAAGATAGGAAGGAAACAAAAGTAATGGAACAAGTGTTGGGATTAACTTACTTCCTTAAAGCAGATGAAGTTATGCAGTAGCCCAATAGTTTTGATATTGATCCATCTTCAATAACCTTGCTTGTATAATTGTTACCCTGAAAATACATTGCAATTATCCTCACAACCAGGAAAGACTCGTCGTCACTACATATGAGCAATCCCGAAGACAAGTAATCTAAAGGCCTGAATATATAGTAAAACACAAGTATTCTTAAAATAATGGGAGACCAAACACGCTAAGATCCATACATGAATTAATATGCCATTAGACTGTGACTAATACGAACATTGGGGGATATTACATAGAGAACTCTTTTTACAGCTACTGGTATAGTGACAACTCTGCTAGATGGAAATAATGTGACAAAATAGGATCTACAAGTTGGCACCTTCACAAGCTTAAATGTTGAAGCTATTATAGTTAGTATTGTAGAATGTATTGCACTCTCGTAATTGTACTGTGAAGCATAAACAATAATTCACAAATTATTTCTAGTACATATTGTCTGAATAGAATTCCATAGAATCTTTTAAGAAATAATAACTACATAGTTTGAAACATATATACAGCTCACCCCATTAACATTTGTACCAAGAAGCATTAAATCATAGGCATCATGGCCACAACCATGTATCATATGCATCATGACCATCATAGGTAAACATGGAGGAATCACCAGATTTTGATGGATTAATCTACCATAAAGTAACTGGGATATGTTGTCGGCATTTGATGTATAAATTGTAGTACTCTTTTGGATTAGCATATTGACAGGGTATTCGATAAAGCATTTTTATCCATGTGTAAAATTAGTTTGGAGCTTCTTTAGCTTATTTTCCAAATTTATGTTCCAAAAATTCTTGATGACATTAGCAATGTTCTAATCCCCTTTATCTCAATACGGAAAAATATTATAAATAAGCAAAGCTCAACTTTAGATAAGATATAAGGCACATAATTTAATCTATGAAAACCCCAACATACTCAATTGCATATCCCAAAAAATAGAAGAAATAATGTCACCTTTGATTGCAACAACGAAAAAGTAATTATATTATAAGAAATAACAAAGTAGAGTAGTTACTCCCAAGGGAAGAACTTTACCCTCTCTGCTTCAATATTTTGAGAATTTAGCTTTACAAAAAAATATAAATAAACTCCAAAAACAAATGTATCAGTAATACTTTAAGCTAGGAATGAAAATTACTAGTTAGATCTAAAATGAAACAACAATAGAAAAAATCAACTAAACCCTAAATTGATCGGTGAAGGGTAAACCAAAAAATGGGGTTGGAATAATGAAAATAATAAATCCAACCTTAGACTTGGAAGAATATACAACTCCCAGAGGAAAAAGTATCAAATTGAAGGTAAATTTGGGGAGATAGAGTGATGTAAATTCAAAATATTACTAGATTTTAGATTAGGGAATTGTTTCTCCATCTGTAGACGATAAAATAAAAAGTGAACTGGGATTATTTGGACAATGAGTAGTGAGGGAGATTTGCGACTCCCGGGAGCTGGGTGTACGTACTTGCTCCTGTGTTAAATATTTCGACACATGGACTACAATACTCAAACTAAAATTGTTTAGCTATAATTCCAGTAATACCAAATACCAAAACTACTCTTAAATAAAACCCAAACTCTTCTTCATTTTATTTTAGAGAGAGAAACCACATAACTTTTTTTTTCCTTCGCCCTCCCTTCACTTCATCAACCTCACCCTCGTTTCTATTTAACGTAAGGCATTGAGTTAGAGAACCACATCTGGGTTTTGGAATTCCTAAAATCATCATCACCTTTAGCAATGGTATTTGAGGTTTTTTCTTTAATATGAGATGATTTTCTTCCTCAGTGTCCCCGGGAAATAGCATAATGAATCACAGAGTTCTCTGTGAAAGTTGGTTGTTGTTGATGCTTATTCAAGGTGTCTATAATGTCAAATCTCAAGGATTAAAGGATTGGTTCGTGAAGTGAAATCATCAGTCAAGAATACTTCGTCTTGGCAGACATCATCACCTTTAATGATGCTCTTTGTAACTATTGCAATTGAAAGAAGAAACCGAGGAATTGCTCTATTAATTTTTTTTACGGTGGAAGGTTGATAGCTAAGACGTCGTTACTTTCCATTGATGATGGGCGTATCAGAAGAGAGAGGAAGTGTTTGTTGGTGTTGGATTTATCGGCAGTTGCTCAAAGTATTTTGTGAGTAGAAAGGGTAAGGTGGAAATAAAAAGATATCAAGAGATGAGATTTCTGAGGGTAGTTTAGCAAACGTGAAAATTTAATTCTTTTAGTTTGAATTTTGGTTTTTGTTAGGAGTTGGGTCCAAGCCCAAGCTAGGGACCCAACAGGCTTCGGGTGTCTGGATTCCTAATAAGCCCATAGGCACGATAAGGTTATGGGGAGAGTTGGAGTAGATTGGGTAACTTATGTTGTGGGGTTACATATATATATCTCAGTATTATGTACAGAGAAGACAATTATGATGAATCAATAAATCTCTTTTTCTCTTTCTCTTATTCATAAGCTATAGTATTTTATTGTTCTAGATTGATCATTATCTTCCAACACGTTATCATCACGCAAACTCTAGAAAGGAGGAGAGCATAAACTTACCTTCTAATAAGAGTTTTCACGGAAATCAAGCGATTAGGAGAAGAATTATTTTACAATTTTTGGAATACATATTTTCAGATTTATACTACATGATAGGTGAGTATTTCAAAAACCTATATTTCCCTATTTTTTTCGGATTATAATTGAGGGTTTTTGGTGATTTCTACCCTTGAAAAAGGGCTATATTCAAATTCATAAATCTTTTTTGGGAAGAGGTACCTCGTATAAGAATATTGGCTCACTTATATGTAATATAAGTAAAGGGAGAGGATTCGCCTACACTCTCAAAATGCTACACACCCCGTTACACTCTCCTAAAGCTACTCAAAATGCCAACTCAACATCTCTCTCTCTCCCACTTAACTCTCTCTCTCTCCCACTCAACTCTTTTATGTGGCAAGTAAAATAAAATACCTCTCTCCACTCAACTCACTCTCTCTCACACTCGCCACACTCAATAACTCACTCGCCTCATTCAACAACTCACTCACCTCACTGACTCTCTCTCTCTCTCTCTCTCCGTCATAATTAGGTATGAAATGCAATTTGAATTGGAACTACTCTCCCCATTTATGTTCTATGAGGGTTCAGAAGAAATTTTTTTTTTGAACCCTTTTCCTGCCAATGCGCATTTTTTTACTATTTTTTTGACCAAATTTCTCACGAAATTCTCCCAAATCTCATATGTAAACACAACATGTACAAATATACCACATAATATGGTATATACATACAAAAAATTGTTGATTTTTGAAGTATTCGAGAGAAATCCGTCGAATATCTGTCTTTATTCAAAAATTAATTGTCAAAATCATAGAAATTCGACAAGTATTTGTCCAATTTCAATACATTCGATTATTAATTGCTGGTTTGGTATAAACTCGACAATTAATTGTCAAATTTCATAGCAATTCGACAATTTATTATCGAACTTCAATACATTCGACAATTAATTGTCGAATTTCTTCGATTTCAACAATTAATTGTATAACTTTAGCACATTCGACAATTTCTGATAGGACAGTTCTATTGAATTTTGTACAGGATGGCACTAAAGGTCACACACATGAAAATCCCAACAAGAGGGAAGATCGTACCAACGGCCTCCCTAAGAAAGAGGTTAAATGATGAGCGAGAAGATCCGTCGCATCCGAATTACGACAACCCGCCCCGTATTCCCGCAAAAAGACTAAAAACATGTTCCACTAGGGTACTAGTAAGGGATTCCTTGATAAGTGGCATTGTCCCATGTGTGTCGGTCACACCTGAAGAAGACTCTTCCCAAGACTTTTCAGCCGTTGAGTCTAGTAGCTCTGATTCGCAAGGTACACCAACAACCCAATCTAGTACGGATTTCTTCATAGAACACGAGAAATTTCCATCTGCAGAAGTTCCACAACCTAAAAATTTCATAACGCCACCCTTGAACAACAAAGAGCTACAACCATAGATGAAGAAGTTCTCCCTAGGGACAAAAACTCCGAACATGTAGCTAGAAAATATTTCCCATGGGACCCTTCTCTATTGACGAGCTTTGCGACCCACCGAGCCAAAGTTCTAGTTCTTGGATAGGTACACAGAACAAACCAATCTCATCAAGTATTTCTCTTCTATGAATTCGTCAAGAAATTGTCAAATTCAAGACATTCGACAATTAATTATCGAATTCATATATTTTTGACAATTAATTGTCGAATTCATATATTTTCGACAATTAATTGTCGAAATCATATATTTTTGATAATTAATTGTCGACAAAGATATGAATTTGACAATTAATTGTCGTATTGCTATAAATTCAACACTTTTTCTTTGTGGGAATGACTCATGGCTTTATATTGTATTTACTTGACCTTGGTTGTCTACGTGTCTATCACCACAGTCCTACATGGGAGCTTGGGGAAGAGATTGAAAGGGTTCTAAACATTGTGAATCTTTGGGGTCTCGGTAGGATTGGAACTATCTCTTACAAGTACTACAATGTTGCGTTGATTACAGCTTTTTGTGAGCGGTGGCATCTAAAGACTAACACTTTTCATTTCAAGTGAGGCGAGATGACTATCACCTTGGAGGATGTGTCCAGGCTGATTGGCTTGAGGGTTGATGGTGACCTCACTGTTGTGGAGGAGAAGTGGGGTGCAGCAGCTGTTAAAGAAATCTTTAGGATCTATGAATCTGCCTTACAGGGTTTACCCTGATTTGATAGCCGATGGCCAGGGAATATCTCTTTCTCTGAAGAAGATAGTAAATTTCTTCGCTGGGAAGGTTGGAACAAATACCCCCCAAGCGGCATCTTCTTCCTCTTCCCCTATCAAGTTGTCTTCCCGTATGGTTGGGGAAGCGTACATGCTATAAGTTCTTGGATCTTTTCTCTTCCCTACCAAGAAAGGGATAGATGTATCAGTCAAGTACCTTAACTTCTTTCAGGGCAAGGATATAAATAAACCATGGTCATGGGGAGCTGCGACATTGGCACACCTGTACTACAGTTTAGGTGCTTTATCGAGGGTGAATGCAAAAGGGCTTGCATGTTGTACTACATTGCTAGAGGTGAGTTTTTGCAACATACATTATTTTGTTTTGTTGCTGGATTGTTGTTTTCTTTACTTGTGATTGAAGTTTATTTATTATGACAGTCCTGGATATTTGACCATTTCCCAAAGCAGCCTGGTATTCCAACACCCAATCAATCCGGTACTGCTGGGTTCTGTACGAGGTGGTCTCCGACTAAGACGACAAGCGCACAAAGTGGTTCAGCTGATTTGAACATGTTTAAAAAATCTTTGGACAGTTATAAGCTTCAAGATGTAAGTTGAAATCTTTATTTGTAGTTTTTTTAACTTTTTAAATAAGTATGTTTAGACAAGCTTTCTTTATTGTCGAATTGTATGAATTCGACAATAAAGAATGTTTTTTTGCCGAATTGATAGAATTCGACAAAAAGCAAAGCTGTACTTATTGTTGAATTCTAACAATTCGACAATAAAACATTCTTTATTGTCGAATTGTTAGAATTCGACAATATGATAATCATTGTTTCGCATTATTTACCTACCTAATCTATCTGTAATTTCTATTACAGGTCATTTGGGACCCGTACTTAGAAAAGAGGGAGGACAAACATAACTTCAATGAAGTGGCTAGCTTTACAGGTCTCCTCTGTAGTCCTGAACATAATGACCATATTATCCTGACCGAGTACAGAGGCAGTTCAACCGAAGACAACCTATACCTCGGGCTACTACTTGTGTTGAACAGAGCGGCTTGCATCTTGGTGATAAACAATGCGCATACAAGCCAAAGTATAATTGGGTAGATTTTTTCTCCAAAGGGAAATGGAGGGACTCTATCATTTTGACAAGGGGTAGGAAATTCCACGATGGGATCCTCGTTTATACTGAAGGATACTTTGAATGGTTCAATTCAGTTTCTTTCACAAAACTTTGCCCGGATGTTGTTAATCTTACCGAAGATGACGATTACGATGATGGAAGGGTATTGAGGGATAGGGGTGGTGTTTCCCAAAGGAAGAATGTGAGTATAGAATGATGGAAGGGTATAGGTTGAGGTTCCGCATAACCAAAATGAAGGTGGTGGAGTACCGGCCGAGGTGGTGGTGGACCCGGCGAGGTCAATTTTGATGGAGGCGTTGGAAGCGAAGGTGTGCACTTTAACAAACTTTTTAAGTTATAGTTGCCTTGTAATACATATATTGGGAAGGGAATTGCCTTGTAATAACTTTGTTACTCACTTGTTACTATTACAGACAGGTGAATGCGCATTTTTGATTGAGGCAAACCTAAGAATGCAGGCAGAAATTCAAGCGAAGGATGTTGCCAACTCCATCTGTGAGAAGAAATTGAATGAAAAGGTATTTGTACATGTTTTAGCATTCCCTTCCGTGCGCGGTTTTCGCAGATGTCATAGGTATTCCTAGTCACTTCTAAAATACAAGTTTCTTATTAGACATTGGAGTGCGAATCGAATATGAAATTAGTAGAAGATCTGCATATGCAACTTGCAGGTAAAGTAAATACTATTACTCCCTAAAAAAAACAAGTTTCTTAACAGTTATTCTTTCCTTTGGAAGTACTCATTAATGATTGATAATAGGTGAAAGAGAATGAAATGTTGAGCAGTATTAATGACAAGTTCATGGAAGAAGTTTATGTAAACCAAGAAGCATGACCCTTACCTGTGAGTATGAAATATTATAAGAAACTCAACTATCGGAATCTATTCGAATAGAAACCTTCTTATTCGAATAGAAACTCATGATTATCTTTCTGTTCCATCTTATATATAAAAATATAGTACACTAGAGCTATATGTCATTTATGAGTTGTTTCATAATTATCTTTTTATGGCATTTGTGCAGCTAAACTTGGTTCCACACTCGGAGGAAAACGTCGCAGAAGCCGAAATGTGGAAACAGAAGTACTAAGAGTTAAATATGAAATTTGAAGATGCTCAAAGGAGATTGAGTGAGATAGATAGGAATGTAAGTTGATTTAGGCAATGGTCATTGACGAGACATTTTGTAGTCATGTACATTGATGCAGTTGTTTAATTTTATGCTTGAGGAGAATTTTTATGAAACATTAAAGTAATCCCATGTAGATTGATAATAAATTTTTTATAGAAATTATATATATGCCCTTTAGAATCTTGCTCAAACAAAAGTTCTGAATCACGTAATTGTCGACAATAATGTGTTGATCCCCCATTTATTTGTCAAAATCAGAATCACGTAATTGTCGAATTGATATGGGTACGACAATTTATTGTCGCATAAATTCTTATTCGACAATAATTTTTCAAATTGATTGTCATTCGACAATTTATTGTCGAATGAGTTCTTATTCGACAATAATTTGTCGAATTGATTGTCATTCGACAATTAATTGTCGAATAAGAATTTATGTGACAATAAATTGTCAAAATATACTGGATTCGACATATTATTTTCATGAATCAGGCTATGTTGATTTTGTGTGTTTATGTATAAGCCCATGATTTATAGGTGAAGGTTACGCATGACAGGTGGTACGCCAAATACATCCTCGAAACCGAAAGGCTGGTAAGTTGTACTGCGACTTCTAATTTGTTTTATACCAAATACTAATCAAGTGGATCTAAATGGGCCCAACAAATCAAACTAACGATATCGGAAGACATGAGATTCAGCCTTAAAGCTGACAATAATGAATGGGTATGTGTACCTTTGTCCTCCTACGTTTGTATTTTTGTTTTAAATTACTTTGTTTTAATTTCTGACTGCGCTATTGTGCTCGTGTTTACATTATATGGAGTGTGGCATCTGGCACTGAAAGGCACTATTGAAGGAGGGGATTTTGAAGATACTGAAGACCTAACATGGGAAGAACTAAGTAGGCAGTTTACTAAACTCTTAGCAATTGCTCAAGAGGGTCCAAAGGGGGAATGCAAAGGTGACATAATCTTATCAGGAAGGGGGGAGTATCAAGAAAGGATCGATTCAAGGTTGAAGAAGATTGATCATAAAACTAATCTAAGACAGACTTTGTTTTAACCATTTAATTGGTTCCAACTGGATATACGCGATTTTGAAAGGGATGGTAACACAACATTTAGGGTTGCTGTGTTATATGTGTATCAGAGCCAAATGAAGTTCTTGAATGTGAAGGATTCCCTGTGTACCTTAATGATAAAGAAACCTTCTTATTGGAAGAACATTCAGTTAGAGGTTAGATGTAGCTTTCAGTGATTTGGGAGAGAGAAGGTACGAAACATTCCTATGGGCCTTTAAGTTCAATGCTGTGTTCGAAGAATATTTGTATATGGGCCATTTGTTGGCAACATATTATGCGAAGGTGGTCATCTTTATCAGCAACAAGGAGGCCTTAAGGTTCTTACCTATGTTTTGGCAGAAAGCAAACAACAAGAATACCAAAGAGAAGAGGTTTGAAAACATTCTTGCTGATAGTACAAAGTATTGGTGGGCTGGAATGACATCCGATGAAAACTTTGTGAATTGAAGACCAAGTACCAATCACCTATTCCTCTGGTTTCTACACTGTGGTGGGCGCATGTGCAATTGGATATTCCAGATACTTTTGTGAAGCCATGGGTGAAGAACTACTTTAGCGCACCAAACGAAGCTTGGATAAAGTTGATGATAGACAATAATGTTAACCTACGGGATTACAACATAAATAATTTGTTTTCTTGAATGTTGTATATTTGTATATTCTTTGATGATATACATCTATGTATTTTTTATAGCTTGTGGAAAGAAGTAGCTGTTATAGAAAAATTGTCGACTTTATAGTTTTTTGACAATTAATTATCGACTTTATAGTTTTGCGACTATTAATTGTCAATGAACTCAACAGTTAATTATCGAGTTTGTTGAATTAAAAAAATAGTTCAAAAATTAATTGTCGAGTTCTTTGTAATTCGACAATTAATTGTCGCATTTATGTAAACTCGATAGATACTTTCATGAAAATTGTCGCACCATAAATTTATTCGACAATAATATCAAGTACAACACAACTAAAATTTGAACAATAATCCGATAATTCGACAAAAATAGCATGAACAACAAAATTGTAACAATAATTAAAGTCCCAATGATCTCTCTAATCTAAAATCATATGAACATCTTCGGCAACTTCCAACACCATGGTCGTCTGACTGTGGCTCGAGCCCATCCTGATTTGAAACACCTACTTATGAAACAGGGGAAATAAATTAGTAATATTCAACATATGTGTTATCGTAGAATTTGTTGGGAAGTACTTATTTATGATTTTACGATACTCACCAGCTTCTGCTTTTTGAAATAATAATTTCAATTTTGGGCAAGTTTGTTTGTCGTGGCTGCCACCTTTCTTGTGCTCATCTATTGCACGGCCTTTGGTTTGTGCCACAAAAGGATCAAAAATAGGAGTTGAAGACTTCATAAGAATTGAAGACATTACTGTCTCAGTTAATGGAGTTGACATTGAAGGATCCGCCCCTTGGACTTGAGTCAGAGATGCATTGTACGCATCAAGATGTGTCTCAAGCTCGTCCAACCTTGAAATGGCATATTCAAAGTTTACTTTATTTTGTGATTCCCTCTTGAATAGGTTTGCTGCACGAAGTGAAATGTGGCTATGGCGTAGCGGTTTCCCTAAGTTATCTCCATCTAAAAAACTTTCGTCGCACGATCGGGAATATTTGTTTGCCCCAATCTTCCACCTTGGTAGAATGAATGCATCTGGAATTTGGAGAACATCATATTTGGGGAAAACCTTAAAGAAATGACAACATCGCAGACCTACATACTCGAACAACTTGCATTCATAATGGTCTGTCAGGTTTGCCAAGTTTATCTTCAACTCAGAACTTTTAGGCGGTCCACTATGTGACTTTACAAGTATTTCTCGAATGTTTCCGTCTGCGCTCTTTTCTATTTCTATGAGCCGCACAATTAGATTGAATTGGTCTTCAATTCTATGGAAAATCATCCTCGTATAAATCTTTGTTGTATGTTTTAGTAGAGCCTGATGAGGTCCGACTTGCCGATATCTATGTTCGGATTGGAAGTCCTCTTCCTTCTCTCTTTTAAATGTCTCCAATAGAGCTATTGCATATTTTATCACGAAACTGCACAGACCAGTTAAAGGAAGCAACCAACCATTAAAGAAATTGTTTATAGACTCACTTCTGCCAGTAGTACTCATGCCAGCATAGAAAGTACCTTTATTCCACAATGGTATCCATCTTTCTCTGATATTAAATAAGCCTTGCATCCAATTGTTGTCATCAAGATTATGATTCCTCATAAGCTCGACCCACCTTCTATCAATGTCTACAAGATCGTATGTGTTGTGGATAATTGAATCTATATCACTCTTGAATGTAGATGGATCTCGATAGACATGACATTTTTTTTTAGGGAACTTGTGTACGATGTGCCATTGGCAGAGCCAATGTATAGTGTTTAGGAAGACCTTCGACAAAATACAGATATTAGATAACACAGACGGATTGTCGAGTTTATGATTTTTGACAAAATATATTATCAATTTTCATGAAATTCGGCAAAATATTGTCGACTTCATGATCTTCCACAAAAAATATTGTCGAGTTTGTCCATTTCGACAATTATTTAAGCCATAATTGTCGACATAGGGACTTGTCGACAATTATAATAATTCATGTAAGCATAAGACTGAGATTAACCTTAGGGATGGCGGCACCTATTGCGGCATCTTGGTCAGTGATAATAGCCATCAGGTATTTATTGCTCATCGCCTTTAGCTATGTAGGGAATAACCAAGTAAAGGTAGTCTCTTGCTCATTCCTCAACAAAGCACATCCAAGTTGGATTGTTTGGTAGTGGTTGTTTATTCCCGCAAATGGAGCAAATAGCATCTTATAAACGTTTGCCCTATACGTGGTGTCAAAAGTCACCACATCCCCAAAAACCTCATATGCCATTCGGGATCGGCCATCTATCCAAAAAAATTAAGTGTTCTGTCATCATCATCGAGCTGAATGTCAAAGTAGAACATAGGATCATCGACTTGTTTTTTCTTGAACCAATCCAATGCAGCCTGTGCATCGCCACTCGATATATATTCCTTGTTAACTTTGGCTCTGTGGTCGTAACAATCACGTTTGTTGAAAGTCTTGTCTGGGAATAAAGCAGGCACCTTGCTCACTGAGATATTGTGAAGCTCAAAAGTCTCTGTTAGGCTTTTTGCAGCTTCAGGGAAAAAACGATTAATCTTCATACGATGGTGGTTTCGTGGGGAGACAAGGTTGTGGTTATGAACATCTGAGAAACTCGTAACAACATATTTCCCAAGATTTTCTCTCCAATTGATGTTCAAAGTCACTTTACATCCGCATTACTAAGAAAAACGCTTCTTCCCATCTTGTTTACTTGTACCTGAAGTTTGGCTTTTCTTCAACAAACCGTTGCTCAAACAACAAAATGTTGCTCGTGATATCTCCTCCGATCTTGGTTGTTTTTTGAAGTTGTGCTTCTTTGTGGAAAATCCTTTCGTCCTTCCATATTTTTCATAGAAGGAACTTGCCTCATCCACTGTATCAAAAGTTTGCCATCCGCATGGCGTCTTCACAAACAAGGAATCAGCGGCGCAATCAGGTGATCTGGAACCCACACCCGCCGTACGTTCATTGGCAACCCTTGGTGGTGATTTATCTCCAATTACCTTTGACCAATCTGGTTCACATGAATCTTTCATCTTATTATCCTGTCATATAGGAGGAACTATTGGATATAATTAGTCAAAGACATCCATATAGCTGGACGAACAAACGGAAGGAAACACTGCAAGCCACCATAACGGGCATTTATACATACAACTAGAAAATACTATTGCCGACTACAAATTTGTCGAATCAAGATTTTGTTGACAATTAATTATCGAGTACATCTGAATTTGACAATTAATTGTCGAGTACATCTGGATTCGACAATTAATTGTCAAAGAAATCTGGATTCGACAAATAAATGTCGAATCTATATTTTTTTGGTGTACGCCACTCTTAAATTATCGCATAGCCAAATGTAGAGGTAATAAATTATGCCACATACATCACTAACCGGATCGATTTTTGGAGTAGATATTGGTAGATGTTCGGATGTCGTCCACTGACCACCTATTATTCAAGTAAGATCAAAAACCAAGTTACCTCTGTTGTACAATTCCAACATTCGGTTCACAAAATACAGTTTTGACATGGTAATGAAAATAATGAGAGACACTGAGAAAGCTTCGTACCTTAACCAGAGACACAAAAATTTAAAGTTGGAGGCTGACAGAGGGTGATTGAGTGGTGGGAAACGGCGGGAGAGAAAGAGATAAAGTGAAATTTGAATTTAAATTTGGGCGTACAAAGCGACTGAGAGAGAGAGAGTGAGTCGAGTATAGAGAGAAAGATTTTTTTTTTAATTTTTTTTTCATTCACATGTCAACGTTGAGTGGGAGAGAGAGAGATGTTGAGTTGGAAAAATGAGTGGCTTGAGGAGAGTTCAGTGGGGTGTGTAGGGTTTTGAGAGTGTAGGGGAATCCTCTCCCATAAGTAAATGGTATAATACTTATTTAAGTATCTTACGATACCTAATAGGATATAACTGGTATTCCCCTAGAATACTAATTATCATGATCAGGGATCACTGATAAAATGAAACCAAGACTAATTTAGCATACGACTGTGAGTCATATCTAAATCACAGTTAATTATCAATGATAAATAACTAAAGCTCAATTGTGAATTGACTTAGTCTTATTTCTAAAAACTTAGTGTCAGAGGAACCAATTTTTTGCATCTAGGTACAATTAGATGTTACATGCATAATATTTAGAGGTATATAAGCATTAATAGCAACCTATAGTACCCTAGAATGTTAGTTTAAAGACATGCCTAATCAACATATCTTGTGAACCCAGCTGACTTCAGGATGAGACCACTTGTCAGCTAAACATCAAATACCCCTCATATTCATAGCAAATAAGGTCATTTGACTAGAATATACCTACCTTTATAGAACTTGAGGGATTAGAACACCATAGTTCTCATAATAAGGATAACACAACATCTAGTGGTTTTGAATAGCTATCTTGGCTAAGACTCTATTAAAACACACTTTAAGGCTACGATCACCATTTTATAGGGTAATATTGGGATTTGACGCTTAATAGAATTTTATGAATATAAAGCCATGAACAGGGTTTACTTACAAGTAATGATTGCGAATCATGTACTTCATTGCACTATATACTATGAACTATATGTAATGATTGGAAATCATATACTTAAATAGGATTTCATGAGTAGTAGGATATGAGCAAGGTTCACCTACAAGTAATGATTAGGAATATCTAACTGGAACAGTATGAATTGCCTCTATGCAAGAAACATATATCAAGTACTACTACTGGTATTGATCTACATACATAATAGATGTTGGTAACACTCTAAACATTGAGTACTTTATATATTGCAATTTCTATTTTAGGTACCAATAAACTTGACCTGTATGGATACTAAAATCCATCTGCTATTATAGAATCTTGAAAAGACTATTGTTGAGAATAATGTATCTCTAAATAACAAAGTAGGAGCTTTATTTGACACCCTCACCTCCATATTCAGGAAGGCCTGATAATGGATTAACTTATACTATGATAGTAATATACGACTGTAGCAGAATTTTTATTCGGCAGTGAAATTCCACTATAATCTCACATGGAGAAATAGTTGAGGTAAATATAAATATTGGGAATATTCAATTATAATTTCTACGATTCAAATTTTGCGCTTCTGAAGCAAAATTTGATAGATTACTATGCACGCAGACCTAATTCACATTTTCCTCATTTATGAGCAAAATAATGAGCTATTGGTTACGAACCTCATGCTTATGCCTACTAAAAGTAAGCATGTGACAAGGTCACACAATGTTCGGTAAAGTAATAGGGGAAGATGCAGACAGGGTCGCAACTATGGATTAACGAGAGGTGGTAACATCGGCAAGATTCAATTCCAGCCATCAGTTACCAGAGGTAAGGGGAACTAGAAGTTCACCAATTGACCAAAATGGAATAGGAAGAATTCTAGAGAGATTAGCCCCAGACTTATCATGTTATTGCGGCCAGCTCAGACCACGCTATGACAGAGTCTGTAGCTTTTGATTCCTCTCATGATACCAATACAGCATTGGATCAAGTTCTAAGAATGAACAGTAGTAAATTCTCAATAGATGAATGATATCACCGAGAGAGCATTACCAGGTAGTAACTTTACTTGTTGAAGTAGTAGTTTTGCTTTATTAGTTCTATTATTGATAGAGTTGGGAACTCTTCAGTGTTTAGTTTAATAGAATTCTCGTGACATGCACTGATTTGGTATCCCATCAATGAGAGATTGTTTATTGATTTTATTTTGTGATAGTTGATCTACTATATACAACCCGCCTATGGATCAATCTGCTCATTGAGCATGACTGATAATCGGATGAGTGGCGACACATATGTAAGTGACATTAATACCACGCACTCGATTCCTTTGAGATATAAATATATTTCTTGTCTAACCTTGTACATCGGGGATGACACGAATATTATTAGCTCGGCCAATATGATAGAATGCACTGAGTGCGTCACGCAATTACTCACTAACGGTACGATGCAGGGTATCTAGTCTACTTTCAAAACACGTAAATCCAGCCAGATTTTACTAAGTTTACGGAGATACATGATAATGCTTATAACATAATGACTATCAGAGAAAATGACAGACAAGGTTCTGTGCATTCACTCCATGTCTAATGGTTAGAACACATTATTGGAACGGTTTCTAATACATTCCTCAGGGCTCAGATAGTGAGGATGATTATCGGGATTACATCTCAACTTTCCTTGCAAGGAGAGAAGATATATTATTCCATCCTAGTATGACCAAGGTGGAGTGGGATCTCTAGCCTTTGCTCCAGCCGCATCCATTGAGACCCATGTGGACCTTTCCATCCACATAGTGGCACACTTAAATATTTATGGTCATAGCAGACACATCTAGAAGATTGTTCTAAGAATGCAACGTTAGCATGACTTCTTACTTATATCATTAGATCGCAGGCTCAGCATCTAGATTAACCGATCAAAGTCGATTGATGCAACTTGAAGGGGGCTTGAGAGTTGAACTCACAGGCATTTGATAATTATTTTACCGCTAAATGGGATAGATGATTGAACATCGTGCGTACCCCATACCATACCCAACTCGGGATTGACGGAGAACCTAATCAAGCAATTTACGATAATCGCTAGGCCACTGTTATTACGATTACAGCTTCCGGCTAGTGTGTGGGATATGCAATCTTACTCCCACAACACTGATAAGGGTTCATCCCTTAGTAAATCAACAAATTATTTTTTTCCCAAAAATGACTAATAACTGGGTTGGAGCCCAGTGTTGCCCATCGACAAACATTTGGATGTTCGGTACAGGTACCAATCGCACCACAATGTATGAAGATGGGACCTTCAACGTCAGCTTGGTATTATGTGGGTTATGATTCGTATTTATCAATGGATATTTGGGTCCATTGGTGACATATATACTGCAGGGCAGGTAATTGTAACTTTGATGAGATAATATTCCCAGTATTGGGGAAAGATATGACAGTCAATGCTGAGAATGCTTCCAAGTGGTCTTGGAAAATTCCATCGTTGTCTCATCTAGATCCCTATACATAAGTTAGGTGATAATAAGGCTCAACGGATTACAAACCTCTAATAGGTCATAAATGAATTGCTAGATACATTCATAGATACTATCAAAGTACAGTAAGTGTATGTACCTGCAAGTAATACACCTACATAAAAGAATATTCTAGGGAAACTAGTACCGCAGCAGAATATTTTAGGGGAATTAGTAGCACAAACAAATCTGAGGCTCGTGCTTAGTGCGAAGCACCGTTGGAAGTATTCTAAGCTGGGGTGGTACAGAATAAGAGACACATATGACTAATGGTGTAGTTGGTTTATCGAGGATGAAACCACCCATTGATAAAGTATTCATATTCGTTGTTGTGCTCATCATCTAGGATGAGGATTCAAAACCACTTATTATAAATGACTGTGCGTTGTTGTACATTAACAAAAGTAGGTATCAAGAATCTAAGCAGAGCTCAGCTTGCACATAATACGAAATGATACCATTGAGCTTATCGATTATAAATGGGAAAGGTATAGAAACACGATTAACTTGGAGAGATAATTTGGTCAAGGAAAGACTAGTTGCTCAGGAAATCTTTAAGAGATCTGGCATCGATTGTAGTGCGACCTATTACCCGGTTATGGACACTATAATGTTTTGGTACTGATCAATCTTTCAAGTGGTCGGGGACAAGCTAGACATACGTCTGATATAAATATCGCGTATCTACATGGGAAGCTAGATACAAATATCTACACGAAGCCACTTGGAAACAATTAAGCCTAACATACGAGGTGTATACGTAATAAAACTGGAAAAATTATTATTGACTTAAAGCAATGGGTCCATGAGACATAGTACGTTGACTGAGTATTTGAAGGTCGGGGACTTTACAAATTTTCTTATTTGTCAATGCATTCTTATTTAGAATACAGATATTAGCTTCAGTATCATCATAATAGTGTACTAAATGATTTTGATATCATTAAACCACTGGGGGAGATCCCGAGAGCCGCTGAATACCTTGGAAAGAATTTGAAATACAAGACCTTGGTAAATTAAGAGTGTCTCAATTTGTAGATCGAATATCTTGAGAGTGGCACTCATACACAAAGCAATATATATCAAAAAAGTTATCTAACACTTCGATATGGATGTAGTACACGGTGTTAGATCGTTTATTGCGCGTCCACAACTTGGGTGTGGACAATAATATCTTCCACCATCCTAATGGAGGGAAAAACACCTAGGGCCATGGCGCTAGCTAGGAGGCATTTTACTAGAGCTAGTTGGGTATACTAGACTCAATGACTCATTCACAGTGAACTGTTTGGCTTGCCATAGTTCTGTCCCTACCCAAAGGCATTGGATTGAGATCAAGTACATTCTGGGATATCTCATCGGTACGAAAGACTGGGGTTTGTTCTATCCACAACTTGGAAAATAGGAAATTATAGGATAAGCCGATGGAGGATATTTGTCAAATCTACATAAAGGCTGATCACGATCGGGTTATGTGTTCTTGTATGGAGATACTGCAATTTTATAGAGATCAGTGAAATAGACAATGGTTACTACATCCTCAAACCACGCGGAGATTCTTGCACTACATGAAGATGGTAGAAAATGTTTCTGGTTGCGTTCAATGATCAACCACATTAATGGGAGTTACGGTCTAAATTCTATCTAGGATAAACCGATGACACTTTATAAAGACAACGTAGCTTGTATCATTCAAGTCAAGGGTGGATTTATTAAAGGTGACCAAATGAAGCATATTTTACCAAAGTTCTTCCACATATACGAGTTGTAGAAGAGTAATGAGATCAACGTTGTTCAAGTCCATTCCAAAGACAACCTGGCAGATCAATTCATGAAGGCTCTTGTATATCCTACGTTCAAGAGATTAGTTCATGTTATCGGCATGCAAAGTTTACAAGATTTATTATCTCGGGAAGATAGATCTCAGGGAGATCAGCGTCAGAGGGAGTAATCCTAGCCTGACGTGGACACATGCATGTTACACTCTTTTTCCTGATAGCACAGTTTATATCCTATGAGATTTTACTTGCTAGAGGTTTTGATGAGGCAACGTATACACGTCCACAACCCATACAGGGTATATGATTGTATTCTTTCCCTGTACATTTTTTTGCCCAAGGGGGTTTTGCTAGGTAGAGATTTTAATGAGGTAGGTCGTCCTAGTATGGAAAACCCCAAGGGGGAGTGTTAGGAGTTGGGTCCAAGCCCAAGCTAGGGACCCTACAGGGTTAAAGTGTCCTATACAGACTCCTAACAGGCCTATAGGCCCGATAGGGTTATGGGGAGATTTTGAGTAGATTGGGTAACTTATGTTATTGGGTTACCTATATATATCTTTATTTTATGTACAGAGAAGACAATTATGATGAATTTTTTCTCTCTCTTGTTCATAAGCTATAGTATTATATTGCTCTAGATTGATCATCATCCTCCAATAGTTTTCATGTGTTAAATAATTAAATACAGGAGTAGGAAGCCTAGTCCCTGTTCCTGGGAGTCACAAATCCTGACTTGTTATGAAGTTGTTGCTTTTGAAACAACCAATAGAGGAGAGGAGAGGAGAGAAAGGAATTTTGCAAATTCATGTTACAGTGGGAAAAGACGTAAATATTTTACATATCTTTTTGCCACAGTTTTTGTTCATCCCCTAATGTTTTACTAATCAGTCAAACTTGTTATTAGTTTTCTTTCATTAGATAAACTATTAGCCACAAATTTACACTAATAGCCACCGTATTAGTGGTGGTAGTTTATAACAGATAAAACAGTGGAAAAAGCTAAATATGTTGTGGCCCTTGCCCCTTTTATCTTTTAGTGATCGCTAATGAATTATCAGATGCATTCAACAATGATGCTAAAGTAGCCAAGGTACAGGGACCTATAAGTAATGTACCTACACGACTAGATGTTTAGGAAACTGGTGTGCGACCCGCAAATGAATCCAAGCCGCGCGTCAAAAGGGGATGCCCCGTTGTAAAGAAAAACGCTGAACCAGTGGCTAATAAATAACGTATGGGAAAAGAAAATACTAATAGTGTAGTCGGTTCATCGGGGATGGAACCTCCCATTGACAGGGCTATAGTAGCTACATGTCCACATGAATCATTAAGTGACAAGCCCAGCGTGGCACATGTATATGATAATCGAAAGATTTCAAAGAATTTTTTTTCCTAATGACATAACGTAGGATTGTTTAGAAGTAGTAGTCGACGAAGTATTCACTTTCGCTGCTACGCTCACCATTGAGGATGATGATCCAAAACTACTCACTATAGATAAATGTAGAAGTCGTACAGATTAGCCAGAGTGGGAGACTGCGATCAATGCAGAGCTCAGCTCACTGGCTAAGCATGAAGTGTTTGGACCAATATTACCTTGGCAAAGATGACATCAAGCCTATCGGTTATAAATGGGTATTCGTTCAGAAGCGGTAATGAACTGAGAAATATAGTTAGGGATAAGGAAAAACTAGTTGCCCTAGGCTTTTCTCAAAGACTTGGCATCGAATACGATGAAACCTACTCTCTAGTCATGGACACTATAATGTTTTGTTTCCTGATCAGTCTATTAATCATTGAGAATGAGCTTGACATGCGTCTTATGGATGCGGTTACTACGTATCAATATGTAAATTAGATATGGTAATATACATGAAGCTACCAGAAGGGTTTAAGCTTATGAAAGCGACAATGCTCGGCATACGGGGTGCCTTAATTAAATTGGATAAGTCATGTTTGGTTTGAAGTAATAAAGGTTAATGTGGTATAATAGGCTGAAAAAATATTTAAAAGCTGAGGGTTTTGCAAATAACCTTGTTTGCCTATACGTTTTTATCAAGAATACGAATACTGGCTTTGCCATCATTGTAGTATATGTAGACGATTTGAATGTCATTGGAACTTTGGGAGAGATCGCAAAAGTAGCTGAATACCTTGGGAAGGAATTTGAAATGAAAGACCTTGGAAAGACAATATTTTGTCTCAGTTTGTAGATCGAACATCTTGGTCGTAGCATAATCGTACATCAGGCGTCATATATCGAAAGGATCATAAAATATTTTGGCATGGCTGCGGCATATAATGTCAAGACACCTATGCATGTCCATTCATTGGATGTAAACAAGGACATCTATCGTCCTCGAGATGAGGAGGAGAAACTCCTAGGGCTTGAGATGCCATATCTAGGAGCTATCTATGCTTTACTATATTTAGCAAGCTATATTTGACCCGACATCAAAGTAGCTGTGAACTATTTTTCTCACCATAGTTCTAGAATGGGATCAAGCACGATACGAAAGACTGAGGTCTATTCTATCCAAAAAATGGCAAACAAGAAATTATCGGATACGACGATACAGGATACTTGTCAGATCCACATAAAGGTCGATCACAATCAGGTTATGTACTATTGTGTAGAGATCGGTGAAGTAGACAATGGTTACTACATCCTTGAAACGCGTAAATATTCTTGCACTTCATAAAGTTGGTAGGGAATATTTTTGGTTGTGGTCCATGATTAATTACATCAGTAGAAACTACAGTCTATGTTCTATCCAAGATAAATCGACGACTCTGTATAAAGACAACACTGCTTGTATTATTCAAGTCAAAGACCGATTCATTAAACGCGACAAAATGAGGCACATTTTACCCAAATTCTTCCACATACACGAGTTGAAGAAGATGAATGAGATTGATGCCGTTCAAGTCTGTTTAGAAGATAACTTAGCAGACCTATTCACGAAGGCTCTTGTACATCTTACGTTCAAGAGAATGGTACACGGAATTGACATGCGGAGTTTACATGATTTATTATCTCAGAGAGATAGATCTCAAGAAGATCGACGTCAGGGGGAGTAACCCCTTCATGACATGGAGAATGTATAGTGTACTCCTTTTCCTGATAGTATAGTTTTTATCCTAGGAGGTTTTAATGACTAGAGGTTTTGATTAGGCAACATACGCATCCATAACCTATATAGGGCATAGGATTGTACTCTTTTTTGCACAGATTGTTTCCCAAAGGGGTTTTGCTCGGCAGAGGTTTTGACGAGGCAAGTCATCCTGGTATGGAACATCCCAAGGGGGAGTGCTAGAAGTTGGCTCTGGCCCTATGTGGGAATTCAACTGGGTTGGGGTGTCCTACTGGACTCCTAACAAAGCCCATATAAAATAGGGTTTATGGGGAGAGTTTAAGAGAGAGTATTCAACCCTTTATAGGGTTCAATATTTGTATCACAAAATAGCCTATCAATAATAACTCTCTATTCATCTCTTATATTATGTGCATAACACCTAGTAGTAGAATAGTTTATTACCCAACACTCTTGTCACCACTTTATGTTGAAACAATTGTATGGGACAATGGGATTATGCCATTATGAGTTGCTTTTAGAGCTCAACTTATGCAGGATGATCCAATTCATCATTTTCTTCGTTGGGGCATTGTCCACTTAGGATAAGTCCATGCCTTTCATCATATACGACTACCAAATTCAACAGATCCTTCTAAAGAAAACCAGCTATGGCCCGCTGGCCGAGGTCATGAGGGCCTGAGGATTGTCTTCATTTTTGAAATTTTCTTAATCCATGTTCGGTAACAAAGATGAGAGTTAGTAATATCTTAAGCCCAATACTGGCAGCTTCTTTGACTTTGCTGGCTCAAATTAGTAAGGCATGCAAACTGAGTGGCATCACCATGGTCACCACAAGATAAAAAATGAAAAATCCCGGGTTTCACCAATTATATCCTTATCAATGTTCCCCTTTGTGACAACCCAGTGTAGGTCCAGATCTAGTACCAAAAGATTATAACTTACTTTATCTAGCTAATTTACTGTAATAGCCTAATTTTGTATTCTAAATTTAGCCTCTTACACCAATGATAATGAGAATGTTAGGGAATAATGAGTAACTGCTAAAACAAAGTTTAGCCTGGAAAACCTTTGAATATGTTAAAAACCACGACATCTCCTGAGGATTTTAGAAAGAGAGAGAGATCTTATTGATGATTGCTAGCTATTATTAAGAACATTCTGAATAGTTTTGTATAGAATTTTTTGATGTAGATTCATTCGTCCTTCATCTGCAATTTTTTGGTCTTATTTATAGGTCTTATAATATGATCGTTTGATGACTATTACTATTCTCAATGATGGACATTAAAATATAGATTTGATGAGTCTTTGAGATGATTATATAATGGTCTGATCTTCCTGTCTTGTAACGGCTTCATTAATGACGGAGTGCTTGGTAATTCGAGCTGTTGATATAGAGGTCGAGAATAATAAGTAAAACTCTGTTGCTGCTTCGTAGTATGCCATAAATGTGCCACATGTATGTTGGCCAGGTTGAGTGGTCAGATGATGGTCGAAGATGAAGCTTGATTTTAAGATTCGAAATATGCTACTATAACCACCCCTCAGCCAAGGGCATGAGAACCATTATGGGCAAGTAGTGTTGGTTGAGAAGCTTCATTAATACTGTAATTAATACCAGGGAATCATTTCTAATGCTTCTATATAAATATCTGTTGTTGTTGTTGGGTTCCCTAGAACCAATGGCTCTGGTCAAGATTGTTGCCTGGGAATTCCATCTGACGCTTGGGAATTTGGAACATCGTCTTTAATGGTATTGTAATATAAATAGTATTGTGGTTGGCCGCTACAATTTTTATTAACCAAGTGTTTCTTTGACTCTATAGCTTTTGTAACCTTTCTTCTTTGTACCTTTTCTTCTGATTTTTGCAACCTTCTGTCTCTGTATCGTTTCTTCTGTTAAGAGGATGGTAACCACTAAATGGTAATCTCGGGAGGATAGGATTCTTGTGAAAGTGGAAGAACTACGATTCTGATACTTTGGAAACTAGTCTTTGAGTCTTCCTACGCTAATTTTGGTGTGTCCTACCTACCATGGTATGACATTTGAAGAGGTGGATGAGGCGGATGATGATTATCAACAAATAGTACTTTTTCATCATCTGTTGAAATCGGAGGAAGAGTACAGGAATGGATTATGTCTGCTGGCAGAGGAGGTTGTTACAATTGAAGATGAAACAGCATGCATTCATCCGAGGGAGTCTCACTGGTATCCTGCTGGTGAGTGGGTTCTATATAAAAAAGTAGGACCCTTCTTCTTTCTTTGTCACGCAGGGTGGTGGGGGTTATGGTGGAAGAGACGGTGGTGGAGAAGGTTTTTCTTCCACATAATCGTCATCTCTTCTCGTAAAGAAGATCCTTTAGCAGAGGGGTGGTTTAAGCATGGACACCTTAACTTCCTCAGTGATTTCTAGTTCTTGGATTGCCCGGGCCATTCTTACAGGCAAACGAAGATTGGAGCATGCTTCAATTTTTTATCTTCAAGCTCTGTTGCTATCATCTTTTTCTTGAAGAAGAGTTTCAGGCTTTGAACTGATGTTATATAGACTGTAAAGAAATCTGTAGAAATGTCTGACAGACACTTGCACCGAGCTAGAATAGGCTTAGTTTGTGCGAGCTATCAAACATCAAATTATCGTAAGATGGTCCCGAATAAATCAAACTGTAGTGAACTTAGTATGTATATCAGTAAAGATAATGAGAAATGAGGTTGAAAAAGGGAAGTTCAAAAATGCAATGAGGTCATCTGATAAAGGTAAGTGAATAAGTGGCTAGAATGATCGTACAGATTGAGAGGAGATTGGTATGTGCAAGAGTAGCTATTTCGAACTGACTTGAAAATGATTTTATGTAGGTAGGTAAATGATATCTATTTGTATGTACTTTGTTTGAGTGACTGCTGGATGTACTTGAATAATCTGTGCGAACTTCATTTTTGCGAATATGGCATCTGTGTGAAGCATGTAAATAAGATCTGAGGATATACTTCGTAGAATGGAAAGTACTAGTTGTAAAAATATTTTTGAAATTCTGTGGATATCCTTATTTTCAAAAATTTATTCTTGTAAAATATATCTTCCCTCAAAATCTGTTGGGTAGGCGACATTAGTAGTGTAAATAGATCTCCGGGTTGGCTAAATAAGATGTTGATCCTTTACTGCTATGCCTTACATCTTCTACAAGAAAAACTTGATGTTGGTTGATATGAAGTTACCATGGTGAGGACGCATTCTTAGCATGTTTGTCATTCAGCGGAAGGTAGGTTAAACATCAAAGTGGCTGAACTCCGTGAGTGTTACATTTGCCTATTGTCTTATGACGCAGTATTACTAGAGTGGCCATTGAAGTTGGGCGGTTTAGATGACGAAGGTAAACGTGTAGAGTATGATCGTTAAGTTCTGTGAGTTGCTGCTAGATACAACCTTGTGAGAAGAAGTTTTTTGAGAGATCGTACGGGATAAACGGGTTGAAGAGGGCAGTAGGTGGGGAGATAATTCCAGGTGGTGAAGCAAATCATTCAGGCTGCTCTAAATGTAACTATATGTGATTGTAAACTCAAATTTTAATAGTTCGTAATGAATAAATAATTTATTTGCAATAATTTTTTATTATTATTCGTAGAATAATGCAAATTAGACCTGCGAACTGAAAAATAGGGTCATTGTGCTTGTTGAACTACTTATGTGGCAAATACAACGTTATCAAACACTCTCTGTGAAAGCTGTTGGCAAAGTAGAACATTGCGGATCTTCTAGTACAGGTTAGTAAATTATGTTCTTTTGTTTTAATTGTATTGTTTGGTACGCTGTGTATGATTTTGTTTATTCATCACCTTTGTATGAGATAGATTTGGGGATGTCAAATTTGGGAATGTAGAGGACTAAGAAATGATTATTACTATTTGTAAAAGCTTTGGGCACAGTAACAAAAATCTAGAGAGAGGAAATTATTTTTGGAGGAAAAGAGGGAAAGTTAAAAATGATTTTCTATTATTTTGGAAAGTTTTGAAAATAAGTGCCTTGACTGGGTAAAAAATTTAAGTGGGGATTGTTTCTGCTGTGTGTATGGTATAACATGTAATTGTGTAAATGTTGAATCACAGAGGCAGATAAAATGATAAGAGATTGTGTGTATCTTTAGTTCCAGTATGCGTTCAAAAAATGTAAAGCCTATGAGTAAATTTATAGTGTTATTCAGTTCGGAAGAAACCTCATCGTCGGGTAGGGAGGACGATTGTGAAGATAAGGATGAGACTGTAGATAAGAGGGAAGTTACTAGAGGTGTAGAGGCTGGCGAACCCAGTGAAGTAAGTAATGTTATTGAGGAAGATGATATAGAAGAGAATGATAGGTTACTTTATATACATCCTGAGAGTGTAGATGTAGGGAAATAATATCTGAAACTTAAAAAGAAGTTAAAAGGGGAGTAAGGAAATTATGTGATGGAGCAAGGCCTATGGTTTAGGACCTTGGTATCAGGGAAAGGGTAAGAGGGGATACATTATCAAGTGTCCAGTCTAAATTTATGGAAGAGGGGGAGAGGAATTAGTAAAGACGTTGAAATTATGTACTATTATGGGGTGGGTATGGCAGACCTGAATGATAGTTTTTGTGTCATCTGAATCAGGTCGTATATGGCCTTAGGATTTCTCTGACCTTTTTCAAAAAGAGGTTATGAATATATTGCAGTACTGCCCTGCCCAATTAAAAGGGAATATTTTTGAAATGATGAGGGTGTGTGAGGTTTTAAATGCGAAGTGGAGAGAGAGCAGGACTACTAAACAGTTCGTAGCGTCCGACGTGCTAAAATTTTATAGAATGAAGTATGCCCAAGGCTGAAATAGTGGTTATCTATTTAGTGACTCATCTAGGCCAAAAAAATTTTACTTCGAATTTTCTTGTAGACCGTCAAATGACCACCTTGTATGGGTAAGGGCAATTGTATACAGGTTCCAGATGAACCAACGCTCGTTCTAGACCATAAATATTTTAATCCTTAGTAATTTTCACTTTTTGATTTGTTGATCATTTCCTTGATTTTGTTTGGTAGGTCCAGATCCCAAATTCTTCCCTGATAACAGAAGCTTGTTTGACTGTATAGCCCTTGAGCAGGTCGAGTTGAAGCAAGTACTTGGTGAATTGAATATTCGTAGCGATAAAAGTGTAGATTCCAGAGTTCCCAAAGTACAACGAGCTCAAGAGAATCGAGTTATAGCTGAGAAGAGTATAAAGAAGACCATGTTTCCTTTAGAGGACTTGATTGGTATCCCTTCACCTCCGCCAGTGGGCATGAGCGAGGCGCGGAAGGTCTGAAAGTTAAAAAAATAGTGCTAAAAGCTTTTCCTTCTACTGTGGGGGCTACTCTAGGGAAGGAGGGTGATAAGCTAGCTGTTAAGAGTGTGGTAGAGGAGCAGGTGGTAAATAAGGTCACTCCTCTAGACACATAAAAGAGGTCGCTGGAAAGAAAACAAGATGAGCTCGAAGGCAGTGACCACACTCATGCTAAGGCTGTAGCCAAGCTGAGTGAAATGGAGCAAAGGTTATTTAAGATAGTGGAGACCGAGCTAAAACAGCTCGAAGGGATGTTTTAAGAGCAAACAATGGGTATATGTACTAGCATTCTCTATTTTTTGTATTGTGATTGATATATGTATTATTGATCTTATGTCTTGTATTTGTAGCTCTCTATACTGGCGAAGGGAGCTAAAAGTTTTATTGAGAAGAAGAACCAGGAGTTCGTAGAGCTTACTCAAAGGTTCAATGTTCAATCAGTTCGAATGAAGGAGCTCGAGGAGGAGGTCAAGAAAGAGAAAGATAGCAAGGTCAACAAGTTGAAGGCTGTTGAGGAGCAGTATACAAAACTGCATGAGTGCGAGGAAACTATGTTAAAAGCATTTATAGAGATAAGAGCTGTGAGAAACCATATGATCTAATCTTATCATCATTTTGGGTTGACTGATGCTGATATCCATCTGGGCCTAGCTGGTAGGTATCAGGAGATATTCTTTGCTTCAGACACAGAAGATAAACTGGTTGATGATGTTGCAACTCTAGTCAATGTACTCTTTCTACAAACTGAGCAACTTCCAGCTGCTGGTACTGAAGTGGATCCTCCATCTGAGGTAGAGAATGGCAGAAATATTTAATCATTTTGTGGAATCCAACTTCAAACTGTTCAGTTTTGTCTTGACTTTGATGAGATTGTATTATGTGTGATCTAAAACTATTAAGTTTGATAGACATCTCTTTAGTGTGCTCTGTTGAAATGTTTATTTGATAACAAAAAATTTGTAATCTATGTAGGAGATATAGCGGTTGAGAAAAATTATTTCCACCCTGGAGAGATCATTAAGTAGAGCGAGGGATTCTGTGACTCGTATTCAACAGGTATTAAATAAAACTGAGTATGATAGAAGGAAGTTTAAATCTAATTTAAATTTTTTATAAAAAATTGTATGATCTACAATGTAGAGACCCAAAAATAAAAAATAGAGAGTGATGAGGTTTTAAGAAAAGAGGAGGAAAATGGGGTATTAGTACGAAAGCCGAAATACTTTACTTGTTTTATTGACCCAAGTGATAAAGCTAGGTGTCAGAAGTTTTTGGTAACTCTGACACTGTATTTTGAGGCTGAAGTAGATAGTGAGCGGGGTTTAAAAGAAGCTTATGTAGAGCTCTTGAAGGAATGGGGTATAGTACCTGACCCAGCTCGAGTTATATTTTTAGCTTAAGAAGCAAGTAATCATTATAGTGTAGGGGCAAAAAAATACTCAGCTTAAGCTGGTGTGTCTGTTATATAGGATGACATAGGACCCTTACCTGATGCTTTTACCTTTATTTAGGATCAAAGAGAAATGTGGATTTTGTTTTTTAAAATAAGGAAAGAGCAGATAGATGTACAAAGGAAATTAGAGAGCGAGTTAGGGGAGTTACAAAATGTACTGACGCAAAGTATGGAAAAAAATACGTCCTTGACAAATTAATTGTCAAAAGAAATAACTCATAGAACGAAGGTAGAAGGGGATTTGAAAAGGTTAGGTATATTGTAGAAGGATACGCGTAAGCGTTTGTACAAAGTACATATGCAATTGAGGAAGCATTGGTATCCGTCACGAGCAAAAGTTACAGCTCGAACGGACCATGAACGCCATATAGAGAGTGTGATTGAGTTTTATGTAGAGGAGTTGGAGAGGGTAGAGAATGAATTTAGGAAGTATTTGATGGATTGTGGGAGAGATTTTGATATAGAGAATAAAAAGGTTGAAACTATATGGTTTATGAAGGATAAGGAAGAAAAAGTTGTTAAAAAACCAGCTCCTAGACCAGCACAAAATTTTACATAAGATTACGAGGAGAAGGTTGAGAGCCTGATACCTCGGTCACAGTAAAAACAACGTCAGCAAGAAGTGGTGACCTTTATAGCTCCTTTGGATATGCAGGTAGATAGGTCAAGGAGTTCGGGAGATTGGGGCAGTCCTCTTACAGTTTGAAGGAGCGAAAGTAAAGTATTTTAGTTTTTTACCAGCTTGCATATACATTAGATGTCTGTACACTGTGTTGATGACAAATAAAATCTATTCTCTGTGATGACAAAATAGATATAAGTAGAGATGTGGATTGATTGTACACAACTATTATATTACTGAGTAAAATTGTTAACTGTGATATGTAAACTATTTTGATATACAAATTGGCATATATGTAAAAGTTAATTGTTGGCACAGGTAAAATTGGAAGAGGTTCAGAGTCAGTATGAAGCATTGCGAGTGTTGAACAAGAAACCGAACACTGATTTGAATTTCTATCGAGAAACACTAAAAAGTGCTACTGAGTTAAATGAAAAAATTGAGGTAAGGGTAATGGAAGAGCAAAGTATGGTGGGTCGTCTGATCAAACAATTAGAAGTTAAGTAGACTGAACTGGCCATTGTACATAAGAAAATAGAGGAATTATAGGAGGTTGTAAAGAAAAAAGAGTTAGACATTGAAAAAGTTCAACGTCATGCAAGTAATATTTCGGAATGTGTAAATCAGCAGGAGGCAGAACCAATACCTGCGTGAATTAAAATGATAGAGTTGTTGGCGATGTTGAAAGAAGAAGAAGATTGTGCGAAAAGCTTACAAGTTCAGATAAATACGCTTAAAGCGGAAGTAGTTGATATGTGAGCTTCTGTGAGGGTGGCAGATGGGCGTACTCGTAAGTTTGAAGGAATGTGCTATACTACTAATGTTAGGGTAAAAGAGTTATAGAAAGCCAACAACGAACACAATGAATTAGTAAAAAAACATTGGCTTAAAATAGGGACTTTAGGGGACGCATTTCAAGTGTTGGAGTTAAATGTTTTGAAGTACCAAATGGAATTTGGGGATCTGATTAGCTCGAAGAACAAATTGGAGGTAGGTCTTGAGATGGTTGAGCAAAGTTTGAAGATAAAGGTTGTCGAGATGGATCATAATCAGTTCGTTATGGAGGAATCAATGACTGTGTTGGGACAAATGGACGAATTCATTATGGTAGTGGAAGCACGTAATAAAACTTATGTGGATGAAAAACAGTTGATAAAAGATCGCTATAAAAATTTGGAAGTGATGCTGAATGAGGCTTAGGGAAAAATAACAGAGCCCATCGTGCCTGACAGGGTTAAGCTCGAGGCAAGAGATTTGAAAAAGAAAGAGACACAGTTTATGACAGCATAATCACAAATGGTGTGCTGTGTGACATGCAGCTAGTACAGACTGAGTATCTGGAGCGTATTATGTCAAAAATTAGTACTCTCATTGAGAGTAAGCTTTATAGAGGAAGACAACTTGTTACTATGAGGGTACCAGAATTGATACGTCTGCGATTTTTGGGGTGTGGGAAAAGCTTGCGTGGCGATGTGCTGCCTGAGAGTTCGAGTTATTAAGGAGGCGTTATTATTAATGTAAAAAGGAATTATTCGTAGTATGCCAACTAAAACATAGTAGATAGATTGTGAAGGTTATGTTGCAGCAAAATTTGATTGATAGTAGAATTAGTGATCCATATGTATTTGTACTGACCTTTTGACGAACCAATTATGGTGTAAGAGTCTATAGTATATTAGCCGGATTAAGGAACCAATAACTGACCTGCGATCTAATAGAGGATCAAATTGTCTGAAGCAATAGGCAATCTGCTATGTAATAAAATATTGAATTGGCTGAAGCAACAAACGATCTTTAATGTAATAGAAGATCAAATTGTCTGAAGCAACAAATGATCTATAATATAATAGAAGATCGAATTGGCCGATACAACAAATGATCGTAATATAATAGACGATCGAATTGGCTGAAGGAACAAATAATCTATAATAATAAAAATGAGGTGAACCCATTGGTTACCGGTGATATTATAAATGTATTCAGTAGATAGAAGTACTTGTATAAAATAGTAGAAAAGTACTACATTGTATGGCAACCAAGCACAAATATTTTATTGGTGTAAGATCGGCGTACAAAAAATATAAGAGATAATAGAGGAGTACTGTATGAAATAGTAGAAAGTACTCTGATGTAGGTTAATCAAACATAAGTATTATATTGATGTGAGAATGGCGTACAAAAAGATAGAGATAGTAGAAGAGTATTTTATGAAATAGTAAAAAGTACTCTGATGTAAGTCGATCAAACATAAGTATTTCATTGATGTAAGAACGGCGTACATAATTGGAAGAAATAGTACACTATGATAGAATATTATCTGCAATATAAATTTAATATCCTCGTATTCTAAGGTTTAGGGACTCGGTCTCTATTTTCTGTGATGGGGTCGTAAGAGCCAAGTCCGCATTTACCGATAATGATAAAAGGTCCTTTCTAATTTTTTGTAAGTTTTCCAGCATTAAGTTCCTTTTTGTGTTTTGTTATCTCTCGTAGAACAGGATATTTAATATCAAACTTTCTATGACGAACTCATTTGTTTTATGACCTTGCTAAGGCCTGATGGTACCTTCCCAAGTTTATGACTGCTTTATCTTGTGTTTCGTCGATCTAGTTCATGTTACTCGCTAACTGGAACTCATTTTCCTCTTTTGTTATGGTATGATCACATAGTGGGTGATGATATTGAGTGGGGATGATTACTTCAGTACTATATACTAATAAGAATGATGTGCATCCAGTCGATACACAAGGTGTTATTCGGTATGCCCATAATACGTATGGTAGTTCTTGCACCCAATTACCCTAATTTTCTGTCAAGCGCTTTTTTATTCCATCGACTATAGTTCGATTGTTGATTTCGGCATGTCCATTTCCTTGCTAGTAATACGAATTTGAAGGAGAGTGGATGATATTATGCTGGTTGAGGAAATTGATGACCTTGGAACCAACGAACTGTGGCCCATTGTCTATCTTGATGAGGTGGGGGCACCCAAACTGTATTATAATATTTTTCCAGATAAACTTGATGACTTTGTTTTTGTGTGTTCGACACAAAGGATCTATTTCTACCCATTTGGTAAAGTAGTACGTTGCTACTAAAAGGTGCTTCCGTTTTCCTGGTGCAGTAGGGAATTCTCCTACGAGATTAAGGGCCCATCTTTTAAATGGCCAAACAACTTTGGTTGAATGGAGTTCCAAAGCTGGAGTTCGAATTTTGGGTCCATGTCGTTGGCAAACATCACACTTGCTTGCATATTCGATGGCTTGAGCTTTTATTTTAGGCCAAAAGACTCCTTAAGTAAGTGCTCAGTTTGCTAAAGATTGTCTTACTGCATGGGCTACGCAAGTGCCTTCGTGTAGATTGTGCAAGAAGGCTTGGGTCTCTTTATCAGATAAATATTGAAGATAAGGTCCCGAAACCAATTTTTTGTAAAGGAGATTATTGTCAACGACGTACCGTTTAACATTGTCTATCAAACGTCTTCTTTCATTAGCATCCTCGGGGAGTTTGCCATCAAATTTGTTTGTTAGTCTGATATATTTGAGGAATGGCAATCTCCAATCGTCTTCAACCTCTTCGTTGCCCCCAGTATTAGCAAAATTTGGGCTGATGATGTTAATACTGGGGGTGGATACTACTTTGATCTTCAAATATCGAGCTTCTGTTTCGAGAACTCCAGCAAGATAGGGAAGGGAATCAGAATGCCTATTTTCTCTACGAGGTAAGTATTCAATTATAGCTTTTTTAAATTGCAGTAGCATATTCCCCAGATTTTATAAGATTAAGCCAACCTAATATAATCGAAGGTAGATCATCATTGCATAGTCGAAGACAACTCAACATTCTAGAAGATACCGTAAGTCCTCAACTTACCAGAATAAAATGACGTGAAATAGAAATAACATCACTTTTGCAAGCGACATTGACCAAGGCGACTTGGTATCTCTTGAGTAATCACATCACTTTTTAAATGACATCGAAGTTTAAAAAAAATGACGTAATTTCTTACTCATATCTCACGTGATAGGCATTAACGTCATCTTTGTAAATGACGTTGAAATACATAAGCACAAACAATGTCTCTTTTTGAATGACGTCAAATGCAAACAGCGTCACTTATTCAGTGATGTCTTTGTTAAAGCATACTTAAAAAAAATTAGCTCCCGCCCGCTCCCCCCCCCCCCATCTTGGTTCAACCTTTACTCATTTTTACTGCATCAACGAAGTTATTTGCATCCAATTATTAAAATAAAAAAAAGTACATACATGCATACATAAACATTATTCAAATTTCGCAATCTTCACCGAAATAAAATTTTCATTCTCATTACGTATAAATTTTCTTCTTGATATGAAGACAAATAGCAGTAACACACTTACAAACTAAAATTATACAAAAAACCAAACTCGTCTGGAATTAAATAGTACCATACAACTATCCTAGAAATCATGTTCTTGCCATTATCATGATTCTTGCCATTGTATAAACCGGATCCTCTTACCTTAATTAAGACCTGTATGACATTAAACTAATTTAATAGTTGCCAAATATCCATAACATATAGGGAAAACATATTCCGAGTTAGTATTGAAGCATTTACCTCATTCAAGAATCTACTAATAAGCTCATATAGAGAACCTATACATTACAAATTTAAACTATGTAAATATATCGAACTGGCAATTAATGGTTATGAGATGCTTATTAACTTTAAATTCTTTCTTACTTGAAAACGAGACTACACCTTCTATAGAAATGCAACATAAGCATCTTTATTGGACTTCTTTCAGAATATGCATCTTGAACATCATACAAAGAAACTCAAGAACTTGAAGCACTAAAATTAGACCTAGTATAAATTGAAAATCTAAGAAATAAGGAATAACATAAGATTGACCGCCCAATAAATCTTTCATAACCAAAAGGGCAAGCATAAAGATAATAACTATTGAGACCGGTCTTTAAGCATGTTCAAAAGCACAAGCATAAAAACCAATAAAGATTGAACATCATACAAATAGTCATCCTTGATTCCCATCGATATCATGACAGATTTGTATCTAGTTAATTGATTACAAAAACTGAGATCATACCCTAAAAGCCATCAAAATATTTACCCTTGCTCGTAGGCATAAGTGCCCATTATAACAAGCAAATATCATATTGCACAACGAATCAAAACTGAAACAAATAGAGTTTATAGTAAGTGATTTGGACGCAAATCGGTACCACGCAAATCACTAAAAACAAATCTCAAATACCCAGCTACACCCATAGCCACCAAATTAACGAAACCCAGTGAAAAACCTTAAGCAAATCGATACCAAATCATATTATTCATTCCCCACTTCATAAAATGATACTTGCTTTTATCAAAATCGCAATTCAAGATTTCAAGCTTATTTTTGGTGTCAATCATCTTAAAACTTTATGGAAGATACTAGGTAAGAAAAATGTCCAAATCTAGGATATAAAGAACGGTAAAAAACAAAAGGATGAAATAGAAACCAAAGAACCAGTAGGAGTAAAAAGAAAAATAGTGAACGCGTTACTTCGAGTTATTCATATAGATATTAGATATATATGTTGAATGCAGTAAATGATAATTGCAAATATCAATCATGTTACTGAAAGTTGATTTCTAACAAAATTTTGTAAGCAGCACAAACTACTAACCTGCAAATTTAGCCATCAAGAAATCAAGTTCACTATTTGGTTTTCTTTCAGCGGATGAATGTAAGAGAGGCAATATAGTCTCATATCTTTCTAGTACAGAGAGGTGATGCACATTAGGGTGGCAGAAGCTAGTACCTACAATAACAATGCACATTACGGTGAATAGTAATCGGTTTCAAAAAAAAATTCTGACTGCTCTGAAAATGGGCAGAAAAGATATTTTACTGTGGGTGCAAGTCCGATATTAAGAACAATGGCCAAGTGATGATAAGCAAGGAAATTAGCTACATTTGGGCTATCTTTTGAGGAAGGATCCTATGTTTATTTCTTAAACAATTTCTCTTACTTTGTTTTTGCCGTGGGTTTGTGCTAGCAGATTAGTTTAAGGCTATCTAAGCTTTCATTCTTTAGTTGTTAGAATTCCTACTATAATGCTTTTTCTTTCTTTGGTGTTCCTCCTTTCCTTTTCTGTAAGGTCTGGAGTTGTCTCCACTTTGTAATTACTGAGAAAAGGTCAGACTTGCTCTTGTTGACGAACTAATTCTTTGTCTGCATTAAAGGCTTATCAGTAGATATTCGATTCATTGTATTAGTAGCATTTTGGTGTTTATGAACGTCACCTTCGTAAGCGGTAGACATCCCAGCACCGTCAATAGTACCGGGTTCTAGTAATTTAGAAGTTATAGAAGATTCATGTTGGCTGGTATCTGACCTTTGTGAGATGGAAGATGGTGTTTAAGAAGGTTCTACTGCTCCAACCGGCAAAGACAGGTTAATGTTTAAATGCTTAACCTTGGGAAGATTTGTTTGACAAGAACTCCCAAGAAGTACTTCGCATTGTATGGAAATAGGGTGACTAGAATTTAGAGGGCCGGATCATGGCCTTGGAGCAGAACCATTAGCTGAAATGGATCCACCCCCGGTAAATGTAGCTAGTCGAGTTGCCTCATTCAAGCTGTGAAGGGTATTAATGAGTCTAAGGAGTATACCATTCTTAGCAGCAATGCGACAAAAATTGATTCTTGGTGTTGAAGGCTGGAGCATAAGCACTTGCCACATCTCATCAATTGCAAGATGAACCATTTCCCTCCAAGGAAGAAGCCCTTCTCAAAACTTCATTTTGTGCAACAAAAGGAGCCACAGGTGAAGAAAAGAAAAACTGTGGTTAACTGTTGGACAATTCTTGTTTACAATTTATAGTATGCTTTTGTATTGCAACTTTACATACAATGTCCAGTTAACACTAGTATAAGAATCTACTTGCCCTATATTAGATAATGCCCTCTTCAGCTGGATCACAGTATAAAATAAATTAGGCCTTTTATGTCTCAAATGAGAGAATATGTAGCTTTAGCTCAAATAAGACCTTTGCCTCTAGTAACATAAAAGCCTATTTTTGTTGTAGTGTATGTTGCCTTGTTCACAATAATGGGGGAAAGGAATCATGTATCTAAGTCCTATAAAGTTATAAAAGAATCAAAATTTAACCCCATAAACAAAATGATGAATGGGCAGTTGATATAAAGTATGTAAGCAACTTGCTTACTTTTATGATTATGTATCATAAAACTTTCTATTAATAAAGAAACAGATAGTAGTATTGCATAATAAGAAAGCAAAGCCCTCAATATTCATGTTGTACTTCAAAGAAAGACCAAAATGTAATGTCAAACACATGATTTTGAATCATAAGAAAATAAGAAATACCAGAACTGAACTCGTCTTTTCAATAAAAGCTTAGCTTGAAACTCCAGTGATGATATCTCAATAATATTCTTCAAATCATCCAAATTCAAATTGCTTACATCGCAGGTAGCAGAAAATAGGTAGTAGTAAAATATGCCACAAGTATAACGATAGGAAAATAAAAATATAAAACACTAGGGAAAAAGTAAGGGGGACAGAGATGTTTATTTTACCTTGCTGATTATTCTACACTTTATATGCTGAAGATCAAATTTATGAATTCAACCTAATCCCTGATGTTGATACCACCAGTTAAAACAGAATAATAAAGCTAGAAACTGTTATTGAAATAAACTAAGGAGATTACGAAATAAAAACCCAAATTGCAACAAAAAAAACTGCAAATCCTCAACAATATTAGGTAAGTGGAAACTATAGCGACGAGTAAGGTTGGGCATTTTCTTGGCGCCCAAAAGTTACTTCTTAGAATTCAAAGAGGGGAGCAATGTCGTGAAACACAAGGGCCCAGCTAAAGATTGTATTGACGGCGACAGGTTTAAAAAAAAAATACAAGAACCCCTCTCTAACTCAAAGAGTGACCTTAAAATCAAACTTCAGAACCGATTGGACTAACTTGACCATCTTAAAAATGGAAACTTCTTCCTATTAGCCAATAGTAGGCCAATCCTACTCTACTATCCTTCTATGCCTTCTCCTTTCAAAGGTCTTCTCTCAACTGGTCTGCAAGAGTGAATCAGTCCCAGCTAGAGGATCCCTTTCGTTTTCACGTCAGGGTTCCCTTTGATTGAAGTAAAATCTCAAATTCCTCCTTTATACTTCTTTTTGGGGTTCCCGCTGATTGAAGCGAAACCAAATCTTTCACTTTTATTTTGATGGCTGCTTCACGGGGGAGAGAACGGAATCTTGATGAATAAAGAGAACTTGGTTTTAGGCTTCATTAGCTCCAGAAGATACGTCTTTTACCAGGACGGGACTAAGATTCGTCGGAAGCTCGTTAAATGTTTATTGACTCACAATTATAGACAAATCTACTGCCTGGCTCTGGTCCCCTGAGCTACCTACCAAAAAGGCTAGGGGAAGTGATCTATATATCTATATATATATATATATATTATCAAATGAGTAATCTTAGTATATTCTAAATTTTTGAAACTATAATTTTGATTTAGAGTCGATGGACTCAAATTAACTTCAATTTTCATTATGTATTTGATCAAATATGTAACCATTTGCAAGCTGATTATATCATTGTTGAATTTATCACAAATACGGAGGGAGGGAGGGAGGGAGGGAGAGAGAGAGAGAGAGATGTTACCAATAATTATGACAAGCTATTCATCTGGAGCAAAGTAACGATTAACCATTTTCTTGCTTGAATCTACTCCAAACCGCATGAAAATTAGAGCATCCTCAAGAAGATTAACTAACTTAGAGTAAGAATTTTGGATAATTGAAACTGAGAACAATACCTAGATTGGAGAATGGAGACGCAAGGATGTTGGGAAATTCTTTGGTAGAATCGAATTAGTTGTTGCCGATTTTGTGAGGTTGTAGAATCAGATATAGAACTAGGATTGGTACACTAAATGGCAGATCCCCTTCTCTCAGTTTGAGCCCTAAAAAATAAAGACAGTTCAAATCAAAAAGGCAAGTCTTTTTCTTCTTAAATGTTCTCTCATAAAATTACTTGACCCAAGCCACGCCTATTGATGAAAAATAACGTGAATAATAATGTTTCTTAGGTAATGTCGATTATTGAATGACGTAGAAGGCGCTTCTTTATACGTCACTAAGGAAAGTGACGTTATATCCTAGAGAGAATAGTAACTAACATAACTAATTTGAAAAATGATGTAATAGCCCAATCAAGTACGACTAGTGACGGAACTAAAGTTCAAATGGGATCAACAAAATCAGTTTTTTAGTAAATGATTTGATTTTGATGACGTAAAAGACCATATTTGTTGCAGTCACTGTTAAAGATCCGCAAAGTTTGCCCACTTCACCCGGAATAGGAGACTACTTCTTTCTTTTTGTAAACTGTCTGTATCTACTATAAATATAGGTAGAGATTTGATTCTAAAGGACCCGCAATTCTAACTATCTTTACTCCTTAACCCAAGCAATACTCCAAAAGTTTGTAATAACTAGCATCTACTGGATTTTATATCAAACCCTCCTCGAGGTCGTGGTTTTTCTTAACTTTTACTGAGTTTTCCACCTAAAATACAGGTTGCTTAGCTCTTTATTATGCAATCCTTGCGAATAGCATTGGCGAAGGTTTTCCTCTTGGAAAATACGCCATTACAATTGGCGTCGTCTGTGGGAATTACCAGACATTTCTTTACCGATTCTAATCTACCATCCTTACAATGACCAATATGAATCTCATAAGCTAATCCAGCACAGTGAGAGATCATGACAATAATCCGATACCTGGAAAAGTCGACCTTCATAATGCAGTGGTCGAATTCCAAAAACAAATGGCTACAGAAAAAGCCCAAAGAGTAGAAGATCATCGAATCTATACTGAAGCTCTTCAAGTGGAGAGAGACAAACGAAGAAGAGCGTTGGACCATCAAAGTCAGACACATCAGAAAGAGATAGACATACTAAGAAGGACTCAGGATAGACTCGCCGTTAGACAAGTGCAACCTCCACGAGCCCGAAGTGATCACCGGTCTAGAGAAACCCAATACTAGTAGAAAAATAACCTTTTGGGATGGCAAAAAAGCATCTCAAAAGGCCACTAATCCGTCCCTACAGCTATTAGGGACGTCTTTAGGGACGAAAAAGCATTGTCCCTTTAGGGTGGCATCCCAATTATATTAGGGACGGGCGCATCCGTTTCTAATACTATTAAGGACGTCTTTAGAGATGCCAAAAATCCGTATCTAAAGGTCTTTGTTATTTAACTCCTTTGGGGATGGAGTACAACCGTCCCTAATACATAATATTAGAGACAAATTTGTTTGTCTCTAAAAGTATGGTGCCAAATTTTCCTGCCAACGCCAATATTATTGGGGACGGATTATATTTTCTCTAATACACAACATTTGAGACAGACTTTTTTGTCTCTAAAAGTATGGCGCCAAATTTTCCCGCCAGTGCCAATATTATTGGGGATGGATTATTCTGTCTCTAATTCACAATATTTGAGACAAATTTGTTTGTCTATGAAAGTATGCCGCCAATTTTTTACACCAGCACCAATATTAATAAAGACAGAATAAATTGTCCCTAAAAAAGGATGCTAGATGTAGTATTTTTACAATTTGAATTTTTCCCCTATTAGATGTTCATATCATTCATCAACCACAAGTTAATTTAAAAGAGAACGATTTATTTACAATATTCCACAAACACCAATTTTATATAAATAAATAAGGTCTCAATCCACGTAGAACATTAAAAATTATTATTCAATCACTAAATACAACTTAAGCATTCAAATTAATTATCCAACCTCTTACGTACTAAACATGGAACCATCGACACATGAATACTATCTCTACGTATAATGAACACTTGCTTGTATCGCTCCCATAATTGTTAAAAAACTACCTGAAATAAAAAAAATCAAATTGTTACAACCTCAGCCACAACATATAAAAATAATTGCAAACCAAAAGATAATAAAATAATGAAGTTCACATTATAAAACTGAAAATATAAAATATCAAATGACGCGTCACATCTATATCAGAGTCCTGCACGGAAGAAAATCAAATATGAGAAATCCTACTAAAAATTCGGCAGCACTTCCCCTATAAATTAGACATTTCCATTTTGTACCTGCTAAAAAACATATATAATTTATAAACACTCAAGTGAATAATGGAATCTTTCAGTTTGAAAACGCTTAGGGCTTAGTATACACACAACACGTTCGCAATTAAAAAGATTATGAAATTCACACAAATTGCACGACAATTGGATATCAAATTATGGTCATATCAACTGCGAGGGTTAATATATACAAATCTCAATAACTGCAAACATTAACACCTGATTAAGCATAATTTTATAGCATGAGTATAAATATCTAGAAGGTGTAACAGTATACCACCAAATGCTACTCGACACGTAGTATGGTGAAATATAAAGTATTCGTATACATCAAGAAGACGCATACCAGAAAGGACTAGAAGACTCTTGCAACTAGTATTTTGTCCAAAAATAATATCAATGCCAATCTACGAAGCAAAAAAAAAATCAGTGATGAGGATGCTATGCCACTATATCATGTTGGTCTACAAATATCATATGTTGGTTAGCTCTAAAATACTAACATATCGGGTTAAAAATTTAGAAATCCTACTAATGACGTCATTACAACAACAATAGCATAAGTCAACTCTATTTAAGATTTCTTAACAAGAAAGGAAAAAAACATAGTTACCTTAGAATAATGATCAACTTTGAGACCCGACGATACTAATTATTATCCGGAAAAGGGATAGCTACAATTTGCATCAATCGCTTAACTTTTCCAAATGGTTTTCTTTCTAAACGAATTGTACCACCATGCTTTCAAGTATTTAACAAAATCTAAGAGATACCAAAAACATTAAGGAGATGAGACCAAATCCTCGTCAGAGCCAGACTATGAAAAAGTAATTGATTAATGTTCACATCCCCTATACCAACAAAAAGGACGTATAGGATCCACAACCATGACTCTTTGTCTTACTTATCTCTAGTTAACATTCGCCCCTAAGCCACACCCAATTTAAAAAAATTTCAACTTTGGAAGGAATCTCCTTCCTCTAGATAAGTGCCTCAAGATGTCCACACTTCGGTACATACCTCAAACAATTTTAAAAATAAAGGTTGTATTATTCTCTTGGAGAAAGGTTCATAGTGGTTTGGAGGGGCATTAGTTAATAAGTTTGTGGCAAAATGGAATGTGCCAATGACAGAAAGTGTTTACTTTTCATCCTAGGCTGAGATTTGAGGTTTCAGGCTTGGTCCAGTTATTTGCATAGTTTTTGTACTTAGTTCTTCCTTCTATCCCAGTAATTTGATTTTTGCCCTACCTCTTCTCAACACTTTTGTTCTATAAAATTTTCCCTTATAAGATAAATAATTTTGAACAATATAATAATCAGAGGGTGCGAACTTTGTGGCTGTGTACTGGTAGTGGAGATCAAAGTGCAATTTTTTGCACTGACTAGACAGCTGGAGATTTTCCAAGGAACCTTCTTTGAGGGTTTGTAACTAGATGAGATGATATCCTTAACGATAGGTAGCCTTTCTTTAGCCCTTAGGGTGGGTTATCTGACTCGTATATGTTTTTCTCTGTTTCTTCCCCGATAGAGCTCACATACATTTCTCATTTTGAGTTGTTCAGCTATTACCAAGTTCAAGACTGTGCGGTTCATTTAATGAAATCTCTATGCATAAAAAATGTAATAGTTGAAAACAAAGTGGCAAATTAACTATTAGACCCTAATACTTATCCTATTCATAACAATGTACCAGAAGTAAATTCGTTAGTGCATAAAACATTTAAAATACCTTTAAGGTTACCTCTTTCTTTCTTTCTTTTTCTTAGGTATAGACAATTTTTCTAGAATTGTAAAGAACTGTGTAGTATATAAATTATTTGCACCTTGCTGACTAGAATAAGGATCACTCATTTATAGTTTCCTATCCTAGTGTCTCAGTAATCACTGTCTAACTAGATTTTGGTCGTGTTTAAAATTTTAGGCTTTCACGCCCTTCTCAGGTAAGTCGCATAATTCAATTAAAAAAATATTGACAAAGTATGCGTCTGATTGCAGGAATAACCTACCGTACAATAAGTGTGATGGGTAAAGTAACATCAGAAGTAAACCTACTGCATTTACCTTCTTCGTCAAGTAAATGACCAGCTAACTTCTCATTACTAGCTTCATCTGCCAATGATGCTATTTATGAAAGGAAACTAGAAACATTATAAAGTAATCTATTTATATCAACTAAGAAATGTTTCAATATCATGATAAAAACAATTAGAGTGGTCAATGAAATATCTCTATGTAGAAGAAACACTTGGATGTGCGCCAATAACAACAGACAATAACATACCACATATTTGAACTGTAAATTTTTGACCGGCCCCCGTGATGATCTACATAAGGAAATCTGATCATAGATAACTCCTAGTAAATAGATTCATGCATTTTCCCATAATATATGAACCAACTTTCTACCCATAATCTTTATCATAAAGACAGTTATGGAATCATGCTTAAATCAAAAAAATTATACCTAGGTTCACCATGTCACGTATGCCGTGTACGAGCATTCACCTGGTCAACAGATTCAAAAATGCAGCATGGATTAACTATCATAGTTTATCGTGGACTAACTATCATTATACCATGCAGCATGGATTCAACAACAAGATTTTTGGAGATTAGTTATGTGCATCCTTATACCATGCTAGCATTTAAGGTTTTTCCTTTATCGTGGACTAACTATCATAGTTTAAGGGATTCACTTCGGGGATTTGAGGCAAGATGGAATGTGATTTTTGGGAGCAACATGCAACACTTTGCGCCACTTCGGAGTAGAGTGCGCCTCATTTTGGAGGTCATTAATGTGAGACTACATATTCACCAAGGTTTCAAACTTTAGGATATTCCTAGGGGAGTGTGTTTCGATTGGGATGTCACCTATGCAGCACCTGTTTCTTCTCATAGGTTTCGAGCTTTGGCTATTTGTTTTATAGTTAGATTTGGATTATTTTGTTGGTTTCCATTTGCTTCTACTTAGTTTAATCTTTAATGTATATTCTCACTTATCAAAAGAAAAATTGGCACTAACAATCTCATTTATAGTGACTTACCACACCAAGCACATGTACACACATAATTATTTCAAACATTTATCTTTTTGTATACATGTATATTGAGGATCTGATAACTGTTTTAAATCTTGCCAAATGCTTCAGTTTTACAGTAGTAGATGTGATAGAAATGCTAAGTTTGTGAAAGATTTAAAGTCAAATACTTTATATGCATGTATTTCTGACAGAATAAAATGCTAGTCAAAAGTATTAAAGAAAACAAAAATTATTAAGTGGATAATTCAATGGTAGAAGCAATGGCATGAGATAGCGGCCATAATACCTGCTGCAGTTTCTGTATAATTTCTATAAGCCAGGAGCCTTGCCATGCCTACCATTATCCCCCTTCCAAATGCACATACCATTGAGAACCGAGCAACCTACATATTATTAGTAGACAATGGTATACATAATAATGAAAAGACATAATATACACAATCTGCACATTGTAATTACATGTACATGTAGTTGATACTTTCGTCTGCCTCTATTATATAGCCCTATTTGTTATCTCATAAATAAACGAAACGAGAATCGTGTTAATTTTTGAACTTTGTTTAAGATGTATTTACCTAAATGAAATGATGCCTTAGGGCTACATTTCTGTAAATGATGGTGGACAGATATAATGATTCCAAGCTGTAACTCATATTAAGACAAACATTAAAATTGTTCAATCGAATCACCAAAAAGAAGAAAGGAATTGCTATCATGAAAAAGGAATTGCTCAATCACAACAAATAAATTAATACTACACATTAACCCTAACAATTCTAGAAGGAAAACAAATTAGAGTTTGAAATTGAAAAACTTACAGGAGCAACAATAGAGATCAACAATCAAGATTAACAAATCAGCAAACCTGATAGCAGCAAGAAAGATCAACAAATCCATAATTAGCAAACCCGAGTGCAACAATTAGCAAACCGTTAAGCAATTAGCAAACACGAGTACAACGCAATAATTAGCAAACCCGAGTACAACAATCGGCAAATCAAATTTTGTATTGGGGTATTGAGAAGTTTGAGCAGTCGAAAAGAGTTGAGGAGAAGGATTGCGGTGCAGAGTTGAGTTGAGTTGAGTTGTGGAAGGACTGTGTGAGAGATTTGAGTAAACAAATTTGAGTTAAACTTTTCATATTCTATTTTTTACGGTGTTTTTTCCAGAATCCCTAAACATAACCTATTAGGGCGGTGGGTCAATCCTAAACATAGCCTATTAGGGACGATAATGTCCCACCATCCCTGAACTTATACAATTAGGGACGGGTATGTCCAACTGTCCCTAAACTTATACAATTAAGGATGAGGTGATTTTTTCCGTCCTATAAACAAAAATAAAAAGAGACATAATCAAAACCGTCCCAAATGTGATATTATTAGAGATAAATTTTACTCTGTCTCTAATATATGGTCCCTAATAATTATTTTATTTGTAGTGCAAAGAGATGATCAACCAAGAGAAGGTTGATTGTGACCTTCTCGATCTAGATCTAGAAATCCAGATAGGGTATCTTGGCATTTTGGACTCATATCGACAAGTCAAGGTAGTCGATGCACTCGTCATCAAACTCCCCCACTACCTGAAAGAAGACCAATCAGGGACCGATTTGGACCAGAAGAACAAGAAGATTTTGATCCCCAAATCGTAGCTGTACCAATTCCTCCTCAACTATTAATCACATTAGACGACCTAAATAGCAGAATTGATGCCATAAACTCTGATTTACCAGGCAGGCGATCTGCTCTAGACAGGATCGAGAAAAACAACATCTCCCCTCATCTCGAACTTATGCCCATCCCAGATAATTTCCATATGCCCAAATTCACCCAGTATACAGGCCTCACTGACCCACTTACCCATGTTCAAAATTTCAAAGCTGCGGTAGAATTATTCTCTAAACTCAATCACATGCTCTGCAGGCTTTAATATAAGCCTCAAAGAAGAACCTCTTAGATGGTTCCACATAATCCAAGAGGGTTCCATCACCATTTTCAGCCAAATGTAGCACCAGTTTGAGTCTAATTATGCTCACGCTAAGGAGTGGGAGATAACTGTGGATTAATTATTTTTCTTTGAATAAGGCGCAAAGGAAAACTTAACAAGTTTCTATAAACAATTCTTACTAGAAACAAAGAAAATTGGGAACTCTGATCCCAAAATTGTTGACCCTTCATTTACCTCAGCCCTGCATATCAAATCTAAAGTTTGCGAAGAGCTTACACTGCACAAATCAAGGACAGTTACATTGAATTAGAACGGTCGAAGAAGGAGGACAAGATGAAAAGCTTTTCTGCCATCCATTCTCAAGATTCAACTTCAACTTTACCTCAAAAATTTGTAATTACTGAAGTACCCAAACAACGCAGCAGGAACACTGACAACAATTGAAGATGGGAAGGTATGCCAGATAGGTCAGTCATAGTTCTGCCACCAATGACAACCACTCTATCAACAATTTTACAAACGATAAAGGAAGATGAATGCTATCGAGCACTACAAACCATCGCAGACATCCCCATAAAACCTCTCTGTCAATATCAAAATGTGCGATTTTGATATCACTTTCAAAGACTGTGACACTACCCACGTGAAGTATCCCCATGATGATCCTCTTGTCATTATGCTCAAAGTCGAATAAGACTACCTGCATACACTGCTCATCGATATAGGAAGCGCTACATATGTACTATTTTGTAGAGCAATCAAGCCTTAGGAATCAGCGACTCTGTTAAAGCTTCGATAATAGTAATCACTAGATTCAACAGGTCAAAAGAATCGACCACAAGAGAGATCACTTTACCAATTTAAGCTGGATCTGAAACTATATTCGTCAAATTCCTCATCATTGACGCGAAATCCAAATATCTAGGAATTTTGGGATGAAGTTAGTTACACTCCATCAAAGTTGTACCCTCCACGTACCATCTGGCTTTGCCTTTTCCAACAGACCACAGAGTCTATGAAATCAAAGGTAGTCAAATAATCGTACGTATACGGCTACAAATCCTCACGCGGTAAAACTTCTCAAAGCATAGCAACTGTAGAAGGAGACACCCCTCGTATTCGAGCAGTACGACACCGAAGCAGTCGAAACCATAGACCTTGATAGTCCCGATCGTCACACCTTTATCATCTCCAAACTATCAACTGATGAAAAAGAAGCCATGATCCAACTCCTTAGAAAGAACATCGACATCTTCGCCTGGACTTTCCAAGAAATGCCAGGAATCGATCCCTCGATAGCATATCATAAACTAAACCTCCTTCCAGAAAGCAAAGCTGTCATTCAAAAATGATGAAACCTCGCTCCTCGCCTTTGCGAAGCCGTAAATAAAGAGATTGATATACTCATTCTTGTTGGATTCATTCAAGAAGCCAAATATACCAAATGGGTGTCTAACATTGTGGTAGTCCCAAAGAAAAATAGGAAAATTAGGGTTTGTGTTGACTTCACAGAACCAAACAAATTCACTCCAAAAGATAGTTTTCTGCTACAACTGATTCCGTACCTGCTCGATTCCGTCGCCGGACATGAACTTCTATCAATGATGGATGTAGCTTCTGGGTACAATCAAGTACCACTTGCCAAAGATGATCAAGAAAAAATAACCGTTGTTACTGAACGAGGTCTCTACTATTACACAGTGATGCCTTTTGGGCTAAAGAATGTTGGTGCCACTAACCAACGGCTGGTGACCCAAATGTTCAAAATCATGGAAGTCCATATCAACGATATGATCTGCAAAAGCCTAATGTGCAAGGATCAAACCGCGCACCTCTAAATTTTTTTCGATATCCTTCGCAAATACAAATGGAAGCTCAACCCAGAAAATACCAATTCGGGGTTGCATCCGAAAAATTTCTGGGACACCTAGTCAGCAAAAGAAGAATTAAAATCGGTCCAGCACAAATCAAAGCACTCACTGCAATACTATCTCCCCGAACAAAAAATAATGTCCAATAATTTGTAGGAAAAATCACAACTCTTCATCGCTTCATCTCCAAATCCTCTGATCGATGCAAACTTTTTTACCTCCTTCTTCGCGGTGATCCCACTGCAGTTACAAAGAAATAGTATAAGGAAATCGTTTGGACTTCTGAATGCGAACTAGCTTTCCAAGATCTTAAACGGAACTTAGGGCGTTCTCCTATCATGAGTACACCAGTTGATGGCGAAATACTCACAATATACTTATCCACAACTGAAGATTCCATCAGCTCTGTTCTTATTCGAGAAGACGCAGGCATCGAAAAACCTATTTACTTTATCAACAAAACTCTTATGCTTGCTGAGAAACGATATATAACCACAGAGAAGAAATTGCTCGCATTGGTTTACAGCTCTCAAAAACTCTGTCCATACTTCCAAGCTCACCCCATCTAAGTCATTACAAAATACCCCCTCAAACTCGTACTCTCAAAATGGAAAAATCTCGACGAGTTCAACAATGGTTTGTTTTCCTTGGGGAATATGACATTTCCTTCAAAGTACATATATCAATCAAGGGACAAGTAGTTATTGATTTCCTAACTGATTTCCCTATCGAAGACCCAGACTAGGAAGAACTCGAAGAAATTTTCACAAATGACTCCATCGTAAAACCCGACGCATGGTCAAAAAGTACAGGATGGCGACTCTTTACCGATAGTTCTGCGGGACCAAAGGGATCAGGAATCAGAATTGTCCTCATAACACCTTCAAACAATCGCATAGAGAAAGCCATCAAGCTTAATTTATATGCTTCCAACAGCGAAACGGAGTATGAAGCTATACTCCATGGACTCGATCTCGCACTCACATTCAGAGCAGAAGAATTAGCAGTTTATGTTGATTCTTTACTCGTGGCCAACCACTACAATAAAACATTTCACACAACTTGAAAAATGGCCGAGTACGTAGCTCTAGTCGAAGCAAAGATGAGAAAGTTCAAACAAGCTTCGATATCTTATCAACCGCGATAAGAAAATTGCCATGCTGACGCTTTAGCATACATCGCTGCCATGCTCGGGGACAATGAAAGGCGATCTTTGGACATCAAAATCATTGAACATTTTAGCCTCGGCGTACAATCCACAATATAGATCACCGTTATAGAAGACAAAGATACTGACAACTGGAGGAAACTATTTTATTTATACCTCAGCTCCAACATCCTACCCAGTAACAAAGAAGAAGCCCTTTCACTGTTGACCTGATGCCCCAGATTTAAAGTTCAAAATAAGATCTTATATTGTACCATAGGGGGAGGACCACTGATCGAATGCATTTTTCAAAAAAAAGCCTACACAAAGATTTAGGAACTTCACGAAGGTATCAGGATGATCTTTTGCGCAGAGAGCTTTCACCCAAGGTCTATACTGGCTGAAAATGCGCCAAGATTGTAACACTTTCATATGGAAATGTTATAAGTGCCAAATTCATGCTCAGGACATCAAAGGCCCTATACTTAACTTACACGTCAGTAATATCCTCTGGCTATTTAAACGATGGAGGATCGACATCATCAGACCTTTCCACCCAGCATCAGGTAACCATAGATTTATTCTAGTTGCCACAGATTACTTCACAAAATGGGTCGAAGAAGTTCCCCTCTGTCATGCCGATGAGAATGAAGTTATCAAATTCCTCTAGGAGTACAGTATTACTTGGTTTGGCTGCCCTCAAATGATACGATCTGGCAACGGAAAGTAATTCATCAATAAAAATGTCCTCGTATTCCTCCACAAATACAAAATCTAACTTTCCACCTCTACACCCTACTACCCTCAAGGAAACGGACAAGCTGAAGACATCAACAAAAGTATCAAATTAGGACTGCGCAAACGTCTCGATGACAATAAAGGAAGATTGGTTGATGAACTACTTATTGTTATCTGGGCATACAGAATGACTCCTCGAACTTCAACAGGTTGTACACCGTTCATGATGGCCTTCAGTACTAAAGCAATCATCCCCTCAGACCTTGATCTTCCTAGTGCACGAAGAACCATATCAGATGCAAACAACGAGCTCGGTCTCCTCTGCAACCTAAACTGGATCGAGGAAACCCAAGACCACGTTATTGTAAACTTGGGACTCCAGTCGACCATTAATCACCACGCATACTCTAAACAAATCATACACAATCGGATAAAACTGACCAGGGGCAACGTAAAAAAAGTTCATCAACTTTTTCTGGTCGGCTCGAAGGGGAAGCTTTAGCCCTTTCTTAATTTGTTCTCGATACACGAGAATACCCCCCAATGAAACATTCTGATTGGTCATATTGATACTCTTCTAACCTAATATCTACCGGAATACCTTATTTCTTCTTAAACCTCACAATTTTCTTTATTTTTGAACCCTCACCATAACCTACATCCTGTCCATCCTTAACAACATCATCCCCACCACCGCTACCTTTTCGATCACTTGCTTGTGGATCGTAATCTACATCTATATCGGTGTCCTCCACAGACAATTCGACAACCCTGGGTGCCACCTTAAACTGGTCTAGACCAGCGGCATCCGCACTACTGGATCCCACTCTATACCTACCTCCCAATTGTTGGGCACATATAGTTACATCAGCCTGCAACGGCTCAAGATTCTCGTATATCCCCTTCTCATCGATATGAGTTGGCTCAACCATTTTAACAAACCTGTCAAATAGATTCCATATTTTTATCACAGTTAGTATCTATCATAAGTGATACATATTTATATTCATAGGTTCATATGTTCATAATTATGAGTTGTCGAGAATAACTCTCCAACACATCATTCTCTTTTCTATCTGATGCTATCACTCATCATAAATGTTCTTTATATAGTTCTCGATACACTTAATATGATTATAGTCATATAAATATCTTCGATTACTAACAAATATGCCCAGTATTTTTATTCATGTATTTTTATTTATTTATCAGCATCGATAACTTATTAAAGCCTGTTTTAATTCATGCCAAATTTTAGGAGACTCTACAGCCTTTTGAAGATCCTTTACTTGTTTTCCTGCCAAAACACCATTGTTCAATATTGCTCTCTCCTTCTCTGGCACAAAATCCGGTCAAAATACACATTCCCGACAATCTCGCAGTATCCCTAACCGATCACCCAAAATGTGCCATAACCACAGTGCCACCAACAAAATTACTCTCTCCCCTCCTCTCTATCCCCCAAACCCATTTATAACCTCCTACGACTCTATTCTTCTACCAAACTCCATTAACAGTCGCCACAAACTCCATTCACGACAACAACCTAATACTCTATTGATATTCAATCTAATTCCTTCTACAATTCTTTTAAACCTACTTAATCCTTGTTATTAATCATGAAACCAAGACAAAAGAAAACCTGAATTATCAACCTTGTTTCCTCGGTGCTTTAGTGTCCCTTTCTTTCTCTCGCTTTGCTCTCTCAATCAATACACTGATCTCCTCCTTCACAATTGTAGACAGCCACTTAAGAGACGCACAACAACAGTTACCAGAAGAAAAAAATTTGAGTTTAAAAAGGTTGGCAACTATTAATGGTGAAAGAAACAGTCAAGTTGTTGTGGTGAGAGAAACAGTCCCATGGTAAGAGATGTACAACAACCTCTTTCTCTCACCACTTTGTGACCGTTCAAATCCTTGAACGAAATGCCTTATACTCCTCTTCACGAGATCTATAATACTTAGCCTCCTCCACAACAACAATCCCTTGCACTCTTACTCAAATCCTACCATATCTCAAATAGTATCTTCTCCTACATTCTCACTCAATAAATTACTTCCAATCTTGTCGAACAACAAAATTACATCTTGTTCCTTATACCTCCAGATCTCCCCTATTGGACCACATCTTTCCATTTCATAATTCATGTTGAGTCCCCTATTTAAAACCCACTACCTACACATTCTTATATATCTGGACAAAAACTTCGACAACCTACACATAAACGTTTAATTCGACATTTTAGCTTACATGTCAAATGCATTTTATCACATACTTGCAACAAGTATAAGTTACATTCGACAACACAACCACAAATTCATATAACCACCAAACCTTCTAACAAGATTCACTACATTCAATTTTGCCCAAACATCTAACCATTACATAAAGCCTGCCTCTCAAACATTTACACTTTATAAACCCCTAACTGTAGCTTCATCTTCTCTCTTCATCAACAATTTGGCTCGATCCCACATGCCACCACAACGTTCAGGAGGACGCAAAAACTGAAGTTTCACACAAAACTTGAATTCCTCCTCAGCTTCCTTCGCCTCTGCCTCGCTCATCCCTTCATAATCCGGCTCCTCGAGATCATTGAAATACTATTCTATGCTCTGCAAACTAAAGTATCTGTAGTACAACACCCAATACATTGACTGAACACGTCCATATACCCTATTATGGCCCTGAAATATTGCCTTCCCAATCTTAAAAATTGACTTACATCTGCCAAAACTTGAACTATTTATAACCACTCCAATACTGGTCCAACTACCTTGTATTTACTCTGCTTTGGAACTCTAAAAATTCAGAGTCAAAATCAATCAACCTCGAAATTCTACACAGGCCCCACAGTCAGATAAACTTTGACTTTATATTGAAAATTGCAAACTATTCAATACAAAGCCTTCGAATACTAGCATAATACAAAATTGTAATAAATTAAAATCAGACACAACAAAAGATCGACAAAATAAGTATTTCATTTATCAATTTCCTTATTACATTCGATATCTACTTAATTTGCTTATATTGCATTCTTATATTTGATACATATCTCATTCGATTATATTCACTCCTTTACATTTACCATCTATTTAGTATTTTCCCTTCGAGATGATACTTTTTCTAGTTGTTCCTTTTTTACCAGAATCGGACATTAAAGCCTATTTTCACCAGAATCGGACATTGCCTCCGGCAGAAGCAGGGCCAACGACATCCGACGAACTCAAATCTAGGAATTTATGAGGGAAACACCACCACTACCACAGAGGTAACAAAAAATTGTAAGAAACCTCTTCCTTTTGCCAAGATACGAGAACGCCCATCCAACCTCCACATCATCATCTTCACTTGAGCAGTAGCCACTACTCCATAAAACTGATATCCTTCACCATCTTTAGAAGCCCCTGTTTAACTCCCCAAATGACACACCACACATGAACATCCCATCGCTCTATACCTCCCGAAAAACCACCCCTTGGTGACAACCGGAGAATGATCAAACATTTAACTTACCTTTGCCTGGTAAACAGCAATCCCTCAACCACACTTGGGGTGGCATCCTCATAATCCACAACCACAGATTCAATCTATTTTATCCTATTTATAACCCATTATTTTTAGCAGTTTCAATAAACCCTATTAATTTCTCCTCGGTAATAGCTAGACTAGATAAAATTTACCTTGACCTAGGAAATACCATTTTGTAGACTTCTGAGAACTTTCGACTAACTTTACAACTTCTAAATTCTTCTCGACACAACTACATGTACTTCTGTCGTGAATAGGGCGATTGTAGTAGTATATTTCCCAGATTCAACAAGATTAAGCCAGCCTGATATAGTCGAAGGTAGATCATCATTGTATAGTCGAAGATATCTCAGCATTCTAGAAGATACCGTAAGTCCTCGGCTTACCAGAAGTAGCCGTTGGAGCCTGGTCAAGAAAGAACTGTTAGGGATCCGCGAAGTTTGCCCACTTCCCCCGGAATAGGAGGCTATTTCTTTCTTTTTGTAAATTGCCTGTATCTACTACAAATACAAGCAAATAATAGATTCTAAAGGACCCGCAATTCTGACTATCTTCACTCCTTAACCCTAGCAACACTCTGAAAGCTTGTAATAACTAGCATCTACTAAATTTTACATCAAACCCTCCTCGATGTTGTGGTTTTTCTCAGCTTTTACTGAGTTTTCTACGTAAAATCCTGGTTGTTTAGCTTTTTATTATGTAATCCTTACGAATAGTATTGGCGAAGGTTTTCCTCCTGGAAACACGCTATTACATAAACCAATGAAGCAGTGCACTTGGTGGTAACCACCTGATGGAGTGGTTATGATCAATATTAATGAGACATGTGGAGATCAAGGAACTTATGGGAAAATTACCAGATAATGTTGGGGTACTACCATTGTGTCTCTTACAGGCATGAAACAGTTAGAGATTAATTTAGTATTAATTTAGTTAGGACGCCCATCCTCACAACAACTGGTTTGACAGTACCAGCCACCTCCTCTGTTGTCGATTATCGAGTAGTCTTCTCAAGAGGAAGCAGTGGGGGAACAGCAGAGCTCACAACCCTTTCTTCTTGTTCTTTCCCAGAGATTCTCCAAACATGGCATCTATCTTTCTATCAGTATTATACCCGGCCAAAAAGGATTGTCCAGTGGCAAACTAGCCACTGCTGCCCTCTTGTTCTTCGCCTTCATTTTTTTGTCGATAACAGATACTTCAATACTTTTAGCCCTTGACCTCTTTGAACTAGCTTCTTAAAATAAGGTGCCCACGCGATCTTGGTCGATGACCAAGTTATCGATCCTACCAAAGAAATTCTTCTAATCTTATACAGCTTTTCCTTCACTTCCGAATTCCTGTCGACCTCCTTCAAAGTTGCAAACACACAAAGACAGTTAGAAACAATTACCATCACATTCAACACTTCGAACATCGACAATTCAAATTACCTAACCACAGACCTAAGTCAAATTTTTTTCTCTTTAGGGGCTTCTCGAGGTCTTTCTTATCATACTCATAGTTCCCAGAGATAAGTAAGCATTTATGTCATGGGACATCGGCCTCTTCAAAAACCTTACCATATACCGATAACCTACTTTCTGAGGGTTCATCTTGAGCGTATAGTATACACACAAATCATTGAAAATTATCAACTCCTCCCCCCTGGCCCTAAGTCAACCATTTATTGCCTCACATACCCTAAACAAGTCATATATATTCAGATTGAACTAACCAGGTGCCACATCAAAAAATGTTCATTAACTTTTTTGTCAGCTCTAAGGGAAAGTTTCAACCCCTTCTTAATTTGTTCCCGATGTACCAGAATACCATTCAAAGGTATTTCCTGGTCAATCCTTTCATACTGATACTCCTCTAATCTTATATCCTCAGGAATACCATACTTCTTCTTAGAGCATCTCTAACGGCATGGTATGTTATTACACTTTTTACATACTTTTACAAAACCCCCTTCCAACAGGGGTATGGTGTTCAACATACTCACTCCCATACCCCTCCAAAGTATGCAAATCTAGAACTTGGAAAGTGGTATATGCATACTACTTTTGTGGGTCCCTTATAAATATTTCTTCTCTTCTCTCTCTAATAAAGGAACATTGTGGGTCCTAATTTTTTATAAAAATATTCTCTCTCTCACATAAAATAATATTATGGGTCCCTATTTTAATAAAAAGTTGAATTGAAGAGAAATCTGTTAGATCAAAGTGGTATGCTATTCTGGATACTAGCATTCAAAATCGGAAAAGCATACCTTCTCTGTTGGAGATGCTCTTAAAACTTAATATTTCTTTGGTCTCTGGACCATTTCCATAATATGTCTCCTCACCTTCCTCCACATCATCTTCCCACGCCCTACTACCTTCTTGATCACTTGCTTAGGGATCGTGATCCATATCTATCTCAGTAGCCTCTTTAACAGATAGTTCAACAACCCTAGGTACCACCCTAAAATGTTCCACGCTACCTATATCTGCACTACTCGACCCTACCCTATATTTCCCTCCCAACTATTGTACACATGTCCTTACGACAATCATCAGAGGCACTACATCTTCAAGATTTGCGTATATATCTTTCTCATCATTTTGAATTGGTTCAACCATTTTAAAGAAATTGTAAATAAGATTCCATATTATTACAAAGTTAGTCTCTATCATATCTGATACATATATATGTTCATAAGTTCATATATTCATCTTCATATAGTTGTCGAGATTACTCTCCAACACATCATTCTTAATTACTATCTGCCACAATTATTATTACAGTTCGATTTCATGATGCAGTTCTCGATACACTTATATGACTTCTTTTCAATATCATAAACATTGTTTACTGCAATACATTCAGTTCTTGATGATTTTTTATTATTCAAATTATAAACATCGATAATTCATTAAATCAGTAGTTGTCCCACTTTTAGGTTAGCGGAAATTCCCGCAGAAACTTGAACAGTTTCCCGCCAAAACCACTAATATTCCAAAAATGAATATCACCGTTCTGGCAAAAATTCTGGCAATATCTAACCTACTTTTACATTAAATCCTAACTAATCCCCTACGATTACGGTGTCCCCACCGTGCCACAAACAGCTCTCTCTCCACCCCTCACCACCGATTATACACATCTCTCACACCAAATCCCTTTTATTAACCACTGCAACACCAAAACCCTTACCCCAATTATTACTAACTATAATCCTCCTTACCTTACATATTTTCCTTCTACAATTATACTACATCTCTCTAAACAACAACAAATACAACGACATCAAAGAAAAAAATGCAAGTAAGATCATCACAGTTGCTGACCTTGTAACCTTGCTACCTTTGAATCCCTCTCTTTAGCCCGCTTTACTCATTTATTCAACACAGTAATCTCCTTCTTCTTAATTGTTGGCAATGATCCAAGTGACGAGCATAATGAATTCGCATTGGGCAACCTTTTTTATGAGTTTGTAAAATATGAACAGTCACCCACCCCATAACTATTTATAGATTCCACGCGACTGTTCACCATCCCTGATTGTGACTGTTTGAGTACTCAAACATAACGCTTAACACGTCTCTTCCCGAAGTCTTTGACACTTCGCCTTCTCAACTCCAATAAACTTTTATACTGTACCTCCAAACCATCAATATCTCGAAGCACTTCCTCTGAGATATCCGTCATCAACAGTGCATATCCTATTTTCTTGCACAGATACTGTACATCATTTTCTTTATACTTCAAAATTTTACCCAAAGCAATACACCTTGCCATAATTCATTAGCCTCATCCCCCCCCCCCCCCCCCAATTTCTATTTAATCTATAAACTCCAATACTTTGGGTACACATTCCTTAACCACCCCAATTCAAATTTTAATTGACATACAATTACATTACTAAGTCATTCTTACCTTTCATACATTTGCCAACTCAAAATTCATTCGACAAGAAACAAAAAAACAAATTCACGACAAAACTTTAACAATTTATTATCACATCAAATTCAATTTTCTTTATCATCATAGCAACAATTCGATCATTACATATATTTTTCCAGACTCATCACATTATAAACCCCTAGCTATAACATCATCTTCTCTCTTCACCAACTTCTTTGCGCGAGTCCGCATAAAACTAACACGCTCAGGAGGAGTCCAATATTACAATTGGCAACAAAACATAAAATCTTTCTCAGCATCCTTGGCCTCTGCCTCACTCATACCATCATAATCAGGCTTCACAGGATCCTCCAAGTAAATATCAACATTCTGTAGGAGTCTGATATACTTACCATATATTTCCTAATACTTCACTTGCACATGACTATATACCTCATTATGCGCCTGCGACCTCATCTTTACCATTTCTTTAAACCACAATGACTCTCATTCAAACAACAGGGCCTATTAATAGCACTCCACAGTCAAAGTCAACAACAAACTTTTAATTCACCTCGGAACTATACATTTTTAAAAGTCACCTCAATCAACTTTGAAATCCGTTCCTGGACCCACCCGACCAATTGAACTTTGAGTTGTTTAGACATTCCAATACTCACTTTACTCACAGTTAACTTCGACGATATAAACATATATAGATATATAGTCGGCAAGAACATAAACTAGCACGAGCAGAAGTCGAAGAAAATAATGTTTATTAATTAAACCAACTGTTACCGATTACATTCGATACAACTTATCCTTTGATTACATTTCATCAAAATATACTACTATCTTTATATTCGATTTGCAGGACTAATTACTCTATGTTTTTTTTACCAGAATCTGACATTAAAGCCTTTTTTACCAGAATCTGGCATTATTTCTGGCACTAGGAACATTAGTCCTAAGAAGCTCAATGAATCTCAAGTCACCGAACTTCTAAGAGTTGCTTCCACAGCAACAAGATAGCAACAAATTGCATGAAGCCTCCTACGTTGGGTAAGATCTCTTGATTCCCATCAAAGCTTCAAATCCCTATCTTCACCACGAGCAATTATCCCTTCTTCCCCAAAATGATCAAATCCAGTACCTTAAGTACCGCATCGTAACCAACATAGTTCCAACAGATAAAAACATCCTCTAACAATATCTTTTCCCACCCTCCACACCGTGGCAGGATCAAAAGAAACATTACCACGGCCTAGTATGGGAAAATACTTTACCGCAAAATCCTCAGCATCTTTATCCTCCAGTGACATATTCTGCCACACTTGGGGTGGCATCCTTACAAACCACAACCATAACACCCTCCTTATACTGCCTATTTATACCCAACTTCATTCTGGCAGGTTCATTATACCGCATTAATTGCTCCTCGGGAATGGTCTGATTAGATACAGTTCACTTTGACCTCAGAAATGATAATGATGACTCATAATAACATTCGACAACCTCTTCAGCTTTAAACTTTTTCTCGACAGAACCACAAGTACTTATGTCAAGAATGGGGCGATTGCAGTAGCATATTCCCCAGATTCGACAAGAGTAAGCCAGCAAAGTCTAGTCGAAGAAAACCATACATGATCGAAGGCCAACATTCGAGAAGTTACCGTAAGTCCTCGACCTACCAAAAGCTGTTGTTGTGCCTGGTCAAGAAAATAGCCGTTAGAGATCCGCGAAGTTCACCTATTCCCCCCAGAATAGGAGACTATTTCTTTCTTTCTAAAAAATGCTTGTGTCTACTATAAATACAGGCAGAGAATAGATGATTAAGAGATGGGCAATCCACAAACTTTACCATTGTTACTTTATAGCTCTACAATCACTCCGAAGTTTGTAATAACTAGTAATATACTAGATTTTATATTAAAATCCTTCTCGAGGTTGTGGTATTTCTTAACTTTTGCTGAGTTTTCAATGTAAAATATTATTTATCAAGTCTTTATTGCATTCTCTTTACGAATAAGTATTGGCAAATTTTCTCCTTCCAAAATATACGCTACTATAATAATAACTGTCAATGCCATGTAATTGGATGATTGCATGCTATATATGCTATGACATACTAGAGGTGGAACCTTCATAATCAAGCTCTCATCACAGTGTGGCTGTATGCTATGTAAAAGTAGGTTGGAGGTGGTGTTGTGTATGAACTCGAACTAGAAGGATTGTCGAAGAAATTAGAAATTGTCGAAGAAATTAGAAATTGTCGAAGTCATTCGAACTAGCTTCAAAGTCATTTGAACGAGATCTCCATTTTCTGTGGTTTTGGACTATTTTCGTCAAAGTTATTAGAATGATCTTGGATACCGTTTGAACGAGTTGTCATGTTTCTAGGGCTGGAGACCAACTATCGCAAAGTCGTTCGAACGAGCTTGGAGTCATTCGAACAAGCTTGGCGTAGGTTTGCTTTTGATGTTATTCTGAGATGTTGGGTTTACCTCAAGATCTGTTCAACTTGTATTTTTAGTCCCTAGTATATAAAGGGGAATTAGTATATTTGTTTAAGCTATCCTTTTGTGTGAGTGAAGAGCGATGGCTGATTAGGTGAAGTTAAAGATCACAAAGTTTAATAGATCAAATATTTGAGTGTGGAAGATGCAGATAGAAGATTACCTATATCAGAAGGATCTTGATTTACCACTGGGTAGAGTTGAGATGATGCTAGTAGAATACGATGCTGCAAAGTGAGTGCGATTGGATCGCAATGTGCTTGAAACGGTTGTTAATGCTGCCATCTCATATTTTACACATGATCTCTAAAGTGATGACAATGAAGGGTTTGATGGAGACGTTGTCTGCTAAGAACTCGGAACTGTCCAGGGAAAATAAGGTTCACATTTTACGGTGCTTGTTTACTTTGAAGATGAAGGATAATGGTAGTGTGTATGCACACATCAGTTAGTTTAATGCCATACATGCTCAACTGGAATCCGTTAAAATCACTTTTACCAAGGAGGCGAGAGTGTGGGGGGCTCTTTTATGGTAGATGCCTGAGAGCTGGGAATGGTTCATTACAACTGTGAGTAACTCATCAGGGAAGGAATGTATCAAAGTTGATACTATAGTCTCGTTGATTATGAGTGAAGATAATTGACCCAAAACATCTGAACCCTCTTTGAGTTCAAACGATAGTTTGTTAAACGTTGAGGAAAGAGGGAGGTCTTACAGAAAAGGGCCAAAATTTGGAAGGGCTCAATCACAGTCAAAAGGAAAGTCTATGTTGGCCGGTACATGTTGGACTTATGGAAAGAAGGGTCACTTCAGGCGAGATTATAACTCTTCTTCTTTTAAGAAGATTGATAATGAAGAGAATGATAAAATGAACCTTACTGAGGAGGTTAGTTCTAACGAGGCTCTACTACTGTCATGTGATGATGTTAATGAATCATGGATTGTTGATTCGGGCGCTTCTTTCCATGCTACTGCAAACTTAGATTTTCTAACTAATATTGTTAAAGGCGACTTTGGTACGGTCTTTCTTGCAGATAAGAGTGTACGCAATATTACTGGAAAGAGAAATGCTAGGCTGCAGTTACCATCAGGGGAACATTTGTTTTATAGAATGTACAACTTGTACCCAAATTGGGGTATAACCTGATATCGATTAGCAAATTGGCGGATGATAGAAGATATATGAGTACCTTTTATGCAACCTTCTGGAAGGTTACAAAGGGAGTTATGCTAGCAGCTCGAGGCTTGCGATAAGGAATGTTGTATACAACACAAAATAGAATTTCCACTATTTGTGAGGCCACTCCAGAGATTGATACAAGTATATGGCACAAACGGCTTGGTCACATGAGTGAAAAGGTGATAAAGATAATGGTAACAAAGGAAAAGCTAGAGGGTCTTGCTAAGATTGATCTCAAGTTCTTTAAAGAGTGTGTTCTTGAGAAGAAGAAGAAGGTCAGTTTCAAATTATCTGGAAGATTAAGGAAACTTGGAAAGCTGGATCATATATACACGGATGTACACGGATGTTTGGGGGCCAACCAATGTGTCTTCTCTTGGTGGTTCTCATTATTATGTTACTTTTATCGATGATGCTACGCGTAAACTATAGGTCTACTTTGTGAAGAAAAAGTCAGACGTGTTCAATAAATTCAAGTGGTGGAGGGCTCTAGTTAAAAATGAAATTGGTTTGAAACTGAAGTGCCTCAGGTTAGATAACGGGGGAAAATACTTAGTGACGAGTTTGAAGACTTTTGTGTATCAAATGAGATTAGGAGACAGAAGACTATTCCCGAAACACCGCAACAAAATGGTATTGCAGAATGCATGTACCAAAGAATAAACGAAAGAGCGAAGAGTATGAGACTCAACGCTGGATTGCCAGTATTTTTGGGCGGATGAGGTTAGTATGGCGGCATACTTGATTAATAGAGGGCCTTCAACGGCTTTAGACTTTGGGCCTCCTGAAAAATCATGGACCAACAAAGAGGTAAACCTTAATCACTTGCGTATATTCGGTTGTACCTCATATGTGCTTGATAATTCAGATACAAGGACCAAGTTAGATGCAAAGTCGATAAAGTGCATATTCATTGGATACGGTTATGATAAGTTTGGATATTGGCTTTGGGATGTGAAGAAACCGAAAGTTATCCGTAGCCGTAATGTTACATTCAATGAGGAAGTCTTGTATAAGGATTTCAATGTACTAGTGGAAAAAGTCAAAGTGAAGCAGCAGAAAGTGTCGACATTGAAGATAAAAAACCCTCTCGAGAAAAAGATAAAGAAGTCGCTGTTGAGTCGGATACGCCAGATCAAAATGAGGAACCTAATGATCAAGACATTCTAGTAGCACTTCGAAAGGAGTCAAGAGTTGCAAGAATTTCGACTAGGTAGGTTAACTCCTTAAATCACTTGTTACTTATAGATGGTGGTGAACCTGAATGTTACAAGGAAGCTTTAGATCTGGAAGCCAAGAGAAAGTGGGAGCTTGCTATGGATGATGAGATGCAGTCATTATCAGTTAATCAAACTTTAGATTTGGTTCGGTTACCAAAAGGGAAGATAGCATTACATAAAAAAGGCATTGATTTTGGTGAGATTTTTACTCCTGTTGTGAAGATGTCTACTATTTAGGTTGTGATGAATATAGCTGCAGTTGAAGATTTGTATCTTGGGCAACTAGATGTCATGACAGCATTTCTTCACAGTAACCATGATTAAGAAATTTATATGAAGTAGCCAAAAGGGTATTCGGTTAAAGGGAAAGAAGATCTTGTGTGTAGGCTCATAAGGAGTTTCTACGGTTTGAAACAAGTGCCGAGACAGTGGTATTTGAAGTTTGAACAATTCAGGTCTAGAAATGGTTATTCGAAGAGCAATGCAGATCACTGTTGCTTTATCAAAAATATAGGGAACTCGTATATTATTCTATTTCTATATGTAGATGATATGTTGGTAGTAAGTGCTGACATGGGAGAAATTTTCAAGTTGAAGGAACAGTTATCGTGAGAGTTTTCTATGAAGAACTTGGGTGCGGCAAATTAAGTTCTTGGTATACGTGTTACAAGGAACAGAAAGTGGCGAGAATTGAAGTTATCTCAAAATGAGTATATCGGTAAAGTACTAATCCATAATACGAATAGGAAAACCTTAAAACGAATAATTTCGTGAAGAACACACCAATTGGTTAGGAAAATCCCTTTAAGAGCTTCAATTGCTTAATAAAAATTAATTACAATAGAATTACTCTCAAGCCCTAGTCTCTTTCTCAGAACTTTGATTAATCTAACATGATCTAATCTTACCTAGCCTTGCCCTTTTTATAAGGGTTACAAGTCCTAATTACAAAATAGAGCAAATATGCCCATAAACGCCTAAAAAAATAGGCTGAATCGTGCCTCTGTTCGAACAAAACAAGTCTCTGTTCGACAAAAAACATAATAGAAAATGTATTCGAATGGACCATAGTTGTATTCGAATAAAACACCTTAGGACTTAATCTATTAGAATATAAAATAATTCTGTTCGAATAGACCATAAATCGTTCGAGCGACTCCAAATCCCATTCGAACAAATTTTGGTTAAATTTGAAAAAAATATCTCCTTTCTTTTTTAGATCCTCCTGGATCATGGCCCTCCCCCTTTAAGAGCTTTTTGCTCCTATTCAAGCTAGAACTGAAGATGTGGGAATGCGGCGATGCCCATTTCCCTGCTATACCACTTTGAATTGCTAGGTAGCTGACCTTTCTTCCCAACTCAGAATGACTCAATACTACCCTATCTTGTAGCATGAACTTCCCTCTCTAGAATTCCATCCTTTTTTAATAGATCTTCTCTTTCCATCCATAAGTCATCAACTGACGGTAGGTGAGTGTCAATTGTAGAGTCTTCATCTAAAAGAGACGGCTCAAAAGCCTCAAATGCTCGACATTAAGCACCAAATACATCTTCATGAAAGGTGGCAAATCGAATTGGAATACATTATCTCCAATCTTCTTGAGTATCATAAACGGACCATAACGGATAGATTTGAGCTTCTTACCTTCCCCCTTAAGCCATTTCTTACCCAAATTGAACCAAATTAGGTCTCTCATATAAAAAGTACACTCAACCCGATGCTTGTTGTGGCTGGCCTTATACTTCGCTTGGGTCTTCTACACTTGTGATTCAACCACCTCATGAACCTTGCTTATCCTCTTAATAAAACTCTGAGCTTTAACTTGTTCCTCTTTCTCCTTCCCTGACACCATCTTGTCGCCAAGACTCAAAGCTAAATCAAAAGGGCTTTGAGGCAAGTACCTCAAACAAACTTCAAATGGAGACTTCAAAGTGGAACCATGAATCGTACGATTAAACATAAACCGAAGATACGGTAAACTCTCATCCTAAGTCTTAGGATGCTTAGAATGGAATTACCATAGTAAATATACCAAAATGTGATTAACTACCTCTGTTTGTCCGTCAGTCTGTAGATGAAAAGTGGCACTTCTCTTCAATTTAGTATCCATCATCCCCCATAGAAATTTCTAGAAATGCCCCAAAAAGTTGCTATCCTTATCATAAATAATAGAAGAAGGGAGCCCAAAATACCTCCAGACGTCTCTGAAAAACAATTCAGCTGCTCCTTCCCAGTGATCGTCTTCTGGCATGGAATAAGAACAATCATTTTACTGAATTGATCCACCACCACAAACAAATAGTCATTCTTGTACTTGGTCATGGGTAAACCACCCATAAAATCTATCGAAATGCTCTCCCAAGGTTGACTAGGAACTGGCAATGGTAAGTACAGTCCTATCTTCTGATTAGAAGGTTTCCATGTAATGCATAGCACGCCACCACGAACCACACGACTAACATCCACCTGCATCTTCGGCCAAATTTAAAAGAGTCTTCTCAACCCCAAAATGACCTGCCACCCAGGAATAATGTGCCTTTCGAATCCATTAGAAACGGTCTCCACCCTTAAGAATACATAGTTGACTGGCCCGGTAAATTAAACTATCCTTTAAAATATACTTGCATGTCTTGCCTTGTAGCAACTTTTCGTGAATCACACTAAGCTCCTTCTCGTCGCCATACCCTGTAATGTAGTCTAAAAAAGCAATGGGTTGTATCTGCATAGTTACCAATAAAGCGAAAATAGTTGGCAATGGGGGCTGAGATAACATATCATCCATTTATTTGTCCATTCCATTTTTATACTTGATCAGCAAGGTAAACTGCTGGAGGTAGGACATCTACTTTATATGATACACTTATTGTACCTTGGACTGCGTAGATAAGAACTATAGTGGCTTGTGATCGGAATGTACCACATCCTCTTTCCCCAATAAGTAATTATGTCAATGTTTCACTGATTGATATAATGCGTAGAACTCCTTATCGTATGTATGATAGTTACGTACTGCTCCTGCAAACATCTCATAATGGTAAACAACCGGCTTCTCATCCTGGAAAAGAATCGCCCCCAATGAATAGTCTGACACATCTGTCTTGATCTCAAAAGGCTGCTACAAATTGGGCAATGCTAAAACTAGTGCATTCATAATCTTGCGCTTCAGTAACAGAAAAGTCTTCCCATGGTGATCTTCCCACACAAACTGTACCCCGGTCTTTGTAAAAGAATGCAATGGTGCGGTTATTTGTAAAAAATGCCGAATAAACTTCTGTAAGTACTGACAGGAACCTATAAAACTCCTCACTTCCATCACTGTATAGGGTCAAGGCCAATTAATAATGATCGAGACCTTCTCTGGATCGACCTTAAACTCGCTGAAACTAACAATAAATCCCAAGTAGACTAGCTCCTTCTTCCCAAACTCATACTTCTTCCCATTTAAAAAAAGATGTTGTGATCGCAAAATGCCCAACACTTTGCGTAAATGTCCAAGGTGCTCCTCCTATGCTTGACTATATATTAAGATGTCATCCAAATATGCAATCACAAAATCATCAATAAAAGTGCGAAGTATCTCATTCATTAACCGCATAACTGTCGTTGGAGCATTGCATAACCTAAAGGGTATGAACAACCACTTAAATAGTCATTGTTTTGTGTTAAACGCTGTCTTCCAAGTATCTTCGTCCCGGATTCTAACTTAATGGTAACCCGACTTAAGATCCAACTTGGTGAAAAACTGAGCCGTCTGCAACTTATCTCAAAGTTAATCAATCCGTGGAAGCGGATAACAATTCTTCACAATAATCTTGTTCAGCACCCGATAATCCACACACATCCTCTAAGACCCATCCTTCTTCGGCACCAACTACACCGGTAAACCACAAGGTGAGCAACTTAGATTAATAATTCCTTGCTCTATGAGTTCTTGTACCTGTTTCTTGATCTCATCAGACTCAGTGACATAAGTTTGATATAACCCAATATTAGGTTATGGCTCACCATTCACCAAAGTGATATTATGCTCATTCCTCTTACGCGGCATCTATTTTATGCCCCAAAACCAGTCTTCATACTCTTGCAACTTCCCCATATCGGTTTATTGCTTAGGAGACATTGCCAAAGTAGACAGCACCTTAGCCGACGGACCCTCTTAAACCGGTCACACCAACAACAATAAAACTTTGCCTCTCACATTAACTAACCTCTTCGCCTCAGTTGGCGTTACTAAATTATTGGTAGTGATATGTTCCTTGCACACATTAATATAAAACTCTGTCCCCTCCTTCATAAGATAATACTTACGGGCTCTACGGTAAAAGATTTTATCTCGGTCCCAAAGATAAGGGCTACCCAAGATGACTTAACACACGTTTAACATAACCACTTCACATGTCATTTCGTCAATAAACTTTTTAGTAATCGCAAACTTGAACGTACACTGTTTAGTGATCTTCAATTCCCGTCTTTCTAAATCTAACCCGAACCATACGGCTTAGGATGAGCCACAATAGCCAAACCCATCTTCTTCACCACCGCTTCAGAAATTAAATTCTTCTGACTACCTGGATTAATGATGGCCTCGACTAAGCTCTGCTTTACTTGAATGATGATATTAAAAAGTTCTTTCCGACTTGCCTTATCGATAGCTATAGGTTGCATGAACATTAGAGTAAGCTTAGGATTTGGCTTATCTAAATCTAGAAGATTTACAATCGTTGCGGCTAGTGCACGTTTCTCTTTCTTGCCCTTCTCCTCCTTCTGCCTAAGCTCCGGGTGAAGTTTCCAACATTTATCTGAAATATGCCCTTTAGCCTTATAATGACTCTAGGAAGTCCCCATGGATGAAGACCCCTCTCCTTTAGACTCCCCTTTCTAATCATACTTCCAATTAGACTTGTACCCTGACTTTCTCTTGTCATCTTGCTTGTCACTTTTCAAGTACTTGTCTTCAATAACAATTGCTTTAACAGTAGCATCTTCAATATTTTCCACATTAAAGAGCTTTAATTCTCTTCTAATAGACTCCGACAAACCTCCCGTATATTTCATGAATACCTCATACTCATCCACATCAATATCCAAAACCAACTCTTGATTATGAAACTCCTTAGTAAATTGTTGTACGGATTTCCCAAACTTTTGGCGTAAATAGTACTATTTGTAACATCTCTCCTGTTCATACCCAATTGGATAGAATTACTTTCTCACCAAAGCCTTGAATTCTTACCAACTCAAACTTCCTACTTCATGGAATTTCTGATAGAATTTTCACTACATTAGTGAATGACTTGTGTATTTCAAAGTAGGGAAGCAAATTTTTTGAGCGTTGGAGTATTCATAAATATAAAAATAGTTTTCTAGCCTATCTAACCAATTATCAAACTTCTCATCATCGATTGAACCATCGAATGCAAGAATTTCAATCTTAAAGTCAATACAAAGATTACGCATAAGATTCATTGACTTACCAATACCCGAGTGCTTCTTGACGGATTCGGCATCACTAGAATTGTTATCTATTTCCGCAATATCCTCATCTCCATCCACCTCCATAACCCCTTTCTTCATCGAGTGGCCTCGCCGTTGAGAGTGACCTCACCATTTCACTGAAGCGGAAGCCTTCGCGAGGTTTGTGTGACACAATTGTTCTATCAACTCCCCTACAGTAGAAGTTAGGTTGGAAACTGCCATTTTCAAAGCTGTGAGTCGATCGTTGGAATCGCCCATATCCAAATCAGTCTTCTTCTTTGAATTAGGTTTTTGGTAAATCTCTAATGAATCTACTAGCTTTTCTTCGTTTGCTAGAGATGGTCACGTGTAGAGACCATAAAATACAATTACCCCTGAGAATTGTAACTGGAACTCTAATACCACTTAATCCACAATACGAATAGAGAAACCCTAAAAGCAATAATTACATGAAGAACACACCAATTGATTGGGAAAATTCATTTAAAAGCTTCAATTGCTTAATAGAAATTAATTACAATAGAATTACTCTCAAGCCCTAAGTTTTTCTATCAAAACTTTAATTGTTCTAATATGATCTAATCTTGCCTAGCCTTGCCCCTTTTATAAGGGTTACAAGTCCTAGTTACAAAATAGGACAAATATGCCCTTTAACGCCTAAAGAAATAGGCTGAATCGCGCCTCTATTCGAACATAACATGTCTCTGTTTAAACATAAAACATAACAGAAAATGTATTCGAATAGACTTTAGTTGTATTTGAATAAGACACCTCAGGACTTAATCTATTCAAATAGAAAATAATTCTGTTTGAATAGGCCAGAAGTCGTTCGAACGACTTTTGGCTAAATTTGAAAAAAAAACCTCCTTTCTTCTTCAAATCCTCCTGGATCAAGTACTAAAGTGGTTTAATATGGACGGTTTTAAAGTTGCTTGTACACCATTGGGAGGTTACTTCAAATTATTAAAGGATTGTTGTCCGAAGATGCAGAAGAATCACGATGAGATGCGGAAGGTTCCATATCCATCTGTGGTTGGTAGCCTAATGTACGTTATAATTTGTACGAGACCAGACGTTGCCTAAGCAGTGGGAGTCGTTAGTAGGTATATGAGTAATCTAGGCAATGAGCAATTGAGAGCTGTGAAATAAATACTGAGATATCTTTGACTCATGATATATTATTATGTTATGGGGGCTTTTAGATATGCTTATAGGGCTTTATTGATTCTGATATGGCGGGTGACATTGATAGGTAGAAGAGCACTAGTGGCTTCATTTTTACATTGGGAAGTGGTGCGGCTACATGGGTATCTAGGTTACAGAAGATTGAAGTTTTGTCTACGACGGAGGTGGAATATGTTGCAGCTACAAAAGCGTACAAAGATATGGTTTGGCTGAAAGAGTTGATGAAAGAGCTTGGTAGAGAACAATTTTCTCCTAAGTTGTATAGTGATAGTCAAAGCGTTATACACTTAGCAAAGAATTTGGCTTTTCACTCTTGAACCAAGTATATTAATAATCGGTATCACTATATTTGCTCGCTCCTCGAGAATGGTGTATTGAAGCTTGTGAAGATTTACACTGATGTGAATCCGGCCGATATGTTTACGAAGGTGGTAACTTTTTAGAAGTTGACGACATGTACAACTTCTGTGGGTCTTCAAGATTGAAGGTCCGGGTTGTGTGAGCAATTCATTTGGAGATCAGAAGATTGGTTACGGGATTCAATTTTAAGTGTAAGATTGTTGGGTGTAAACTCGAACTAGAAGGAGTGTCGAAGAAATCAAAAATTGTCAAAATTATTCGATTGAAGAAGGAAGTCGTTCGAACAAGAATTCTATTTTTTTTTTGCAGTTTTGGACTGTGTTCGTCAAAGTCGCTCGAATGAGCTTGGATGTCATTCGAACGAGTTGTCATGTTTCTAGGGCTGGAGACTAACTATCGCAAAGTCGTTCGAATGAGCTTGGAATTATTCGAACAAGCTTGGTGTAGGTTTGCTTTGAATGTTATTCTGAGATATTGGGTTTGCCTCGAGATCTGATCTATTTGTATTTTTAGTTCCCTAGTATATAAAGGGGATTTAGTTTATTTGTTTAAGCAATCATTCTGTATGAGCTTAATTCTAGAGAGACCTAGAATTTGAGAGACTCCATTTAAGCTTAAGAAGCTTGGAGAGATCATTGTAACCTATTTGATTATTAATAGATTAATTTTAGGGAGTGGTTTACGTCCGTGAGGGTTTTCCACTTCCCTCCTCTGGGAATTCTTGTGTCGTTATTGTTCTTGCTTGGTTAATTTTTCTGTTAGGGCTTATTCCGCGTATCATTTTTGTCAGAGAGGAGAGAGTAACTACCTTAATTTTTAATAGGTGGACCAACCATGAGAAGTTTCTGCTTAATGTGAGTATAATGCCCCAATAAATCTTTTCATTACCGTGAGGTTTTATAATTTTATTTGTGAGTTATATGTGATTATATATTAGTTGGTAACTATCTTAGTATTTAGCACCCGTAGAATGGAATATCTATTTTGGAGTTAGCTATTGTGGAACTTGTGATGGGGTTAGGATAAGGAATAGAGACTTAGAGCATCTCCTTTTGTGCCTCGCTGACTTGGTTGACAAAAGCCAAATCCAAGTTAGTGAGGCTCTATTTCCTCCAACAGTACTTGACTTAGATTTTTTAACAGGCGCCCATTTGTTTCATTTTTTTTTGAAAAAAAACAATTTTTTTTTCATCGGGTGCATAAGACTTATGTGCCCAATTTGAATTTTTGTGAAAAAAATTCAATTGGGCGCCTAAATCTTAGGCACCCGATTAGAAAATAAACACGCGCCCAACACTTGGGTGCCCAATCACGATATAAAAAAGCAAGGTTTAGTGTTGGATTCCAGGACTCAACCTTTCTTTTTGAGACTCAAATCCATGTCAGTGAGGCACTGCTGGAGGTCAAAAATCCTATGTGGCACCTTAGATTCCAAGTTAGTGAGGCACTTTCGGAGATGCTCTTATAGTCATGACCTACTTACGAGAAACAAATTTTAAACCTAGCTTCCACTTATCTAAGTAAGAGAGAAGTTTACTTCATCACCCTATACCCATATCGAGTTTTAGAGAGATCAAACCCTAATTTCTCAACATTTTAGAGTTCAACCCCACTTTTGTATGTCACAAATCAACATTTTAGAGAGATTAAAGAGAGGATTTCCCAACCCCACTTTTTGTACCTCACAAATCACAAAGAAAGATCTTTAACCCACTTTATCGTGGGTAAATTTGAAGGAAAAGGGCTTCCGTATGCTGATCGAAAGAGTTTGGCAGTAGAGCTAGTATTGTTGTTTGACCTTATTTTTATACATCCATCAAACAAGGCAGGTGTACTATCCTTGATCTCCATCATTATTAGGTTTGAGTTATAGCATTGTCGATGTACGGGCCCCTATGATAGCAAGAAGCTCATATGAATGCAACTTGAAGGGGTTTATAAGAGAGTAAGGGCTCATATGAAAGCAAGAGGCTCCTATGAGGGCAAGTGGCTCCTATGAGAGTAAGGGGCTTGATGAGAGAATTTTTTGGCCCTCTAACAAAAATATATCCGCTCAAACTACGGTTATCGAATTGTAGCACAGATGAGTAGGACCGAATCCATAAGGGGGGTTTAAAAATGAAAACTTTTTAGGCTGAATTAATGTTTTGTAAGAGATCGATTGGAAAGAAAGAAAAGAAAAAATCAATTAGCAAGAGAATAACTACTGGGCAAATTAATAATAGAAAAAATATATGTAGCTTTACTGGGCAGATTAATCATATACAAAATGCTTGGTAAGACATTTTCGACGTAAACGTCAACTTTAGATCCATGGTTAGGCATCCAGGGTTTGGTCATATTAGTTTTTATTAAATCTGATGTGTAAGAGGGAATCTTTCAACAAGCTTGGTTGAATCTCTCTAACGAGTCCTCTCCATTTTTTCTCTAAAATCCGGGTTAATAGTTATAACACTAGATTATGCCTAAATAGTCTAAACCCACTTACTAGCTATGGTTAAGCCTAGAAGTCAGATTATAGTTATTTTAGAATATATATATAAGTATAAATAGAACTACTCCTAGAAACTACACAATAACTATTGCTAATTGGGTAAGAGCATCCTTCTAGTCATAACTAGAAGGGATTAGCCTTTCATCACTCGAAAGATCATTGCATGAACTAGCTAACTATTTACCAAAGAAAATAAAAGAAAGAGGAGACTATTAAATGCAAGACTTTATTTCTACTAAACTTGCTCCAATATGAGATGCGATTTATAATGGGGGAGGGTTCCTTTAATAGGGGAAGGAACAAAAATCTTTAATAATATTGCACATATTAATTAGAATATTACAATAAAATATTATCATGATCTACCACTTAAATATACTGAGAATATTTTCATATATATAATTTCCTTCTTTAGTGTTGGAATCTTCTAACCATAGAAATTCTTGAATATCTCTTGGTTGTAAAATATCTTCACAATATATTCTTGGATCTTGAGAGCAACCTTCATTTACACCAAATATATTTGCGTATATTATCCTGCCTCTTTGATATCAGCTGCTAAGAATTGTTGGAGATGGTCATAAATCTTTTGTTTTTAATCTTCATCTCTATTGTCTATAATAAACAAATAATTGTCTACAAAAAATAGATAAGTGCATAAGTACACATAATAAAATATAAAGATGAGCAAAATACCAGTTCGAGTATATAAAAAGTGTCATAAATACGTGCTCATCAAGGCTAGTATAAGAGCAAGGTATTGTCTCATAGGTAGTGGGAATGTGCTCTTACAATTTTTCCCTATGCTCTTGCTTAGAACGAGGACGAGCTGATTAGTCACCCTAAATGTCTTTTGAGAAAACAAAATGAACACGGCTTAGTTCTGTCAATATATCGGCCAATGAGAAAAGGCCTCTTCATGATTGGGCTCTTCATCCACATGCACGTGCTCGCCAAGCTAGGTTTCCCATAGTCATGCTCTTTAAGAACTTGCACATATTTTCTAGCTAGGTTTTTAGTAACCGGGCTCTTTGGGAATGGGAACGTACGTGCTCCTCTTTATATGCGCTTTATGACCATTTTCTTCATGAATGACTCAAGCTCTTCTATTAAAGTTCCCTCTGACCAGGCTCTTTGAGAATATGTGAGCTTGGGTCTCGTTAGGTGGTAACCGCATCGATCAACGAGCATTTTTGCTCAAAAAATTTAAGGACTACAATCGTTAATATTGTGTTTGGGGCTTGAAATTAATGCCTCACCGGAATAGGGCACCATTTATTATTTATGGGTATCTTGATATCTCTCCTAGAAGATGTTAAGGCTTCTAAAGTGGAGTTACACATATTTGAAAGAGTACACGAATATGTGGCTTGGTTCTTTGTGTTGGGTACATGCTCTTCTTGATGGGTTATCTATTATAGGGCATATTTTGGTCAGGCTCTTCACTGACAGGCATAAGTTTTTCAAGCATTCTTTGGGATTAGGCACCAATTCTTCTAGAAAGGCTATTCTAGGTATCGTTCGCTCTTCGAGAGCTGGCACAAGCTTTTCTAGCTAGGCACATCTTTACTGGGTTCTTCGTGCACATGGAATGTTCTTCTATCCACGCAATTGGTGGTAATGCTCACCGTGAACTGGCACAAGCTCTTATGGCTTGACTTTTTGTAACATGGCTCTTCATGTGTGGGGCCTTCGTTCATGAGCACATGCTCTTCTTATAATAGCCTACTCACAGTCTTCTAGCTCTAGTCGAACACTCGAAGGTTACATCGAAGCCTACATGAATACCTCGAAGTTCATTAAACTCGTAAAAAAGCTTTCCAAGACTACACGAAGATGAAGCCACGAAGACGAAGCCTCGACTATGAAAAATCCTCGAAGACGAAGATAGATCCATCAACATTAGAAACACTTCGACCATATTCGTATATGGTCGAAGGCAGATATGACAGGCAGCCAGCTTACCAGACAAGACGGCGGCGTTGCTGGTCCTGACAGCTACAGTGACAGAACGAACAATGGCTACAGTGTTAGGGCACAGTGCCAGACCCAACATTTACGGTGTCAACACGAACTCCGGGATACCCGCCCGATACCCGGAGGGTACTCTTGTAATTTGACCTCCTATGGTGACTCAGCCCTTCCTATGTTCTATAAATAGGAGAGAGGGGGAACCATAGAGAGGTTATGAAATCTCTCCCCAGAACCCTTGCAGTTTACCTTCAATCTTTCTATAAATTACCCGGTACTTGAACCTTTAACTACTAGACAGCAATATCAAATCTCTTAAAAATCCTCATCAGAGGTCATGAAGTGTCCCATTCTAGGCCTCCACGAAAGTATACTGTCAGTAGGCTTCTAATATTATTGATTATATACTTGAATCTTCTGATAGAGATAAACCTCGTGGTGTAAGAGCCAACTTCCCTTTCTTACGTAGTTAGGCCCCGACATTTATTGCCGTCTATGCTTTCCCACCCTACCAATCTCACCCTGCCGTGTACTTTCTTTTCCAAGTCCTGCAAACCATTCCCAATGGCCCCCACCCCCCGCTCAACTTCCACCTATGCCGGCAACTCCGTCGACGGAGTAGCTGCCCAGCTAGCCCTTCTTACCCAGCAGTTCGCATTGGCTGAAGAGCGTTACCAAACTCAATTGTGTGAGGAACGCGAAGAACACTGGCAAGAGTTAGAAGCTGAACGGCAGCGTTGCTTAGATGATGCTGACAGACTATATCGCACCATTGACGGCCTACGCAACACAGTTCCTGAGTTACGACGGTTACAACCTTTAGATGCTCCTTCACCGTCCCGAGCACCCGCTCCGCCTGAGATCAATTGGGGCCCCTACAACATCTCCAAGTACCCCAGGTCCATCTTGGTGCAGAGGGTGCTGCCCCTACTGGCTCCATCCACCTTGGAATCTACCCACGGTGGATTTCTCTTACTCCACCCTTCGATCATCTAGACACTCCAAACGCCGCCCTGCTTGAGAACATCACAGGGAGCATAGCGCTGAACATATGCCAAACAATCGGCCTCATCAACCTCGAACCCATCGATCCCCCCCCCCTCATCCCGCCTATTATGCATAGTAGGACTACGACTACAAAATCTATCCTCTCATCCGTGTTACCGCGAGCCTAACAAAAAATTCATGGAGTTGGTTGAATAACCCTCTCTATTCCAAGCTCCTTGTTATCGAGGTGGCTCCAAATTTACGAGCCCCAAAAATTAGTAAATATCGCAACGTCGATCCTCAATCCCACATTCTGGAATTTTAAAATGCTCTAAGCCTTTACCTCATGGATGACCACCTGATGTGTCGACTATTCCCCACCATCCTCACATATAGCTCTCTTCGTTGGTATCATAACCTTCCTAATGGCTCAATTCAAAGCGTAGAGCAATTATTCGGCCTCTTCATAGCCCAATTTTCCTTCAACAAGGACTACATGGTTAAAGTCGATATCCTATTCAATTTTAGAAAATCTCCTAGTAAAACCCTTGAGGCCTTCACTAAGAGGTTCCTTGAAGAGTCGTGCAAAGTTAAAATCTTCTACTGCACAAATGCCATACTCACGTATTCGAACGCTTTGCCAGATAATTGCCATGTCGAAGAGTACCTGGTCCTCCACAAACCACGAACCCTGTTGGAGATGCTCTCCAAATTCAATGGCCTTATCGACCTTGAGCGCTTCCGCGAATCAAATAAATGGGGCATCCTTCGACCACCAACCCAAATAAACATCGACAAGGCCGACCGTCTGCCCCTATACCCCTGATCGCTCCTGTCTCATAAGAAACTGAGAGCCGCAAACATTTTCACACTGACAACAATGTCGAAGCCCGCAAGAAACGGCCGAAGTCGGTCTTACCCAGACTTACTGCCCCCTTCAGCACCTTTCTACCATAGATCCAGGCGAACCCTATATGGTGTACCCCTTTCCCCATTGAAGTCAAACACGGCGAACCTTACTGCGCCAACCACAAGTATAACTGCTACCACACCAATAAGTGCTTCGCCCTGCAGCGCTCTCTCGAAATAATCCTCAAAGCAGGACGTCTACATTAGTACGTCGCCAACCTCCCTGGTTATCTCGACTGGTCGTACCTAAAACTTTAACCTGCCCCTGCCGTCGACCCAGCCGAGGTACACATCTACCAACTTCACCTCATCGAGGTCAATAATATTGATAGCGTCCCTTCTAAGAGCAAGCGTAAGCGCATTGAAGAATGCTACAAACTCACTTACCAGGAGAAACATCCTGCCCTCCTGCCAGAATCAAATCAATATCCTCGACCCGAGGGTATCTCATTCATCGACTGCTATACCTCGCATGTTTGTTTTCCTCATTCTGTCCCTTTAGTCTTCATGACTAAGGTCGAACACCTCGTCCTCCACACCATGCTTATCGATACAAGAAGTGCAGCCGATGTACTTTTCTTTCAGACCGTCCAAGCCATGAACAAAACATACCTTATCACTGCCACCAACGTTGAACTAAAAGGTTTTAATGAGGCCACTGAAGTTGTCGCTGGTCGAATTAGCCTTCCCGTTACTACTGGCCCAGTTACACTTCAAACCAGCTATCTTGTCAATGATAAGAAGTCTGAATACCTTGGTATCCTCGAGCGCGACTGGCTCCATGCAATGCGCGCCATACCTTCAACAAATTACCAGACCCTTCATTTCACTACCCCCTGTGGTATATGGAATTTAAAAGGCTCTCAATGGATCGCCCGTTCCTGTGAGCACCCGGAGATCGACCAGACTCAGAAACTCGTCAGACTCCCATAACAATCACTATATCCATACCTTCGACAACCGCCATCTCACCCATCGAACCCACTTGTTATATTGAACTCGACGGTCCTGGTCGAGGTACGCTCATTGGAACCTTTCTAGATGAGGAAGAACACCTCGAACTTACAGTCTTCCTTCGAGCAAACAAAGACATTTTTGCATGGACATTCCAAGAAATGCTCGGTGTCGACCCCAGTTTGGCATGCCACCGCCCCGACTTCATCCCCCACTCTACAACAATAAAACAGAAGAAACATACACTTGCACCATGACTTCGAGAAGCTATAAACCTCGAAGTCGATAAGCTCATAGCAGTGGGCTTCATCAGAGAAGTTAAGTATGTTGATTGGATATCCAATATTGCGGCAGTTCCTAAAAAGAACGACAAGATTAGAATCTGCGTCGACTTCACCGACTTCAACAAACACAGACCGAAGGACAGCTTCCCGCTTCCAATCATTTCAGTACTCCTGGATGCTACTACTGGACATGAACGTCTGTCTATGATGGATGCAACTTCGGGTTACAATCAGGTACCCCTCCTCCCCAGAGATTAACCTAAAACTTCTTTTATCACTGAGCAAGGCCTTTACAGTTTTAATGTCATGCCCTTTGGCCTAAAAAATGTGGGTGCCACCTACGAACGCCTGGTTAATACCATGTTCAAACCCTTGCTTGGCAAGTTGGTCGAAGTTTATATCAACGATATGTTATACAAGAACCACCAAAAACAGTCCCACGCCCAATACCTAACCGAAGTCTTTTTGACACTTTAAACATTCAACATGAAACTTAACCCAGACAAATGGAAGTTTGGTGTGTCATCTAGCAAATCTTTAGGCCACCTTATCAGTAAATGAGGTATCGAGATTGACTCTACCCATATCCGAGCCCTCATCAACATGCCTTCACCCAAAACCATTAAAGATATCCAAAAAGTAGCTGGTAAAATAACGGCCTTAAACTGTTTTATCTCCAAATCCTCCGACCGATGTGATTGGCTCTTCTCTCTCTTACACGACCAAAGCATCCACAAGGCTAAATACAAAAACAACCCCGGGATAAATTGGATACCCGATTGAGAACAGGCCTTCCTTGAACTCAAAACATACCTTGGTCGGCCACCCATCATCAGCACCCCTATTGATGGTAAAATACTCTCCTTATACCTCGCGGTCACCAATACCTCTATCAGTTCAGTCCTCATTCGACACGAATCAAACATTGAGAAACCTGTATATTTTATTAGTAAAACTTTGACACCCGCAGAGTCTTAATACACAAAACTTGAGCGTTTGCTCCTCACCCTCGTCTACACTTCCCACAAATTCAAACTATATTTTCAAGCTTACCCTATTCGTGTTATAACAAGTTATCCCCTTCAAGAAGTGCTAAGTAGGGAAGAAAAATCTAGAATAGTACAACAGTGGTATGTTTATCTTGGAGAACACGATATCACATTCGAGAAGCAAGTATCCCAAAAAGGACAAGCAGTTTCCTATTTCCTTGCCGACTTCCCAGTTGAAGATGTTGACAGGGAAGAACATGGAGACGACCTACCAGAAGACCAGCCCGAGCCAACAGATCCATGAAACCCTAATACATGCTGGCCTCTCTTCATAGACGGATCCGCTGGACCTAACAGTTCAGGGGTCGGTATAGTACTGGTCACACCCACCAATGATCGAATTGAAAAGGCAGTTAAGTTAAACTTCAAATGCTCCAACAATGAGCCTGAGTATGAAGCCTTGATTCATGGCCTCGACCTCGCACTCGACCTCGGCATCCCTAAACTTTTAGTTTTCATAGATTCCTAACTCGTTCAGAGAAAATACACAGGTAAATATCAAGCCAACGGTCGCATGGTTGAATATGCTGTACTTGTCCGACAGCGCATGAACCATTTCTCTAAAAAATCTTCTATCATTTACTATCCCAGAGGCTTAAATCGACACAAAGATGCCCTCGTCTACATAACAGCTATATTAGGCCAGTTTGAATCTTAAACTTTCCATATCAAAGTACTCGAATGCCCTAGTATCGACCAGATGGAAGTCAATGCCATTAATACTGGGGGCGAGAGTCTTGATCTAGACGACTAGCGAATACCATTCCTCGATTACTTCAACAATGCTATCCTCCCAGATGATCCCAAAGCTAAAAGGTCATTATTAGAAAATTGCCACAGATACACCATCCTCAAATGCGAGTTACATCGCAAATCCCCAAATGGCATCCTTCTTCGATGTATTCCTCAAAACGAGGCTTCTTCAATCATAGCTGAACTCCACGAAGGAACTTACGGTACTCATACCGCTGGTCGATCTATGGCCTTTCGAGCCGTCTCCCAAGGTTTATTCTGGCCCTATATAAAAAATCAAGCTGAAGAATACTCCAAACACTGTGACAAATGCCAGCGTCATGCACACGAGATTCATCGCCCTTCGTATGACCTCCATTTCAGTCAAGTCTCTTGGCCATTCAAACGATGGGCCATCGATTTCTTAAAACCCTTCCCCAAAGCATCTGATAGCCGGGAGAATATCCTGGTTGTAATAGACTATTTTACCAAATGGGTCAAAGTCGTACCTTTGTGTCGAACTAGAGAAGAAGAAGTTATCAAATTTCTATGGGAAAATATCATCACATGCATCGGCTGCCCTCATATGATTCGTTATGACAATGGTCCACAATTCGTCGGGAACAAAGGCAAAAATTTCCTCAAGAAATTCAACATCATCCTCTCACCCTCAACACCTTACTATCCCCAAGGGAATGGTCAAGTCGAAGCAATCAACAAAGCCATAGTCGATGATCTCAAGAAGTGTGTCGATGCAAGGAAATGACGATGGGTTCTGGAATTAGAACATGTCATCTGGGCCTATCGAACAACACCAAGAAAAGTAACGGGCTACACTCCTTTCCTTCTAACCAATGGTACTGAAGCAGTGCTCCCTTCTCAATTTGAAGTACCCGCACGAGATCCCAACCTCCCAGACGAAGATAATAAATTTGAACTTAGATGCAATATGCTTTGGATCGACGAAACTAGAAACTGAGCCATCGTAAACCTTGGTCGCTACCATCTATCCCTCCAGAAGTCATATAACAAGCGATTTCAACCACGAAGTTTTAAAATTTGAGATCTTGAACTTCGATGTGTTACATAGTCTTCGAAGCCTCGAAATGCCAGTAAGCTGGCCGAATCCTAAGAAGGACCTTATGTTATTTACGATAAAACCGATAATGGTTCATATTACTTAATAACAGAAGACGAAGAGCCTCTACCAAATGCATGGAATACAATGCAGTTAGTGTCATATAACAGGCCATGACCGTTACCTTGTTCCACTGATATAAATACACTATAAATCAATGAACATCTTTTCCTATGAACTTCGTCTTCTGCTTTCCAGTAAATTTCTTGGTTTACCCTAAGTATCATGTCAACCCTTCGAACCGACTGATACTTGGGGGCGATCTTGGAATTTTTCAAGTTTCCAATATTCGAGCAAACTCGAGGGGCACAAATGGTCGAGAGACCGGGTCCTCGGGAATGTATTGGGGGCGAACATGTTCTACTTCAATCAGGCTCAAGCCTTTGAAGTCCAGTAAATTTCTTGGTTAACCCTAAGTATCATGTTAACCCTTTGACCCGACTGATACTTGGAGGTGACCTTGGAATTTTTCAAGTCTCTAATATTCGAGCAAAGTCGAGGGGCACGAATGGTCGAGAGACCGGACCCTCGGGAATGCATTGGGGGCGAACACGTTCTACTTTGATCTGGCTCAGGCCTCCGAAGTCCAATGAATTTCTTGGTTTGCCTTAAGTATCATGTCAACCCTTCGACCTGACTAATACTTGGGGGCGGCCTTAAAAAAATTTAAGTCTTCAATATTTAAGTAAACTCGAGGGGCACGAATGGTCGAGAGACCGGACCCTTGAGAATGAATTGGGGGTGAACATGTTCTACTTTGATCAGGCTTAAGCCTTCGAAGTCTAGTGAATTTCATTGTTTAACCTAAGTGTCACGTCAATCTTCGACCCGACTGATACTAGGGGGCGACCTTTAAAATTTTTAAGTCTCCAATTTCGAGCAAACTTAAGAGGCAAGAATGGTAGATAGACCGGACCCTCGAATGCATTGGGGGTGACCACGTTCTACTTCAACCAGGCTCAAGCTTTCAGAGTCTAGTAAATTCTATGATCTCTCGACTGATACTCGAGAAATCATCTCAAGTTCTTCAAGATTCGATCATTCTACACACACTTTCCACTTACAGCATAAGCAAATACAACTATACGAGAATATCAGCAACTCTACTGCATGCAAGACATTTCAGTACAACATATGACAGAGAATCAGGTTCAATACAAATCAACAAACAAATTCAAGTTCAGCATCCATCAGCAAGTCAAATCAATCACAAGTTCATAACTCAAGTACAGAGCAAGCTCGACATTGTTCAAATATTACAAACACAACATAAAGATAAGAGAAAATAGATTGGCACGACCAGTACAATACCTCATATCGGAGTGGCTACACCATCTCTTCCTACAGTTTCCTCTTCGCCAACAACTCCAGCGCCCTCAATCGAAGGGTTCAACCCAGCAGCACCCACGACCCCTTCGGTCATAGTAGCAGCAACAACTATGTCTACCATAAGAGTCTCCACGCCATCTCCTACTCTTGTACCCATATGAGCAATATCTACTTCTGCCCGCACCGTCCGGATAGCATCGTCAGTAACAGGATCATTCCTCGGATTCATAGGCAAGCGTTGTAAATTTTTAGGATCATACCCCAAATCTTTGATAAACTCCTTGAGCCTAACATTAGTCTCACATTTATCGTCAAACTGCCCTTGGAAGGTCTCCTTCTGCTCTGCAATAACCATATCCTTCTCAGCCAGTTTTGCCTCCAATACCCATGTATGAGTGAAATGCTGAGCTTCAAGTCTCCTCTCACATTCATCCCTGATAGTCCCCAGATCTCACTTCAAAATGCCAATTTTTGAAAGCAGCGATGCTTCGATCCCTCAAGAAAGCTCTAATTTGTCAACCGCCTACTTTAACTACATTATTGCCACCTTCTGCGCCTTATTGAAAGCCCGTGCCAAAGCATCTGTCTGCTAGAATATTCGAGCCATCAGTATCTCTCGAAGCATGGTATACTTAAGAAAATTTTAGAATTTTACAAAAAATAAACAGTTACCTTATGCATACTCGTCTTCATCCGCCTTGAAGCTTTGTCTGGATCAGTGCTACAGAGTTCCGCCATCGAAGCAGCCCTAGCTTGAGCCTGCTCCTCCTGTTCAGACACGGTTAGTTTTTTATCCATATCCATTACATCATCATCCCCCAGCGCTCTACGCCTCTTCCGCTGAGGTCCCTTTGGCTGCTGTACCTTTGGGGATTCAGGAAAGACCTTCCCTATTCCTTTATCAGCCTGCATCGATGCTTGCCTTAAAACATCACGAACTACTTTGGTCACTGGCATTGCCTGCCTTGACACCTGCTGCCCCTTCGACACATAATTTACCTTCCTTGATAATTTCACTTTCTCCATTCCTTCAACACCTCTCTTCCTTGATGGCTTCGACGTAATAGGTACGTTTTGAAGCAGGGAATTTGTCTTATTCTGCATCTTCCTCTTAATACCAAGCCCCTTAAACACAGAGTTCACCCACTCCTCGTCCGAGTTGATTAACTCATCAATATAATCCCTCGAATTTTCCCAAGTCCGGGTATTATGACCTGCGGAAAAAAGATAGAAACACGATTATCAGTCTATTCGATCAATACATCAAAAACTCTTCGACAGAAAACTTACTTCGGTTATAAACTTTATGCTATAACTTATAAGGATCTTCTCCTTCGAAATTCTCGTACTTACCCCGTACTACAACCAAGTCTTTAAACCACCCTCGACCTATCGAGCACAGATCAAACAACCTGGGCTTATTTGCGTGACACTGGATGTGATAGGTGCCAACCATCTAGTTTGCTTTCTTGGAGTAGAACGAGACAATATCATACTACTCAACTAAGCTACTCCCCTCACCACGTAGTTTTACATTCATACCCTCAATTACCTTCATCATTTCGCAAAAAAATCCTATTCATCTTGCACGGGGCCACTTCCCAAAAGTTTAGCACCTCCTTCACCAGCCTTCGAAGTGGTAATTGTATCCCTAGTTGAATTTGGCCCTTATATGCCATAATTCCTTCTTGAGGTTTCGATTGGAAGCTGTGCCTTAACCTCGCAGCTTATTATATCATCCCTACCTATGACAGCTTAAATTTAGCCACAAATCAATCTAGTCTCTACTTCTCTCTAGCCGAGACAGAACCAATGGCCTCATCTAAATCAGTCGATTCCTCACTATGGTCACTTTGCTCCCCCTTTCCCCTTTCATCATTCGAGGGCTCAACGCTACCTTCATGTCTCTCTCTCTCCTCCCTCCATCTCTTCATCATCACTCTCCTCGATCACTACTGTCTTACGACGTCTACTACTTGAAGCCCCAATTTCAAGAACCACCATTTCTAATGGGACATCTTTTGCAATATCTAATTCTTCTACATCGCTGCCCTTACCCATCGGAGCACGACCAGACACACTAGCCTCATTTTCTTCAATCTCTTCGTCTATTAGCCTCAATCTTGAAGATCGATAGGTAGGCATCCTATCTTACAGAAGAAGAGGCACGCAATTAGATCGATATATTCGACGATTTCGTATAAATAACCTATTTATCCCTGCCCTTTCCTGCTCATGCTATCATAGTCGAATGCTCGACCATAATCCCTACTACACCGTTAATACCCTCAGAACCCCAAAAGGCCTGACCCGCAGATACATGTTTTCCCTCGGCCCTCAGTCATATCATCATAACTATAAACCCTAGCAGACTCTACACTGTTATGTACTCAAGATACAGAAACAAAAGATGAAGCAACAAGACAGAAGTAAGAAGGACATACCTATTTGGGAAAAGTATCTCTCCTTCCTTTTAGCAATTCAGACGATCCCACTGAAAGTACCGAGCTCTATGGAATAATGGAGTATGTTCTCTTTCTCTCACTCTCTGGTTTTTTATAAGTGGGTAACTGGGAACAGTAACTATGCTCTTACCATTATATATACCTCCCTCAGAACTCCAACATGCAACAGTCAACCTTCCAACTTCCATCAACTAACAGTCTTTCTCAGCAAATGACTCTATACCTATTTTTTGGGCCCTCACTGAGATGGGGCGAATGCAGTAGCCTACTCGCAGCCTTCTAGCTCTAGTCGAACACCTGAAGGCTACTTCAAAACCTACATGAATACCTCGAAGTCCATTCAGCCCGTAAATAAGCTTTCTAGGACTACACAAAGGTGAAGCCTCAAAGACAAAGCCTCGAATATAAACAAGCCTCGAAGACGAAGATAGATCCATCAGTATCAAAAATACTTTGACCATATTCGTACATGGTCGAAGTCAGACATGACAGACAGCCAGCTCACCATACAAGACAGCGGTATTGTTGGTCCTGATAGCTATAGTGACAGAACTAACAACGGTTACAGTGTTGAGGGACAGTGCCGGACCCAACATTTACGGCGTCAACACCAACTCTGGGATACCTGCCCGATACCTGGAAGGTACACTTATAATTTGACCTCCTATGATGACTCAACCCTTCCTATGTTCTATAAATAGGAGAGAGGGGGAACCATAGAGAGGTTATGAAATCTCTCCCCATAACCCTTACAGTTTACCTTTGATCTCTCTATAAATTACCCAGTACTTAAACTTTTGACTACTCGACAGTAATATCAAATCTCTTAATAATCCTCATCAGAGGTCGTGGAGTGTCCCTTTCTAGGCCTCCACCTAAGTATATTATCAGCAGGCTTAAAATATTATTGATTATATACTTGAATCCTCTGATAGAAGATAAACCTTGTGGTATAAGGGCTAACTTCCCCTCCTTACAAAGTTAGGGACCTACACTTCTAATAAGGCAATTCATGGTTGTGTTATCTAAAAATGGATATAATATGTATTTCTTATATTGAGTGCAAAGGTATCATGGCTTAGGCACCCATAATATGCATTATTTACATTTAGATGGTCATTTTTTATGTTCCATCTATGTATTAATATTTTTCAATGATAAATGTCTAAAACTTGGATTCCATTTATATGTAGGTAAAATAGACAATCTTCCACTGACCTGGTCGCTTCTTATTCATACAATCATTGACATGGAACGACCCACCTTATAGGCCGCTTTATAGGATCTATCAATAATCTCAATTACTTAGAGATTCTATTGTAACAAGGGTAAGTGGGGTATCGAACACGCGGATGTTTAAGAAGTTCTTGCTAGTCTAGACTATATGGGATTCTAGGTTAGGTTTATACTATAACTAAGTTTTATCTAATAAAGTTAAGGGCTTTGCCTGGAGTAGGCACCTATGTAGTTTATTATACAATGTACAATGTGTTTGGACTCTCTACTCACAGTCTATGATCAAGATATTTGAGTAATCCAAGTCTCTAATTTCTTATCTTCTATATTCAGCAGCTACGGTGACGTGGTTTGATTATTACCTACATCTTAGAGCTTGAATGAGAGGGGGACTAAATTCTGACTAGATTAGGTCAGTATATAGTCCATCACTAAGAGAAATTTGTGTTTGGTCTCTAGTGAATAGTATCTAAATAAATATTCATTCACTAGTACCTATATTTAAATATTTAAGAACTACCGGCCTCGATCGAATTTCATTAGTCATTGAATATCTAAGGTCTGATTTAAATCAAATCCTCTAGAGTCTTCAACACTTAGGTCTATAGTAATGGTTGTATGGGCTTCCTCAACTGGGGTCTGTAGTAGAGTCCTTACTCATAAAGTCTCTAGTCATAGCCTACGGATCCTGTTCAGTTCCCCGCAATTGGATCCTTTACCTATAACAATTCCCTGATTTATTCTCTAACTTGTCAGAGCTTAGAAAATGAATTGGGTGAATTTTAGATTTGATTTCAGAGGTCTCTAATGGAGGCCTACTCTATTATGTTACCTTCGAATCACTTTAATGGGGCTTCCTCTGAAAGCTCAGCATAAGGGGATTAATCCCGCATAATTAAACTAAAAAAAATAGAGAGAGAGGAAAAACATAAAATAAATGAATAATCAAAAAGTAAATAAAGATTACCTGATAGTGAAGATTTGAGCTCCCCAAGCTTTACATATTCAAAAGTTAGGTTTAAATGAACCTAAGGGCAACTAATTATAGATGTCCATCCCCACGTGTGATAACTTCACATCTTAATAGAAAATATAAACAAACTCATATCTATCTGGAATCTATTCTTCACTTCATAACCTGGGAGGGCCTTTAAGTATCACACTGGAAAGAGTTTTGTTCACAATTGTAACCAGTTAGTGATTGTGTCTATTCAGTTATAACAAACCCGCGTTTACGGCTTATCTGCTGAATTGAATATTGTCCTTTAATGTCCTACTTCATATGGTTTTTTTAGCTCTTATCCAGGTTTAGAATCTTCCAAGGTATTTATGATTGTTGAAGGTGATCCACTTAGGTGTTGTATCCCCATTCTGGTACAGTTTCTGCAGATAATCTATAGTAGGGTTTTACTACAACATATATGCCTTTATAAGCTCAAAACCTTCTCCAGTAGTTCTCAACACTAAGTGTGAATCAAAGAGAAAATTAGGACTTAAGAGACTCATGAGGTGCAAAATATAAGTAAATAAGGCATAAAGTAGGTACGATAATGTGTCTATCACGTCCATAGCGATATCTATCACGTTGTGGGTTGGCAAAAGTGGAAAATTCATCTCTACACAAGGAAATGCAACCCTTCGATTCAACTTTTTACTTCAAATCAGTTTTGAACAAACAATTTAGGAATTGGTCCCTTCTGGACCCATGCATGTTTTACATAGTGTCATCATTTGACCAAGATGCTTTTCAACCATTCTTGTACATGGGTCGTGTTTTTACTAAGCTTGTGTGCACGTGGTCATTTTAGGCTTTCATTGCCCTTTGGATCGTTTTGGACTGATATTAGTGAACAAGATCATCTTTGGCCAATAGCTTATAAGAGAACGAGGTTGAATTTTGACTTATAATATGTACATGGCTCACTTTTGGCCCTAATAGGACCATGGGGTCATTTTTGGACCCTACTATGTGCATGGGGTCACCTCTAACCCCTAATAAGAAAATAAGGTCATTTGTAGACTCCTAGTATGTGCACGAGGTTATTTATAAGCTACTAGTATGTGCACATGGTCATCTTTGACCCCAAATATATAAGCATGGGGTCATTTTTGGACCCAAATAATCTTCAGCTCCTAATAAGAGGACGAGGTCATTTATGGAACCCTTGTATTTGCACGAGGTCGTTTTGAGACCTCTAGTATGTGTATTAGGCCATTTTTAACCCCTAATTGCATGGGGTCATTTTTGGACCCTAATATGTGTATTGTATCTTTTTTGGCCCTTCTAAGAGCACATGGTCGTTTTTGGACCCTAAAATGTGCATGAGTCATCTCTATCCTCTAATGAGAGCACGAGACCATTAATAGGCCCCTAATATGTGCATGAGGTCATTTTTAGACCACTAGTGTAATGGCTTATTCCGGATTTCGAGCTCAAGCCCCATCTTCGGCCATCGTACATTTACTCGACCTCATTAACATACGATCACATGGTACATTATGGAACAACTACAACGAATTCTACTCATCATTCTTGACCTCTACATCAACAGCTCAAGTCAACAAGCACTTTGTCATTAATAAAGCAGTTACCAAGCAGAAGGATCAGATCGTTACATAATCAGTTCAATAACTCATCAAATCCATATTTTAACGTCCATCATTAAGAATAATAATGGTCGCCAAACAGTCATATTATAAGACATATAAATAGGACCAAAGAACTATAGATAAGAACACATGAAATTCGATACATGAAAGTCTACCTATAAACTTTGTACAAAACTACTTAGAGCATATTTTGTAATAGTTAGCAATCATCAATAATATTATTCTTTCAAAATCATCAAGAGATGTCATAGTTTTTTAATCTATTCAAAGGTTTCCACGCTAAACCTTGTGTTAGGAGTTACCTATTGTTAATTAACGTTCTGATTGTTATTGGTCTGATAGACTAAGTTCGATATACGAAATTAGATTCATACATTTGGCACCATTTCTAGGAATGAAACATTTAGCTACAGTTCTCAAAAATAGTTGATACTCTTCATTAAATGCCGCTTCCAGATCTGAATAAGCCAATTAGCCCAATTGAAGGAAGTGCCGTACTAGCAGAATTACGGGCCACTCTACACTCTGAGACAAAGAGACGAACCACTCTGGAGCAGTAATTAGTGGATGTACGAGATACACTAAAAGTTTTGCAGGGACAACAGATTGCTGCCCAGAAGAACAAAGACGTGTCAGCCACCTCGCGAGTTTCCATTCGAGAGAGGCTACGACCCTAAGGCAATAGCCTGGTTGCTAACATTTGATCCAATCATAATCAGCTGGGGGACGGGCTCATGCAAATTCAAGGAGTCCACTAAGAAGTTGATGGCGTTCTCGCTGAAGTTAGACAAGTGGAGGACCCACCCAGGGGAAAAGTTCATATTCCAGGGCATGATCGACTAAGTGAAGAAAGTGGCGATCACATTCCTCAACAGGGATGCATCCCATACCATTCCGTCATATCTCGTCAGTACGAGACTCCAAAACATATCGAAAAATGCATCAAAGAATTATTTAAAGCTTAGATTCAAACTGCCAAAGGCATCCACAACAGACTACAAAAAAGCCCGATTGCTCATGAACTATTGGACGACGATGTTCCCACCAGTTTTTATGCCACAAAAATCTAAAAGTACAGAGGACTTGATCCCATTGACGCGTCCAAGAATTCGAGGACATTTTGGGCTTGCATTCCACATCGAACCACATTTTATACTGTCTCTTTCCTACCAACCTACATGGCAAACCTTTGCGATGGTTCCACTTACCACAAGAAGGATCCTTTAATACGTTCGAACAGTTGCGAGAACTTTTTGTCAAGATCTACTCGCACAACAGATATAAAGAAGAAAATTTGTATTTGTTGTTTAGCCTTAAGAAGATGCCAGGGGAGAAGCTCGAAATATCACAAAGAAGTTTTTAAAGTTGGCCAGAAAGGTAAATCGACTGGATCAGAAGATTACTATTTTATCCTTTACCAACGCTCTTCCCGTCGACGATAGGGCAAAGGAATCTCATTCTTGACAAACCTACGACCCTGGAAGACATGATCGAAAATGTTAATGGATATATCCATCTGGAACGGATGGTATCCGAAAGATAGAATCCCCCGAGGTCAGCCCTAACAACAAGAGATCAATCCACTGAATGAGACTTCAATCGTACTACAGATTACAGAGGAAACAAAAAATAGACCAAGTCTAATGACAATCGACCTCGAAGAGGTGGTAATTTGCCGAAGCCATGTCTTCCCAAATTAACAGTTATAATAGCCAGCCTATATCCCATACTTCAAAAGGATAAATTCTTCCACAATTCCCAGTATCTTTAACCCATCGAAAGTAGACCTTATTCCATACACCACAAAGTCTGACATCATGACACAAAACATTGCTTTGCTTTACAGTAACTTTTGGAGTATATCTTTGCATAATGGCTTTTTATTTTGCAAAAAGTTTAGTAATATATATCCAAACAAACGTTTAAAAGATGAGGAAAATCCAAGCATGCCATGCTCTAGTGCATATTACTAGAGCATATGCATATGGGCTCTATACGAACATAAGGAAATACAAAAGTAAATAAACAAGGAAATTATACTCATTAGGACCAATTCGTTCGAACAATTTCATAGTCGTTCGAACGACGGGAAAAGTCTCGTTTGAACGACCTCCACTATCGTTCGAATGAAAAATGAAAACTTAGAAATTGTCGTCTTTCTCGACAAAAAGAATTTGCGGTTTTGAGATGAATGTCCAAGCCGTTCGAACGACTTCAAAGTCTGTTCGAACATACTGTTGAAATTTTCCTTCCAACTTGTCATCTGTCTCAACAATTTGTAAAAGTACCCATTTCGTTCGAACGGCCTCCTACTTCATTCGAATGACTTTCCACTCGAAATGTACATTCATCTGGGTCAACGTGATTTCTGGACTCAGAAGTAGTCCGTGCATGTTCCTCAATATTTTATAAGTTACCTGGTTTACCATTTTTCCATTCTTCTGCTGGTTGGTTTGGGTCTGACCCTCTCCTTATAATTTGATTTGTCAAGAAGTTGCATTCTCTCCATACATGGCTAAATCGGATTTGCAGAAGGTGGGGGATGATAAGTTCCCAAGTAGTTTTATGCGTACATGGTATTTTATCTTTGATAAACGCTTTAATTGCAGTAGCCGAGTCGGATACTACCCACACTCTTCTCCACCCTTGGACTACAGCTCTCTGAACTCCTGTAATAATTGAAGTAATCTCAGCAATGAAGTTCATAGCTTGCCCAATGGATTTACTGTATGTGCCCAAGAGTTCCCCTTTATTATTCCTATAAATAATGCCAATACCTGTTGTATTAGGATTGCCTAGAGCCGATCCATCACAATAGATTTTTACCTCATCTTGAGTAGGAAGCCCCCATTTACAGTTCTCTATGTTATTGCCTATTCTCGATTTGTGATGGACACATAAAATGACCACTATTCCCCTATGAATTAATGTTTATTATTCTTAATTTTATTATTAAACATGACTTATAAAACAAATATTTGTATTTGAGGTCACATGGAGCTCATTTACCAAATATGTGCAAATACTGGGATGTATAGCTCAAAGGATGAACTGTTGGATAAGGATGCAGAGTTGTCAAACACAAGGATCCCACATGGGGAGGTTACAATTTTGGAGGATAACTATTGGAGGTTAGAAATTTATGTACATTCATGGCATCGGTTATAAATATAATATTAAATGTAAGAATCTTCTCCTTCATCTATAAAAGGAGAGGTGGTGAGCTCATAAGATCATCCAATTTTGAGATAATCATTCTTGCAGAGTGCAAGAGAACATTATTGGAGTAAGTTGGTGCAAGTCTTTTAAGCTTTTGGAGCATTTCATTTTGTAAGTCAATAAAATTCCTCTTTTTCTTGTTAGTTCATGTTCATTTCATTCTCATATCATTTAGGTTAAATAGTTGTAATAATGGCCAGCTAAGTCCTCACTGGGGGTGAGGATTGATCCGCCATAAGCGTATGATGTCATGTAATAGAATATATTTTTCTCCAACACAATATGAGCATATTATCACAAATCCCAAAGCTATATTGTTGGAGACATCCATTATCATTCTATGATCTCTTTTAGTAGAGATATAGGAAGAGTTTTGTGATTCTCAAATGATATAGTAAAATTGTATTAATATTGTATTTTTCTAAGATATGATCCTAATTAACATTTCATAGTTAGCATAGCTTTCATGGAATGTGTTTTTAGTACATACTTAGTTCATACAATATATTCTACTTGAGTTATAATTAATCATGGGATTACATCGACAAAAGGTCAAAGTTTGTTATTTCAATTAAGTGAAGAATTTAATATACGATACTATGTTGATATTGTATGTATATGGTGGTAAAATCCGAAGCCCCAAGACCTTTATTCTTGATTAAAACCATATCATTGATTTTTACAGTTTTACAACCTTAGATTACTAAAACACAAGACCAAAACTAATTTCTAGTTCCGTTCGAAAGTGAACGACACTCTAATTTTTACCCATACTAAACACTGGATTTTGACCGTTATCAAAATGGCTCCGTTGCCGGTTTCGTGCGGTAATTAGAAAAAGTTTTTATTGTGCTTAATTTGTTTTTCGGTTTCACTTTTTAGATGAACTTAAATTTGTTTATTACATTTTTATTTTACTTTTGCAGTTTGAGGAATTTTTCTTTATTTTGCGGTGACTACTTTATTTGTTTTACAGTGACTACCAAAGGAAGCTAAGGACCGACCAAAAACTAGATAGGGTTATCTTTTCTTCCTCTCTTTGAGTGACTTGTAGTGAGGCAAAATATTGTACTCTTGAGCGAAGAGTGTGTAATTAAAGCGAGGATAAAATTGTATTTTTTTTTTCTGCAAGGGCAATATTGGAACCCACATCCAGGGAAGACCTCTCTACAACGCCTACTTGAGCCAGAGAGCCCGGGTATGCTATCTCAACGGTTTCACCGGGGTAAACAACGAGCCCCTATAAAGGCCGCCCCGCAGATACTTTCTTCCACCGCACCCTCCTGCGAAGCGGTCAATTTTTGTTCATGTGCCTGATGTTTGTACACTTTTAAATTCTAAACTTTAGATAAAGGGCAAATAAAAAGCGGGATTTCATCACCCGTGTGTGGCACCACATACTAGGACCCCGGGAGGTCACGACCCAGTTTAATATTTTACGGAACAGGACATTGACTTTAAAAGAAACCAAAATTAAGCCATAAAATACATAGATAGACAAAAAGGCTTACAGAGCTCGGACTGGGAGCATTAGGAACGCGCTCATTAAGACCCCTGATAGTGGGTATGTTTGTCTGGAGGAAGTACGTTCCCTGACATAACTAGTGTGGAAAGGTGATTCTAAGCGGTTTGCCCCACCTTCCAGCACAGGTGCTTCTAGGTGACTAGAACTGCACGTGACTTATTGCAAAAGCGAGTATGCACAACTCAACGTGCGAACCGATCCATTGTCAGGAATAAGAGCAACCGAATCCTGAGACTGGGTTCACAACTTGGCCTTAATTAAGGCCCATTTAAAAAGGTTGTTGTGCTTATTTTTTGTGCACCTCAATGTTGTGTGATCATCATAGTGCGCACATCTATTAGTAAATGAAAGAATGGTTTCGAGGGCCTAAAAGTCGTCTTGAGAGGCTTAGAGAATCTGATTTGATAGATATTCCGATCCACTTTGAGGTAGACGAGTCAACCAAACTGGAGATTCCAATCTCTATTGATACGAGAGACTGTACAATCCTTACTCGTAGGGAACTCTTCCCTGTTGAGGATGTGTTAGAAACTTTTGATGTCCCCGTCTCTCTATTGGGACGTAATCTGAGTCCAATTTCTTCATTCACTCCATTTAGCGTTCCACCCCAATCATTTGAGATGGGAGATGCCAATGATAATGAGAATGGTCAGGGACCCATGCGAATTTCTCTTAAGGATCACATGTTCCCAAAAATGACAAATCGTGCCTCGTACATTGTTTTACCTCCTGCAACAGGGCAATTTAAACTTAGAAATGCGCTTATCAATTCATTGCCAAAATTCTCAGGAGGAGAAGATGAGAACCCATACGCTCATGTTAGGGATTTTGATGACTTAATATTCCTTTAAAAGTATAGGAATGAGAACAAAATGGAGGCCATGAAACTCGTGTTGTTTCCCTTTTCTTTACTAGGGAAAGCTAAGAGCTGACTTCAAGCTCTACGGCCAAAATCAATCACGAGTTTTGAGATGCTTACTGAAGCCTTTTGCAAAAAGTTTTTCTCTCTTCAGAAAACTGAGACCCTTCGTAGGGCTATTCTTAGGATTACCCAACTTCATGGAGAAAGCTTAAAGGATTATCTTGAGAGATATAAGGGACTGATCCTACAGTGCCCTCATCACGGTATCGACTCTTGGGCCCTAACTAAAAATTTTTATGATGGATTAGATGCTGAAACCAAGAGAACTATAAAATCTTTTTGTTTAGGGAAATTCACTTATAAGGATGATGTAGAGGGTTTGGACTTCTTAGAAGAGATGGCTGAAAAATTACAAACCTGGGGCACCATGAGAGAAACTGATATTCAAGAAAAGGGGGGTAATGCCTTTGGAGTTGGATTTAACTCTAATTCGGAAGCTATACTGATGACCATCCTGCGTAAGATAGAGTCCTTAGAAATAGGGAAAAACAAAATGTCCGTTAAAGCACCAATTTTTCATGCTGAGATGCAAGCTTGTGCTGCGTGTGACGATGTTGGATATTATACTCAGGATTGCCCTTTGATTCATGAAATTAGGGAAACTAGGAAGGATCAGGTAAATATGTTTCATCAAAAACCTTCCTCTATTCCTTATAACCAGTCACATCATCAAGGGAATTCTTCAGGGAGGAATAATTCGAATAACTATTCTGGCAGACCGTATTAACAGAGGAGTAATTCAAATCAAAATCAAGGTGGTGTGTCCGTTACTCCCAATCACCAACCTTTTCAACAAAATACTCCTTACGTTCCTCCTCAGAATAAGAAACCATCTTCGGATGATGGCATCCAAGACCTATTGCAATCTAATAGCCAGTTGATGCAACAATTCATGCAAATGAATCAGCAATCCATGAGTTGAATAGATACATCAATTGCCCAATTGGCATTTGGGTTAAGTACTAGAGACAAAGGTACGTTTCCAAGTCAAACCCAACCCAATCCGAAAGATCAAACTGAGAGTTTACACCGCGATCAGGCGAATGCAGTGATTACACTTAGAAGTGGAAAGACTGTAGACAACAAAGTTAGGATGCATGAGGACAAATTACGTGAAAGTCCTAATCCTAGTACTGAAAAAGTTGTAAAAGGAGGCAAACCAATATGTAAAGAAACTCCTTTTGTTAAGGAAGAGACTGGGCAGGTCTCGCTAAGTGAGATGATTATCGAAAATGATCTGCCTAGAATTCCTAGAGTAACTTTTCCCCAACGATTTTTAGTCAATAGGAAGAACATTCCCGATGAAGAAGTTAAGGAGATGTTCAAGAATCTTAAGATCATTATTCCTTTCCTCCATGCGTTACGACAGATTCCTTCCTATGCAAAGCATCTCAAGGACCTCTGCACTTTCAAGAACCGTATGAATGTTTCCAAGAAAGCCTTCAATGTCCATGACAGTGAAAATGTTATTCAATTGGATGCTCAGGTTAGCTCTATAATCATGAACAAAGCACCCAAGAAATACAAAGATCCAGGAATGCCGACTATTTCTTGTCACATAGGGGCAAATCGCATCGGAAAAACTTTACTTGATTTAGGTGCCAGTGTTAACTTGATCCCTTATTCGGTATATGAGCAGCTAGGTCTAGAAGGACTAAAACTGACACATAGAACCTTGCAACCAGCTGATCAATCCATTAGAATTCCTAGGGGAGTTGTGATGGATGTACTTGTCCAGGTTGACAATTTTTTCTATCCTGTCGACTTTGTGGTCCTTGACACAAAGTCGACAGGATAGAAAAAATTGTCAACCTGGACAAGTAAACCCGGTAGAAGACCCAAATAGTGAGATACCTGTGATCCTTGGCCGACATTTTTTGGCCACTGCTAATGCATTAATCAATTGCCATAGCGGAGCTATGAAGTTGACTTATGGGAATAAGACAATAGATCTGAATATCTTCAATGCAACTCATACTCCATTTAAAAATGAACCCGATGAGTGTAACATGCTTGGTAATGTTATAAACAGTACATTTCATAGTTCTAATCCTAGGGACCCGTTAGAAGCTGATCTTGCACATTTTGAAGATAATTTAGATGTTGATGACCTTATCAATGAGGTCAATGCCTTATTGGATTCTGTTCCTATTGTGGATAATAATGATAATGTTAAAATGCTAAAAGTTAAGGATCTTATTCCAGAAGTGGAAGAAATGCCCGTTAGGTTAGAACTTAAACCTCTCCCTGAAAATCTCAAATATGTCGACCTAGGTCCTAATGGGACTCTTCCTACTATCATAGCATCTGACCTTGAACCTGAGAATGAAGAGAAATTAATGCGTGTATTAAAGGGAAACACAAAAGCTCTTGGATGGAACATTTCAGATATGAAGGGTATTAGTCCTTCTGTAAGCATGCACAAGATAAAACTCGAGGATAATGCCAAAAAGTCCAGAGAAGGACAACGAAGGCTTAACCCGACTATGGCTGAGGTTGTGAGAAAAGAAATTTTGAAACTGCTTGACGCTGGGATCATTTATCCTATTTTTGACTGCCCATGGGTAAGCCCAATTCATGTTGTTCCTTAAAAGTCTAGAATCACTGTTGTGAAGAATGATCACAATGATCTTGTCCCCACTCGCATTGCCACAGGGTGGCGAGTGTGTCTAGATTATAGAAAACTCAATTCGATCACTCGAAAAGATCATTTTCCCTTACCATTCATGGATCAGATGCTTGAACGTCTCGCTGGTCATGAATACTATTGTTTTCTTGATGGGTATTCTGGGTACAATCAAATACCGATCGCTCTAGAGAGCCAAGAGAAAACTACGTTTACTTGACCTTTTAGAACCTTTGCCTATCGCTGCATGCCATTTGGGTTATGCAATGCTCCAGCAACATTTCAGCGATGTATGTTGAGCATTTTCTCAGACATGGCTGAGCGTTTCCTTGAGGTTTTCATGGATGACTTCTCCCACTTCGGAGATTCGTTTGACCAATATCTCTACCATTTATCTATTGTTCTTACTAGGTGTCAACAGAAAAATCTTGTTCTAAATTGGGAAAAATATCACTTCATGGTGAAAAAAAGGCATAGTATTAGGACATGTCATATCAGCAAAAAGAATCGAAGTAGATAAAGCCAAGATCGATGTCATATCTAGTCTCCCACCCCTACGAACAGTCAAGGATGTTCACTCATTCTTGGAGCATGCAGGATTTTATCGACATTTTATTCCTGAGTTTAGCAAAATTACTCGACCCCTCAGCAATCTCCTCGCCAAGGACACCACCTTTTTATTTGATGATTCGTGTTTTAATGTTTTTAAGAATCTCCAAACACGTCTAAAATCATCACCTATAATCCAACCTACAAATTGGAACGAACCTTTCGAGTTGTTGTATGATGTATCTGACTATGCCATTGGTGCAGTTTTGGAACAACACATTGATAACCTTCCGCGTGCCATCAATTATGCCAGTTAAACTCTTAATGATGCGCAACTCAATTACACAACCACAGAGAAAGAACTTCTAGCGATAGTCTTTGCTTTAGAAAAATTTTGTTCTTATCTCATTGGTTCTAAAGTAATAGTCTATACGGATCATGCTACTATCAAACACCTTCTTACCAAGAAGGACACCAAACAACACTTAATCCGATGGATATTATTACTTCAGGAGTTTGATATTGAGATTCGGGATAAAAAAGGTGTCGAGAATGTGGTAGCTGACCACCTTTCTCGAATAGACAATGATTCTTTAGATAGGTCGTTATCTATCCGTGAGTCATTTCCTGACAAGCAACTCATGTCCATTCGCTCTATGTGTTCTGTACCATGGTTTGCAGACATAGCAAATTATCTTGCCACAGGGCACCTTCCTAGTTTTTGGACTAAGCCAGATAAGAATAAATTTCTTAGTGAGGCCCGACACTTCTTCTGGGATGACCCGTACCTGTTCAAATATTGTTCTGATCAAATCATTAGGAGATATGTCCCAGATTCTGAGCATACCAAAGTCATATAATTTTGTCACTCCCAAGCGTGTGGTGGTCACTTCAACTCCAAAAAGACCTCTGCAAAAATTTTATAATGTGGATTTTATTGGCCAACCTTATTTTGTGATGCTCACAAATTTTGCAAGGCTTGTGATAGATGTTAGAGAATGGGAGGCTTGTTCCGTAGGAATATGATGCCACTAAGCCCAATCTTGATCGTTGAACCATTTGATGTTTGGGGCATAGACTTTATGGGTACCTTCACCCCATCTTTTGGGTTCATGTGCATCTTTTTAGCCGTTGACTATATGACTAAGTGGGTTGAAGCTATTCCTACTAGGACCAATGATAGTTCGGTTGTTATTGAATTTATTAAAGAAAATATTTTTTCTTATTTTGGTACGCCGAGGGCAATAATTAGTGATGGGGGGTCACATTTTAATAGTCGAATGTTTACAAACTTAATGAAAAAATTTAGAGGAACCCACAAGGTTGCTACACCGTACCATCCGCAGACTAGTGGGCAAGTGGAGGTTTCCAATCGCGAAATCCCGAATATTCTTCAAAAAATGATAAGACCAAACTGTAAAGATTGGTCAACTCGACTAAACGATGCTCTTTGGGCTTATCGTACTACTTTTAGGACACCTATTGAAATGTCCCCTTACCGGCTAGTCTATGGAAAGGCTTGTCACCTTCCAGTTGAATTAGAACACCGAGCATATTGGGCAATAAAGGCCGTGAACTTTGACATTGGGAAGGCCGGTTTGCAACGCAAGCTTTAACTCAATGAGTTATAAGAACTACGGAATGATGCATACCATTCAGCAAAGACTTACAAGGAGCGCATGAAATCGTTTCACGACAAAAACATTTTGCGAAAATCATTTAAACCAAACCAAAAAGTCTTGTTGTACTCTTCTAGGTTGCATTTATTTCCTGGCAAACTGCGATCACGATGGACCGGGCCTCTTATTGTTAAAACGGTATATCCACATGGGGCGGTTGAGGTTGAAGAACCGAGTACTGACAAAATACAAAAAGTGAACGGGCAAAGGCTTAAGCCTTATTATGAACATTTTAGCTTCACCAATGAAGACTTGAAACTTCTGGACCCAGTTTATGAGGAGTGACATTCATATCCTTTTTACCCAACTTTTACTGAGTTTGGGGGTTCTTCATTTTGTCAGGCTGAAGACAATAAACTTAGCGCTATCTGGGAGTCAACCCATATCAGGTACTATGTTCCAATTTTTTTAACTTCTTTTAAGGTATGTTTTCAAATATTGGGGACAATGCTTCTTTCTAGTTTGGGGGTGGGGAAAAATCGCTCATATTTTTTACTTTTTTAGAGAAAAGATAGGTCATTATGGTAATTTTTGAGACTCTTTAGTTAGTTTCTGCAAGCTTATAAGTATTTAATATGGTCTAAATATTTTGGTCGTAAAAACCATAAAGTTAAAATTTTCATCAAATACTTGCTTAGAAAATTTTGGAACATTATCTTAAGCTAGATGTACTACCATTTAATTAGAGAAAATTTCATGTTGACTGATATTTCTCAAAACAAATGCACTTCACGATAGTATTGTATTTATTACTTTTGCTAGAATTTTGAGCAATCAAAGGGAATCTAGTATTTGAGGTAGGATTGATCCACTACAAAGGAAATAACTGCCTAAAGAATAAGTTTGATCCTGAAGTAATATAATAAGGATTTCTATAAGCCAAAATAGCTCTAAAAAATTTCACGATGCAAGACATACTCGCATGATTAGAACTGAAATAGGAAGAATTATCACCAATCTCGAGTATAGTCATGAACTATGTAAAAGGAGCAAGGAATAAAGTTTACCTGTAAAAATCCAGAGCCTAGGTCACGAAGGGGCACCAAACCCTGGTAACCAAAGCCAACTGGCTGGGATTGTCGACCAACGACTCATATTATGGAGGCTTCACTAAGGAAACAAGTACCAAAATAAAAAGGCTTATAGTTATTCCCCAAAAATCAATAACAGGATTCGAATTGACTATGGCACTTGTCAAACTGATTGTTGCATTTGTTTCACAAAATACGAAATGAATGGATATTGACACAAGAACCTCTAAATAAAGTTGTACGCACAGTAACTACTTTCACAACACTTGAGGATATTAGAAAAATATGTGAAATCTCATTTAAGTATTGGGTAGTATCTCTAGTTTTGGATAACTCTCCAAGTTCTCTGATTATATATATGTGAAAGAATTAAATTTTAAGGGGTTTACCTTCTTAATATTTTTACCATTATCAGATATCAATAAGTTAGTTGAAATGACCTAATGAGTATCTAAACTACTATAATGCCTTTATTAATTTTTGTGGGTATCGTCACTGCAAACCTTCAGGAGACAAAACTCGTCCTATATGGGAAACCTATAGGTTTAACGGCTTGTTGCATACGTTAAATGCAATCGTCTTAACCACGAAAGAGTTATGCTTTTATTCTTTTCTTTGCTCGAGGACTAGTAAACTTTAAGTTTGGGTGTATTTGATGGACACATAAAATGACTATTATTCTCCTATGACTTGATGTTTATTATTCTTAATTTTATTATTAAACATGACTTATAAAACCAATTTTTATATTTCAGGTCACATGGAGCTCATTTACCAAATATGTGCAAATACTGGGATGTATAGCTCAAAGGATAAACTGTTGGAGAAGGATGTAGAGTTGTCAAGCACAAGGGTCCCATATGGGGAGGTTACAATTTTGGAGGATAACTCTTGGAGGTTACAAATTTATGTACATTCATGGCATAGGTTATAAATATAATATTAAATGTAAGAACCCTCTCCATCATCTATAAAAGGAGAGGTGGTAAGCTCATAAGATCATCCAATTTAGAGAGAATCATTCTTGAAGAGTGTAAGAGAGCATTATTTGAGTAAGTTGGCATAAGTCTTGTAAGCATTTGGAGCATTTCATTTTGTAAGTCAATAAAATTTTTCTTTTTGTTGTTAGTTTATGTTCATTTCATTCTCATATCATTTAGGTTTTATAGTTGTTATAATGGCCGGCTAAGTACTCACCAGGGGTGAGGATGGATCTGCCATAAGCGTATGATATCATGTAGTAGAATGTATTTTTCTCCAACACAATATAAGCATATTATCACAAATCCCAAAACTATATTGTTAGAGACATCCATTATCATCCTATGATCTCTTTAAGTAGAGATATATGAAGATTTTTGTGATTCTCAAATGATATAGTAAAATCTTATTAATATTGTATTTTTCTAAGATATGATCCTAATTAACATTTCATAGTTAACATAGCTTTCATGGAATGTGTTTTTTGTACATACTTAGCTCATACAATATATTCTACTTGAGTTATAATTAATCATGGGATTACATCGACAAAAGGTCGAAGTTTGTTATTTCAATTAAGTGGAGAATTTAATATACGATACTATGTTGATATTGTATGTAAATGGTGGTGAAATCCGAAGCCCCTAGACTTTTATTCTTGATTAAAACCATATCACTGATTTTAACAGTTTTACAAGCTTAGATTACTAAAACACAAGACCAAAACTAATTTCTAGTTCCGTTCGAAAGTGAGCGACACTCTAATTTTTACCCATACTAAACACCGGATTTTTACCGTTATCAGTTTGCACTGAACATTAAGTTCCTTGATGATCCTGAGGTCCTGAATGGTGTTGTTCATTATATTTTAAGAGAAGAGAGAGGCATCTGCAATGTCAGTTAAGATGTGTAGCGTAGTTTACTGGATAGGGGTTTCGACTCCTTCAAACCGCCATGTGTATTTAGTTCTCCAAATGTTGATGCAGATTGCCAAAACCATGGCCACCCAGAGATAAGAAATGTATGGACTAGATGTTTTACCTCTCTCTAGTATGGTTCTTCAGTTTTCTGATGGGGTGATAGGTACATACGAGAAACATCTCATAGCCTTCTGCTAGAGAAAGATTGCGAAAGGGCACCGCAACAAACTATGAGACTCCGTTTCTGAAGCGTTATGGCATTGGTGGCATACCGACACAATAGAGATGTCTATCTTCATTATGGCGTCATCCATAGGGAGTATATGGTTCAGCAAGCGCCAAACAAAGCCTCCTACTCTAGGGTGGATTGCTTGTCTTCAGACATACTTCTACCACCATGCCAAATCTCCCTTACTGCGCAGTGTTTCTTATGCATTCTTGGTGGAGAAAACGCATATATTTGGTTTCAAGATCATTGTATCATGGGAACTGGGGTTGCATTGGATGTTCTATATGTTGATTCCTAGTGCCAGTATTAGAAGTAATATGTCACTAGGGAAAGGCCAGCCTTGTGGGTTGAAAAAATAGCTGAGCATTGCTTTGTAATTTTTCCATAAGTGTCGAGGCAGATCAATATGTTCCATGAGTGGGATATTTGTTGCCCAGGTGTCTCTCTAGAATTCAATTTCCCATCGTCTCCAATGAGCCATCCTATATGTAGTTTCGAAATGGTCGCTCATGTCTGTATTCTTGTCTATAAAGTCGGCGGCTTTTAATATCGAATAGGATCCCCGCTCTTGTTGTTGAATTTAGATTTGAGAAATTTTTGCCCATTCTTATGTTCCTTGTTTAGAAACCCAGTGAAGTTTACAGAGCATAGCTTTGTTGACTTCTCCCAGACTATATATACTAAACCCCCCTTCCTTAGTCGGCTTACATACCTTATCCCATTTCAGTATCACCCCCTTCCTTTTGGTTGGAACTCCAATCCAGATGTAGTTTCTAAGGATATTGTCTCCCTCTTTGATAAACGAACATGGCTATTTGTACACTGCCATATTATGAATCAGTATACTATTCAAGATAGACTTTACAAGAGTGACCCTTCCTTAAAATGAGATCATGCTTCCCATCCAACTGTTAGCCCTCTTTCAGATAGTTTCTAATAGCGGTAAAATCGCTTACTTTGTATGAGTGGAATGCCCAAATACGTCTCTGGAAATTTTCCTTCTTTGAAGCCAAATATCTCAGTGATCACTCTTCTGCGGGTGAGAGGTATAGAACTCAATTTTTTTTTTCTTTTGGCCACACTAATCTCTTATCCTGGGACCTTCTGATATTTGGTAAGAATGAGAAGAAGTTGTCTTAGGAATTTGTTGTTCCCGTTCAAAAAGATGAATATATAATCTACAAAAAGTAGGTGAGTGGGGCCACGCGTATCCTTAGTTGATGTCACGGTCTGTATTCTGCTTTGTTCTCTGACCTTTTGAAGATTGATGCTCAGTATGTCTTCCACAATTACAAATAGAATTGGGGAGAGAGGGTCCCCCTGCTTGAGACCCCTAGCCATCTTGAAGAAACCTGATGGACTACCATTGATAAGAATAGATACCATACTACTGCAGATAATAGTTCATATCCAATCACAGAATTTTAAATCAAAATCAAATGATCGAAGAGTCATGAGGTGGTATTTATAGCTAAGTATATCATATGCTTGACGGATATCAATCTTAAGGGCCACATTTCCATTTTTCCTCTTGATATTCATCACATTAGCCATCTCCGAGGCCATGCAAATATTGTTATGGATGTTCCTATTCTTGATAAATGCACTTTGGTCCCTCGAAACACATCTGTCGGTAATAGGAGATAACCGAGTGGCAAGAATTTTAGTGATGACTTTGAAAATAAAATTGCTGAGGCAAATCAGCCTGTATTGTTAAATCTTGGATGGGTTTCTGATTTTGGGAATCAACTATGAGGTTTGAGTTTAATGTCATGGGAATTATACCATTCATAAATAATAAGATTATCCCAGCATTAATATCTGTGCTCAGGATTTCCCTGAATTTTTGGCAAAAAGCACCAGAAAAACCATCTTGACCAAGGGCACTGTTATTGTCCATAGAGAATACTACATCCTTAATCTCCTCAGTGGTTAGGGCTGCAGTGAGATTATTGTCTTTTGCTTTTATAACTTGGTTAGGGAGCTGATCAAAAAGTTCTGGACATTGCTGTGTATCTGTAACAACAAATTTGGCCTTGTAGTAGCTAGTGATAAGTTCCAGTATGAGCGACTGGCTTGTAATGTCTCTTTCCATGTCGTCTTGGATATTTGTGATAAGGGCTTTCTCATCCCTAGCCTTTGTGGTTGAGTTGAAAAGCCTCGTGTTTGTGTCCCCATGTTTGATATTTTTTGTCTGTGAGGTTTCGAATTCCTGTCTCCATACCTTAATATCAGCTTTAAGTCTTCATAGTTTAAGCATAATAGAGAAAAGAGGGTCATCATGCATCAGCTTCCCCCAGCTTCTGGATATGATATCCCTAAACTCAGGTTCCTCTCCCCAGGATTGAAGATACCTGAAAGGGATATTTGTTAGTTAAGGCACCTGACAGCATTCCCCCATAATAAGTGAGTGATCGGACTAAGTTCTAGGCAGCACTTTCATTATCCAACCTCAGAATGTGCTTTGCCATACTGCATTCTGGAGACAACTATCAAGGACTCCCAGTGTTCTATTATTCCCACTCTGCGTATTGCACCATGTAAAGGTAAGCCCATAGGAGGGGCTTTCTGTGAGTTTCATTGTACCCAGGAAATTGCTGAAGTATATCACTGCATTTGTGTCAGGTGAATGTCATCCCCTTTTTTCAGCTACTCGGAGAACCACGTTGAAATCACCTATAAATTCGGAGAACCACGTTGATATATGTTGCAACAAAAATTGAAAGGTCGTCTCAGAGATCCAACCTATAAATTCTGCAGCAGTCGGCATGTACAAAGAAGAAATAACTCTCCATGTAAATTACAGTAATATATTATTTTGTCATAGAAATAACACCAGGTGCAGAGGTTCCTTTAAGTTAAAATATCCGTATGTTACCTTTTTCTACATTTAGTTCATTGGAGATGACTATGTTTTCATAACCCGGTAGATCAAAATTCTTACAGAAATTTTTTGGTTTAGCAATTCCCCCAATATTTGGTTGTAGTCTTGTCATTGTTTTCCTGAGATATTTTGTTGCTTTTGTATTTCCCATCCCTCTGGCATTCTAGAATATGACTTTCATTGATCTTTATGGGTAGAGTGTGTCATTCTCGGGTCTATGATGTACACCTTACCCTCTTTAAAAACTTGATTAGGATCGAGATGCACATGTTCTTCATGTTCCATTTCATCCGCTCAACTTGACGGGTTGAGGTTTTATCTGACTTCATGTATTGCCGTGAAGTATGCGTCGCCTTCATTTTTTTTGCCTCATTTGTTGGAATGTCTGCTACATCTGCTATAGCTGCCACGAGGTCCTCCTTATGTGGTGCTGAATTGGACTTGTCCACATCTGTTTCTCCATCTCTACTCTCTCCTTGCATTATCGAATTGGTGGTATTATGTTGTCCTGATGCAACTGAATTGGTTTGTTCTATATCTTCCTCCAGTTCTCTTGGTGCATCAAATTGGTTACTCCTGCTAGCTAGGCTGTCTCTCTTGCGCGATGTCAGTGTTTTATTAATGCCCTTAGTGGTAGGGGTGAATTTCGGCATAGAATTTGGATTACTAAGACCATCATTTCCAAGCGAGTTGATTTACCTATTTATAATTCCTTGCAAGAGAGTAAGAGTGGAGAGATCCATCGTGATCATGTTGAAGAACAATTAGGGATTTGGATTTGGGATTGGAATTTAGTTTTTTTTTCCTGAGTCAGAGCCAATTCTTATTGAAAGATAGCATTACATGATGTAACTCGATTGAAATATTCAGGAGTGTATGTAATTATATGAGTTTGAATAATTTTCAAAGAAATGGGATCCCTTTGTAGAATGACGAATGCATGAGTACATTATAGATTTTGAAAGTTACAAAAATAGGAATTACAAACTTAATACTGAGATCGTACAGATAGACGGAGTATTAAAGGAAAAACATTTGTACCATATATCCCTCAACCATTTTATCGAAACTTGTACCGTTAATAGGTCGATCAGCTTCAAATGAAGGCGTCTAGGCCAATGCCATGAATTGGCCATGGTCGACAAAAAAGCCCGGTTACTCCCCGCATCTAGTTCTCAGCGAACAGGGATCTCTTTTGAAGATTGCGACGTTTTCCATGTCAACTTTCCTCAATATGATACACTCGTAATCATGTTAAAAATGAGAAATGTCATACTACATATAATGATGGTAGATACTGATAGTAGTATCAAACTACTTTTCTAAAGTACGATTGATCAGATGGGACTGGCCGACAAAGTTTAGCCCAGTGATATCGATATCAGTGGCTTTAATGGCTCCAAAGAAGAACGTGTAAGAAAAATCATACTTCCTATTACCGTAGGACCGACAATAGTTGACGTTGTGTTTTACATTATAAATACAAAATCCTGTTATTTGGGATTCATGGGACACTGTTGGCTACATAACATACGAGCTATCCCATCGACCTATTATTTGGCATTACAGTTCGATTGGAATGATGGCATCTACAAAATCAAAGGCAATTAGATGCCAGCTCGAGCTTACAAAAATATTGTTACCATCATGATGGAATCATCGGCATAACAGCTCGCATAATAATTATATAACACTGCAGAAAACATTACAGTGAACCAACTGCCAAGTGCAGAAACTACAGAATACGTCAAAATTAGTTGCGACAAATGGGGTACCTACATTGGAGCTCTTTTACCCACGGCATAGAGCAATATTCTTATTCGGTTTCTGAAAGGTAATAGTGACATCTTCGCATGGACATTTTATGAAATGTCTAGAATTGATCCAAATTTGGCTTACTGCAAGCTCAGTTTAAAAGATAAGGCTGAGGCAGTCAAGAAAAAGCCATAAACCTTAGCACCAAGACTACGAGAAGAAGTCAACAAAGAGATCGATAAACTACCTGAAGTTGGTTTTATTCAAAAAGCCAATTGCCCCAAATGGATCTTGAACATCGTAGAAGTTTCGAAGAAAAATGGCAAAATCAGAGTGTGCGTGGATTTCACAGATCTCAATAAACATTCTCCGAAAGATAGTTTTCCCATTCCTATCATTAACCATCTTCTTGATTCTACTACGGGACATGAACTCTTATCTATGATGAATATCATGTCAGGGTACAATCAGATAGCTCTTTAGCCCGAAGATCAAGAGAAAATAGCTTTTATCACAGAACATGGATTATATTACTATAAGGTGATGCCTTTTGACCATAATAACACTGGATCCACTTACCAAAAATTGATAACACAGATGTTCAAAGCCCATCTTGGGAAAATAATTAAAGCTTACATTGATGATATACTGTGTAAAAGTCCCAAGAAGGAAAACCATCTCACAAATTTGTACACGACCTTTGAAATTAATCGGTCCTACAAAATGAGACTAAATCCTGGCAAATGCCAATTCATAGTCCAATCAGGCAAATTCTTAGGACATTTTATTGGCAAGAAAGGTATCAAGGTTGACCTAGATCGTATTCATGCTTTGTTATCCATGCCTTCCCCATAGAAGGGACGAAGAATGGGAAAACTCAAAAGGATCCCGAGATCGAGTGGACTACAGAATGTGAAGCAGCATTTCAGGAGCTAAAATGCTACTTGGGAAAACCACCAGTAATGAGTACACCCAAGGAAGGAGAAGAGCTTACAGTATATTTTGCAGTTACTGATAACTCATTAAGCTTAGTTCTCATCTGACTTGACAACAAAATGGAAAAACCTGTCCACTTCATCAACAAGACTCTCACTCCAGTAGAAACACGGTATACTAAGATTGAAAAACTGCTTTTAATTAGCTCTTATTTATACATCGCATAAGTTAAAGCATTATTTCCAAGCTCATTTAGTTCGAGTAATGACAAATTACCCTTTGCAAGAAGTTCTATCCAAATGAAAGGAATCCAAACGAGTCCAACAATAGTTGGTTACTCTTGGTGAACGCGATATACATTTCAAACCATGGCATTCCAAAAAAGGGCAAGCAGTAGCAAATTTCTTCGTAGATTTTCATGTAGATAACCCTGATTGGGAAGAGGATATTACTGTGATAAATGAGGAATAGTTTGAAGATAAATTAGACTGGATATCCAAAAAAGGTTGACACCTTTTAACTGACAGCTTTACCGGATGGCTAGTTCAGGCATCGGGATTGTTCTTATCACACCTTCCAAAGAAAAAATTGAGAAATCAATCTGACTCAACTTCAAAGCTACTAACAATGAGACAAAATATAAGGCACTAATCCACAGATATGGGAGTAGAGATTTGTACGCCCGAGTTATCTGTTTATACTGACTCTTTATTAAGAGTTAGAAATTATACAGACAATTATAAGAAAAATGGAAAGATGATCGACTATGCTGCAGCAGTAGCAGACATAATGAGAAGATTTAAAAAGGTTGCAATCGTATACTTGTCTCGTAGAGAAAATAGACGTTCGGACTCCCTTACCTATCTTGCTGGAGTTTTCAGAATAGAAGCACAATATTTAAAGATCGAAGTGGTATCCACCCCTCACATTAACATTATAAGTTCGAATACTATTAATACTGGGGGTGACGAAGAGCTCGAAGATGATTGGAGATGACCTTTCCTCACATATATCAGACCAAACAATAAATTTGACGGTAAACTCCCCGAGGATGTTAATAAAAGAAGATGCTTGATAGACAATGCCAAACGATACATCATTGACAACAATCTCCTTTACAAAAAACTATAACAGGACTGTATCTCTAATGTTTATCTGATAAGGAGGCCCAAACCTTTCTGTAGGATTTACATGAAGGCGCATGCAAAACCCATACAGCGAGACGATCTTTAGCAAACTGAGCTCTTACTCAAGGAGTCTTTTGGCCTAAAATGAAAGCTCAAGCCATTGAATATGCCAGCAAGTATGATGTCTGCCAACGACATGGACCTAAAATTTGAGCTCCAGCTTTAGAACTCCATATTAGCAAAGTATTCTGGCCATTCAAAAGATGGGCCCTCGATCTCGTAGGAGAATTCCCAACTGCACCAGAAAAACGGAAACACCTCCCAGTAGTAACAAATTATTTCACCAAATGGGTAGAAGCGATTCCTTGGAGTCAAACACATAAAGACGAAGTTATCAAGTTCATATAGGAAAACATTGTAATACGGTTTGGGTGCCCCCACCTCATCAGGATGGACAATGGACCATTGTTCGCTGGTTCAAAGGTCGTCAATTTCCTTAACCAGCATAACATCATCCACTCTTCCTCAAATCTGTATTACCCGCAAGGAAATGGACAGGCCGAAATCACCAATCAAACTATAGTCGATAGAATAAAAAAGCTTGGCAGAAAATAATAGTAATTGAGTGTAAGAACTACCACACATGTTATGGGAATACCGAACAACACCACGAGTATCGACTGGATGTACGTCGTCTTGTTAGCATAAGGTTCGAAGCAGTTATCCCCACTCAATATCATCATCCAGTACGCGATCATACCATGACAGACGAAAAAAATGAGTTCCAGTTGGTGTGTAACATGAACTGGATCGATGAATTAAGAGACAAAGCAGTCATGAACTTGGGAAGGTACTATAAAGATATAGCAAAATCATATAACAAATGAGTTTTCCATAGAGAGTTTGATATTAAAGATCTCATCCTACGAGAGATCCCAAAGCACAGAAAGGAACTCAATGTTGGGAAACTTGAAAAAAAATTGGGAAGGACCTTTTATTGTTATCGGCAAAAGCGGACTCGACTCTTACGACTTCGTTATATCAGAGTACTCTTCTACTATCTCATACAATACTCTTCTACTAACTCTTACATTTTTGTACACCGCTCTTACACCAATAAAATACTTACATTTGACCGACCTACATTACAGTACTTTTATACTATCTCATATATGTACTTCTACTATCTTATATATACAGAGCACATCTACAATATCACAGATCACCAATGGGTTTACCCTATTCTACAATTATAGATCGTTTATTACTTTAGGCAATTCGATCTTCTATTACATTATAGGTCGATTATTGGTTCACTTAATTCAATCTTCTAATACATTACAAATAGTTTATTGTTTTAGACAATTTGATCTTCTATATTACATTATAGATCGACTATTGCTCTAGACAATTTATATTGCAGGTCGACTATTGGTTCCCCAATTTGTCTAACAGATTACTGACTTCAAAACCATAGTTGGTTCATCAAAAAGCCAATACAAATACATACAGATCACTAATTCTACTATCAGTCAAACTTTACTGGAGCATAACCTTCACACTGTATCTACCATATTTTAGTTGATTTAGTATGAGTAATCCCATTTTACATTAATACCAACGCCTCCTCAATCACTAAGTTCAGTCAACGCATCACCATGCGAACTTTCCCCACACTCCTAAAGTTGCAGACGCATCAGTTCTGGTACCCTCGAAGAAAAAAAATTTCTTCCTTCTTCAAGCTTACTCTTAATAAGAGCATCAATTTTTAACATAATACGATCCAGATATTCAGTCTGTATTAGCTGTATGTATCACTTTATACCATTTACGATCATGCTGTCATGAATATTGTCTTTTTCTTTCTCTAGTCTTTTGAACTCAAATACTAAAAAGGTAAGTACTACCGCCATTTCTTTGTCATGCACGTCACTTTCCTCGAGCTTAACCTTGTCAGGTACGGCGAGATCCGCAATCATTCCCTATGCCTCATTTAGAATAACTTCTAAATTTTTACAGCAATCCGCCATTGTCCGATTTTCCTCCACATAAGTTTTATTTTGTGCTTCCATCACTGTCATAAATTCGTCCATTTATCCCTACGTAGCCAATGATTCCTCCATAACGAACTGATTATGATCCCTTTGGTCAACCTCAGCATTAAGATTTCATTCTGCTATCTCAAGATCCACCTCTAATTTATTTTTTGAACTATTCAGCTCCCCAACTGCCATTTGATACTCCATTACATTTAACTCCAACACTTGATTTGTGTCCTCTAAGTTCCTTATTTTAAGCCAATACTTTTTTGCTAAATCATTATGTTTGTTGCTAACTTCCTCTAATTATTATTCTTTATTTTTTGCAACATTCCAAATTCTATCAAGCTCACTAGCTTGCTCATCTGCCTTCCTCACAGCAGCTCGCATGCCAACTACTTTTGCCTCTAGCGTAATTATCCGAACTTGCAAGAATTTAGCACTGTCTTCTACTTTCTTCAATATCGCCAACAACTCTGTCATTTTAATTTACGCAGGCATTAATTTTCCTCCTGCTGGGTTACTCGTTCCGAGATATCACTTATACAACGCTGAGCTTTATTAATGTCCAAATTCCTTTTCTTCACAACTTCATTTTATTCCTCTACTTTTTCTAGCATACTGGCTCATTCAGCCTCCTTTCTTTCCAACTGTTCGGTCAAATGACCCACTATACCATGCTCCTCAACCACCCTCACCTCCATTTTTACATTTAAGTTAGCAGCATTTTTCAATGCTTCACGATGAAAGTTCAGATTAACATTCAATTTTTCATTCAAAATGCGCAACACTTCAAACTGACTTTGAACCTCCTCTATTTTTACCTTCATCAACAGTTTACTTTCACATACATAACAGGTGTACATAAAAATAGTTTACATATCACAGTTCACAATTTTACTCACAACAGTTACGTATGATCGATCTTACGGCAATAAAATACTTGTCTATGATCGATCAACATCTCTGTTCATATCTATCACAAACATAACAAATTTATTTATCACCAAAATAGTGTACATATATCTAATGCATATACAAGCTGTTGAACATCATAAATACTTTACTTTTGCACTCTCGAACTACGAGAGGACTGCCTCCTATCTCCTGATCTCCTTTACTTATCTACCTGCACATCCAAAGGTGCTATAAAGGTCACCACTTCTTGCTAGATCTTCTTTTACCATGACCGGGGTATCAGGCTCTCAACCTCCTCCTCGTCCTCTTCTAAAAAAATTTGTGCCAGTCTAGGATGTGGTTTTTAATGCCTTTTTCCTCCTCATCCTTCATAAACCACATGTTTTCAGCTTTTTCATTTTCTACATCAAAGTCTTTCCCACAATCCATAACATAATTCCTAAATTCGTTCTCTACCCTTGCCAACTCTCCTCCATAAAACTCAATCACACTCTCTATATGACGTTCATGATCTATTTGAGCTACAACCTTTGCTCGCATCGGATGCAAATGCTCCCTCAATTGCATATGTGCTCTGTGCAAATACTTACACATTTCCTCTACAATATACCCAATGATTTCAAATCACTTTCTACCATCTGTCTAACAGTTAATTCATTTATCAATTGATTTAACAGAAAGGTATTTTGCTCCGTAGTTTACTTAAGCTCGCTTGGCAACTCCTTTAACTCACCCTTTAAATTGCCTTGTACCCCTATCTGTACTTTCCTAATTTTGACAAACAAAGTCCTCATTGCTTTTCGATCCTATACAAAGCCAAGAACATCAGGTTAAGGACCTATGTCACCCCATATGACAGACAAACCAGCTCAAGCTGAGCATTTTTTCACCTCTACGTTATGACAATTCTGTTCCTCTTGAGCTTAAAATGTAACTCGAGTTGGCCTCAACCTTAACCTGAGTGTGATCGCTACCTTCGATCTCATGTTGTTTCCTTTTTAAAGACCTCTTTTTAGCTTATAAAGGAACAACCTCATTCACCCCCTACTGATCCACCACACTTTCAGCAACCAGATTTTTATGATCTTTTCCTTGGGCTGCCCTGATAGTAGACAGAGAAAGTTCTTGCACTATCTTTTACGGCCTCCAGATCTTTTGTACCCCACCCATGCTCCGTGGCGGAGGCAGAGGGATACCAGTCAAATCCTCTAGAGGAAGAAGGGTCTTCTTCTTCTCAGCCATAGCTTGATTTTCATGAGCTCGTTGATGTTTTAGGACTCTGGAGTCTACTCTTTTATCCATACGGATATTTAACTCTCCGAGCACTTCCTTCAACTTGGCCTGTTCGAGAGCTGTGCAGTCAAAAAACTCGTATTATTAGGGAAGAATTTGGGATCAAGACCTGGCAGACAAAATTTAAGGAATAATTAGCAACTCAAAGACAAAGAGAGATTCAGTTAAGTTAGTAGGCATTACGTACTCAGATTAAAATATTTATGGTCTAGGTCGAGCGCTGGTTCATCTGGAACCTGCATACAATTGCCCCCTACCCATACAAGATGATCATTCAACGGTCTACTAGTAAATTCAAAGTCAAAATACTTTGGCCTAGACGAGTCACTAAATAGATAACCACTACTTCGGGCTTTGACATACTTCATTTTGTAAAAAAATTGCACGTCAGCTGCTACGAACTGTTTCACAGTCTGGTTATCTCTCCACTTTTCATTCAAAGCCTCACTCACCCTTATCATCTTAAAAATATTCCCATTTAATTATGCAGGGCAGCACTGCAATGCATTCATAACCCATTTATAAAAAAATATTGAAGGAATCCTAAGACCATATACGACCTGGTTTAGATAACACAGAAAACCATCATTCGGGACTGCCATACCCACCTCATTATAGTACGTAATCTTTACGTATTCCCTAAGTCCTTTCTCCCTCTTCCATAAATCCAGACTGAGCGCTTGAGAGTGTACCTTTTCCCTTTTCCATGGCACCAAGGTTTAAAACAACAGGCCTTACTCCATTACATAATTTTGCCACTCCCCTTTTAACCTCTTTTTAAATTTCATATATTCTTTCCCTACATCTACTCCTTCAACTTATATGTAAAATGCATCATCCTTCACCCCTGTATCATCTTCCTCTACTAAATTACACTCTTCACTGGGCCTTTCAGTCCCTACACCCACAATGACTTCCCTCTAATCACCGTCTCCTCCATGTCTCCATAATTGTCCTCCCTACCTGACGATGATGTTTCCTCCGAAGTGGATGAAACTATAAATTTACTAGTGGGCTTTAGGTTTTTTGAACACATACAGGACCTACAAGTACAAACAATCTAATATTATTCTATCTATCTCTATGATTGAGCACTTACACAATTACATGATATACCACATACAACAAAGATAAACCCCACTTATACTTTTTACCAGTCAAGGTATTAATTTTTAAAACTTTCCCCAAAAAATAGAAGATCAGTTTTAACTTTCCCTCTTCTTCTCCAAAAACAATTTTCTCTCTCTAGGCACTTGTACCACACCATAAGCCATTTCTATAAATAATAAAATATTCAAAATTTGAAATTATATGCACAGCTGTTATAATCAGACAGCTGTAATACATAGTATCTGCCACATAAGCAGTTCAACAAACACATTGATCCTATTTTTTAGTTCACAAATTCAATGTACATTATTTTGTATTTAACAGATAATAAAAATAGAACACTGCAAACAATTACTTATTCAATTCAAACTATCAAAGTTCAAGCTTATAATCAAATATAGTTACATTTAAAGTTGCCCGGATGATTCACTGTACCACATGGGATTATCTCCCTTCTTATTGCTCTTTCATCTTCTTCAGTCAGTTTATCTCGTGTGATCTTTCGAGCAGTTTCTTCTCGCAGGGCTACATCCAGTAGCAACTCACGGAATACATCGCACCAGAAATAATGATCATACTCTGCACACCTACCTTCATTATCCAAACCGTCCAACTGCAATGGCCACTCAGGTAACACAGCATTATAAGGCAGTAAGAAAAAGTAGTGCTCACAAAGTTCAGCCACCTTGATGTTTAACCTACCTTCCACTGCATGACGAACACGCTGAGAATATGACCTCACCATGATAACTTCCAATCAACCAACAACAAGCTTATGCTATAGAAGAATACAAGGAATAACATCAAAAGATAAACCTCTTATATAACCAGCATGGAGATCTATTTGCTCTACTAATGTCTCCTACCCAATAGATTTTGAGGGAAGATATATTTTACGCGAACAAATTTTTAGAAACAAGAATATCAGTAGAATTTTGAGAATATTTTGACAACTAGTGTTTTCCATTCAATGAGGTATATCTTCAGATCTTATTCACATGCTTCGCACAAACGACACATCCGCCATGATAGATCTTGCACAAAATATTCAAGTACGTCCAGCAGTAGCTCCAACCAAGCACCTACATACATATATCATTTACCTACCTACATCAAGGCATTTTCAAAATAGTTCGAAGCAGCTTCTCTAGAGCACTATCAAATCACCAGGATATTGCAATACAGAATACATATCCTCTATCACCAACAAATGATACTTATAGCATGCCAGCAGCATACTTTGACCATTACAAAAAGGATATAGTTCGTTGGAACTCTATCAACCTAGTCCACAGAAGTACGCATATTGGAAAGGATAACTGTGCTAAATACTATGGTATAATTCCTAGATAACATATCAAAAATTCTACAACCAGTTCACATTAGCCACTTATTTGTTTAACTTCACCAAATGACCTCATTTCATTTTCAAACTTCTATTTTCAACCTCACTTCCCAATATCTTCACTGACATACATACCAAGTTCACTATAGCTTAATTTGTTCAGAACAATTCTATCATAGTTTGATGTATGGTAGTTCGCGCCAATAAACCCCTTTTAGTTCGACACAAGTGCCTATCACACTACATATTTTTTGACCTCCAAAATTCCCTTATGTTATTTTCACTATCTTTCACATCCATTAACAGTTCGAATTACATTAATCATTTTTTAGTTTTCTTTCACACAAAAGGCATTACATCAAGTATACTAAACAAATCTTTTCCAGTTCAAGTTGTAACACTAGAGAGAACAAGAAATTTTCATTAACTCGAATTTTACTTACAAAATACTTTACATATAACAAGTCTTCAGACATTTCTACAGATCGATCTACAGGTTGCATTACTTTTCAATTTTCAGTACTGTTCTTCTATAAGAATGGCCCAGGTAATCCTTCACACCATTTACTTTCATAAGAAAATAAGAAAGCCAATGTATCAGTAACTGAACCACCCTTTAGAAGAAGGACCTTCTTCACGATAAAAGACAATGATTGTGTAGAAGAAAAATTCTCCACCACCACCATCTCTTTCTCCATAACCCTCACCACCCGCCGCGTGGTAGAGAGAAAAGAATGGTTCTATTTTTTATAGAACCCACTCACCAGCAGGGTACCGACGAGACCTCCTCGGATGAACGCCAGTCGCTTCATCTTCAGTTGTAACAACCTCCTCCGCTAGCAGACGTAGCCCATTCCTGCGCCCTTCCTCCGATGTCACCTTATAATGAAAGTGGACACTACCAAAAAAATGACTTTTGGGGACAACATAGGTAAGCATTTTGTGACGAGCATTGTCCATCACAACTTAGTGACGGTTTTTTCCGTCAGCAAAACTAAAACTATCGTTGCTAATGCTATTATTTATTTATTTTTTTAATTATAATTTTGTAACAAATTAGCGACAGCCACTTGCTGCCGGGAATGTTCTTTAGTTTCAACACAACTGATAAACCCGTTGGATTTGGTAGGAATAGAACTGTCGTAGTAATTAATCAGATGAAATCACGATTTAGTTTTTCTCCACCAAAAAACCTTCCCCTCTTTTTGTTACCCACGACCCCTTCAAGCAGGCCTTCTCCTCCTTGAAACTGAGGTGATTATGATGAATTGCCCCCCCCCCTCAATTTCACGCTAAATCTATGTCACGATTCCAATCTCTTACGGTTATCTCTTTTTTATATTTTCTATAAAATTCTTCTCTCACAATCTTTGTAACCTCTATCTCTCTCCTTATGCTTTTTGGATTATATTTAACCTCTCTATTAGATTTGGTTTTGGTATTCGAAGAGGCGTAGATAGGTGGAGGGAGAGGAAGAAAGGGGCTTTCCTTAAGTGAGAAGAGCACAAGTAAGTGAACTCTTTGAATTCCTTCTAATTAGTTTTCTTGGTTTCTCTGAATTATTAATTGGGGATGTTATGTTGTTTTTGGCTGTTGCTCGTGCCCAATTTCTCTTTTAAATTTTTAGCAATGGGACTAGCTTTTCTGGTTATTTTTCAACAAGAAACCGGGTTTACATTTTATACAAGTTTGAAATGCCATTGCAGATATGCATGCTTTTTAAGATGTTTTGAGATAGAATCCCAATTTGGTTGAGTTAAAGGCGGTTCTGGTAAATGTCCCATTGGTTTACATGTTAGGGTTAGATTCTTGCTATTATCTCCATTGCACCACTATCTTGGCTACTTCGAACTAGGGGTTAAACTGAATTTAACTTTGCTTGCTTAAATTCCGTATTTACAGTTATGAGTATTTTCAATTTTATGATTTAAGGTTGAATTTGACTTTTAATTTTCATCCGTTGGCGTTGTTGTTAAAGATCACTGAATGGAAATTAAGGATTTGCAAAGGGCAATCAATCTAAATTTGCACTATAATTTATCAATCTGAAAAGGAGTTTTGGGGTCCCTCCGGTGTACTTACTTCCCTGCTTTTGGATTATACTTGGATGTGGCTTGGCATCTCTAGCCTTAAATACTAGTGATTTTTTCTCCCTTATATGTTAAACATCTTACAAGATTCCTTAACATGTAGTAAATCCAGTAAGACGATCACCATTATATGTCCCATTTTCTATTATGTTACTAAGGATGTAATTTGAGATGTAACTTGATTATGCATGCTAACATTTCCTTATTTTCTTAGAATGTGCATATGTTTGCTCATATATATTGTATACTTGCTTTCTCATTAAAACTTAATGGTCTCATCATAACAATGTTTTGCTTTTGAGCTGGTTTTAAAGACCCCCAAAATAAAATTGGGTTGGATAACTATATTTGCATAGTTCTTCTATATGGAGTGCATATGTGATTAGTTGGTGATTTTGAGATTTGGGTTGGGGTATTAAGTATATACATTGTGATATGATCAATGTTATTGGGTTTTTCATAAATATATTTTAGAGATTTCGAATTGTCGAATATATATATAGGAAAATCTGTCAAGTTTTAGTGATTAATTTCATACATTTGATAATTTTTTCCTTGTTTAGGCTCAAAACAGAGGACATACGATGGATAGGGACTGGATTTCTCTTTCTCTTTCTTTTACTTGGCACGACTGCTTTTACCAACGTTATTTGGATGGCATTGAGTTCTTAAACTATGTGTGTGGGTTACATTGTTTCTTCAATATTTGGAAGGAAATCATCTAGAACCAGATCCCCTATATAATTTCATCGTTACATTTGAGTTGAAATGAGGTAATTCTAAGCCATCTTGACACTAGTTTTTGCTTCATGATGCTTGCGCTAAATGTTTACTTCCACAGATTATAATATACACAAATGCAATATGAGTTGTTGACTTTGGTTTCTAAACAAGAGTTGATTTTTGGCTTTCCAAGCTGCGTTTTGTAGTTCTTTTTTTTAACAGAATATATGTTTTATTAATTATCCAAAAATTGCACACGCATGTAAACAATCTATTTTAGAAGAAGAGCAGGGCAATCTAAACAAAAATACCAGTATAACAAGACTAATAGTCAAGAAAAATAAGTTATTTAAAGCATCAATAGAAACCTCTCAACTGTGGAGATGAAGGTCACAAAGACGATCACTAGACCAGCTTCAGAAGTTGTTCCTTCAATCCGCCAATCTTCTTTTATAAATACTGTTCTTGAAATTAAGTTCATTATTTTCCTTGGCTTTTGCTTAAAGAGTGTCGAGCCATAGCTTTTTGGTTGGGATTTAGGTCATCGTCCTTATACAAAGATGTCGTAGACTCAGACTGCAGCGTTTGGACTGCTATCCAGAGATTGGAAAGCATATAAGGCATCTGAATCTAGCATAAATAAAACCTTTTCATACAGAATCCACAACAATAATCCATAATGTCACTTCATAATATTCTTTTAATTCTGTTAAACAAGGAGCCAAGTCCTTAAATCAGAGTACCTTGAATTGAGATTTAGAATAACATCCTGCATTTTCCCCAAGCTTTCTTATTAATTTAGGAAACCCTGACTCAATGGAATGATACAAGAGTCTAACAGTACTAGAAGAAATTAATGAGAATATGTACTATAATGGAAAGTGATCCTAAGATTTCTTAACATATTTATTATCTACAACATCAATGAAGCGTAATGAAGAATATATAGCGCTTCAAAGAGTATCTACATTATTGAAGAATATCATTGCCACTAATAATAACAGTTGATTTTCTCCCTGTACCATTTCAACCATATCATGCCTTGAACCTGTCCTTATTGAAAACAGGATAGGTGAAACAAGTACTTTTCTTTATAATAACCATAGTCTCCCTGTATTTTCTTAGTGTAAGTTTAGGAAAGGCACCCATATATTATATAGTACTCGTTCCACTTCATACTGGGTACAGGTAGCGAACCTCATTTTTTGTTACAGTGGGAAAACATGGTTGTTCAACAATCATTAGAACTTGCTAAGGATTCTTACGATGACGACGGGCATTAGATAAGAACAGGTAAAACCACTCCAAGACTAGCTTATACGGATTTATAGTTTACAACTTAGTCCTTATCTTCGTGCTTCTGGGCAATGAAATTTTTAACCAGGAACCTTATGTACATGTATTGCTCATATAATAACTGTGGTCATCAGATATGAGGTTCTCTCTCTTGCATGGAGCACTGCACAGCTGGGATGGATTGTAGGTCCACTTTAGATGCATTGTTTTGCAGTTGTTACCTATGTTTCTTCCTTCCTTCTCTCAGACTGTTACAGATCTCCTCATTCTGTAATAGGAACGAAAACTTACTCTTACATGGATGCCGTTAGAGTGAACTTGGGTACATAGAAAAGCTCTTCTTCTTTTTTTTCGAGTTTTAAAGTAAATTATGTTGTTAGAGTGAAGTTACTTCATCTAGTTGGCTCTTGTAGAGTAGGTTTTTTTCTTTCTTTCTTGTTCTTCTGGTAGTTTAGGTAGAAATCAAACATGGGTGTGTGGTTTTCTTCAATATCTGATCATGTTTGGGACTGGTATTGCTTATGTAATCACTACTTCAACCTGTATGAGGTACATCTCTTGGTGAAAACTATGTTATACTGATAATCCCACTACAAGTTATGTGAGACTAAAATGTTAATGTCCCCCAACATTGAATTTGAGTTTCTTTTAGCTTGATGATAAATTGATATGGTGTATAAATTTTAGCAATGATTTCACTTGATTCACTTGATTCACTTTTGTAAATGTAGAGCAAAACAGAGATCAAGCTACTTATACAAAGAAGGGTGCGCGGTTCCACGTTCATATGGAGATACATTCTATATGTTGTTATTTGGAGCTGTTCAAATCTTCGTCTCCCAAATACGTAATTTCCATAACATGGCATGGCTCTCAATTGTTGTAGCAGTTATGTCCTTTTCTTACTCTTTCATTGGACTGGGACTCGGCTTCACCCAAGTAGTAGGTACTATTTCAACTGTGAGCATTTTATCATCGTGAAATACTCCCTGCTAAAAGAATCTCATGATCTAGTAATCCCTTTGTAGTCAGAATATAAGATTCTAAGATGATTTCATGAAATTATGTCTAAAATATATTAGGGATATTGTGACTTTGATCCAAACTATTTTTTCCATATGAGAATTTGTACTCCCAAGTTTGCAACTTTTGACTTACCTTTACTTTTCAAAAAATGTTTTTAACCTCACTCTTGCACTATTGCACATATAAGAGATAATTTCCATTTTAGCCTTGTTACACGATCAAATTTATGCTTTCTTCCATATAATAACATCACTTTGAAGGTCGCATGTTCGATCTACACTCACCGCATATGTCGTTTTGAAAAAGTTATTGTAAAAATATAAAACCATCACTTTGAGTCACTTGAACAGATCTTTCGATGTGCCGATGGTCAAAAGTCTATGGGATGTATTGGTTATTTTATTTACAATTCAACTTGTTGTCCTCTAGGATTGCAGGAGATGTATGGATTAAAGGGAGTATTGGAGGAATACCCTAAGAAACAGCTGCTAAGAAAGTATGGAAAATCTCCCATGCGCTCGGAGACATTTCTTTTGCCTACCCATACTCCATAATTCTTATTGAGATACAGGTGATGAAATATTCATTTCGATCAAGGAATGACATTTCTGAATAACTTTAGATGTCAGTTAAAGCAAGAGATGCATAAGTCTACAAATCTTATGAATAAAGAATCTAAATCATAAACCTGATTCTTTTGAAAATGAAGGATACATTAAAGTCACCACCAGCGGAAAACTGGACTATGAAGAAAGCATCGATGACGGCTATAGTTATCACCACCTTCTTCTATCTCTGTTGTGGATGCTTCCGATATGCGGCCTTTGGAGACCAGACACCAGGAAATCTTTTAACAGGGTTCAGATTCTTTTAGCCTTATTGGCTTATCGACTTTGCCAATGCTTGCATTGTTGCTCATCTAGTTGGAGGATATCAGGTATATTTGCATAATTCTCAGTACTCGCTTGTCATATGTCAAACTTTCAAAGAAATGAAATAAAGATAATCAATTTCTATTCCTTTCAGAATTATGCTGCCACGTAAGCCTGAAAAGGGATGTTTTAGTTACTTTTTTAACCTGACCTGCTAAAATGTGTACTTGCCTGTCTAAATGTGCCAGATGGCATGCAAATTCTTAAGAAGTAGAGATTAATTTCTCCACTGTGGTGGAGAGGATTAAGACTCCATATTAAATCTAGTCTTACCCGCTTCTCTATTGGCCCTTATGCTTTCCCCGCCCAGACTTTGTAAATCAGATGCGTTTGGATGCAATATCTTTTGAGTATTTTTTCCTTCCAAAAATCACTACTGACTATTACACTATAATACCTACACAAGTTAACTTGGTGAAAGGCCAACTTATCAGTCAAAAAAAATCCAATCATTTTCGTAAAAAAAGCTTTGGTATTATATTTCCATTTCCAATGCCAACCGAGTCCAGACCCAAAACGACAGCAGTGATAGGCTAGTTGGTCTACCTCACGTAATTGCGAAGGGACAATTCAGGTGGTGATAAGGTTCTGTTGTCCACAGGTATACAATTTAAAGAAAAATCATTTTATGCTTTTTTCATATTTATATTTGTCAGGCTTAGGGAAGAATCTTGCCACAAATTTAAATATTATCATTATGTTCGATCCGTATATATTTTTTGATGACAGTTTAGCTGATGTATCTTGTTTCATAATGACTTTGAGGATGTTGGCCATAGTAGTAGTGTTAGGACAATGATGGATGAGTACTACGTCAAACAGATCGATTCATCGACTAAGTAGAAATCTACTCCTTCCAAGCAGCTACAATACAATCAAGGCATAAGACTTCAGACTATAGGGAAGAATATATGTGCATAACTATCATGATATTTGTAAAGTAAAATATTAGGTCATCTTGAGAAAAATGTTGTCTTATAACAAGTTTATCTATCATTTTTTGCTTATTCTATATCAGATTTCAATTTTTATATTATAGGATACAATTTTAATTTAATTGCAAGATTACTCATTTTATCCTATACAGCCGTGTGTGTAAATATAAAAAATATATTTTTTAATCGTAAAAATATTTTTTGCGGTCGGGAAATGATGTTCGTGAAACTCAATGCCGACAAAATTCTATTATCGCAAAAGCCAAAATTCAAAAGAAGAAACGACGAATGATTTTTTGTTGACGACAAATAAATAATGTCGCAATAGATAGTGACGGATAACATTTTGTGACACAAGAGTCGCTTGGATCAGACCGTTGCACAATCAGTTCAATGACTTATCAAATCAATATTGTAACGTCTATCATTAAGAATAATAATGGTCGGCAAACGATCATATTATAAGACATATAAATAGGGCTAGAGAACTGTAGATAAACACACATGAAATTGGTCACATGAAACTCCACTCAAAATCTCTACACAAAACTACTTAGAGTATCCTTTGCAATACCTAGCAATCATCAATAATGTCTTTCTTTCTAAATCCTTAAGAAAGGTCGTGGTTTTTAACCTATTCAAAAGTTTTCCACCCTAAACCTTGTGTTAGCAGTTACCTATTGTTTACTAATGTTATGATTATCATTGGTGTAAGAGACTAATTAAGTTCGATATACAAAATTAGGTTCTTACAACTAGTATGTGCACGGGGTTATCTTTGACCCCTAATATAAGCATGAGATCATTTTATGACCCTTATATGTGCACGGGGTCATCTTCGACCCCTAATAAGAGAACGGGTTATTTTTAGACCCCTAGTATGTGTACGAGCTATGCTGCTAAATCCGTGCGTTGATTGAATCTATGGTCATTCTCCTTCAGAGCTTATGTCACTCTTACGTATCCTCCAAGCCTACTACATATCTCGTGACACAATTCCTGTAAGTTCACCAGAATTTCTATCATAGGCCTTCGACATTATTACTACTATTGTTTTCAGGTGGGCGCAGGGCTACTTGAGGATGTTCTTCCCACCATTACTTGAATCATACACCTATAGGATAACCTATGAGACCACAACGAAGCCGCAATAGGACCCCTTTGGAAGAATATTACTCTCTGGGCTTTCCATAGCCTTTGGCCCCGCGCAACATAGATTGATGGGCCTGATGTTCTTTCTACTCCCTCATACCCCGTACCTGACTGAATCACTCATCTACAGCACACCATAAATAGGGGTTCGTCTTTTTTTAGGCTACATTATCATATCAATATGCTCAACTCTTCTTTCCCTTATTCAACACAGGTCATGCAGCGCATGGAAAGAATATCGTACTAGTGGTAAAGCTAGGACCAAGGAAACTGTAATAGCCTAATTCTAAGAATAAGACTTAGCCTTTGCACCAAATGTGTTTAGAACATTAAATAATAACTAACAAGACAATTTAGCATAGAAAACCTTTGATTATGATAAAAGCCACGACCTCTCTTAAGGATTTTGAGAAATAGAAGATGGTATTATTGAGATTGCTAGCTTATTCCAATGACTATTTTGAATATATAGAATGTTAGAGTGAAAATTCCTCTGCCCTTCATCTGGAATTCTTTGGTCCTATTTATAGGTCTCATAATATGACCATTTGACGACTATTAAGATTTTTGATGATGGACATTACAAAATATATGTTAGATACTCTTTAACCATATTGTGTAACGGACTGATCCTGCTTGTCTTGTAACGGCTATATTGATGATGCTGTATCTGTTGACTCAAACTGTTAATGTAGAGGTCGAATATTGGTGACTCAAACTTAAGGATACTGAATATGTCTTTAGTAATGCTTCATGTATGTTGATGAGTTCGAGGATAAAGTATGAGTCTGAGATGCGAAATAAGCTTATTATAAGGCGGCACTTAACCCAGAGTACGAGGAGCATTATAGGCGAGTGGTGCTGGTTGAGAAACTCGTGTTATTACTTGTTTCCTAATATTGTTATCTTGATTATGATTGTTCCACGAACTATGTTGATGAGGTCGAAAGTTTGTACGTTGGTCGAAGATGAAGCATGAGTCTGAGATGCAGAATAAGCCACTACAACCGCCCCCTCTCAGCCAACAGTACAAAAAATATTGTGGGCGAGTGGTGTTGGTTAAGAAGTGTCATTAATGTTGTAGTTAATATCTAGAAATCATTTCCAACGTATATTCATGAATATTTGTTGGTGTCTTTTGGGTTTCCTAGAGCCAATGGTCCTAGTTAATATTGTTTGCATGGGAAATTCTTCTGACATTGAGAATTTGAAGAGTATGCTTAAATGCTCATCATAATATAAAAGGCATTCTGAGGTGAGTATGATGAAATAAGTCTTCGTCTTTGATTTTCTTCTCTTCTATTCTTGTTTATATATCTAAAAACTTTGACTGTTGAGAGTATGGCGACTTCCAGGAACCAATCCCGGGATTCTAGGATTCGTAAAAAAATGGAGGAATTGCGTATTCAGTATTTTAGATACCAATCTCTGCATTTGCCGACACCGATTCCTATATCGCTTACCTATCATTGCATGTCATATGAAAAAGTAATGGAGGCGGGGGTTGATTACTATCAGATGGCGCGATTTCAATATCTGTTGACATCTAAGGCGAAGCGCCAAAATGGGTTTCGGTTGCTGACAGAGGAGGCTGTGATAACTAAAGATGAAGTGGCAAGCATTTTTCTGAGGGAGTCTCGTCGGTATCCTGCTAGTGAGTGGGTCCTTTAGAAGAAATATGACCTTTCGTCAATCTCTAACATGCGGGGAGGTGAGGGTTATGGTGGAAGAGGTGGCGATGATGGAGGAGATCATTTTCTTCCATGGACCATATATATTGGCCATGAAGAAGATCTTTCATCTGTGATTTCAAGTTCTAACTGTTTCCTGTGCCTTGCAACATGGGATCACAGTTGAAAGTTTCTTTAATTTTTTATCTTCTTCCTTGTTGACTGCTAAAAGGCATTTCGAATTGTAACTTTGTAAAGTAATCTATTGGATTTGTTTGGAATATTTTGTTATCTGTAAAGTATTTTGTAAGAGAAATCTTTGAACTAATGAAATGTCTTCGTTCTAGTAGCTTGACTCTTTGTATTGAACTTGTTTACACATTTTCTATTGTAAAATAGGAGTCTGTAAATAGGTGTTAGTTTATCATGAGGTATGATGAGGAAAATCGAGTTGTAAGGATTTCAATGTGTATGGTAGTAGATAGTAGTGATAGGTGAGGTTTGAAAAATTAGAGGAGTTCAAAAATAGGGTGATAGGAAGTAGATAATTTCAATGAGATGACTGGGTAGATGTAAATATATATGGTTTTCTGTAATCTATGTATCCGAACTGGATGACAAAATGTCGTGAACTGTTAAAAAGAATTGATATCTATCTGTTGGTGCTAGTGTTGGATGTGCTTGATTTTGTATATTGCCATCTGTATATTTGCTCGTATAAAATCTGAGGAGATATTTTATAATATGAAAAGAATGACCTGTCACAATATTCTACATTTGATGTTGATATTCTGCTGTCCCAAAAAATTTCTTAGAAAAATGTACCCTTCAGCAAAATTTGTAGGGTGATCTGGATTTGCAGAGATCTTCCTGGTGGCTATAAAGTAGTGATTCTTGGCTGCTATGACTTGTATCTTCTGTAGGGATAATTTTTCTATAGAGGTAGTGTGATTAACCATGGTGAGGACTCGTTCTCAGCATGCTCATTAGGCAACAAATGGTCATTTCCATATGAAGGTTGCTGAACTTTGTGAGCGGTATTTTCGTCGACTGCCTTATGATGTTGTGTTACCGGAATGGCCATTGAATCTGATCGAACTAGATAATGAAGGTAAGCGTATAGAGTATGATCGTTTTTTCTTTTTTATGGTAGGATGTGTTTCGCAGGTCGCTGCTGAGTGCCACGGTGCGAGAACTAAATGCTCCACAGTTCGCGTGTCACAAGATTGTTGAAGAGGATGCGAGAGCAGCAAGAAGAGAGATAATTCTGTATGGGGCGACGAATCATCGAGGCTGTTTTAGATATAACTGGAGAGCTCGGTAAGTTCAAAGTGTGAGAGCTTGTAGTAAGTAATCTATTTTTAGTATTTAGTGTTGGTACCCTAATAAATGTAAGATGAGGCCTAATTGATGTATCGATCTGATTAAATAAGAATAAAATATGTTTTTTTAATATTTGTTTATAGATATTGTGGATGACAACTGTAAGATTTTAACAACTGTATAGATATATTCGAATCTTTAATATTAATCTATTTTTGGAATATTGTACGATATTGGTAGAGTATAAAAGTAAGGTGATTGGTAGTTTGTACTGTTTTGTGGAAGAGTTACAATTTTTTTATGGCAGACAATAGAGATAGACGTGATGACAATAGACGTTATTACCGAAGTTATGATAATGTTGTTACCCAAAAAAATCTGCCTGTAGAGATAGTAGGGATGGCTGATACGTATCAGAAGGAGCCGTTATTTTAAAAACTGAGGGAGAGTATTAAAACTCGTATCTCTCTCCCTCATAAATTATTAACAGTTATAGAGAGAAAAAAAGTAGTGCAAATCCTATTTCCAAAGAGAGCAAACGTTTGAGTTCTGTGCTTGATCTGAGGGGGAAAGGTTCATCGGGTGATATAAGACCTGTAGAAAAGCGATGGGAGCAGTCATTCTTGGGAAGACAGTTGGGTAAAGCGGAAGATTGTTGTTCTTTAAGTACAGGTTGGTAGTATGTTTTTCTTTTTTATTTGATTTTTTCTAGTAATCTGTATGGTAGTGTATGTGTATCCTTTTAGATTAAGGGATTCAGAAGCTTGATAATGTATGGATTTTAAAATCTCTGGATAATTGATGAAATTTTTTGGTAATGCAGAAGCTTTAATATAAGAATAGACTGTAGAGATAGAAAATGTTTATTTGGGGAAGAAGAGGGAAACTTGTAATGATTGCATTTTGTTTTTGGGAAATTGTAAAGTAAACGTGTAGACTGGGTAAAAATAGGAGTGGGACTATTTTTGCTGTATGTGAGTTTTAATATATAAAGTAGAGATAATAATAAATATTTTTTGTATCTGCAGGTCCGGTATGCGTTCCAAACCTAGTATTCCTATGAGTAAATTCTTAGTATTTTCAAGTTTAGAAGAGACATCCTCGTCGGGTAGGGAGGACGAGTGTGAAGAGACCATTAATAGTATAGAGGGGACTAGAGAGGTTGGGGAAACCAATAAGATGAAGAAAGAGATAAAGGATAGAAAAGAGAAAGATAAATTATTTGTTATATACCCCGAGAGAGTAGATGTAGGAAAAGAATTTTTAAAATATAAAAAGAAATTATAGGGAGAATGGGGAAGTTACCTATTAGACCAAGGTCGCTAGTTTAGGGCCTATGTCCTAGGAAAAGGGGAAGAGGCGGTATACTATCAAGTTTTATGTTTGGAGAATTGGAAAAATAAGATAAGGATTAGTAAGGATGTGAATCTCTTGTACTATAATGGCCTTGGGCTATCTGGCCCGAGTGATGGGTTTTTATGTCATTTGAATTAGGTCGTGTATGGCCTGAAGATTCTTTTAACTTTCATTCAAAATGGGGTCATGAATGTATTACTGTGTTGCCCTACCTAGCTGAATGGGAATGTATATAAGATTATAAGGGTATGTGAGGTACTGAATGAGAAATAGAGAAAGGATGGGACTGCCAAGCAGTTTGAAGCCAATGATGTGTTGAAATTTTATAAATGGAAATATGTCAAAGGTCGAAGTAGTGGCTATTTGTATAGTGATTCATCGAGGCCAAAAAATTTTAATTTTGAATCTGTGGGTAGACCATGGAACGATCACCTTGTGCAGGTAGGGGGTAACTATATGCAAGTTATAGATAAACCAGCGCTCGAACTGGGCCATAAATATTATAACCCAAGTATGTAATGTTGACCAATCTTCGAATAACTAATAACATGTCTTCAAGCTTTTTAAATAATATTTTGTTCCTTGTTTGGCAAAGCCCAATCCTTCATCGGTGCCGAATACGACCAGCCTGTTTGACTGCATTGCTCGCGATTAGGACAAGCTAAAGTAGGTACTTGGTGAGTTGGGTATTTGTCAGGATAAGAAAGTAGATTCTGTAGTACCAAAGGTTCAGCGAGCTCACAAGAAATAAGCTATGGCTGAAGGGAAAGCTTGCCTGACTGTAGATGATGTTCTTAGTATGCCACATCCTGCTCCTAAAAATATAAAATGTATGACTCGAAGGCCGAGAAAGTCAACTCGGCAGAGTACGTTTGCTATTGCGGTGGTTACCACGAAACAAGAGATCATAAAAGCTGTCTCTGGGGATGTGGAAGAGAGACAAGAAGTTATTGTGGTTACTCCTGCAGAAGCTGAGAAGAACGTGTTGAAAAGGAAGCGACATGAGGACGAGGGTAGCTCTCGTACTCATCCTCATAATGCGGCCAAGATGAAGGAGTTGAAGCAGATGTACTTCCTGAGGACTTGGGCTGATCCAAAGCAGCTTGATGCAGAGTATCAAGAACATTCTTATATTGTAGGTGTTCGAAATGCTTTATCTGTCTTATATTCGAACTAAGAGCTATTGCTCTGAACTTGTGCTGATGAAGGGGGCAACGAAGTGCCTAGATAAGAGGAGCCAGGAGTTCGGGTATCTTACTCTGAAGTTTGATGCCTAATCGACTCGTATGATGGAGCTCGAAGCTGAGCTCTAGCTATCAAAAGAGAAGAGAACTGAAGAGGCCAAAGCTATTATAGAATTCGCAAAAAAGTATAGACTGTTGGCTGAGCATGACGATGTGATGTCAGAATCAGTCAAGGCAATAAAAGTAGAAAGAGATCACTTTGTCCAATCTGACTATAATTTTGGATTGACTAAAGATGATGTGGAGCTAAGCCAAACTAGCAGATATGATGAAATAGTCCTTCCTTCAAAGGTAGCGGGTGAAATGATGGCTGATCCAGTCTATCATGTTGGGAAGACGTTGGAGCCTCCATCTGAGGTAGTAATCGGTAAGAATCTCTAAACATTTTATGGTATTCTATTTTTGGCTTTATACAGTTTGCATGATATGGATGTGATTGTACTCTGTATTATTTTAAACTGCCTAAGTTTGATTGATGTTTTAAAATATGCTCTTCTTGAATGTTTGTATGATAATAAGATAAGATATTTGTAATCTGTGTAGGAGATAAAGCGATTGAGAAAAACTAATTATGAACTAAAGAGAATGTTGAGTAGAGGGACGGATTCCCTGGCTTGTATTCAACAGGTACTTAATAAAACAAAATATGAGAGAAGGCAATTTAAATTTAATTCTGAGAAAATATTTAAGGAGTTATATGATCTTCAGTGTAGATATGCCAAGATAAAAATATAAAGGGATGATGTGTTAAGAAAGGAAGAGGAAAGGGGGGTATTAGTTTGAAAACCAAAACAATTGACCTGTTTTAATTACCCGAGTAATAGAGCTAGGTGTCAAAGTATGCTGATAGCTCTAGCATTGTATTTCGAGGTCGAAGTAGATAGTGAACGGGGTATAAAAGAAGATTATGTAGAACTTATGAAGGTTAGAGGTGTAGTACCTGAGTTATGTTTTTAGCTCAAGATTCACATAATTGTTATAATATAGAGGCGAGAAAATGTTTAGCTCGAGTTGGTGGGTCTGTTATATGGGGCGATATAGAGCCTTTACCTGATATGTTTGGCTTTATATAGGATTATAGGGCCATGAGAATTGTATTTTTTAGAATAAGAAAAGAACAAATACAGATTTAACAGCGATTAGAGGGTGAGTTAAAGGAGTTATAGGATGTGGTATCCAACATGTTGAGCAAAAAATGTCCTTAGTGACGCGATTATCAAAAGAAATGACTGTTCGAATGAAGGTAGAAGCTGATGTGAGGGCATTAGGTATATTACAAAAAAAATGTAGAGGCGGTTGCACAAAGCATATATACAATTGAATGAGTATTTGCATCCGTCGTGAACAAAAGTCGCAGCTCGAACAGAGCATGAGCGTCAGATAGCAAATATCATTAATTTTTATGGGGGTAGAACTGGCGAGGGTAGAGAAGGAATTTAGGAAGATCGTAACGGAATGTGGGAAGGATTTTGATGTTGAGAATGCCAAGTCTAAAAATATGTGGTTTACCAAAGATGAAGAGGAAATTGTTGGTGAAAAATCCAATCCGTGATAGAGAGAATTGTCACCAAAAGAGGAAGAAGAAGAGGTCGAGAGTTTTATACCCCGATCACGGCGAAAACAACGCCAACAGGAGGTGGTGACCTTTATAGCTCCTATAGATGTGCAAGTAACGAATAGAAAGAGTTCGAGAGATAAAAGGCAGTCCTCTCATATCTCAAAGAATTGAAAATAGGGTATTTTAGTTTTTTATCGGCCCTGCATATTTGTTAGATCTTTGTATAATGTTTTTTTTTTATGATAAATGAAATTTGTTCATTGTCATGATAAATAGAACGATGTATCGATATTTCTCAGATATCATGTTCTTGATTAATCTTGTCAACTGTGATATGTAATCTGTTTGTATGATTGAACTATTATAAATGTTAACTGTCATGACAGGGAGAACTGGTAGCTGCCCAAAGTCAATGTGATGAATTGTATGTTCGATACGAATAATTAAATGCTAAACTGAATTTGTGTCAAGAGGCACTAAAGAGTGCTACTGACTTAGAAGAAAAAAGTGAAGGTTATGATTTTAAAAGGGCGAAGTACAGTAATCTGCGTGACTAAGATACTACGAGGGAAAGAGGCTGAACTAGCCATTGAACTAAGAAAGATAGAGGAATTAAATGAAGTATTAAGGAAAAAGAGTGCTAAAGTTGTAGGTACTTTTGATCAAGCTAACCAACAAGGGGATGAATTGATATATTCTCGAACTCAAGTTACAGAACTATTGGCAGTATTAGAGGAGGAAGGAAATAATGTGGAAGATTTGCAATTTCAAGTAAATATGCTTAAGGCGGAGATAGCTGATACACGAGCTCGTACTCTTAATTATGAAGTCGTATGGTTAGTTGGTGAGTTTATTCTTTCAAAAGGGGTAAAAATTGAGGCAGGCGATGTATACGAGAGAGATATGATAGTAGTTATTACGTTCTTTATAGCAGAGTTCAATCGATTGGAAGCAAAAAGTAGAACTGTGCATGACGGGTTAGTTGCAAAAGGTGAGCAATGCGAAATGAGGTTGGTTCAATTAGAGTACTTAGATCCCATGGTGTCAAGAATTAGAGCTCTTAAAGAGAGTATGATTAGGAAAGGAAAACAAATTATTGTTGGGAAAATGACAGAGTTTATGTATGCTTGCCTGAATCGGTATGGAGAGTGTTCAAGGGGTAATGCCGTAAATGATAGTTCGAGCGATAGTGACTGATGATGTGAAAGATAGTAAGAGTATAATAAATATAGGGCTATTAAAAAGTAGTATGAATGATCTGTATATATCTATACTGACCTTTGTATGAACCAATTATATTGTTGTCGTCTTTTTTGGTGATTAGTCATATGTTAAAAGGGTGGTTTGGCCGAAGCAACAAACAATCTGTAATATGTAGAGGATTAGTTTGGCTAAAGTAATAAATGATCTATAATGTATAGAGAATCAGTTTGGCTGAAGCAACAAATGATTTGCAATGTATAGAGGATCAGTATGGCTGAAGCAACAAATGATCTATAATATATAGAGGATCAGTTTGGCAGAAGCAACAAACGATCTATAATGTATAGAGGATCAGTTTGGCTGAAACAACAAACGATCTAAAATTTGTATATAGAAGTACTTGTGTGATATATTTAAAAAGTACTATAATGTAGAGCAATCAAACACAAGTATCTCATTGTTATAAGATTGACGTACATACAAAAGATGTTTGATAAAGTACTGTATGAAATAGTAGATAGTACTTTGATCTATAAGAATTTTATTGATGTAAGATCGATATACAAGATGATAGATTTACTTAGAACAGTATACTGTGACGGAGTGTTATTTTCGATATAGCTTCAATCTCCTTGTGTTTCAAGGATTAGGTACTCATTCTTCATTTTCAGTGGCGAGATCGTAAGAACCAAGACCACTTTTTCCAATAATGATAAAAGGACCTTCCCAATTTTTGGCCAGTTTCCCAGTAATTACTTCTTTTATGTGTTTGGGAACTTCTCGTAAGATTAGATCTTTGATTTTAAACTCTCAATGATGAACTCGTTTGTTATAAGATCGGGCTAGGGCCTGGTGGTATCTTCCCAAGTTCATGATTGCTCTGTCTCTAGTTTTCTCGATCCAGTTCAAGTTATAGGCCAACTAGAATTCGTTTTCTTCATCTGTCATGGTATGGTCGCATAATGGGTGATACTACTGAGAAGGGATAATTGCTTTTGTACCATATACCAGGAGGAATAGTGTGCAACCAGTTGATACTGGAGGAGTTGTGCGATATGCTCATAAAACATGTGGTAGTTCTTGGACCCAATAACCCTTCTTTTCTATCAAACTCTTTTTGATTCTATCCACAATAGTGCAATTAGTAATTTCTTCCTGGCCATTTCCTTGTGGGTAATATGGATTGGAAGGAGAGTGGATGATGTTGTACTGGTTGAGGAATTCAATGACTCTAGAGCCAACGAATTGAGGTCAATTGTCGATTCTAATAAGATGGGGGTAGCCAAACCAGATAAAAATGGCTTCCCATTTAAACTTGATGACTTCATCTTCTCGTGTGCGACATAGTGGGACTGCTTCTACTTATTTAGTGAGGTAATCCGCTCCTAATAGAAGATGCTTCTTTTTTCTTGGTGCAGTGGAGAATTCTCCTATGAGGTCGAGGGCCCATCTACTGAATGGCCAAACCACGTTGCTGGAATGGAATTCCAAGGGTGGAGCTCAAATTTGGGGGTCATGTCGTTGGCAAGTATCACACTTTCTTACAAGTTCAATGGCCTGAGCTTTCATTTAAGGCCAAAAGGCTCCTTGGATAAGAGCATGACTGGCTAGAGATCATCCTGTGGCGTGGGAACCATAAGTACCTTTGTGGAGTTCGTGCAAGAAGTTGTGAGCTTCTTTGTTTGATAAGTACTCGAGATATTATCCTGTGACTGAAATCTTGTAAAGGAGACCATTGTCCATGACGTACATTATCAAGTATGCATCGTCTTTCAGTAGGATCTTTAGGGAGTTTGCTGTCAAGCTTGTTATGAGGTCCTATATATGTGAGAAAAGGTCGTCTCCAATCATCTTCGTCCTCTTCAATGCCCCCAGTATTAATAGAATTTAAGCTTATGATGTTAATGCTAAGGGTGGATAGTATTTCGATCTTGAGATATCGAGCTTCTATGCCGAGGTCTTCTGCCAGATAGGCTAGGGAATCAGAATGTATATTTTCTCCACAGGGTAAGTATTCGATGGTAACTCTTTTGAATCTGGACATTCTGTCGACTATTACTGTGGCATAATCGATCATTTCTCCATTCTTTTGAAACTTCTTTGTATAATGGTTCATAATGAGTAAAGTGTCTGTAAATATTGATAGCTCGGATACTATAATCTCGAGAGCCATGTCTAGTCTGTGGATTAATGCTTCATATTCAGCCTCATTATTGGTAACGTCGAAATTGAGTCGAATTACTTTTTTAATCCTGTCATTGGAAGGTGTGATAAATACGCTTTCGATACCTACTCCCATAGGTCCGGCAGAACTGTTAGTTAAAATACTCTAACCTTTTTTAGTTACCCAATCTGATTATTCCTCGAACTATCCTTCGTTGCTCTCTGCACTATCTTCTTCCTAATTAGGATATTATACTGGGAAGTCTGCAAGGAAATCTACTACCGCTTAATATTTTTCAAAATGTCGTTGTTTGAAATGGATATCGTGTTCACCATGAGTCACTGACCATTGCTGAACTCGTCTGGATTTTTCTCGTTTGGATAAGATCTCTCGCAAAGGATAATTTATCATTACTCGAACAGAGTGGGCTTGAAAAATTGTTTCAATTTTTGTGACATATATACGAGAGCTAAAAGTTGCTTCCCAACCTTGATATACCGGGATTCTAATTGAGTGAGAGTTTTGCAGATGAAGTAGACAGGTTTCTCTGTCTTTTCATCAAGCCGAATAAGAATAGAACTTAATGATTCCTCGGTAATGGCAAGATATATGGTGAGTTTACCCCCATATGTAGGTTTACTCATCACTGGTGGTTTTCCCAAATAACGTTTGAGTTCCTGGAATGCTGTTTCACATTTTGCTGTCCACTCGATCTCAGGATCCTTCTTAGATTTTGATTTGGCTGTACCTTCGTGCAATAGGTCGAATAACCATCTACATTAATCTAAGGACTTGGAGAAAAAACATTTTATCGCAGCAATCTTGCATATTAATTTCTGTACGTATTTTATTGTTTTTGGAGAAGGCATAGAAAATAGTACAAAAATAAGATCTAGATCAACTTCTATGCCTCACTTATTGATCAAAGGCCCCAAGAATTTATCTGACTAAACCACAAACTGGCACTTGTCAGGGTTAAGTCTCATCTTGTTAAAATGGAGAATTTTGAAAGTAGTGTGTAAATCTATAATATGGTTCTCCTTTTTAAGACTTTTACACAACATATCATCAATGTAGACTTCCATCATTTTTCCAAGGTGATCTTTAAACATCTATATTATTAATATTTGAAAAGTGGCTCCAGCGTTCTTCAGACCGAATGGCATGACCTTATAGTAGCTTAAGCCATACTCAGTAATGAAAGTTGTTTTCTCTTGATCGTCAGGTAGTAGAGGTATTTGATTGTATCTTGAAGCCGCATCCATCAAGGATAAGAGTTCGTGTCCCAAAGTAGAATTGAGCATATAGTTTCTGATAAGAAGTGGAAAACTATCCTTTGGAGTATGATTATTGAGGTCTGTTAAATCCATGTATACTCTGATCTTGCCGTTATTTTTTGGTACTTCTACAATGTTCGAGATCCATTCTGGATAACTGGCTTTTCGGATAAAACTAACTTCAATGAGCTTATTACTTTTTCTGTTGACTTCTTCTCAGAGTCTTGGTGCGAGAGTCATCTGCTTCTATTTAACAGCTTCAGCTTTATCTTTCAAATTGAGCTTATGGTAGGTCAGATTGGGATCGATGCCTGGCATTTCGTAAAAAGTCCAAGCGAAGACATCATTGTTGTCTTTAAGGAACTGGATAAGAGTATCTCATTTTGCTGTAGGCAGAAGAGTGCCAATGTATGTTCATCGTTTGTCCCTATTGATTTTGATGTATTATGTAATTTCTACACTTGGCAGCTGGCCTTTTGTAGGGTTCACTGTAAAGTTTTTTGTAATGTCTTCTGTTATTTTCTATAATTATTATGCGAGCTGTGGCTGTGAGGGATCTGGTTCAATGGCAACAGAGTTTTCACATACTCGAGTTAGCTTCTTGCTTCTTTTGATTCTGTAAATACCGCCCTCCTATTCAAATTGCAGTGCCAAATGATAGGCTGATGGAATAACTCGCATGTTATGTAACCACAACCTCCCATTATACCCAAATAATGGGATTTTGCATTGATAACATAAAAGACAACATCAACTATTGTTGTTCCTGCCGTAATAGTAAGTATAATCTTTCCTACATGTTCTTCTTTAGAACCATTGAACCCACAGATGTCAATGCCATTGGGTTATACCTTATCAGCCAGTCTCTTCTTGTTAATCATGCTCAGAAATAGTAGTTCAATACTACTACCAGTATCTATCCTCATTGTGTGTAGTACAATATTTCTCATTTTTAGCATAATTACCAAAGCATCATGGTGAGGAAAGTTGACATGATGAACATCATAGTAATCGAAAGAAATCCCTATATATTGAGAGCTGGATACATGAAGTAAACGAGCTTCTTTATCGTTCATGAACAGGTCGTGACATTGGCCAACCCGTCATTTTTTACTTCTGTTTGATTGGTTGACAGTCTGGGTCTCAATGAAGTGGCTAAGAGATATATGGTATAAATGTTTTTCCCCTACCAGTTTTTTAATCTGCACGGCTTCTGTAGGAAGTTTGTAACTCCTGTCCTTGTAACTTTCCACGTCCACGATGTATTCATGCATTCGTCCATCCGTAACAATATACTCCAGTAGACGTTGTAAAGCAAATCAGTGTTCCGTCTCATGATGTCAGACTTTGTGGTGAATGCAATATGGTTTGTTCTCAATGGGTTGGAGATACTATGTATTACGAAAAAACTTATCCTTCTGGAGTATAGGATAAATGCTAGATATGGTTACATTCATCTTGGGAAGACAAGGTTTTGGCAAGTTACTACACTTCCATGGTCATTCATCATTAGATTTTGTTCGCTTCCTCTCTCCTCCTTGATCCGCAGCACGGCTGAAATCTTGGCCTGTAAATTGATCTCAAACTGTCAATGTTAATTTTTGAGTTTTCTGTCTGTCGGAAACCATTCTTTCGAGATTGAAATATCCGTTAACTTTTTCGATCATGTCCTCCAAAGTTGTAGGCTTGTTTAGGACGAGGTACTCCTTCACCCTTCCATCGACGAGTAAAGCATTGGTGAAAGCTGAAATGGTAATCTTCTGATCGAGTCGATCTACTTTTCGAGCTAGCTCCAGGAACTTCTTAGTGAATGTCTCGAGCTTTTCTCCTAGTATTTGCTTAAGGCTGAAGAGAAAATACTAATTCTTTTCTTTGTCTTTGTTGTGCGAGTAATTCTTGATGAAGAGTTCGCATAATTGCTTGAAAGTTGTAATGGACCCTTCAGGTAGCATGTGGAACTATCATAGGGGTTCTCCTGATAAACTGGTGAGAAAGAGCTGGCATAGAATGTGATTAGATGCTGAATATAAGCCTAAAGCGTCCTGAAACTCTTGAACGTACTCTACTGGATCAGTTCTTTTATATTTTCAAATCTTGAAAGTAAGGAACTCGGTTGGGACCTCGCCATCCAGTAGCTCCTGTGCTATCGGGCTCTTCTGTAATCTGTTGTGGATTCATTTGGTGGTCCAAGTATGAGCTTCGAGTAGTTCTTTGATTCGTTTTTCAACATGTTCCTGAGTCACATATTGTTGAGCTGTTGTGGCTGGGCGTGCGACGCGTCCTTGTCCAGGATTGCAGTCGCCCTTTCCCTTACTTAAACAATCTTTTGCTGGAACTCAAACTCTTCGAAGTGGATTCTCAGTTTGTCAGGCCCCTATCATGCCACCATCGACTTCTTGGTGGACCTCTTGGATCGGGATAGACTCCATTTCGCGCAGATGATGGTTGGATCGAAGTGCGCCTCCTAACTTATTACTTTTTACTGGAGGTCCAATTCTGTCGTGAATAGAGCCTTCTGGCTATACGCATTTATTCTTCTAAGTGGCAATCTGCTGACCCTACAGAACATTGAACACATCTTGAACACTTGTTAGCTGTTGCTCAAGAGCAACACACTTTTCTATTTCAGAGTTCAAATTAGCCCTAAGCTCTGCTAGGGAAACATTTTGTTCTACTAGAGTAACCAGTGCAATTTGATCTGAAAGAGCCATCCAGAGGAATGATAATCAGCAGTTTCTGAGACAATGAGTTGGAGAACTTTAGTTCCTATAGTTGGCGCCAAATGTAATAGCCTAATTCTATGAATCAGACTTAATCTTTACATCAAATGTGTTTAAAACGCTCAAGAACAGTGAATAATAACTAACAGGACAATTTATCGTGGAAAACCTTTGAATAGGTTAAACACCACGACCTCTCTTGAGGATTTTGTGAAAGAGAAGATAGTATTATTGTGATTGCTAGCTTATTGCAATGACCGTTCCTAATATATGGAATATTATAATAAGAATTCCTCCACCCTTCAGCTAAAATTCTCTGGTCCTATTTATAGGTCCCATAATATGACCGTTTGACGACCATTAATATTCTTGATGATGGGCGTTACAATATATATGTTAGATACTCTTTGACCAGATTGTGTAACGGACTGATCCTGCTTATCTTGTAGCAACTATATTGATGATGTTGTGTTTGTTGACTCTAGCTGTTAATGTAGAGGTCAAATATTGATGACTCAAACTTAAGGATACCGAATATGTCTTTAGTACTGCTTCATGTATGTTGATGAGTTTGATGATGAAGTATGAGTCCGAGATGTAAAATAGGCTTATTACAAGACAGCTCCTAACCAAGAGTAGAAGGAGCATCATGGACGAGTGGTGCTGGTTGAGAAACTCGTACTTTTACTTATTTCCTAATGTTTTTGTCTCGATTCTGATTGTGCCGCGTACTTTGTTGATGAGGTCAAAAATTCGTATGTTTGTCAAAGATGAAGCATGCGTCCGAGATGCGGAAGAAGCCACTACAAAAATGACTTCCATCATGGTGACGTCTACGGGGTAATCTTTTGCCATAATATGTGTGCGATGTAATCTTTGGCCCCTACTAAGAGCATGGGGTCGTTTTGGACCATAATGAGTGCATGGGCCATCTTCGTTCCCTAATATTAGGGAACAAAGCCGTGCTCAGCCCCTTATACTGGAATGATGCCATTTTAAAGCCCCTAATATGCGCACATGGTCGTCGTTACTCCTTATAAGAACATGGGGTCATTTTGGGACCCTCATATTTTAATAAGATCATCTTTGGCCCCTAATAAGAGCACATGGCTAATTTTAATCCCCTAGTATGTGCATGGGGTCATCTTTGGCCCCTAATAAGAATACTAGACCATTTTTTAATCCCTAATATGCTCATGAGGCTGTATTGGCTTCTAATAAGACCATGAGGTTATTTTAAAGCTTTCACGAATAATTTTAGTCCTCGCTGGACTAGCTTAATATTTGGGAACTTTTTGGCACTACACAAAAATTTTAGTACTACTCGTTGGACAAACATACTTGGTCGTTCTAACGACCATATGGGAATACTTAAGAATTTATCAGAGCTCCACAAATTTTTTAGTAGTCCTCATTGGACTAACTTACTTGGTCGTTTTAATAACCATATGAGAAAATATTTTGGAACTTTTCGGAGCTCCATAGTACTCGCTGGACTAACTTGGTCAAAATAATATTTATGTACTCCTCAGAGCTCCACAAGAGTTTTAGTAGTCCTCGTTAGACAAACTTGGTCGTTCTAATGACCATATGAGAAAAATACTTGGGTACTCTTTGGAGCTCCACAAAATTTGAAGTAGTCCTCGTTGGACTAACTTATTGGTCATTCTAAGTTCGAAGCTCCACCAAATTTGAAGTAGTCCTTAATGGACAAAGTTACTTGGCCGCTCTAACGACCATATCAGAATACTTGAGTACTTTTTGGAGCTCCACAAAATTTTTAGTAGTCCCCATTGGACTATTTTAGTTGGTAATTTTAGCGACTATATCAAAAAAATACTTGGGAACTTTTTAGAGTACCATAAAAAAATTATAGTCCTCGTTGGACTAATTCATTTGAGGAAATACTTGGGAGCCTCTTGATGTTTCGCAGAAAAAAATAAAAATAAAATTTAAGTCCTCGTTGGACACACTTGTAGCTCATCTTACAAAATGTCGTTGTGTATTTGTTGGGCTTGGTTGCCTCAAAGCTCCCAACAAAATGTAAGAGGGCATTTATGCTTCGAAAAAGACCCCTTGTATTCTAGGAGGGTGGTTTTACTTCAATAAACACCCCAATATTTGTAAGAGGGTGTTTTAGCTTCAACAAAACCACAAGTGTTTGTTGGACGGTCTTTTTACTTCAAAATAAACCCCCAATATTTGTAGGAGGGCATTTATACATAAAAACACCCAAAAATGCCCCTATTATTCGAACGATGGCCTTTTTACTTTGAAAATGGCCCCTAGTATTCAAAACTTCAAAAAAAAAAAAACTTGTATCCCAAGGAGTGCACTTTTGCTTTAAAAAACACCCTTACTATTCCTTGATGGGGATCCCCAGTATATACATAGGGTTATTTTTGGACTGGTGAGGGTCGTCTTATGACCATTATTGGGATTTTTTTTCGTTAATGCTAACAAGTTTTTCATGTGACCTCTTTGGACCGATGATGGCTGTCTTATGACATGCAATGGGCCTTTTTTCATCAAAGCTCCCAACATATTTTTCATTCGTCATCTTCATACTTATGAGGGTCTTATTATAGCATTAGTTAGACTTTGTTTCGTCAAAGCTCCCAACATATTTTTCATTAGTCCTCTTCTGACTGGTGAGGGTCGTTTATGCCCTTCGCTGGGCTTTGTTTCTGTTAAGGCTCCCGACATATATTTTATTGGTCCATTTTGAACTAGTGAGGGTCGTCTTATAACCTCTGTTGGGCTTTGTTTCTTCAAAGCTCCCAACATATTTTTCATTGGTTATCTTATGATTGGTGAGGATAGTCTTTTGACCTCCACTTGGTTTTATTTTCGTCAAAGCTCCCAGCATATTTTTCATTGGTCCTCTTCAGACTGGTGAGGGTCATCTTATGACCTTTATTAGGTTTTCTTTTGTCAAAGCACTAAAAAAAAATTTATTGGCCCACTTCAAACTTGTGAGGGTCGTCTATGGCCACCGCTAGGCCTTATTTTTGTCAAAACTCCCAATATATTTTTCACCGGTTCTATTTGGGCTAATGATGGTCATCTTATGAGCTCTACTTGGCTTTGTTTTTGTCAAAACTCTCAACCTGATTTACGAACCTCTTTGGACCGGTGGGGGTTGTCTTATTGGCCTCTATTGGGCATTGTTTTGTCAAAGATCCCAACATATTTCACATTGGTCGGTCCTCTTCGAACATGGAGGGCCGCCAATGACTTCCGCTGGGCTTTGCAACTTCTTTTTTTCTAATCTCCTTATATAATTTTATTTGGTCCTCTACAGACTGGCGAGGGTCGTCTTATGTCCTCCGTTGACCCACATTTTCGTCAAAGCTCCCAACACGTTTTTTACGGGTCCTCTTTTGTCCGGTGAGGGTAATCTTATGACCTCTGTTGGGCATTGTTTTCTTCAAAGCTCCCAACTGATTGTTGGAAGACGTTTTTCCTTCAAAAAAGGCCCCCAATATTCGTAGGAGGACAATTTTACTTTAAAAAATACCCACAATATTTGTAGGAGGGTCCTTTACTTCAAAGAACGCCCCTATTATTTTTTTGAAAGTTCCCCAGTATTTTTATAAGCTCTGTTTATCTTGATAAAAAGATAAGATCCTGATAGACATAAAAATACGTAGGATTAATACGCCTAAAAGTACTATTTTGTTAATCCCGATTTATTATTTTCTAATGTTAGTAGCATTTTCTTATTTTCAGGTACTTATCATTGCTGAAGTTAATAAGTAGAAAAATACATCTAATAGAAGGTATAAAGACCTGAAGCATCTCCAGCAGTTTCTCAGGTACATAGAAGATGTCTAAATTCAATGTGCTTGTAGATTTTCTCCATGGAATAAAGATGAAGGACTCTACAAGGATTTATCTTTACTTAGGGATAGAGTTTCAGAATTATAAACAAGTCTCTCCTATCTCTTATAAATAGGAGAACAATTTTATACATTTTTATATCTCAATCTTAGGAAGGAAAAAAGCTTGAGTTTTTTAGTATCTCTATCTCTCTTTCTTTCTTCTTTTATTTTATGAGCTTAATTTAAGATGTGATCAACACCATTAATGAAGAACTAGTTTCCTTAGCATAGACTAAGGATTGAACCTCCGGTGAAGTGAGCTAAATTAATATTAATAGTAGTTTAGATCAAGAATTAATCTTCAATTCTCTAATTTCTAGTTGCGAAGAGTTGATCTAGTCATGATAACTCTAAGTTACAACGGATATGAGGAAGATGTCAAATTAGCCATATTCGGTTGTTTTCACGCTCAAAGAGAATTCTAGATCACTAGAGTTAATACTCTCTACCTAGCCATGGAAAGGAGTTTATAAACCCTAGATCCAATTGTCCATGAACAATGAAGTCCTTACCTAGGGTTTTAACCATAAACCCTAGATCTTAGACCCGAATAGACCTAGCCATGGCTATTTCGTACAGAAAGAAGCTGCCATTTTCATATTATTTTAGTAAACTAAGTTAGAGGTAATCCAAATCCTAGGTTCTTTTCCTTATAATCATACCGAAAGTTTGTAATTTAGATAATTGTTTCAGTCCAAAACCTTTATATCAAAATTAGTTTAGATTCGTTTATTAGTTAATTAGGAAAACATATTTTTAATACGTTTACTCCCCGTGGATTCGACCCACTCTTGCCCTTATTATACTATGGCACCCGTAGTTTTGAGCTGGGTATTTAAAGACTGAGTTTTTCTCACATCAAAATTGGCGCCGCTGTCGGGGAGGTAACAGTCTATTAAATCATAGTTTTTTATTTTAGCTAATTTATTTATTATCTTATTTTTAATTGTTAAGTTTGCCAATATATTTATTTTATGATTAGATCTCTATGATTTCTTTCCGAATAAATTAGTCTCAATATTTTCTGATAAGTGGTTTCGGAGATATTAATTTTGGAAGAAACATACTCAGTTTTCAACGATAAGTGATTTCCTAAATATTTCACAGTTTTTGACCGTCTTTACTTCAGAATTGGGGAATATTCTTTTTACAAAAGTTTTATATATTTCAAAACCCTTTCTGAATTGCTATAGATCATATTTTTCTAATTAGCCGCTAGAGAGTTAAACAACAATGAAAGTAGTCTCAGTAAAGAATGTCATTGTTCAATAATCGGTTGTTTTGAGCGGTAGGGAAGCAAAATTCTAGAAAATTAATTCTTGAATGTTTTTCCTTTCTTAATTATCTTTCCAAATTGATATTATTTAATGTTCTCTCTCAGCCGAACTGAACCATATACGCATTTGAAAATCAGGACATCATAGACTACAATAAACTTAGAAATTGGATTTATATTTTTGTTGTCGTAAGTTCAATATATATATATATATATTTTTCTCTTGTTTTGAAAGATAGTCAAAAAGTTGGTACTCAAAGATCGTGTGGAATTTACAAAGTACATTGACAAGCTTTTATCTAATCCTTCTTGTGCCCCCTAAGTGAAGGGTCGGCCACAGCTTCAGCGGGAAACACTTTCCGTCAGCTGGACCTCTCTTAAAACTTGACATATTAAAGGGGTTCATCTCTGCTCAACCCCGACATTAGGAAAGTAAGTCGTGCGAACTGTTCAATTACAAGTTGCTCTTAAATAAAAAAAATTACTATGTTTGGATTGACCTGTTATCGTGTTTCAATTTTCACATTCCTAACTATCCCGACCTTTAAATTTAATTAAAACTTAACAAGCTATTAGTAATATTTCCAAGGGATTTCATCACCTAAAGAATTAGGAGGTACCGGACCGGGGTACCAACACTGATTCATAGAAACCACTTCAGGAAAGTGCCGCGAACCATCAGTTGTTATGCAACGTCACCATTCTGTGTGAGTCGCGTACGATAAAGCGAGGCACATGGGTGCGATGACTGATGCTCAAACACTAAAATCGATGTTAGCATAGTGAAGCTTTCGTGTTAGGAATCACACACCAGCCGAACTTTCCCAGTTTCATTAACATCTAGATTAGGATTGACTTAGTTAATTTAACTTTAAAAACCATTGATGTGTTTATCTTAAATTGTATGATTAAATTCCCGTTGAATTTTACAATTTTTTTATTTCATTAGTATATGCCCAAGTATGATCGGATTACGCAACACATTAATATACCACTGATTCCTTAAATAGCTAATACGACTAATCAAGTCCAACAGGAAGACTTTCAGGCCATATACGACGTTGAAACTAAGTACAAATTTCTTCCTGAACCAATGGGTGAAAAGTTACTGAATGAGCTTTTTGCTCCCGTTTCAGAAAACTAACCAAAATATACTAAGATGCCAGTAATTACGGCAACCCAATTCGATATCAAGCCTTCAATTTTCAACCTAATCCCACATTTTCATTCACTCGATAATCAAGACCCATACATACATATCAATGTATTTGAGTCTATCTGCCTAAGGTTTCGATGTAAGGACATAACAATAGAGTTCATCTATTTACTCTTTTTCCCATTCTCTCTTAAAGAAAAGGAAAATTGTTGGCTAAATTCTCTGTCATCACAGTCAATTGACAAGTGGGACACCCTTAAACATAAGTTTAAAATCAAGTTTTTCGCCATGCAAAAAACCAATATTTTAAAACGTGATATCTATGATTTCCTTCAAGAAGAAAGAATTTTTTTTTACGAAGCATGGGAACGTTTTAAGGAAAAATTGTTAAGGTGCCCCCATCATGGTTTTGAGAAATGGAGACTAATCCAATTCTTTCTGCACGGGATAACTCTTTCAACCCATGAATCAATCGATGCCCGTAGCTCAGGAAAATTCCTAGATATGGATAAAATTGCCGCATATGCATTTCTTGATAAATATGTACTCTGAGACATCCTAGCAATGGGACTTTACTTCTCGTGATCGTAAGCCCATTAGAAAATGATGCATTTTTGAATTTCCTGAATGCCTCGAATTAAAAGTCCAACTGGACTCCCTTACACGTAAAGTCGAGGCTATGACCGTAGTGAAATTAGCGGCCCCTAAACCAGCTTCCATTCTTGGGATCTACAATTTATGCAACGATCTGACCCATTGTGCATACGCGTGTCCACAACTCCCTGAGTTAATTAATTCTAATCCGGACCACGTTAATACTATATTGGATAATTAAAGGAGACAACACCAAAATAATTTTGGTAGATCTCCTTGGCAAAATAACCTAGCATTTTCTTGGAAGAATCAACCACAAGGACAATCCAGTTATAATCCTCCACCATATTAGCAAAATCAAACATACCTGACCAAACAAGCCCACCCAGTTAGTATAAAATCCACACTCTAACAGTTTATAAAAGAGATTAAGGGGGTAACCCAGCAAAATTTTAGGGAACTTCCAGAAATGCAGGCCTTTACACATAAGCAAGGATCCTAAATAGGACAAATAGCAAGCCAATTAAGTGAACGAGAAAAGGAAAAATTCTCTAGTCAACCAATTGCTAACCCAAGGGCTGCTTTTGAGGTTCATACCCAACAGAGCTCACCTGAGAACATTAAAATTGCTCAAGTAGTTATGACCCTTTGGAATAAGAGAACTGTAGAAACCAGGCCTAACCCAATACCATCAACTAAGAATAATTTGGTTTCCAAATCTCAGGAAAAAGCATACGAAAATCTAGCATCTAGTCAGCCCAAAATAGTAATATCTAGGCCACACTATGTTCCAACTCTATCAAACCTAGTGGACAAGCCTTATATAACTAGGGCCCCATTCCCTAACCGACTTGTTCCTGCCAAAAAGAATGAAGGCTTGGAAGATATTTTCAAGTTATTTAAGCAAGTACGGATTAACATTCCGCTCTTGGACGTTATCGATCAGGTTATGTCATATGCTAAATTCCTTAAGGAACTATGTACAAAGAAACGTAGAACCGGAGATAGGAAGAATTCCTCTAGTGTTGAACAGGTTAGCTCTGTCTTTCCATTTGAAATTTTGATCAAACAAAAGGACCCAGGATGTCCCACCATTCCCTTAGTAATAGGAAAACACTACACCCAACTGGCCCTCCTTGATCTTAGGGCTAGTGTAAACCTTATTCCATTTTGTGCTTATGAGGACCTCGATTTATGAAAACTTAAGCCCACCAGGATACAACTTCAACTCACTGATAAATCTACCAAAACTGCTAGGGGAATTGTTGAGGATATGATAATTAAGGTAAGAGAATTTTATTTTCCAGTAGATTTTGTAGTCTTTGATACACCACCGATTTCTAATGTCCATGGCCAAATCCTCATATTTTAGGTCGACCTTTCCTAGTTACTTCCAATGCTATAATCAATTGTAGAAATGGAATAATGAACCTAACATTCGGTAACATGACCTTAGAATTGAACATTTTTAATGCCATGAGGCAATATTAAGATTCTACTGAAGAGTATAATATAATAGGCACCATTATTTTTAAACATTCTAGGGATGACCTCTGAGAAGATTGATTGGTGGACGACATCGTTGGTATTAACAAGTCAATCCTAAAAGACATTTTAGCTGTTCTTGAAAATAATCCTCCTGTATGCACTCTACATCATCGGTATACTCCCAAATTCAAGTCACTCCCTATGTCTTCTAACCCCTCAGTTCCTTCTATTGTGCCACCGCAAAAGCTTGATCTTAAAGTACTTCTAGATAATCTGGTATATCGGTTCTTTGGGCCTAACAAACTCTCCCTGTTATCATTTCATCTTCATTGGACTTAGATTAGGAAAATAAACTCTTTGCAGTACTAGAAACCCACAAAGAAGCAATTGGATGGTCAATAGCAGATATAAAAGGAATAATCCCATCAGTGGTTATGCATAGGATACACTTAAAGGAAGGCTCCAAAACATTTTAAGAACCACAACGACGTGTAAGCCCTCCAATGAAGGAGGAAGTAAAGGCAAAAGTTATGAAGCTTCTTGATGCAGGTATTATTTATAACATCTACGACAACTCTTGGGTAAGCCCAATCCAAGTGGTACCAAAGAAATCAGGTATTACTGTCATCAAGAATGCAGACAATGAACTAGTACTCACCCATACTCAAACAGGATGGCAAGTTTGCATTGACTACAAAAAGCTAAACGCGTTCACTCGAAAAGACCATTTCCCAGTGCCATTCATGGATTAAATATTAGAACATTTAGTTGGTCATTCATTTTACTGGTTCCTAGATAGTTATTCATGATACAACTAAATTTTAGTAGCCCCCGAAGACCAAGATAAAACCACTTTTACATGCCCATTTGGAACTTTTGCCTATCGCCGCATGCCTTTTGGCCTATGCAATGCACCCACGACCTTTCAACAATGTATGTTAAATATTTTCTCAGGTAGAAAAGTTTTAGAGGTCTTCATGGATGAATTTTCCATTTATAACTCCACATTTGATGAATGTCTTTTAAACATAGAATTGGTCTTGATCCAATGTAAAAAAAAAACCTAATCCTAAATTGGGAAAAATATTATTTTATGGTAAAGTAAGGAATAGTACTCGACCATTTGATATCATCTAAGGGGATAGAAGTTGATAAAGCAAAAATTGATTTGATTTCTTCTCTACCTCCTAAAATAGTAAAGAACGTTCGTGCATTCCTCAGACATGCAGGTTTTAATCGACGATTCATTAGAGACTTTAGCAAAATCTCACGATCTTTATGCAATTTACTTGCTAAAGGCATGCATTTTGATTTTAACGATAAATATTACAAGTCTGTTAGAATACTTAAGTCCTCATTGACCACATCACCGATTATCCAACCATCCGATTGGACCTTACCCTTCGAAATTATGTATGGAGCTTTAAATTATGTCGTGGGTTCCATGTTAGGACAACATTTTGAAAGAGCGCCCCATGTCATTTGTTATTCGAGTAAAGCACTGAATGATGCCCAAATTAATTATACGATGACTAAAAAAGAGTTGTTAACCATTGTCTTCACGTTAGAAAAATTTTATTCATACATTTTTGGGTCAAAAGTCATTGTGTACTCTGACCATTCAGCCCTTCGATATCTTCTTAATAAAAAAGACGTTAAACCACGTCTTATCCGTTGGATCCTTTTACTCTAAGAATTTGACCTCAAAATACATGATAAAAAAGGGAATGAAAACGTCGTTGCAGACTATTTGTTGCATTTGATAGTTGACCACATTAACAATGACATTCCTATTCTTGAGCATTTTCCCGATGAACAGTTAATGAAAATTAATAGAGCACCCTGGTTCACCGACATTGCAAATTACTTAGCCGCAAGATACATTCTACCAGATTTGGGCAGACAAGATAAAAAGAGATTTTAAGCAATCTTTAGACGATTTATCTAGGAGGATCCCTATTTATTTAAAGTTGGTGCTGACCTAGTAATTTTTCGTTGTGTCCCTGAAAATGACATTCCATAAATTTTAAAAAGTCTTCATGATGATGGTGGTCATTTTGGGCCCCGTAGAACGGCTAATAAAGTACTTGAATGTGGTTTCTATTGGCCTACTTTATTTAAGGATACTTACGACCATTTTTTACGATGTGACTATTACCAAGGGGTTGGCAACATGAGTCGTCGGGATGAGATGCCTCTTAACAACATTCTAGAAGTTAAATTTTTTATATCTGGGACATTAACTTTATTGGCCCCTTTCCAGTGTATAATTGTTATTTGTAGATCTTAGTAGCAGTTGACTATGTTTATAAATGGTGGAAGTTGTACCAGGTCGGACAAATGATCATGCTGTCGTAATTATCATTTTAAACAATAACATTTTAGTCCGATTTGGTACACCTCATGCAATTATAAGTGACGTTGGAACTTATTTTTGTAATCATTATTTTAAAAGTCTTATGCAAAAATATGGCATTATTCATAAAGTTTCCACTCCATATCATCTACAGACAAGTGGGTAAGAAGAGGTTTCAAATCGAGAAATTAAAAGAATTTAAGAGAAAACTGTCTGACCAGATCATAAAGATTGGTCCACCCTTCTTAATGATACTCTTTGGGCCTATCAGATTTCTTATAAAGCCTCGAATGGAATATCACCTAATAGATGTATTTTGGCAAAGCTTGTCACTTGTCTATGGAATTGGACCATAAAGCTTACTGGGCAATTAAGTGATTTCATTTTTAAAAAGACGCAGCAGGACTTCATCGAAAATTTTAACTAAGTGAGTTAGAAGAAATAAGACAAGTGGTGTACGACAATGCTAAAATATATAAGGATCGAACCAAAACATATCATGATAAACATATAGTCCCAAAAATCATTACACCAGGGTAAAAAGTCTTATTATTTAACGCAAAGCTGCACCTTTTTCCTAGAAATTACAAACCCGTTGGCATGTCCCGTTTGAAGTCGTAAACATACAACAAAATGGTTGGGCTGGAGTAAAAAATTATCGTACTGGGAAAACTTTTAATGTCAATGGCCAACGTCTTAATCCTTATCTCGAGATAATCCCTTTAGAAAATTTCCTTGATATAGATCTTTGCGATCCCGAGTACAGGGAATTACCCATCCCTGAATAATTCTTTGACTTCATATAAGTTTGGGGGTACGGGAGTTTTGTCTGACTGAAGACTATAAACTTAGCTCTTTCTGGAAGGCAACCCACAGTACATTCGGTGAAAAATTACAATTTTCCTTTCCCTTTTTATTTTTTTAATCTCCAATATTATGGACAATATTTTATTTAAGTTTGGGAGTAGGAAAAATCATTTTTTAAGTAAACTATACTTAATCAGGTGTTAATGTTTGTATTTGTTGAGATTTATATATACTATCAAGCCTCTTGGTTGATATGTCTTTAATGTGATATCCAATTGTCGTACGATTTGTGTAGATTTCATTATCTTAGGAATAAGGAGCGTTTTATGTGTATGCTGGCCCTAAATGCTCTTAAACCAAAAGATTACAGTATTCACTTGAGTGTTTATATATTATATATGTTTTCTAGCAGGTACAAAATGGAAATGTCCAATTGACATGAAAAGTGTTGCTAAATTTTCGGTAGGATTTTTCCTATTTAATTTTCTTCCGCGCAGGACTCTGATATAGATGTGACGCGTCATTTGATATTTTATATTTTCAGTTTCATAATGTGTACTTGATTATTATTTTTTATTTTTTAGTTTGCAATTATTTTTAAATGTTGGGGTTGAGGTTGTAACGATTTGATTTTTTTTTTCAAGTAGTTTCTTAATAACTATGGGAGCGATACAAACAAGTATTTATTGTATGCAGAGATATTGTTCGTGTGTCGATAGTTCCATGTTTAGTACATAAGAGGTTGGATCATTAATTTGAATGCTCAAGTTACATTTTGTGATTGAACAATAATTTTTAATGTTCTAGGTAGATCGAGACCTTATTTATTTAAATAAAATTAGTGTTTGTAGAACCTTGTAAATAAATCATTTCCTCTTATAAATTAACTTGTGATTAATGAATGATTTGTATTATCTAACAGGGACGTAATTCAAATTTTATTAATGCTACATTTAACATTACCTTCTTTAGAAACGATTTATTCTGTCTCTATTAATATTATCGAAAGCGGGTAAATTTTGGTGTCATACTTTTAGAGACAAACAAATCCCTCTCAAATGTTATGTATTAGAAACGGATTATTCTGTCTCTATTAATATTGGCGCTAGTATGAAAATTTGGCGTCATACTTTTAGAGACAAACAAGTCCATCTCAAATATTGTGAATTAAAGACAGAATAATCTGTCCCCAATAATATTGGCGCTGGAGGGAAAATTTGGCACTATACTTTTAGAGAAACAAATTTGTCCCAAATATTATGTATTAGGGTCAGTTGCACTCCATCCCCAAAGAAGTTAAAAAACAAAGACCTTTAGAACCGGATTTTTTGTCGTCTTTAAAGCCGTCCATACTAGTAATTGAAAGGGATGCGTCCGTCCTTAATATATTAGGGATGCCACCCTAAAGTGGTAATACTTTACTATCTGTAATAGTCGTAGGGACGGATTAGTAACTTTTTTGGACACTTTTTTACTCTCCCTAAAGGTTGTTTTTCTTGTTGTGCGCACAAATCATAGCGTACATAAGCCTACCAACCGCTGATTGATAAGGAACCTTCCATATCTCATCACGATTCTTCTGCGTCTTCGGATAACACTGCTTTGACAAATTTAAAGTGACCTCCCAATGATGTATTAACAGCCTTAGAACCATCCATGTTAAACCACTTAAGTCCTTTATCGATATTCTCAGCTTGAGATAACTTCAATTCTCGCTGCTATCTCTCTCATGCAATATGCATACCAAGAACTTGTTTTGCAGTACCCAAGTCCTTCGTAAAAAACTCCAGGGACAACTGTTCCTTCAAATTGACAATCTCTCCCATGTGAGCACTTGCTACCAACATATCATCACATACAAAAGAAGAATGATATATGAGTTTCCTGTATTCTTGATAAAACAACAATGATCCGCATTGTATTTGAAATAACCATTTCAGGACATGAATTAATCGAACTTCAAATACCACTGTGTCGGCGCTTGTTTCAAACCATATAAAATCTTCATGAGCCTACACACTAGATCTTTTTTCCCTTTAACTGAATACCCTTCTGGCTACTTTATATAAATTTCTTCATCAAAGTTGCCATGAAGAAATGTTATCTTGACATCAAGCTGCTCAAGATGCAAATCTTCAACTGTAATTATATTCATTACAACCAGAATAGTAGGATTTTCATAACAGGAGCAGCGATCTCACCAAAATCAGAGCCATCTTGTTACTGAAATCCTTTCAACACAACTCTAGCTTTGAATCTCATTGAACTATCAAATTCTTACTTTAGTTTATATACCTACTTGTTGGGCAATACTCTCATTCCTTTCGGTAATCAAACTAAATCCCAAGTTCAATTTACTGACAATGACTGCATCCCATCATCCATAACAAGGTCCCACTTGCTTTTGGGTTCCGCATCTATGAAATAAATAATCACTTAAGACTAACCAATTTTGATTAATTTTAGGTTAAAATTAATAGGTCCGAAAAAGCTTGAATTAACGGTCTAACCCTAGCCTAAGTCAAGTTGGTCCAATATTCTAGTGATAACAAGTAAAGGTAATTTAAGCACAAGAATAAATAATTTTAACCCTATGGGAAACCTTTTTCAGGAAAAAAACCACAGGTCGCTGCCGAATCGCCCAACAGCTAAATAATCCAATATGAAACAAAATTGCAGGAATTCAATTACTTATAAACTCCATAAGCACATCTCGTGGTTACCTATCCTCTAATTGAACTCCTCGCAATCAATTCCATGTTCTCACAATGCCCTTCGATCTCACAACACCTCGCTTCAATCTCCCGTCAAAGCGTCCTTGCTTTAAACTCCAAGCTTTGCAAATCAATGATTAGGGTTTTAAATCTCTTCGATTGATTCAATTTGAGTTTTACTTCGCATTGAATCGCTCGTTGAAATCTCTCTTCTCTCTAAAAACTCAAGACCTAGGAAAATAGGTTTTGGAAGAGGTGAGTTATGAGAAAAGAAAGGATATCTTAAATAGGAAAACTAAAAACCTGACCTTTATTTGAATAGAGACAAAGTCTATTCGAGTAAAACAATTTCTATTCGTACAGGACCAAGATCCTATTCGAACAAATAAAATTCCGAGACAATTTGTTCGAATAGGGAAAGAATCTATTCGAACAAAACAAGTTTTATTTGAATAAAACTAAAATCTATTCGAGCAACTGAGTTCTCAGGTAATGTATTCGAATAGAGAAATAGTCTATTCGTACATAACAAGTTTTATTCGGACATGACCAAAATCTTATTCGAGCAAATATTGTTCTGAGTAAAAATATTTGAATAGATACTAACTCTTATTTGAACAAAATCTTATTCGAACAGAACAAAAGCCTGTTCGAATAGAGACCTCTTTTTCTTAAAAAGACATCACTTTCTTTTTATACTCTGTAAAGTACTAAGGGCTTAACATTTAGAGAAAAGAGATACAAGCCCACTTACCTGTTCAGTGTCAATCCAGCTGTAGTCGCTCCACATGCAATCTCTGACGATGAATGACCACGAGGAAGTGCTGGCACCTATTCTAGACACGGAATGAAACAAACTCCAAATAGGGATGTTTCAATCTCCCCCTTTTGTTCATTTCGTGTCAAAAATAAAACTATAAGAAATAAAAATGCTACTCGATGGACTGAATCAATCACTGAGCATCCACGCTCAAAGCTCCACTTTCATTTTATAGCAGTTACTCTGGAATCCCTACACACTAGGAAAGATACATCACGTAACTGCTCAAATAAAATAAGGTATCTAGAAAAAAAATATAACTTACCTGGCTTACCTGTCTGGATCATATCTCCCCCTTGTTGGAACAGATGAACAAAGGGTAAATAGCAAATAAAATACCAAAATAAGATGTATCTCTCCCTCAAAATAATGGCAACTCCCTTAAAATAAAATAAAAGGAAAACACACATGGGGAGTGTCTCAGAAATAAGTAAGTAAAAGAAGGCAACACTCCACCTAAATACAAGGCATGATAGAAAGATAATGAATCTAAAATATTCTATAAAGACCAAGACATCACCCATGTGTTATAAAACAATCACTAAATGAATAACTTGGTGTGTGTGTGTGTGTATAGTCAAATGAATACCCAGTTTTCAAATTATTACTCAGCCATAGTTAGAATATTATATTGGAAAGTTGTTTTAACTTAGGCCTCATAGGGTGGTCACTCAAAAATCATTGAGAATTGATTAGCAAATACTCTGTGTGAAATATGAATATGAGTATATGAATAGAAAATTTCAAATTTCATCAAATAAACTGCACACTGTAAATTGAAAGATCTTACGGATAGGAAATTAATTTTTATAGATGGTGTCAAGTTAACTAACATAGAATCCCTATATCTCATCTCCACTAAACTGACTATGTTAAACTCAAAATCAAACAGGTCTTGAAAACATTATAATGTAGGTTAGGGAAGGGACATGACGGAGTAGGTGTTTTTATGGCATTCTAAGACTAACAACTTCACTTACATTACCTCCTTCTTCATTTTGAGTACATCTTCTTTCACTATTTTCTTTAGTGAGTAACAATTACTCATACTCCTCCTCCTTCATTTTGAGTTCATCTCCCTTAATTATTTTATTTTAATGAGTAGATATAGAATATATTGTTTCTAGATAGAATTATAGAGATGTACCATAAAATCATTGGAAATACCCTTCTCTTATATTCATCTCTACCACTAAAACCACATGGTTTCACCCTTTTTTCTACTTTTTTTTTTTTTTTTTTTTTTTACTTAAAAGTCTAAGAACAAATGGGTTAAAAGGAGTTGGATATAAACGAATGTCATATTTTAAGGCATAAAAAGGCTGCAAACGGATAAAATTTGAGGTAAGCATAGACGAAGGCCAAAAAAGGTATAACAATAAAAAGCCTATTATCATATCTTTGGTTTCACATAGTATTATTTTCATCTCAAATTAAGTATAGAGAATGTTCTATTAGAATAACTTGAACTTGAAGTTACCATCGATAATTGATTATAAAAAGTGAGATCAAAAAATAAAAGCTGAATCTGGAAAGAATTTATAAAATAATACTAGAAGCTTGTAAAAAGGCTAGATCCTCACATAGCATTAGGAACGAACTCTCTACAATTATCCTCACGTGGTTCTAATTACGATGAGCTTTTAGTTTAAACAAAAGGATCAATAACTATTATGAAATGTAATTTTACCAAATAATTATCCCATGAATGAATATAACACAAAAGCACAGTTCAAGTCTAGCAAGAATACTCTACATACAAAAACTCCTAAAGTACAAAATACAAATAAAATAAAAATAGTACCCTAATATCCTAAAAAGTAAAAATTAAAATAAACTGAGATAGGGTAAGAAACGTACCAAATCAATGAAGCATTCTGATAACCCGTCACAGTTGATATTCATTACCTTATCTGTGGAGACAAGTCATCCTTTCATACCCAAACAACCCGATTAACCTTTCGAGGTGATGTTACTTGAGAAAACTACCTACTTAAATTTTCACTTTTCACATTAGTAGAAATCATATTTGACTTATATCTTCGCCCAAAGAATGGTCGTGCATATGGTTGATAGGATCCAACAAATCTACAATAAGATGCAATATGACCATTTCGACCACATATTCCACAATAATAAATTTGAGAGTACGAGAACCATTTGGCTTGATTATGAGTGAAAGATATTATATTATGTTTGGGCAATAATGTAGTAGCAATTGCTTTAACAAATTTTGTGACTTGAGGAGTCTTGGCATTAGAGAGATGTTCCTCATATCCTAGACCCCTTTTGGTAGCATCCGTCTTTACCGTACATAACATCTTATCAATATTCTTAGCCCCATAAAATAATTTTTCAAGCTTCTGCTAATATAAAACTACATCAAGCTTGGCCGAATGAAGTTCGTCCAAAGATGATTTCATTTTCCCCTTCCCATCATGAACTTCATTTTCTAACATCACGACCTTGTCATGGAAGCATTGTTTCTCATCTTCAAGCATTTTTATCTCTTGACGTGTATTCTCAGTTTTTTCTTGAAGTTCACACGTGAGGGTATTAACTTGATCTTTCAGAACTTTGTTAAGTGTACCAAGTTTAATACACTTTGCAAAAGTCTGAGCATACAAGAATTTAAGACTCAGCTCCTCAAACTTATTTTTTTCATGATCACTTTGGTTTTTAATAGAATTATCATGTTTGAAAACATCAAAGTTATCATTACCACAATTTAGAAAAGAAGGATATGCACAATATTGTCAATTCTCAACTACTCGAAGATGATCCTTATTATTATTATTTTCATCATCACTATCATTCTAAGTAACACTAATGTTCATAGCTTTGTGATTAGTTCCAGATTTCTTATTAGGACAACTGTGAGCATAATGACCAAACTTGCGACACTTATAACATTTAACTTGATTTAGGTCAGTATCAAAGATGGTCTGTCAGTTATTTAATTTAAGTTGATCATGAGTTCGTGACTTGTAATTCACTGATTACCCTAATTTTTGAAATTAACATTTTTATAAGGTTTTTAAGCTGGTTGCTTATGAAGGTAATCTATAAATCCATATCAGACCCATCATTATTACCTGAATCAGATGAGTTGTCAGCTTCTTTGGTACCCTTAGAAGAAGAAGAGTAAGATAAAGAGTTAAAAGAAATATTCTTGTTCTTCTCAGGGTTTTCTATTTTCATCTCGAGTTCAAAAGTTCGCAATTTTCCAGCTAATGTATCTGGCTTTATTTTTTAAAGATCCTGAGCTTCCTCGATAGCATTACGTCTGGATCTAAAGCTCTTAAGAAGAGATCATAGAACTTTGTAAACAATTTGAACATCTGAGTAAGCTGCACCTAATACGGCACTAGTGTTGACAATATCACTTACTCTCACATAGAACTCATCAAAGGGTTCATTCTCATCCATTCAAATATTCTCAAATTATGAGGTGAGCATTTACAATTTGTTTCCCTTAAATAAATCATCGCTTTCGTAAGTTCGAACTAATATATCATAAGCTTCTTTCCAAGTGGTATAAGCAGATATGTGTCGAAACTCACTTGAGCTCACAGCCATAAAAATTGTATTGCGACCCTTATTATTATAACCAGCAGCTTCCTTTTTTTCCTTAGTCCATTGATTCTCAGGCTTAAGGACCTCTTTAGATTCGTTGCCCATTCCTTTTAACATGGTAGGGTGCTTCCGTCAATCCTCGATTGCAATCCAGACATCTTCATCAAGTAATTGTAAGAATACTACCATTCGGACCTTCTAATAAGGATAATCTTTGTCATCGAAGAGGGGCGAACGATTTATGGGACCTCCAAATATTTTAGAATCATTAATCTCAAATTATCGAGTTAGGATATACGCTCAGGTTGTTAAGCCTTAAAGTGCAACTGCTCTGATACCAATTAAAATAAATAATCACTTGAGACTAACCGATTTTGATTAATTTTTGGTCAAAATCAATAGGTCCGAAAAATCTTGAATTAACGGTCTAACCCTAGCCTAAGTCAAGTTGGTCCAATATTCTAGTGACAACAAGCAAAGGTAAATTAAGCACAAGAATAAGCAATTTGAGCCCTGTGAGAAGCCTTTCTCATGAGAAAAACCCACAGGTCATTGCCGAATTGCCCAACAGCTAAATAATCTAATGTAAAGCAAAATTACAAGAATTCAATTACATACAGACTCGATAAGCACATCCTGTGGTTACCTCCCTTCTAATTGAACTCCTCAAAATTAATTCCACATTCTCGCAATGCCCTTCGTTCTCGCAATACCTCGCTTCAATCTTCCCTCAAAGCTTCCAAGCTTGAAACTCACAAGCTTTGCATATTAATGATTAGGTTTGTAAATCTTTTCAATTAATTCAATTTGAGTTTTACTTTGTATTGAATCGTTCGTTGAAATCTCTCTTCTCTCTAAAAACTCAAGCCCTAGAAAAATAGGTTTTGGAAGAGGTGAGTTATGAGAAAAGAAATGATGTCCTAAATAATAAAGCTGAAAACCAGACCTCTATTTGAATAGAGACAATGTCTATTCGAATAGAGCAATTTTTATTCAAATTGGACCAAGATCTTATTCGAACAAATAAAGTTCTGAGATAATTTATTTGAATAAAGAAAAAGTCTATTCGAATAAAAAAGTTTTATTCGAATAGAACAAAAACCAATTTGAATAACTAAGTTCTCAGGTAATATATTCGAACAGAGCATTAGTCGATTCGAACATGACCAAAATCCTATTCGAACAAACATAGTTCTGAGTGAATATATTTGAATAAATACTAACTCTTATTCGAACAAGATCTTATTTAAACAGAACAAAATCCTACTCGAACAGAGACCTGTTTTTCTCAAAAAGGCATTACTTTCTTTTCATACTCTATAAAATACTAAGGGCTTAACATTTAGAGCAAAGAGATACAAACCCACTAACATGTTTAGTGTCAGTCCAGCTGCAGTCGATCCACGTGCAATCTCTGACAATAAATAACCATGAGGAAGTGCTGACACCTATTCTAGACACAAAATGAAATAAACTCCAAATATGGATATTTCATTCTAAAGCCTCCTTGTAACTTTCAGGTTCACTACCATCCATAAGTACGTGATGTTGGTAGTTAACGTACCTAGCCAGACTTTTTGCATTTCTCAGCTCTTTTTAAAGTGCTATTGGAATGTCTTGATCATTAGGTTCCTCATCTTGATCCAGTGCATTAAACTCAATTATGACTTCTTCTTTGATTCACTTTGATTCCTTTCAACAGGTATATTGAAGTCTTTATAAAAGATGTCTTCATTGAATGTAACATTTTGGCTCCGAATGACTTTCCGATTCTTCGTATCCCAAAATCGGTACCCAAACTCATCACTACCATATCCAATGAATATGCACTTTGTCGACTTTGCATCCAACTTTGTCATTGTATATGAATTATCAAGCATATATGAAGTACAACCGAAAATACGCAAGTGAGAAAGGTTTACCTCTTTACCGGTCCATGTTTATTCAGGCAATCTAAAGTCCAAAGCCATTGAAGGGCCTCTATTTATCAAGTACGCCACCATACTAGCCGTATCCGCCAAAAAACATTTTGGCAATCCAGTGTTGTGTCTTATACTCCTTGCTCTTTTGTTTATGGTTTGGTTCATGCATTCTGCAATACCATTTTGTTGTGGTGCTCCGGGAATAGTCTTCTATCACCTAATCTCATTTGATGCACAAAAGTCTCTAAACTCGTCACTACAGTACTCACCCCTATTATCCGACCTAAGATACTTCAGTTTTAAGCCAGTTTCATTTTTAACTAGAGCCCTCCACTTCTTGAACTTATTAAACACATCCAATTTGTTATTCACAAAGTAGACCCACAATTTACGAGTAATATTATCGATGGAAGTAACATAATAATGAGAACCACCAAGAGAAGACATCTTGGTTGGCCCCCAAACATCTGTATGAACAAGAACTAGCTTTTTAGGTTTCCTTGATCTTCCAGTTATTTTGAAACAAGCATTCTTCTTCTTAACAAGAACACACTGTTCACAAAACTTAAGATTAACCGCATCAAGACCCTCTAGCTTTCCCTTACTAACCATCATCTTCATCCCATTTTCACTCATTTGACCGAGCTATATATGCCAAGTACTTGTATCAATCCTCGGAGTAGTCGCACAAATAGTAGAAATTGTGCCTAATGTTGTATACAACGTTAATCCTTATATTAATCCCTGAGCAACTACCATAGCTCCCTTTGTAACCTTCTAGAAAGTATTACCAAAGATGTTTACATATCCACCCTCATTTGACAGTTGGTTAACTGAGATAATGTTACACCCCAATTTAGGTACAAGTCGTACATTCTTCAAAACCAACATCACCCCCGAAGGTAACTTCAACCTATTGCTTCCCATCAAATCCTTTGTTATTGCAACTTTGGAAATCATATGTAGAATTTGAGATGATAGCACTAACCTAATGGCTTCAAACCCCTTACGATCTAATCATACCCACTTTGTAATATCATGTTCTGTCGGCATCATCTCAATTCTAGTGGTAAATTAAGATCCTTCTGATAGAGATAATCTTCTATTTGTATCTTCCACACTCTAAATGTCAAGCCATTGATCTTCGCGATCTTCAATTTATCTTCTTTAGCCATCGCTCTTCATCACACAAGCCTTATAACAAATACTCTGATGCCAGTTATTGAGAATCAAGGTAGCTAGTCTCTCTTTTATGAATAGAACGAATGGTGGAAATCACCGAACGAGTAATTATTCAACAAAAAACAAAACAAGGATAAAAATATTTACCCGGAGGAGGGAAGTGGAAAACCCTTACAGATAAAAAACCACTACCCACGAAATCCACTATGACCAAATTGGTTACAAGCAATATCTCCAATCTTCCTCAAGCTTTAACAGAGTCTCTCAAACCATAGTTTTCTCTAGAATTAAACTCACTAAGATACAATAAAGAACACCCCTAGTATCCCTTATATAGATGGGAAGTTATTACATTAAGTTGGACTCAAAATACGGATCTCGAGACAAACCAACATCTTCACTCCAACCATCTAAAACTGTGTTTACGAAGCCTGTTTGAAAAGAGATTAAAGTCCGTTCGAATAAAGTGGGCTTTGAGACTTCTGTTCGAATAGACCAGATTGCTTTCTATTCATATAGACTTCAAAGTCTATTCGAATAAAGCTGCATCTGTCTATTCTATTCGAAAAGAAAAAAGTTTATTCGAATAAAACATTAAAAATTCATATTTTCCTTCCATCTTCGATCCTCGTTCGTCTGACGAACTCCGATGAACTTCCATGAGTTAGTATTTGCAGCTCAAAATGGAAGAAAATGGATTAAAAATAGAAAGATCTAATTATGGTAATCAGGACGTTGGTCCGATGCAAAATGTTAAAGAATGAAAGTTGTAGGCATCGTCGATACAAGGCCAGGGTAACTGACATATCAAAATAAGACCGTTGGATCAAAAGGTATAATCAGTTGAGTATCCTATTGTGGAACTCGAGGCAGAGTCGGGCACCAAATTTGAGTTTGAGTTGTACTCGAGGTAGAACTGTCTTTTAGACTTTTTTGGCCCCTTTTAGGAGTATTTTCTTATTTTGGAATACTTCTACTTCAAGTAGGATAAGTATTAGAAACTCCTGATTTATGGATGAATAGGGTTTAGGTTTCTTTGGTTATAAAAGGAACCCATGAGATTTGCAAAAACCTAACTTAAAATCTAGAAGAGATGTAGCCTCTATGATAGACCTTATAAAGAGCTGGTCTTTACAAAGAAGAAGGTGGAGGGTGTTCTTTTAGGATTTGATGGTGAGAGGGGAAGAACCTCTTGCTCGCTAAGATGAGAAATTAATGAAGAGAGAAGATTAAAAGGGTTTTAAGAAGAAGGTATGCAGTATGGTCTTTGTTGAGGTAATCTTTGGGTTCTTGATGGATCTCTTGTTTTCATCTTCTCTTAAAAATCTATGTAAGGGTATTATGAGATTAGATAATTCTATGTTAGCTGGAATCTCTTGAGGGCTTGTAATTGAACTTGAATACATAGTAGATTTCTATCTTGGTGGTAGGGAATGGCCTTAGTATGAACCTTCGATAAATATTGCGTTATGTATGCATAAATAATTGTGTCTATGTTTCTTGGTTGATTATTTGTATGCCATGAGAATAACGGATAATACCAAATTACGCACGGGGGATGTATTCCGCACATTCACCCTAACAATTAGTATCAGAGCGAGGTTAAGACCTTGGGATTATAGTTCTTGAAGATTCTTGGGTTCGATGGTTAAGTCGGATATTTTCTTTTTTCAAGATTGATTTGGTTTCGGTTATTTTGCTATATGATATATTTTTTTTAAAGTGATGGAGTTTTATGAAGTGAATTAGATGAAAAAAATATTGTACAAAAGCATGGCAACATAGTTTATGTTGTGAGAAAGGCTTGAACATGGTACTTTGATCAAGGTGGAGCGGTTCTGGCAAAAGCTTCAAAAGTTTGGTAAGGGGGATGGTTTTTTCTATAGGACCAATATTCGTCAAATTTGGTAATCGCGGTGGTACCTCAAATTGTTCACCATGGTTGATTACCAAATTGGCGGGTCACAATTTTATGAACCATTGGCGTAAGTTATGGTTCGTGTGGTGACAAAGTGTATCGATATGCAGAGACTCTAGGTTTGCGACATAGAGTCAGATTTTGTAGATTTGTTCGACATGGCCAGGTTATTATATAGTGTTTAATTTTTTTCTTTCTAGATGAAACATGTACTGATTTTTATTTTTCCGGTGTAGGCAAAATTGTGAGATTTCATTGGTCTGATGAAATCACTGTTTAAAAGTCTCTTTTCTTTGATAGAGTTTAGGGGTGAACTTGATGGTGCTTATGGAGCTGTGTTCAAAGCGGAAGTTAGAGTGATATAGTTTCATGGTTGTAGGTAGAGCACGCTCAGAAGTATGGTTTATCACGGAGAGAAAAGAATCTAATGAATGTTCATCGGTTTAGATGAAGGTATCCGGATTTGGGTACGATAATATTTCAATCATGGGTAGCGAATAAGAAGTAAATAAGTTCAATAGTTTTGCTTATGGGTTTGTTCGCACTATGAATGGTCAATGAAGACATGAATTGAGTTCTTTCACCAAGGTGGAGATTGTTAGAATTTGCGGTCAAAACTGAAGAAAATGGATTAAAAAGGGAAAGATCTGATTATGGCAATCAGGGCGTTGGTCCGATGGAAAATATCAAAAAATAAAAGTTTTAGGTATCATCGATACGTAGCCAGAACAACTGACAGATCAAAAATTAGACTGTTGGATATGAAGTAATAATCAGTTTAGTCTCTTATTGTGGAACTCGAGGCAGATTGGGGCACCGAATTTGAGTTCGAGTTGTACTCGAAGTAAAACTATCTTTTGAACAATTTTGGCCCCTTTCAGGAGCGTTTTCTTATTTTGAAATACTTCTACTTCAAGTAGGATAAGTATTTAAAACTCTTAATTCATGGATAAATAGGTTTTAGGTTTATTTGGTTATGAAAAGAACCTATGAGGTTTGCAAAAACCTAACTTGAAATCTAGAAGAGATGTAGTCTTTATGATAGACCTTGTAAAGAGTTGGTCTTTACAAAAAAGAATATGGTGGGTGCTATCTTAGGATTTGATGGTGAGAGGGGAAATACCTCTTTGTTATTAAGATGAGAAATCAATGAAGAGAGAAAATTAAAAGGGTTTCAAGAAGAAGGTATGCAGCTGGTCTTTGTTGTGGTAATCTTTGGGTTCTTGATGGATCTTTGGGTTCTGAGGGTACTATGATATTAGAGAATTTCATGTTAATTAGAATCTCTTGAGGGCTTGTAATTAAAGTAAGATACATAGTGAATTTCTAGCTTGGTGGTGGGGAATAGCCTTAGGGTGAACCTCCGGTAAATATTGTGTTATGTGTGCATGAATTATTGTGTCTATATTTCTTGGTTTATTATTTGTATGCATTGAGGATAACGGATAAAACCAAATTACGCATGGGGGATGTATTCTGCACGTTCACCCCAACAATTGCTATTAGGGCGAGGTTAAGACCTTGAGATTATAGTTTTTGAAGATTCTTGGGTGCAATGGTTAAGTCAGATATTTGATTTTTTCAAGATTGATTTGGTTTTGGTTATTTGGCTATATAATTTTTTTTCAAGTGGTGGAGTTTTATGACGAGAATTAGATGAATAGAATATTTTACACAAGTATGGCAACATAGTTTATGGCTTGAGAAAGGGTTGAACATGGTACTTTGTTCAAGGTGGAGCAGTTCTGATAAAAGCTTCAAAAGTTCGGTAAGGGGGATGGTTTCTTCTCTAGGACCAATGTTCATTAAATTTGGTAATCGTGGTGGCACCTAAAATTATTCACCATGGTTGATTACCAAATTGGCGAGTCACAATTTTATGAATCCAGGTCGCAAGTTATGGTTCATGTGGTGACAAAGTATGCCGATGTGCGGAGACTCTAGGATTGTGACATAGAGTCAGATTTTGTAGGTTTGTTCGACATGGTCAGGTTATTGGGTAGTGTTTAATTTTTTCCTTTTTAGATTAAACATACACTTGTTTTGATTTTGCCGGTGTAGGAAAAATTGTGTGATTTTATTGGTATTATGAAATCATTGCTTCAGAGGCTCTTTTGCGTGATGGAGTTCAGGGGTGGACTTGATGGTGCTTATGGAGCTGTGTTCAAAGTGGAAGTTGGAGCGACATAGTTTCATAGATGCAGGTGGAGCAATCTCAGAAGTATGGTTTATCATGAAGAGAAAAGAAGCTAATGAATATTCGTCGGTTTTTACGAAGGTATCCGGTTTTGGATACGAAAATATTTTATTCGTGGGTAGCGGAGAAGAAGTAAACAAGTTCAGCGATTTTGTTAACGGGTTTTTTCGCAGTATGAATGGTCAATAAAGACATGAATTGTCATCTTTCGCCGAGGTGGAGATTGTTAGTATTTGAGGCTAAAACGGAAGAAAATGGATTAAAAATGGAGAGCTGATTATGGTGATCAAGGCATTCGTCCGATGCAAAATGTCAAAGAATAAAAGTTGTAGGTATCGCCGATACGAAGACAGGACAACTAACGGATCAAAAATTAGACCGTTGGATCAAAAGTTATTATCAGTTTAGTTTGCAGTTACGAAGCTCAAGGCAGATTCGGGCACCGAATTTGAGTTTGAGTTGTACTCAAAGTAGAACTGTCTTTTGGATGTTTTTGGCCCCTTTTAGGAGTATTTTCTTTTTTGGAGCACTTCTACTTCAAGTAGGATAAATATTAGAAACTCCTAATTCATGAATGAATAGGTTTTAGGTTTCTTTGGTTATGAAATGAACCTATGAGGTTTGTAGAAACCTAACTTGAAATCTAGAAGAGATGTAGCCTCTATGATAGACCTTGTAAAGAGTTGGAATTTACAAGGATGAAGGTGGAGGGTGTTCTCTTGGGATTTGATGGTGAGAGGGTATGTACCACTTGGTTGCTAAGATGAGAAATCAATGAAGAGAGAAGATTAAAAGGGTTTCAAAAAGAGGGTATGCAGTATAGTCTTTGTTGAGGTAACCATTGGGTTTTTTATGGATCTCTTATTTTCTTCTTCTCTTGTAAATCTATGTGAGGCTATTATGAGATTAGAGAATTTAATGTTAATTTGTGTAATGGCCTAATTCCGTAAGCTTGAAGTGGCTTGGAATTAGCTCTTACACCAATGTACATGTGGCTAAAATCTAATAGAAAGCAAGAAATGACATAGGTGATTTAGCATAGAAAAGCTTTGAATAGGCAAAAAAACCATGGCCTTGAGTTGAACATTTTTGTAATAGTGACTTTTATTTCTTAAGGCAAATTCCTTATTACAAGTGATCTTTCGACTTAAAAATACTTGATCTTGTGAATAAGAAGTTTGAAGTTTTGAGAATCTAGAAAACGTAGTTTTCTTCATGATTTTTCGTGTATTTTTCTGGTTCTTGACTCTTCTGGAACTTTTTCTTTATATAGGCGTTCTCCACAGTTCTTCATCATGCTGAAGAACGTTCTCTGAACAAAGTGGTTAGTAACGGTTGACTGAGTAACTACTGAGTTTGTAAGAGACAGGTTTTTTAACTTGTTGAAGTTTTTCTGTTTGTGCTCGATCCACGTTCTTCATTAGTTTGTAAAGTAGGTGGGAATGCTGACTGTTTAAGTCATGTGTAGAATGCATGAGTCTGACATGGAGATAGTTCAAACTGGAAACAACTCAATTTTGGCAAGATCGAGGGGTAAGCCCCTTCAATCGCTCCCTTACAACTAAAGTCACGAGTGGCTTTAGTTAAGAAATAGTAAATGGATTTATGGGTATTTGGGTTTGAAGACTGAAAATGAAGGAAAAAAATGATGTTGATTTGACTGCATGGAAAATGCGCATGTTATGGTGGGACGTTTTTGTATTAAAAGATGATGGGAATACGGATGTATGCATCGGTTAGGGTTTGGAGAGTTTTATCTATATTGAATGATGACGCTTGGGAAAATATCCCTACACAATAAATGTAGGGTTATATAAATAGTACCTGTACTGAGGTTTGTGGCAAATTATGCTTGTTTGTTGTTAAATTCTCTGAAAGTTTTGAATATGGTGAAGACCCGGAGAATGGTTCTTGAAGAGAGAATTTCTACTGAGATGCAAAAGTAGTGGTTAAATTATTTTGGTGATCTGTCCTTAGAGATGCCTACTCCCGCTCCAGTTCCTCTGACGTATCAAGGAATTTCATAAAATGAAGCGGCCGAAGATGAGAAAGATTTTTACTGTATGTGGAGGTTTCATCACATTGTCTTAACAGGTGAGCAACGTTGAGTTTGTCTTCGTATCCTTGCGGAAGACAAGGTTGGGGAGACAGATGTAGGGTTTGGTATAACTGTGGGGTAGTTGCACCGATGTCTTGCGTAGGACTGGATTCTAAGGCCGGGTCCTCTTCATCTCTACCAACTCTGCTAGGGTGGTGGTTATAGAAGAGGTGACGATGGTTGTGTAGGAGGAAGATGGAGAATGGAAATCTGTTTCTGCACTTCCATTGTCTCTTTGGCGCTGAGAAGACCTTTTGTTTGAAGAGTTGGTTCAAGCACGGAGTCCTTTTCTTTCATGCCTAGACTTCCTCCAAATCGAGTTTCTAGTCAGAGTATAAGATGGTATGAAGGAAGAAGGACCTATGGTGACGTCCAATGCCTTCTTTGCATCAGAGGTTTTTTTTTTGTGAAACATCACAGAAGTCAGATGAACTAAAGATTTAATGTTTTGGAGTGCCTGAAAGACCTATTATCTGTAATGCATTTGAAAAACTTGTTATCTATAAAGTACCAAATTTCGGAGTACTTGAAAGACTTGTTATCTATAAAGTACCAAAAAGATTTATTATCTGTAAAGTACCTGTAATTGTATTCGAGATGAATAAAATTTGTTATCCAAACTCTGTGTTGATATAGAATAAAATAACTCTGGAAATCGATCTATGAATAATTCAAAGACTTTCGAATATAAGATGAAGTGAAATGCATGAGATTAGAGCATACAACTTTATGTATTAATCGAGCTGCTAAAATTATGTTTGTGAAATGAAATATATGTAAGATATGGTGTCCGACTTGGGGATAAAATTTGGGAGAGAGAAAATTATAGAAAATTTAGAATGGGAAGTTCGAGCTTAGAGAGGTCATTCCGGAATACTTGATTTGGAAAGAATAAGCTCGATTTGAAGTTGGATGAGATGACTAAGGTCGATAGGAAGAGATATGTTCAAATAACATTTCCCAAGATACTAGGTTTTCTGTTACGAGATAATAGGATAAGATCACGAGCTGTGGGAAATTTGTAGACAAAATATATAAATAACGGGGGGTGATTTAAAAAGGTGGAAAAGAATAAGAATGGTGTGGACTCGATCTGAGAGAATTTATTATGCCGCTGAGACGCGGTTGGCGATAAAGACAGCTAAAGTGCAGGAGTGGATTTTTGGACAGTTAGATTATGATTCTGAACTGCCAGTGAGGGAGGTTCAACTTGAAGGTTTAGATGGGATTGGGAGAGAACACGAGTATAAACATCATTTTTATGAACAGATGTTCCGAGAAATCACGGTGAATCCTGTAGCTCGAAAAGATGCTATAAGATTTATTGTTGTAGAAAAGATCGAATTGGAAGATGTGAGGATTGTTGGAGGATACTTGATCGATTGTGGTTCCCCAGGACATCAGGGATTTTTTAGGTATAATTATATGTGAGGGAAATAAAACGAATGCAAATATTGGTGGCATGAGTGAATGTAATTATATGAGTTTGAATAATTTCAAAGAAATAGAATGAGCATAATAGTTAAATAGATCATCTATTGTTGCGAATACTGTTTGTGACTGTTGTGAAAAAATTAATTTGAAATGTTTTGAAATTTTTGAGAACTTTGGAAATGACGTCAGCACCTTTATAAAAAAAAAGAAAAACAGGGAGCTTTTGATTTTGTTCTTTGTGTAAAAGCTGTAAAAACTTGATTGCATGTAAGTGTGAGTCATCATGAGTGTGATGAGGCCAGAGGGAGATTTGGAAAAGTGAGATAAAAATAAATTTAAAATAGATTTGAAAAAGCATTTTCATAGAAAAAGTGTAAGACGTCTGACATTGATAGTGGAAGGGATGCCTCGGTTTTGGAACTGAGGATAGCTCGTACGAGGCTCAATAACTGCCAGCAGTTAGAGATAGAAAATATAAATAATGATTCATCTTCATCATTTAAACGTTTCTCAACTTCTGGAAACCTAAAGAGCAGGAAGAAAAAAAGTTGTAAAGACTAAATCACAAAGGTAGTCATACAACAGTCTTGTGAGGAAATGATTTGGCGCTGTGTCAGATTCATACTCCGATATCGAAGGTTAGTAGAGGATTTGTGATATATGAATGTGTTTTTAAAGATCATATTATGTGTTTAGGAAAATCTAAAAATTACTATTTATGGTAATCTATAAAAACCTGTATGATTTATGATATATGAAAGATATATGTATGTGGTTGATGTATATGTAAAAGATAATGATAGATACTTGGACCTATATGTAGGTCAATCGTTAGGAGTGTTTGTGTAGGATTAAACCCTCATCTGTAGATCTACAGTTGATATGGAGAGTTTGTTGTTAATGAGGCATCATCCTCTGGTCGATCGGCAGAGTCTGAAATTATAATGTCTGATAGTAAGGAAGAAGTAGGGGTTGATCAATTTCCAGATTTTCTAAGGATATTGGTAACCTATCCTCCTCGCTCTGATGTCTTCAAAGAGTTTTGTAAAGCCAAGGCTTCTATAGGGGGTAGATGGGGTAGTTGTGTAGAACATGCCGGTAGGCAATTTAGAAGTTGCATTGTAGCAATGGGAGAGGAATATTTTTATCTGTTGGTTGATTTGGAGAAGGAGAAAAAAGATAGGGGTATAGACGAATCGATCTCTTTAGAGTATTTTGATGGGATTGTTCAGAGCAAACTTTAAGAGGGTTTTATGTGTTACCTGTCTCAGTTGAAGCACGGGTTGAGTATTCCCCTTAGCAATCTAGCGAAAGGGATTATGAACATCATCGGGGCATGTACTATTTAGTTGAATGGGAACATGTGGGAGGTGATAAGTATTTGTGAATTTCAAAATAAATGGTGGGAAGGGGATGAGAGTATGAAGAGGATATCCCCTGAGGATGTATTGCAGTTTTATGGGGTAAAAACCTTTTCTGTAAGAGGAGGTACCTATTTCTTTACGAGTTTGACTCGGCCTCGTTTCTTCGATCTGAACTCAGCAGGTCAGCCATGGAATGATAATGTGATATGGGTGAAGGGTGATTGCCTTCAAAGAGATGATGAAGAACCCATGGAAATTTTGTTTAGAACTGTAAAACAAAGTAAGTATAACAATGTATAATGTATAAGATCGATATGTTGAAATTGTATGACAGGTCCTAAATCTCAAGTGACGAGGAAAGAGTCGTTGTTGGACATAGTTTCTCAGAAAGGGACAAAGCTCAAGGTTGTATTGGAAGAACTTGGCATTAGCATGAAGAAACGTGCTAACAGCCGACCCGAAAAAGTTTAAAAGTCTCAATCGATAAGGGTATTGACGGGCGCTGACGGCATCAAGAAGAAAGGAATTGATGGGGAGAGGCGAGTAAATTTTCCCAAGGCCCCCGGAGTGGACTATACGGGGATACCGGAGTCTACTACGTCGAGCAAGCTAGCTCTAACGTTTCCCAAGAAACTGATGTTGAAGCGTAGTTCAACCTCTGGAACCCCGGGTAGTGGCGAGGTCGTAGGAAAGGCAAAGAAGATAGGGGTGTAACTTTCTGAAATGTTGGAGGTAAAGGTCATAAAGGATCGGCCTGCTGTAGAGGATGAGTTAAAAGAGGCGGAGGAAAAAGCTAGGCCTACAGCTTTCTATGAGGAAGAGGAGATGAGTAAAATGGTAGGTTTGTATGCTCAAATATGTGATGAACTTTTTTGGTATTGCAATTCGAGCTAACAATGAGGCCAATTTTGTTTGTTTTGCTGGATGCTTTCCTGATAAAGGGGATATGCCTTGGGGTCGAGGAGGAGAAAGCAGAGCAGAGGAAGGAGAAAGTTAAGCTTGAGAAGAACGTAGCTCTATTGAAGGCTGACATGATCAAGGAGGGGAAGCGGTTGGAGGCCCTGAAGGATTCCCAAGTGGTAGAGATCAACAATCTGACCGTGGAGGTGAGAGTGAATTTGGAGGAGGTGGTAACTGAGAGGGATAGACTCGGGCATCACCTTATATCAAAGGGGTATTCTGAAGATGAGGTGAATGCCATTATGGTGGACACCTATGTTGAGGAGGAGGAAGATGATGAGGTGGAAGGTGTTATAGTTAGAGTAGTGGATTGTTTGGACGGTGTCCCTCCTCAAACGGTGCAAGACAGCCAAGGGGATGACAATGAGCATCCATAGGGGGAAATGAGAAGGTAGAGTAGAATGATCATTATCTGATTATATGAGTATTTTAGAAGGTTTATAAATTGATTGGATATTGTTAGTTGGATAGAATTTTGCAGGCTAACTTTCTTTTGTAAACCTTGTTGGAGGAACTTAAGGACATGCGTCTCATAATAAAATTCTTAGAGATTAAGCTTGCTAAGGAGAGAGGCGCCTCAATATCCCTGCTGTCTTCGCAAGCGGAGCTGCAGGTTAGAATAGAGAAAAAAATATTTGATTTGTATACTTCATTAGTATAAAGCTACAAAGTAATAAATAGAGTGTAGAGACATACCAAAAACTTGTTATCGGTTTAGGGGCCATTGTATTGAAATAGTGCGCAGGAAATACCAAAATATTGACAAATTAAAATATATATAATGTATACCTTAGACTTGGAAGTATATGCTATGGAGCATCCATCTGAGATTGTACTTCGACCTTAAGTTTAGAAGTAGTTTTACACAGTAGATGTCAAAAAATATATATCTTGTTAGAAATGAGATATGCGTTGAATGAGTGTTCTGAATCGAACTTGATATATTGTATCTATAATGTGCAGGTCAAATTGGAGTCAGCTCCCTCGAGCGAAAGTGAGCCATACCAATGTAACCAAGAATTTATAGAGGAGTTTATAGAATGAGAGAGGCAAATAAAGACAGGGAAGATCAACATGTAAAGGTACACTTCAAATTTGTCGAGGCAAGCCAAACTGCTCTCAACCTCACTTGGAAGATTCAAGAGAAGGATGCCAAAATTAATAAAGGGCAACAAGAGCTCGTGGAGATGAAAGAACAAGCAACGAAGCTTAAAAGTTAGAATAACGCGCTGATGGCAAAGAGTAGGGATACAAACATGGCTCGATACTGTATACAGGCATCGGAAAGATCAGAGGAAGGGTTAAATCGTTATGTGGAAAGTTTATAAGACGAATTGAAGAGGAAAGTAAACAATCTAGAGAAAATTCGAACTAACCTAATTAATACCATAAACGAGCTAGAACGATTGAAGAGTAAAATGGTCAAGAAAGATAGCGAGCTGAACAAAGCTCGAGATAATCTATCCACCTCCGCAGTTGTAGTTGAGCAGCTGTCTACAGGCCTACCTACCAATGATATGGAGTTCTGGACGGTGTGACGGAAGTGTAATGAGTTGAATGAATGAGTGGCACAATTGAAGACTGAATTGACGCAGGCCAATTCGCGTGCCAGAAACGCTAAGGTTGGGGAGCGGTTATAGAAGAATAGAAATGACGCCAAGATTTCCCTTGTTCAAGGTGATATAGTCAGCCTATCAGCTCGAATAAGAGAGCTAGAGGGGGACGTAGCCCGAACTCAAGATTATGTACGAAATGGAGTTAAGTGATTAAGGGATTGCAAAAGGAAACTAGATACTGCTTTTACCAGGGAACAAGGGTTAGAGCGGGCTATCAGAGGGAAGGATATTTTGATACAGAAGAAAGATGAATTATTACAGAAAATTATGGTGGCAAAAGATTTAAACAGGGAGATTGAGGAACTTCGAGCTCAGGTGGCAGATTTGAGGATGATTAATCAGGCTGAATCAGATAAAGCTGACAAGAAGGCGGAAGAGAATATCACGTTCACAACTTAAGTAGATAATGAATTGGAAAGGCATAAAGAATAGCATAAGAGGCTGAAATATCGCCTTCATCAAGTGAGAGCAAACTTTTCTAAGGCGGTTATATCACATGCAGTGCACTCAGACTTGTTGAGGGCGGCGATCACCTATTTTGTAGAGGAGGTAAAAAGGCTTGAGTTAGAAAGAGATACCTTGTTCAACTGTTTGTCAAATAGGGAATGTATTTGCGGAGTTGAAATAAATCGAGGAAATTGTATGGAATCCATGGAAACGGATTTAGGTCCCCGATCTGCTAAATTAATAGAGCAGAGCAGGGTTGTTATGACTGCTTGAGATTGTAAATTTATGGTTGATCGACCTCCTATTACAAGGGAAAGTGTAGCTTATATCCCAACATTAGAAAAGAATCTATTGTAGTGGTTGTATATGTAACCGTAAAAAAATAGCTGTTGCAAAGATGCTGAGAGATGAAAGCTAGTTTTACCTTTGTTTTATCTTATATCTGTTAGATTCTTTGATTAAAAACTAGTATTACCTTCGTTTTAATCGTAGAAATTTAGTAGAGTCAGCCAAACCAAGTGTTATCCATGATTTAACTGGTATGAAGTCGCAGCCATATTGAGGTTGATGAAAGCTAGTTTTACCTTTGCTTTATCTTATGTCTGGTAGAGTCATTGATTAAAAACTAGTATTACCTTTATTTTAGTCACATAAATTTAGTAGAGTCAGCCAAACTAAGTATTATCCTTGATTTAACTGGTATGATGTCGCAGCCATATTGAGGTAGATGAAAGCTAGTTTTATATTTGTTTTATCTTATGTTTGGTAAAGTCTTTGATTGAAAACTAGCATTACCTTCGTTTTAATCACAGAGATTTAGTAGAGTCAGCCAAACTAAGTATTATCCTTGATTTAACTGGTATGATGTCGCAGCCATATTGAGGTAGATAAAAGTTAGTTTTACCTTTGTTTTATCTTATGTCTAGTAGAGTCTTTAATTAAAAACTAGTATTACCTTCATTTTAATCGCAGAGTCAGCCAAACCAAGTGTTGTCCTTGATTTAACTGGTATAGTGGTCGATTGAAAGCTAGTATTATATATGCTTTAATTTATGTATTGCCTACCAAGTAGAGAGATGTGTGGGAGAAAAACATTGTAAGTTTCATTGAATAGATAAGGATGTACATTAGATGGAGATGAAAATCTCACTTTTGGAATTTAAAAAAATGAGAAATGGAAATGGGGTAGTGAGGGACTTAACGATAGTACCGTTTCAGCCGCTTAGTGTTCCAAGGATTTGAGGTGTAAACTCTCTCTTTTTTCATGAGGTAATATGATCCCAGGCCTGAGAGACCTGTGATAAGGAATGGACCCTTATAATTTTCAACTAGTTTCCCAACATGAGACTCTTTTCTGTGTTGAGGGATTTCTCTGAGGATGAGATCGTCGATTTGGAAGGTACGGCTCTTAACTCATTTGCTATACAAATTAGCCAGCATATGGTGATATCAACAAGGTTAGCAATGGCGTATTCCCTGGTCTCATCGATCCAATTAAGGTTGCAGGCCAATTCGAACTCATTTTCCTTGCCAATTAGCTCGTGATATATGACTGGATGATGGTATTCTGTAGGAATGACAGCTTCAGTGCCATAGGCATGGAGGAATGGAGTATAACCAGTTGGTTGACGTGGAGTGCTATGATATGCCCATAACACATGAGGATGTTCTCAAACCCAATTCCCCTTTTTCTGTGAATGAAGCTTTTTCTTGAGTCTATCAATGATAGTTTTGTTGGTAATTTCGGCTTGGCCATTGCCTTGAGGGTAGTAGGGATTGGATGAAAAGTAGATTATATTGTGTTGGTTGAGGAAAGTTATGACTTTTTCTCCAATGAAATGTGGCCCGTTATCGATACGAATTAGGTGGGGGTACCCAAACTGAGTGATGATATGTTCCCAGATAAAAGAGATAACCTCTTCTTCTCTGGATCGACAAAGTAGAACTACTTCTACCCGTTTTCTAAAATAATCAGTAGCTACGAGTAGATGTCGGCGGCTACCTACAGAATTAGAAAATTTGTCGACAAGATCGAGTGCCCATCTTTTGAATGGCCAAAACACCTTGCTGGCATGGAGTTTGAGCGTATGGGGCACATATCATTTGTCCATGTCATTGTCAGGAGTCACATTTGTATGAGTACTCTTCTGCTTGATTGCGCATGATTGGCCAGAATACTCCTTGTATAATAGCTTTGTTTGCTAGTGATCGACCTGCAGTATGGGAGCCACAAGTCTCTTCATATAAATCGCAAAGTATCTCATCCGTATTCTGTCTGGAGAGGCACATAAAGTAAGGACCTGTGACTGAGCGGCAGTATAAGGAACCATTTCGATTTATGTAGCACTTTGAGTTGTCGATCATCTGTCGGCGCTCCTTTGGATCTAGTGGAAGTGGTCTTTTGTATTTGTTGTTAATACTGAGATAGGCTAGGAAAAGCTTTTGCCAATCATCATCTTCCCCTTTATCGCCCCCAGTGTAGATCTTGCATACAAAAAAGTGATCAATACTGGGGGTTGAAATTACTTCGACCTGGAGATATTGAGCTTCTTTTCCCAAGACCCCGGCTAGATATGCCAAGGAATCGACGTGTCTATTTTCACCTTGAGGAAGATAATCAAGAGTTGCTTGCGTGAACTTGCTCATCCTATCTATAATGAGGACTACGCATTTGATCATCTTGTCATTCTTCTTGTATTTCTCAGAGTAATTATGGACGAAGAGTAGTGAATCGGTGTAATCTGAGGGTTTTGGGATACCAAGCTCAAGTACGAGGCTGAGTCAACGGCCTAACCCTTTTCGGAATGATGTTATTCAAACTTGATACCATGTTCTCCCAAACTGACTGACCATTATTGCACTCTCCTTGATTTTTCTTTTTTGGATATAACTTCCCGAAGTGGGTAGTTTGTCATGATTTTGACTAAATGAGCTTGGAAGTAGTGCTTGAGTTTCTGTAAAGTTTAAACAAGAGTAAGAAGAAGTTTCTCAATTTTAGAGTACCTCGCTTCCACTAGAGTGAAGGTTTTGCATATAAAGTAGACTGGTTTCTCAATTTTCCCTTCAAGTCAAATGAGAACCGAGCTGAGTGAAATATTTGTGATTGCTTGGTAGATAATCAGTTCCTTATTATTTATTGGGGTACTCATTATGGGAGACTTTTCCAAATATGTTTTGAGATCCTAAAAAGCTGCTTCACATTCTGATGTCCATTGGACCTCTGTATTTAGCTAAACTTTTCCTCGTTTAGTATAACTGTAAAGTACTAGGAATAGCCAACGATAGTGGTCTGAAGATTTTGGAATGAATTTGTTGATAGCAACAATCTTGCAAGCAAGTTTCTGAACATTTTTGTCATTTTTGGAGATGGCATATTGAGAAGAGCCCAAATCTGATCTAGATCGGCTTCAATCCCTTTCTTGTTGATGAGGTGGCCTTGAAATCGACTTGAATGTACTCTAAATTGATACTTATCAGAATTGAGATGCATCCTGTAAGAGCGAAGAATGTTGAATATTGTGTTGAAATCTGAAATATGGTTGGTGAACTGTAAGCTCTTGCACAAGAGATCGTCAATGTAGACTTCCACACCTTTCCCAAGATGTGCTTTGAACAGAGTAGTCATCAACTGTTGATAAGTTGCGCATGCATTTTTGAGTCCGTAGGGCATGACTTGGTAGTACTAAAGTCATCTTTCAGTGATAAAAGTGGTCTTTTCTTAATCTTTTTCCAAGAGTGGAATCTGATTATATCCAGAAGTAGCATCTATTATAGATATGAGTTCGTGACCTGCTGTAGAATCAATGATTTGATGAATGTTGGGAAGAGGGAAACTGTCCTTTGGAGTATGTTTGTTTAGATCGGTGAAATCTACACAAACTTGGACTTTTCCATTCTCCTTTGAAACAGCGACGATGTTAGATATCCAATCTGGATATTTGGCTTCTTGAATAAATCCCACTTTGATTACTTTCTCAATCTCCATGTTAACTTCATCTCGAATTCGCGGTGATAGTCATCGCTATTTCTGCTTTACCACCATGGCGTTGATGTTGATGGACAATTTACGACACGTCTTGGCCAGATCGACCCCAGGCATCTCTTCAAAAGACCACGCAAAAAATCTCGATTAGTCACAAGAATTGAATGAGAGCATCTGTTTTATGCTGAACAAGCTTAGTACCGATAAAAGTACCTCATGAATGTTGATGTATTCTGTGAGCTCATCCGTAGAAGGCTAAACATCAAGGTGATCAGCATTCTGTAATTACTTTCCAGCATATCTGTCAGAGGTATCAAGGATAATAGGGAAGGTATTTTTGCAAGCTCGACAAAGCTTTTGACTACCCCTGATCTCATGGATACCATCGTTGTATTTGAAGCGGAGTGCTTGATGATAGGTGAAAGTGATTGCTTCCATGTTATGAATCCAGCAGCGGCCCATAATTCCATGATAACGAGCTTTGGCGTTGATCACATAGAAGATGACATCGGTTGTGGCTGGTCTTGCGATAATAGGTAAGATGATCATGCCTTCTTACTCTTCTTTTGAACCATTGACTCCACTGATATCGGTGCCGCTTTGAATAACTTAATAGGCCAATCCCATTTGGTCGAATGTGCTTTGAAAGAGAATCTCAATACCGCTGCCAGTATTGATCATCAATGTGTGCATGACAAACTTCTTCATCTTGAGCATTATGACTAATATATCAAGATGTGAAAATTTGACATGACTAGTGTCACAATCTTTCAATGAGATTCCAAACTGGCGATTGCTCGACTCAGGCAGAAGCTTGGCCTCTTTATCTTGAGGTGTGAGATCGCAGCATTCCGATAGTCTCATACACTTGAATCTATTAGAGTTCGTGATATGATGGATTTTGATCATGTTGTTAAGGCGCATATGGTAGAGATGCTTATCCTTAACTTGATCTTTGACCTGGACAACTTCAACCTGCTTCTTATTGCTACCGTCCTTGTATGATTCCAGGTCGATAATATATTCGAACATCCGTTTCTCCTTGAAAATGTATTCCAGCAACCTCTATAAAGCATAACAATTGTCAGTTGAATGAAAGTTTACCCTATGATGCATGTAGTACGGTCGGTTCTTGATTGGTTCCAATGGCTGAGAGAGACGGTAGAGCTTATCCTTTAGGAGGATCGGTTTTATTTGTGAATTGCCTTTCTGAGGGTTGCCAATATTTTCCTTGGCACACTTTTGGTCATCCTAATCCTCATTTGGTTCAGTGCTTCGATATATAGATGGACCTTCTGTGGTAAGGGCAAATTTAGTAGATTTATGTCTTTCGAACATCATCATTTCCATGTCGACGTAACTATTGACCTTGGTGATCATATCCTCCAAAGACGCAGGTTTGTTGAGGATGAGGTGTTCTTTGGCCTTGTAATCGAGCTGAAGCGCGTTTGTAAAAGCAGTAACAACTATTTTCTGATCAAGATTGTCCACTTTACGTGCGAGCTCCAATTTTTTTTCGCAAAGGCCTCAAGCTTCTCTCCGTATGACTGCTTAAGAGTAATTATAAATTATCTTTTGTGTCTCTGTTGAGAGCATACGTCCTGATGAATTGTTTCTGCAGCTGGTCGAATGTATGTATGGAGTCTTCAAGTAGAGAATGGAACCATCGGAATGGTTCCTCCTGTAGACTTGTGGCGAGCAAACAACAGAGAATGTGGTTGAGATTAGAGTACAACCCTAATGAATCACAGTACTGTTGAATGTGCTCCTTTAGATCGCTACCTTTATATTTACAAATTTTCGGAGTATGGAAACCGTTTGGTATTTCCATATCGAATAGTTCTTTGGCAATTGGACTTCCTTGTAACTTGGTAAGGTCATCGGTAGTGCCCACAACTTGTACATCGATCAGCTCCTTAATACGCTGATCCATATGCTCTTGTGTAACATTATGACGTATCGGTCGAGTAGTTTGACGAGGAGGTTGCGGATTGTGAGTACCGGTACCTTCACTTAAACGATCTCATGCTGGAATTCAAGGTTGAGGTCGTTATTCTTCCTCTTGACGTATGGAAAATCGGTGACCTTGGCTGATCTCAGACTGAACTTCACCACCCAAATAAATGGAAGGTTGTGGTTCGTGCAGAATATTCTTGGAAATAGCTTTATTGGTGGCTCCTCGAGGTCCTAATATTTTCTGAGCGGAATCCTGGGAGGCTTTGGGTAATTGATCGTGATCTCTTGTTGGAGGAGCCTGCTGAGTATTTTGCAGAACTTGTAAGGCAGTCTGCATTGTTCTCATATGATCTTCATGTCGTTTGAGCGTTATCAAATGAGCTTGCCATTTGGCGTCAGACTCCTTCTCACAGATCTCTCGGTCAAGAGTTAATTGACGTTTAAGCTCGTTGTGTTTCTCTGTTTCTGTTATGAGATTCGCCCGTACCTCTGTAAGTTATTTCAGCTCAACTGATAGATCGAACTGGATTCCAATTGTTGGTTGTATGGAAGTGACCATGATTAAAATTTGTAGTAGTATAAAAGTATGCCTTAGGATATCGTGGAAATGTGATCTTTCCCACAGACGGTGCCAAATGTAATAGCCTAATTCCATAAGCTCGAAGTGGCTTAGAATTAGCTCATACACCAATGTACCTGTGACTAAAATCTAATAGAAAGCAAGAAATGACACAGGTAATTTAGCATGAAAAACCTCTGAATAGGTAAAAATCCACGACCTCGAGTTGAAGATTTTTATAATAGTAACTTTTATTGCTTAAGGTTGATTCCTTATTACAATTGATATCTCGACTTAAAAATGCTTAATCTTGTGAATAAGAAGTTTGAAGCTTTGAGAATCTAGAAAACATAGTTTTCTTGGTGATTTATCGTGTATTTTTATGGTCTTTGTCTCTTTTAAAGATTTTTCTTTATATAGGCCTTCTTTACAGTTCTTCATCATGCTGAAGCACGTTCTCTGAACAATGTGGTTAGTGGCAGTTGAATGAGTAACTATTGAGTTCGTGAGAGACATGTATGTTTTACTTGTTCAGGTTGTTCTATTTGAGCTCGACCCACGTTCTTCATCAGTTTGTAGAGTAAGTGGCAATGCTGACTGTTTAAGTCATGTGTAGAATGCAAGAGTCTGACATTAAGGTAGTTCGAACTGGAAACAGCTCGATTTGGGCAAGATCGAGGGGTAGGCCCCTACAATTGAAATATCTTGAGGGCTTGTAATTGAACTTGGATAATGTAGTGGCTTATTCTAAATCTCAAAGTCATGCAACATCTTCGACCATCATACGACCACTCGACCTTATCAACATAGCACATGGCACTATTGAAGACATATTACAGTTACAGAGTTCTAGCAATCACTTTTGACCTCTACATCAACAGTTTGAGTTAAGCAAACGTACCGCCATCAATGAAGCCATTACAAAATAGTAAGATCAGACCATTACATAGTCCGTTCAAAGATTACCAAATATGCATTGTAACATCCGCCATTAAGGATAATAATGGTTGTCAAACGATCATATTATATGACCTATAAATAGGACCAGAGAATCCCAGATGAGGGATGAATGAATGCTCACTCAAACTCTATACAAAAATACTCAGAACATCTCTTGTAATATCTTGTAGCTATTAATAAACTTTTCTCTTTCTAAATCCTAAGAGAGGTCGTGGTTTTTAACCTATTCAAAGGTTTTCCACACTAAACTTTATGCTATTATTCTTCTATTATTCATCTAGGCGCCCTGAATATCCTTGGTGTAAAGGCTAAGTTCAAGATTCAAAATTAGGCTATTATATTTGGCGTCATCTCTGGGAACGAAGTTCTCAAACTCATTATCTCAGAAAATAGCTGATTATTTCTGTACGAGATGACTCTTCTAGACCAGAGTATGCCAATATCTCCAAGAGAAGGAAATGCCATACTAGCCGAGTTACGGACCAATCTTAACTCTGAAACTAAAAGGCGAGCCACTCTGGAATAATAACAAGCAGGCGTCCAGGACTCGCTAAAGGTTCTGCAAAGTCAACAAGATGCAACCCAGAAGAACAAAGGCGTGCTACCAGCTACTTCGTGGGTTTCCGTTCTTGACTGGATAGGACCTCACGTGAACAATTTGGGAGGTGAAGTTTGATCTAATCATAAGCAACATGGAGGCAAATTCATTTTGATACGGGAAGTCCACCAAGAAGTTTACGGCGGTCTTGCTGGAGTCAGACAAGGAGAGCTACCCCGAGGAAGAGATCAAATTTTAGCTCTTAAGAGAATTAGTGAAGGAAGTGGCAACCACTTTCCTCGAGAAGGACGAGTCCCATGACCAACCACCATAGCTCGTCAGTACGTGACTCATGTACATGTTGAAAAGCGCATCAAAAAATTGCTCGATGCTTAAGTTCAGAAAACTAAAGGATTTCACAACAAGTTACAGAAGAGCCTGATCGCGCATGAGTTATTGGATGGCGAAGTTCCCACTAGTTTCTACACTCTGAAAATTTAAAAATATAAGGAAGATAATCCAGTAGAATACGTTCAAGAAATCCCGGACGCTCTCGACTTATATTCTACATCCAACCACATTCTATGCCTATTTTTTTCTACTATTTTACAAGGTGAACCTTTGCGATGGTTCCACACACTACCAGAAGGATCCATTATGACTTTCAAACAATTGAGAGAACTCTTCATCAAGAATTACTCATGCAACAAATACAAAGAGGAGAATCAATATTCTCTATTCAGCCTTAAGTAGGTACAAGGGGAGAGGCTTGAGACATTCACTAAGAAATTCCTAGAGTTGGCCTGAAAGGTGGATTGACTTGACCAGAAGATTACTATTTTAGCCTTCACCAATGCTTTAATCGTCAATGGAAGGGCGAAAGGAGTACCTCGGTCTAAACAAACCTACGACTTTAGAAGATACGATCAAAAAAGTCAACGGGTATATAATTCTTGAAAGAATGGTGTCCGGCAGACAAAAAACTCATAAATCAACCTTGACAGCTAGAGATCAATCCACATGGCAAGATTTTAATCGTACAACTGATCATGGAGGAGATAGGAAGATAACAAAATCTAATAAAGATCAACCTCGGAAAGGCAGTAATATGCCAAAACCCTATCTTCCTAAGATGACTACTACCATTGCCAGCATTTATCCTATACTTCAAAAGGATAAGATTTTTTTGCAATACACCGTATCTCTAACCCATTGAGAACAAGCCATATTGCATTCACCACAAAGTCTGACATCATGAGACAGAGCATTTCTTTGCTTTACAGCGACTATTGGAGTATATTTATTTTGGATGAACGAATGCATGAATGCATCGCAGACGTCGAAGGTTATAAGAATGGTAGTTACAGACTTCCCACAGAGGTCATACAGGTCAAAGAAACGGCAGAGGAGACGTATTTATACCATATCTCCCTCAGCCACTTCATTGAGACTCATATTATTAACCAATCGAACAGGTGCAAAAGGCGATGTATCGGCCAATGCAATGACTTGTCCACGGATGATAAAGAAGCTCGGTTACTCCCTACATCTAGCTCCCAATATTCAAAGATCTCTTTTGATAATTGTGATGTTTGCCACATCAACTTTCCTCGTCATGATGCATTGGTGATCATGTTGAAAATGAGAAATGTTGTACTACATACAATGATAGTAGATACTGGTAGAATCATCGAACAACTTTTTCAAAGAACGATTGATCAGATGGGGCTGGCTGACAAACTACAACCTAGTGACAATAATATTTGTGGATTCAACGGTTCAAGAGAAGAACGTGTAGGAAAGATCATACTTCCTATTATGGCAAGACCAACATCAGTTGACGTTGCATTTTATGTTATTAATGAAAAATCTCGTTATTTGGAGATAATGGAATGCTACTGGTTATATAATATATAAGCTATTCTGTCGACCTACCATTAGGCGCTGCAATTCGAATGGAATGGAAACATTTACGAAATCAAAGGTAGTCAGAAGCTAGCTCGAGCTTGTGAAAGTACTATTACCATTGTACCAGAACTATCGATACCACTCATATTGCAATTACAGAAAACATTAAAGAACATAACAGAAAAATTTATAGTGAACTCTAAAGAAAACCAGCTGTCAAGTGCATAAATCACAGAGTACGTTAAAATCAATGGGGACAAATGAGGAACATTTATTGGAACTCTTCTACCCACAGCAGAACGAGATGCTCTTATTCAGTTCCTTAAAGGCAATATAGTGATGTATTCGCTTGGACGTTTCACAAAATTTCGGGCATCGATCCCAATATGGCCTGCCATAACCTTAATTTAAAAGATAAAGTTGAAGCCGTCAAACAAAAATAGAGAACTTTAGCACCAAGACTCTGAGAAAAAGTTAACAACAAGATTGATAAACTCATTGAAGTTGGTTTTATCCGAAAAGCCAACTATCCTTAATGGATCTCAAACATTGTAGTTCTACCGAAGAAAAATGGCAAGATCAAAGTATGCGTGGATTTTACGAACCTCAACAAATATACTCTGAGGGATAGTTTTCCACTTTCTATCATAAATTATCTGCTCGATTCCATTGTGGGACACAAACTATTATCCATGATGGATGTCACATCAAGGTATAATCAAATACCTCTACTAACTTTCATTACATAGCATGGCCTGTATTACTACAGGGTTATGCCTTTCAGTCTCAAGAATCCTGGAGCCACTTATCAACGGTTGATGACACAGATGTTCAAAGACCATCTCAAAAAAATGATAGAAGTATACATTGATGATATATTGTGTAAAAGTCTCAAGAAGGAGAACCATATCGTAGATTTACACAAAACTTTCAAAATTCTCCGTTTCTACAAAATGAGACTCAATCCTGACAAGTGCCAGTTCGGGGTCCAGTAAGGCAAATTCATAGGACATTTGATCAGCAAGGCATAGAGGCTGATCCAGATCGTATTCGTGCACTATTTTCTATTCCTTCTCAAAATATAATTAAAGACGTATAGAAGCTAGCAGGCAAGATAGCCGTAATAAATTGTTTTGTCTCCTAGTCTTCAGATTAGAGTCGATGGTTATTCGACTTACTACGTGAAGGGACATCAAAAAAGAAACCTAAAAAAGATCCTGAGATCGAGTAAACTCTAGAATCTAAAGTAGTATTTCAGGAACCCAAATGCTATTTGGGGAAATTGCCAGTGATGAGTACACCTAAGGAAGGAGAAGAACTCACCATATATCTCACCATTACTGACGTGTCATTGAGTTCTGTCCTCATTCAACTTCATGAGAAGATAGAAAAACATGTATACTTCATTAGTAAAACTCTCTCTCCAGCAGAATACCTGTATACCAAGATTGAGAAATAACTGTTAGCTCTCGTTTATACATCACAGAAGTTAAAACAGTATTTCCAATCCCACTCAGTTCGCATAATGACAAATTATCCTTTGCACAAAATCTTGTACAAGCAAGAAAAATCCAGACGAGTACAGCAATAGTTGGTAACCTCTGGTGAGCATGACATACATTTTGAACCACGGCATTCTGAAAAAGGCCAAGTAGTAGCAGATTTTCTTATATATTTCCCAGTAGAAGATCCTGACTGGGAAGAAGATAGTACAGATCAATGAAGAACAGCTTGAAGAAAAGTCAAACTGGATATCTTAAAAAGGTTGGTACCTTATAACTGATGGTTCTGCGGGACCTGCGGGGTTAGGCATCGGTATCATCCTTATTACGCCTTCCAATGACAGAATTAAAAAAGCAATCGGACTCAACTTAAAAGCTACCAACAATGAGACCGAATATGAGGCATTAATTCACGGTCTTGATATGGTTCTAAATATTGGTGTTTCTAAATTATCTGTATACACGGACTCTTTACTCATCGCGAACCATTATACAGAGAAGTTTTTGAAAAATAGAAAAATGATTGATTACGCCGCAGGAGTAGCCGACAGAATAAACAAATTCAAGAAGGTTACCATTGAACATTTACCTCTCAGAGAAAACATACATTTCGATTCCCTTACCTATCTAGTGGGAGTCCTCAGAACGGAAGCTTGATATCTTAAGATCGAAGTAATATCCACTCCCAGTATTAACATCATAAGCTTAAATTCTGTTAATGTTGGGGGCGCTGAAGAGGGTGAGGATGATTGGAGATGACCTTTTCTCACATATATCAGACCCAAAAACAAGTTTGACGATGAACTCCCTAAAGATCCTACTGAAAGAAGACATATTCTTTATAATGCTAAGCGATATGTCGTGGCCGATAATTTCCTTTATAAAATATTAGTCACAGGACCCAGTCTCAAATGTTTATCGGATAAAAAAGCTCAAAAATTCTTGCTGGAACTTCACGAAGGCACTTGTGGGTCCCATGCAGCAGGACAATCTTTGGAAAATCGAGCTCTTACTCAAGAAGTCTTATGGCCTAAATTGAAGGCTCAAGCCATCGAATATGCAAGCAAGTGTGATGCCTGTCAACGACATGGACTCCAAATTAGAGCTTCAGCCTTGGAACTCCATTCTAGCAAAGTTGTTTGCCCATTCAGAAGATGGGCCCTCGACCTCATGGGTGAATTCCCAACTACACTGGGAAAACGAGTGCACATCCTAATAGTAATAGATTACTTTACCAAATGGGTGGTGGAAGCAGTTTCTTTGTGTCATACATGTGAAGACGAAGTCATCAAATTTATATGAGAAACCATCATAATACGGTTTGGCTGCCCCCATCTCATCAGAATCGACAATGGACCACAGTTTGTTGATTCCAAAGTCGTTGAGTTCCTCAACCAACATAATATCATCCACTCTCCTTTCAATCCATATTACCCACAAGGAAATGGTCAGGCCGAAATCCCTAATTGAACTATCGTCGACGGAATCAAAAAGTGTTTGATAGAGAAGAAGGGTAATTAGGTGCAAGAATTACCACATATGTTATGGGCATATCGCACAACACCTCGAGTATCAATTGGATACATACCGTTCCTATTTGTATACAGTACTGAAGCAATAATCCCCACTTAATATCATCACCCATAACGTGACCATACCATGACAGGCAAAGAAAATGAATTCCAGTTGGCATGTAACATGAATTGAATCGAGGAAATAGGAGATAGAGCAATCTTGAACTTGGGAAGATACCACTAGACTTTAGCCAGATCTTATAACCAACGAGTTCTTCATAGAGAATTCAAAATTATAGATCTCATCCTCCGAGAAGTCCTCAAGCACAGAAAAGAAGTCAATGTTGAAAAACTCGCCAAAAATTGGGAAGGTTCTATTATCATTATTGGAAAAAGTGGACTTAGATCTTACGACCTCGTCACGGAACTTGGGGAACGAGTGCCTAATCCTTGGAACACAAGGAGATTGAAGATATATCGAAGATAATAATCTATTACAGTGTACTTTTCTAATAAATCTATCATCTTGTACGTCGGTCTTACATCAATAAAATACTTATATTTGATCGACCTACATTAGAGTGCTTTCTACTATTTCATACCGTACTCTATCTAAAATCATTTGTACGTCAATCTTGTAAACAATGAAATACTTAGGTTTGGTTGCCCTACATTACAGTACTTTTCTAATATATCATGCAAGTACTTCTATATATAGATTGCATGTCTAAACATCATAGATTACCAATGGGTTCACCCCATTCAAATACATTACAGATCGTTTGTTGCTTTAAGCCAAATTGATCTTCTATTACAGATCGTTTGTTACTTTAAGCCAAATTGATCTTCTATTGCAGATCATTAATTACTTCAGCCAAATTTATCTTTTATTACATTACAGATCATTTGTTGCTTCGGCCAAACTAATCTTTTATTACATTTCAGATCGTTTGCTGCATCAGCCAGATTGATCTTCTATTACATTACAGATCGTTTATTGCTTTGGCCAAACTGATCTTCTATTACATTACAAATAGCTTATTGCTTCAGCCAGATTGATCTTCTATTATATTACAGATCGTTTGTTGCTTCAGCCAAATTGATCTTTTATTATGTTACAATTTGTTTGCTGCAAAGCATTTGTCATTTCAGCCAAACAATCCCTCTGTTCTATGATAAGATGACTAGTAGTTCAATGAAACGACTACCAGACTTCTATACCATAAATGGCTCATCAAAAGATCAGTATAAATATATATATATATTTATATATTGTTACACTCTATCAGTATAAATGACTTTTATACCTTTTAACAGTCATAACGCCTCATCAGTTTCTCGAGCTATCACTCGAGCTGTTACTTGAGCTATCAGGCCGCACAACAATACATGAACTTTCCCCATGAAGTTACAGATGGATGAACTCTTGCATCCTCCCAGTCACAATCTATTTTCCTTCTTTAACCTTATTCTTTGAAAGAACACCAATTTTTTCCATCATGGGATCCAGGTACTCAGATCGTATCAACCGCATCTCACACTGCACACCTTTAGCAACCAAACTGTCATATACAATTTTTCTTTTTGCTTCTAGTTTCTTAAACTCATACACAAAGAAGGAGAGCACTACTGTCATCTTTCTCTCGTGTACATCACTAACCTCACATTTTACTTTATCAGGAAGAACACACTCGGCTAGCTTTTCTTTAGCCCCCTTCAGCATAGCTTCTAAACTTCTACAGCGTTCTTCCATCGCTCATTTTTCACTCAGCGTTACATCATTTTGACTTTACATTATTGACATAAACTCATCCATATTTTCCACAAAGACTGTTGATTCTTCTCCTCTAGCACTTCTGCCTCAAGACTTATTTTAGCCTTGAAAAGATCTGCCACCAATTTGGTCTTCGCATCAAGCAGTTCCCCATTTTATGATTTATACTCCAAGACGTCTAACCTCAACATTTGAATGTTATGCCCTAAAGCACAGATCGTGATCCAATCCTTATTTATCATTTTGTTTTGTCCATTATGGGCCTCTTCTTTCTCTTTTAACATCATATTCATAACATACCACAATACTTCAAATTTATGAGCACGATCATTTACCTCTTCTATAACAACTCGCGCACCAACTTTCTTCGCTTCGAGCAAGTTTATCCGACATTGGAAATCTTTCATATTATTTTCTTCCTTCCCTAAGACCGCCAACAGCTCTGTAATTTTTGTTTGCGCAGATGTCAATTCAGCCTATTATTGCTTGATTCGTCCCAAAATGTTCAGAATTTCCAAATCTTTTTTTCTTATAACTTCTTTTAATCCCTCCACCTTTTTCAACTCAGTTACTAGTTCACCCTGTATTAACAATCAATATTCACATAACTACTAATTTACATATTCAAACAGATTACATATCACAGTGAACAAAAGTTTCCTCGAGAACTAAATATTTGAGTACTATCGATACATTGATCTATCTATATGGTCATCATAGAGAACATATTTCATTTAACATCAAAAATAGTTTACAAAGATCTAATGCACAAGCAAGTTTGGTAACAAACTAAACTAATCTACTTTTGTTTTTTCGAGCTACGAGATGGCTGCCACTTGTTTCTTGCACTCTTTGAGTTTTCTACTCGAACATCTATAGGATCCACAAAGGTCACCACCCCTTGTTGGCATTTCTTTTACTGTGACTGTGGTACCAGGTGCTCGACCTCCTCATCATCCTTTTCGCAGATATTTTCTCTCGGTCTAAGAATAAGTATTTCAACAACCTTTTCCTCCTCATCTTTTGTATACCACATATTTTTCACTTCTGCGTTCTCCACATCAAAATCCTTCCCACAATCAGTTATGAACTTTCTAAATTTGTTTTCTACCCTCGCCAGCTCCCATTTATAAAAATCAATCATACTTTCTATATGACGCTCGTACTCCATTCAAGATGCGACTTTTGCTTGTAACGGATACAGATGCTTCTTTAACAACGTATGCGCCCTGTACAAATGCTTACACGTTTCTTTTTGCACCACACCTAAAGCCCTTACATCACCTTCTACCTTCTTTCGAATAGTTACTTCTTTTGACAATTGCGTTGTTGAAGACATTTTTTGCTCCATATGTTGAGATAATACATCTTGCAACTCATTTAACTCACCATCTAACTTTTGTTGAACCTCTATTTGCTCTTTCCTTATCCTAAAAAACACAATCCTCATTGCTCTTCGGTTCTTCATAAAGCCAAAAACATCAGGTAAAGGTTCTACATCACCCCATATAATAGATACCCCAGCTCACGCTGAACATTTTTTTGCATATACGCTATGACGATTATGTGCTTCTTGACCTATAAACATTACTCAAGCCGGGCCAGGTACTGCACCATTTTCCTTCAAGAGTTTTATATAAGTTTCTTTTAAACCACATTCACTATCTACTTTGACCTCAAAATACAAGGTCAGAGCTACCAACAGCTTTTAATTCCTAGCCTTATCACTCGGGTCACTAAAACAAGTTAGTTCTTTCATTTTTCATACTAACGCCCCCCCTCCCCCTTTCCTCTTCCTTTCTTAAAACCTCATCCCTTTCTATTTTTATCTTAGCATATCTACACTGGAGGTCATATAATTCTTTAAAGTTTTTCTCTGAGTTAGATTTAAACTGCCTTCTCTTATACTCAGTTTTATTTAATACCTGTTGAACAAGAGCCACCGAATCCTTCGCTCTACCCAACGATCTCTCCAGGTTAGAAATAGTTTTTCTTAATTGTTCTACCTTCTACACAGATTACAAATATCTTGTTATCACACAAACATTCAAGTAGAAATGCAGAACATATTAAAAAGTGTTTATCAAACTTAACAGTTGGAGGAACATATAGAGTACAATCCCATCAAAGTTAAACGAACTGTATAGTTCAAAAACAGAATACCACATATTGGTTAAAGATTTTTGCTGATCTCTACCTCAGATGGAGGGTCTACTTTCTTGTCAGCAGCTACAGCTAGTTCAGTTGGCGTAGCAGATACATAGGCTAAAGCAACAGCATCAGCCACCACTTCATCTTCTACATCTGATGGAAAGACTACCTCATTGTATCTACCAGTTCTACCCAGCTCCACATAAGCAACAGTTAACCCAATGCTATAAAAAGATTGAACAAAGCAATCTCTTTCCACCTACAATGGATTGCATGCTTATGATGTAACATCATCATGCTCAGACAGCTTTGTATACTGATCTTCATCTGCCCTTGCATCTTCCACCCTCTTCTTTCTCTATCTTGAGCTCTTTTTTCAACTCCTTTATTCGAGCAATTTGGGCATTCAACTTTTGAGTAAGATCTCTGAACTTCTGGCTCTTCTTCTCTATAAACTTTGTCGCCCCCTTCATCAGCAACGAGAGCCGTCAATACAATAACACAAGTTCAGACCAGCAGATCATATTTTAATATAGTACATCAAAAATACCAATACATACCGCAAAAGTATGTTCCTGATACACCTCATCAAGCTGTTGCGGATTAGCCCCCCCCCCCCCCCCCACTGTACAGTCATGTTGATCTATTGCTCTCATCTTGGCCGCAGCCTTAGCATTAGTACGAGCACTACCCTCATCCTCGTGCCGTTTTCTTTTCAACAAACTCCTATTTGCCTCTGAAGGAGTAACGTCACTCGCCTCCTGGTCCTCCAGCACATCTCCAGAGCAGGTTTAACAATCTCTTTATTTGGGATCACCACCACAGTAGCAGGCGTAGTTCTCAGAGCTAGTTTTCTTGGCCTCCCCGTCGTCCGTTTTACGTTTATATTTTCCAACGCAGGTGGAGATTGACTAGTACATCATCAATAGACAAAAGGGTATTCTTCTCAACCATTGCTCGATCGATTCTTGTGAGCTCCTTAAACTTTGGGCACTATAGAATCTACCATCTTATCCCTCCGGATACCTAACTCGCCAAGTACTCGCTTTAACTCGACTTTCTCATGAGCTATGTAATCGAACATTATTATGAGGCGTCGATGTAGGATTGGGACCTGACAAACAAGAAATAAGACAATGTTTAGCAGCTCAATGACATGCTGATAGTTGGTCAAAGTTGACAAATGTTACTTACTCGGATTATAATATTTAGGGTTCATGACGAGAGTTGGTTCATCTGGAGCCGGCATACAGTTGCCGCTACCCATACAAGGTGGTCATTCCAAGGTCTTCCCGCAGATTCAAATTCAAAATATTTCAGCCTAGAAGAATTACTTTACATGTAACCACTATTATGACCTTTGATGAATTTTTATTTATAAAATTTCAAGATGTCATCTGCTTCGAACTGCTTGGCAGTCCCTTCTCTTTTCTATTTATCATTCAGTACCTCGCATATCCTCATTATTTTATGTACATTCCCATTTAGTTGGGCAGGCAGCACTGTAGGACATTTATAACCCCTTTCTGAAAGAAGGTCAGAGGAATTCTAAGGCCATAAACGACCTGATTCAGATAATACAAAAACCCATCATTCGGGCCTACCAACCAAGCACCATTATAGTACGATATTTCCACATCCTCACTAATCTTTTTCTCTTCTCCACTTCTCCAAATAGGGGACTTGATAGTATACCACCTCCTCCACTTTTCCTGGGACATAGGCCCTAAACAAGCGACCTTGGTCCATCATATAGTTTCCCCATTCTCCTTGTAATTTTTTTTTATGTTTTAGAAATTCTTTTCCTACATCTACTCCCTTAGGTTATATGAAAAATAATTTACCTTTGTCTTTTGTATCCTCTTTTTATATAACTTTCTCTACTTTACTAGATTACCCAGCCTCTACACCTACAGTAATGTCTATCTTATCTACAGTCTCTTCCATTATATTATAATCGTCCTCCCTCCCCGACGATGACGTTTCCTCTAAACTTGATGCTACTACAAATTTACTCATGGTATTTAAAGGTTTTGAACGCATACTGGACCTACAGATACACAAAATATTTTATCATTATCTCTACACTACATGTTATGCCTTACACACAGTAAAAACAACCCCACCCATGTTTCTACCCAGTCAACATGTTTATTTTCTAATTTTCCAAAATAACAGACAATCATTTCAATTTTCCCTCTTCTTTTAAAAATATCCAGTTTATCTCTTTACAGTCCGTTCATATACCCAACACTTGTGTACTACAAAACATTACAGGCAATTACTCAAAATCTTAAAACTCTACATTCTCAACTTTGTTCTCCCTAAATCAAAAGTGATGAACATGCAACATCAAATACAAATTACAGCATACAAAAACAAAACATAAGCATCTATCACTAACCTGTACTCAAAGAACTGCAATATTCTACTTTCCCCGAATGTTTTACAGAGATTGACCGCTCCTGTCGTTTATCCTACAATTTTATCTCAACAGATACAACCTTCCCTAATAAATCATACTCATAACTCAAGCGTCTCTTCTCCACAGAGATATGGGTTACACCATTTTTTTTTCATTCTCTATAACTGTAGATAATTTATGAAGGAGAGAGATACGAGTTTTTATGCTCTCCCTCAGTTTAGAAAATGGTGGCCGTTTTAGACACGTGTTAGTCACCCCTACTATCTCTGAGGGCACATCTTTTTGTCTCATATCATCATCATGACTTTTGCGATAACGTTTACTGTTATCACGTCTGTCTCTATTGTCTACCATTAAAAAAAATTGCCCCCCTTTCTCAAAGCAGTATACACGACCAATCACCCTACTTTTATACTATACCAAGATCGTACGACATTCCTAAAATAGCTTAATATTCGAATTCGAAACTATTTACACATTTGTTAAAATTAAACAGTTGTCATCCACAATATCTGCCACACAAACAGTAAAACAAAACACTTTATTATTATTTATTTCAATTCGCAGCATCAACATGCCTTGTTCTACATTTAACAGAGTACCAAAATAGAATACTAAAAATAGATTACTTATTCATTTTTGAGCTCTCACAGTTTGAAATTATAGTCACATATAGTTATATTTAAAACAGTCGGATAATTCACCACACCACATTATATTATCTCTCCTTCTGTTGCTCTCTCATCTTCTTCAGCGAGCTTATCCCTTACGATCTCTCGAATAGCTTCTTCTTGTAAAGTTGCATCCATCAGCAGCTTACGAAACACATGAGACCAGAAAAATCGATCAACCTCTACACGCCTACCTTCATCATCTAAACCATCTAATTTTAATGACCACCTGGGCAGCACAACATCATAAGGCAAATAACGAAAGTATCATTCACGAAGTTCAACGACCTTGATCTGGAACCTACCTTCTACTGCATAACGTACACGCTGAGAACGCGTCCTAACCATGGTTACTCACTTTACCTCAATAGCAAAATTGTCTATGGCAGAAGATACAGGACATAGCAACCAAGGTTCACTACTTTATATGGCCAAACTGAAGATATCTGAAAATCTAAGTCGACCCTTAGATTTTGCTGAAAGATATATTGCGCAAATTTTTAGAAACACAAATATCAGCAAAAGCCATAAAATATTGTAAGAGGTCATACTTTCCATGTTATGAAATATCTTCTCAGATTTTATGTGTACAGATATGGAGATCGCAACATAAAAGTCAAGCATGTCCAGCGGTAACACCTATAGACAGATGTCAGCTACTTCCATACGGCGAGACATTGTCCAGTCAGTTCGAATCAGTAGCTCGCAGACATACACATACCCTTAAAACCACTCAATCATCTTAAACCAATTGTTTACTTACTCTCACCACATGACATCTTTACATTTTTGAACTCCTCTTATTTTCAAACCTCAACTTCCACTACCCTTTACAGATTTGCACACTGTGATCCTTACAGTTCGATTTGCCCAATAATACCCCATGACAAACTAACGTTCCTCATGCCAACATATTTACATACTTCTATTTTGAACAGAATGCTATATATACAAATCGAGAAGTTCAAAACATAACATCAAAATAACATAACGAAGACATTTCATTAGTTCAAATATTTCTTCCAGATTACTTTATAGATAACAGATGTTCCAGATAGCTCACATATTATTTTACACAATACATCAAGTTATAGTTTGAAACACTTCTTAGCAGCCACCGAGGAAGAAGATGCAAAATTGAAGCAACTTCCAAACTCTGATCCCTTGCACGAATGGGCTGGGAAACCTGAGAACTGAAAATTACCGAAAGAGTTAGGGCACCGGCAGAAGGATCTTCTTTATGGCCAATATCTATGGTCTTTGGAAGAAAAACCTTCTCCACCACCATCTCTTTTACCATAACCCCTACCACTGGTGACAGAGAAGGAAGAAGGCCCTATTTCTTAGACAGGACCCACTTACCAGTAGGGTATCGACGAGACTCCCTCGGATGAACGCCTTCCGCTTCATCTTCAGCTGTAAGAGCTTCCTCCGCCTGCAGCCGTAACCTATTTCGACACTCCGCTTCCGATGTCAACTGATAATGGAAATGGGCCATTTAGAAATGGTCATCCTCTGCCTCCAACACCTCCTCATATGTCATCCCATGAAATGTAGGAGACATCAAAATTGGCTCAGCAGATGCAAGGGTTGGTAACCAAAAAATCTGATGCAGAGTTCATCCATCTTCACTCGAATCCTAGCTTCCTGAGACTATTGCCTTGCCGTCACCATGTTCTCAACACTCAGAAGTTTCCAAATTACAGCAAGACAGTTTACGCAAGAAAGATACAAAAGAAAATTCAGGAGGAATACTTGGTTCATCACAAACCAATCATAGTCCTCTTTATACTACGGTCAGCATTAAAGTCGACTCTCCAAATTCCCAACGCTAGAAGAATTTCTCATGCAACAAAATTAACTTGATCCATTGGTTCTAGAAAACCCAAAAGCCACAAATAGATATTCATGAAGATATTTTGGAAATGATTCCCAGGTATTAATTGTAGTAATAAATGAAGCTTCTCAGCCAACATCACTCGCCCACAATGTTTCTCGTATTGTTGGCTGAGAGGGGGCGGTTGTAGCGGCTTATTCTGCATCTCGGACTCATGCTTCATCTTCGACCATCATACGACTACTCGACCTTATCAACATAATACGTGGTATTATTAAAGACATATTACAGTTACAGAGTTCTAGTCATCACTTTCGACCTCTACATTAACAGTTCGAGTTAAGTAAATGTACCGCCATCAATGAAGCCGTTACAAAACAGTAAGATCAGACCGTTACACAATCCGTTCAAAGATTATCAAATATACATTGTAACGTCCACCATTAAGGATAATAATGGTCATCAAACGGTCATATTATAAGACCTATAAATAGGGCCAAAGAATCCCAGATGAGGGACAGATGAATGCTCACTCAAACTTTATACTAAAATACTCAAAGCATCTCTTATAATATCTAGTAGCTATCAATAAACTTTTCTCTTTCTAAATCCTCAAGAGAGGTCGTGGTTCTTAACCTATTCAAAGATTTTCCACGTTAAACTTTGTGTTATTATTCTTCCATTATTCATCTAGACACTCTGAATATCCTTGGTGTAAAGGCTAAGTTCGAGATACGAAATTAGGCTATTACAGATACGTAGTGGATTTCTAACTTGGTGGTGGTGGGGAATGACCTTAGGGTGAACCTATGGTAAATATTGTGTTATGTGTGCATGAATTATTGTGTCTATGTTTCTTGGCTGATTATTTGTATCCCATGAGGATAACGGATAAAACCAAATTATGCACGGGGGATGTATTCCGCACGTTCACCCCAACACCACGAACATAATTCGAGTTCATGCCTTAACAAGTAAGGCTTTTCCGATAAAATTTTATGTGAAAAGTTTGACCTTACAATATTCAAGTCTGTTTAAGATCGATTACTAACTAAGCTTTAACCATTAGTCTTTACTCTCCATTCTCCAGATTGGGCATTCCTGTGAGTGACCTGTAACCTGTGACCTCTGCCCCGTCAAGTTTTCAATCAGAGAAAAAGTGACTAACTCTCATAAATCAGTTCACAGCTGATATGGGATAAATATAAATTTATCAGTAAAGCTATGTTCAATGTAATTAGAAAACTCCCTATCGAGTCCTCGATGCTGCACGGGGACATGGAATGTGTCCATGCCTTTTAGACAAGCTTGACCTACAGCAAGCCCTTTCTTCATGAACACATTTTTCATTCCTAGACTCTTTTAGGGTAGTGACCACAAACATTCTAATCGGCTATACCCTTAGAGCTGATGAGACTGGTGTGCTGGTATATCGGGATCTAGAGAAACCTGACGTCTACGTATATATACGACATTGAAGATAACACAAAGAATAATATCATCCCATTAAAGTCAAGCTTATATCAATTTTCAATCATAACAATTACACTAAAAGCAACCTCTATCCCCATACCATTGTTAGAATAGACGTCACACTAACCCGTTAAATAGGCGTTACGAATCAAAGAAAAACAAATCCTACTCTTAATCCTACCTCATCTTGTTTTAAAACATAACCCCTGAACTGCATACATAATTTGTGCCCCTATCATAAAATTTTTGCTAGATTCACAAAATCTAGCTTTCAACTCTCAAATGATGAATATATACTGGCAGTAATAGTTAATATTTTTATACCAAATTAGAGGCACAGACATGGTAACTAAAATCATTCCGTCAAGTATATAATGGTTATCTAACGTTAGGATTAAGTACAGAAGTTGAGGAGGTTTACCCAAATCAATAGCGCCCAACCCCTTGTCCCCATACTTTGTTTTTTATATATAAAAGTGGGTTACATTTCAAAGAGAGAGAAATTCTTAAGCAACGCTCCTATTTAACCTCTAAACCTAACCTCCAAATCAAACCAAATTTCACCAACAAAGCATCATGAAGCCCACTCTCTCTCTCTTCATCTGCCTCTCTTTCTATATCCTCCTCCTTCATGGTACAACTGCAACCCCAACCCCAACACCAACACCATCACCATCACCATCACCATCACCATCACCATCACCAAGGCCAAGGCCAAGGCCAAGGCCAAGAACTGATCTCATCAAGAAAACTTGCAAAACAACTGCAAAGGGAGACCCAAACATTGATTACAAATTTTGCGTAACTTCGCTCCAAGTAGTCCCCAAGAGTCATACCACAAATCTACAAGGACTTGGGCTGATAACCACCATGCTAATCAAAAACAACTTGACCCGTACACATTCTCGCATTCGAAATCTCTTGAAAAGACACGGATACCCCAAAATTGTAAAGAGCTGCTTAGAGACTTGTTTGGAATGTTACGGGGACGCGGTCTACTCGATTAAAGAGGTTACCAGTTCCATCAAGGGTAAACGGTATGATGACGCGAATATTCAAGCAAGCTCGGTGATGGATTTAGCAACGACATGTGAAGACGGGTTTACGGAAGGAGGAGAGAAGTCGCTGTTTACGAAGAATAATGCAGACGTGTTTCAATTGGTGGCAATGGATTTATCGATTATCAATATGCTTAGTTGATTGTTGGTTTGTTTAATTAGATATAGTTGTAAGGTACCTTTCGCTTTTTTTAACTAGTACTAGTCCTTGTTTATGATTATGATTATACTCTAATCAGTTTTAGCTCTAATATTATACATGTTATTTCTATTTACTTGTATTTTGTCCTTCATCTTCAATCCTGTAATTAAATATACTTAGTAGTAAATCATTTGATAAATTTGTTACATCATCAAGATTTACTTGGCTATACCGTGACTAGGTGGAGAATCGACTGGAGTTTTATGTAGTGGTGATGGTTTGGGTGATTAAATGCGGGTTATCGAATACAGTACGAAAGAAAGATGAACTAGGCATGGTAGTTTGCGTCACATGCTTTGTTTTGAGCTCAGTTAATTTGAACTAGGCATGTTATATATTTCCGATTCTCTTTTTTTTGGAAGGTTGTATAACCTCATTCGATAAAACATGAGCAAACTATTTTGCTTATGGCAGACCGTTAAATTTGTAAACTCAATACTTTACGAGATCTTGAACATAACTATTATTTATTAATTTAAAATTATTTTTTTTTGATAAAGTTCCAGTCCGATCATATGGCCTTCATTCATGATTTCAACGAATCATCAACATATACATCAATAGACCCCGTATGGAACTTGAGTACGCTGATGGAGAAAGTGAGAATAAATGAAGAAAGATCGATAACTTGCCGTTATTCACATTTTTCACATATGTATTTGGTCGTAAGTTGGCCTACCTTGTATGTGATCGAAAAAATCATTATCATGAGGTATGTTTGAGGCATGGGTAGATAGCTTAAGTCACGACAGTTATAAAACACGCTACGATTCTTGATGGAAATGGTAGTCGTTATCATGTAGTTTTGTGAGTAAACGGATTTTTTTTTGTTTGGTCCAAATATTTCTCTTCTAATATTGATGGTAAATGATTTTTTTTTTCGTCTTAAAAGATTGATAACTCAGACTTATATGTCCTAATAATAAAGTTTAGGTGTGCATTAATAATTATGTAAATTAGCCTAATTTATTGGTATATTTCGGCATTATTGCATTACACCTTATTTATGTTGATGGAAACATTGATTTTTCCTTCCATTGGTCCGAATTCTCCCTCCCTTGGTATAAAATGGAATACTGGGCTTATCTGATTTCGAATAATTCCTTTTTTATGTCGAGATTTTTCGCCCGTGGAGTTGAAGTACTATGTCAATTCTTTTACCGACCTGAAGGGAAAACCCGCTAGAGATGTGCGGGATTGGTGAACAACACATTGCACCACTAGTGGAGAAAGTGGAGAAACCGATTTTGATGTAGCTTTAATTAGAGAAACCGATTTTGTTTCCTTTTATCGTTGCAGAAAGCTTAGTGCAGAGAGAATTATTTGCCCTTTTTTTGGATGGCGAGAAGCTGGTTATAATGTGATCCGTAAGGCGCTTAACTGAGGGTTAAGCAAACCTCTTGTCAAAACTGGGATAAACCTGCAAAATAGTTATTTACCTTTAGTTAGCCTCACAAGCGATTTTCTTACTCTGGTCTTGTTACCATATCTGGACCTGCAGACTTCGATTTACTTACTCCACATTAGAGTATATCGATCAGACTTGCATTAAAATGCAAATGAGGGTCTGTTGAGAGTGATACCCAATACGCAAGCTTACATAGAAGTCTGGATTGATGAAGACTAAAATAAAAACAGGGCATTGTACAAAAGATAATCTTGACCTAACTTGATTCCTACTAATAGACTTGATCGAATCACATGTTCTTGTGACGTTCCTTAATTTTAATAACTTTTATTTTTCCTGGCAAGCTATTCTAGAATCTATATGATTTTTTTTCTTGCAAGGCAGAACAGGGGTTAGGGACCCCCCTGAACCATCTATATTGATGTAAAATGTAGTTGTTACATCCTAACAAACTGCTTGCCCTAGCATCCTCCTTGTTCTTAATTGCCTCACAGGTCCGATGAAAGGGAGCTAGAGGTTCGCACAATTTCATGAAAACTTAATAAATCTCTGAAGAATATAATGGTTATCTAACGTTAGGGTTAAACGCTTATGACTTTTGTAGCTCTACAACTCAGGGGTTGTAGGCTCAACCTATGATCATTCATGTGACACCTACTTGACCTTTCAATTTTTGAATCATGTCTTGCGAGTTTGTTTACCATAAAACGCTTATTATGAATTGTATGTACGTTGAGATCAGTTTTGTAATTTGGACCTTTTGGTATAATTTCTTGTTTACCATAAAACGCTTATTAAAGCGAGTTCAAGAACCAGTTACGTAAAAGGTTTCCATGCCTTTCATAGGGCTTGACCTACAGCAAGCCCTTTAAACTTCATAAACACATTCATTTGTAAACCATTTTTTAGAGCCGTGGCCACAATCATTTTCATCAGCTATACCCTTAGAGCTGATGAGAATGTTTGGCGTGCAGATCTATCGAGATCTAGAGAAACCTGAAGTACAGCATTAATACGACATTGAAGATTACTCAAAGAATACAATTCATCAAAAAAATCAAAGAATTAATAATATCACCCCATAAAAGCCAAGCTTATATCAATTTACAATAATAACAATTAGATAAAATGTTTCGGTCCTAAGTGCTTAGGATCAAGAACTGTCCTAAGCGCTTCTTTAAATGACATGTGTCATATTTAACCACCATTCTTAACCACAGTTACATAGTTGTCAAATGATATCTCCTTTCCTTCAAGCTCGGATAGAATAACAATTTAAGCATACACAGTTTCCTTATACGAAATCTATTATTCTCACCCAAAGTCTCAAGCTGTTAGGTTCCTCTTACAATGATTCTTTTGTACCTGACGATTTCTATTATAAAGGAAGACGAAATCTGATATTTAGCCATTTTGTAATGGAGTTTTTGTATAAAAGAAGAGTTAATTTGTTATGGAGTAAATCACCATCCCTTGTCCTCCAAAGATTTTTGCACTATCTTTAAATTTTGGATAAGAATATAAAAAAATTTACAAATAAAGGAATTTTTTTTTGTTGGAATTGATATTTTATCCTAAACTAGCTTATGAGCCCGTGCTACGCACGGATGTCTAAGCTCTTGAGTTTCTCTTAAACATACTCTTATGCTTAATGCCACATCATCTTGTCTCAGTCAACTTTGATACACCACATAGGACAATCGTTGAGATTAATGAATTACCAAAACTAAATACTAACCCTAAAATATGAAATATATGTTTTACTTGTAAGAGTAAACATAAATCTAAACTCATTACAAAAGGAACGACCAAACACATAGATGAAATAACAATAAGATATGTATGAGCTTACCTAATTGCTATAGTTATAGATCATGGTTCAAGACTGAAAATCTAGAGATAGATTCGTGATAGGAGGAGAAATAGAAGGGAAAGTTACATGGGATCCATGAAATTTTTTGTGAACTATTACAAACTAACAGTGGAATGATTATGGATATGAAGAGTTTTTTTCCTTTAATGTCCATGAACTCGGGGGTTACAACTTACTAATTGTTAATGCCATAAAAATGAGGTAACTGTAACTTTAGTTAGAGTCAAATGCGAAGTCACTATTTAATGCTCTTATGTTCGATGCCACGTCATTTTGTCTCAGTCGGCTCTTTCACGCCACATAGGACAATCGTGATATACCAGTGCTACGCATAGCTACTTAAGTTCATAATAATATATTAAAATCATAAATAAGGATAAGTGTAGGTATTTACAGTCCATTAAACACCTTGATTTAGTCTTATGAGGAATGCTGAGAATCAATCTATTAATATAGGACTTAAAGTTGTAGTGCAATTAATAAATTAAACCCGAAGGCTCAAAGTTACAGAAACCGAGTATACCTTACGAAGTATACCCATGCATTTCTTATAAAGACTAAGCTATCGCGCTTTATCACCACAATAAATTTTCAGTACTTTACGTGATCTACACACAATTATTAATGGTTTTCTAGTGCTAATAATGTTATGAAAGTAATATTTGCACTTGAAAATGAACGACAACATATGATGCATGAGTAGATAGGCGCCATGAGGCATGACATATAAAAGGAAAATATATATAGAGTTTTCATAATTGTGACCAATATACAAATGTAATGCTAATAATGGATTTAGTTTCTGCAGATGCTTCAATCTCTGTTACCGACTTCTTGTTGATTAATTGGATTTTGACATGTGCATTTGCATGCAGTCTCATGTGAATGTTTCAGCTAAAGAAATGACAGATTTGATTGATGATGTTAAAATTTACATTTTGTGAGAATATTCATTAGTAAGTAATACACATTCATACGAAGATATTATAATTTAAGAACAATGAACTGAACAACTTAAGTTCTTATAACTACCCAATTCATGTAATCTTCCTTGTGTTATGAGCCAATATCAATTTGTTTATTTTGCATCAGTTAGCTCGTTCGCACTTCGATTGAATTCTTCGAAGTCTCCCCGATTTTATGATGTAATCCACTCCATTTGGTTTTCACCTGATTTGTTTAGCGCTGAAAAAGTAGCTTCGACATTGCTCTGGATATTCTTCGAGTGTCCACCCATTACGTAACTTGTATATGATCACCTGAGGTCAAACACTCTTTCCCATTTATCTAACTACGTCAAAGAGATCCATAAAAAGACGGTAGCCCATTCATACCTTTTTCCGCATCTAGGAAGAGTTTGCAATTAACACCAAACTCAATTAACTCATCTAGGTACAATTCGGATTAGAATATGTTAGTACATTGTACAAGACACGTTCTGAAGCAGTTTGAAGATTGATGTCAAATAGCAAAATCAACATAAGACCCCCAAAAAAGAACTATCTGAGACAAAATACATAACCTAGGTGTAAAGGAAAGCTAATATATCTATGGAAAAATATAAGAAAATGGGAGTTATTGAGGTAAGAATATATCAGCCAAATAAAATAACATATATGGAATTGAATAGCTAGCAAACCCCACTAATCTTAGAATGGTGAAACGAAAAGGAATAGAAAAGCATATATGATCATTAAACACATCAAATTTTCTAATATAATCTAAGAAATAACAACATTTTTGTTACAAATTTGATTTGCATCAATGAGATTGTGTGCGCGCGTGTGTGTGTGTGAGAGAGAGAGGGAACTTGATCATGCAAATGGAAGTTTCCATGCAAGAGCTTCATGATTTTTTATAGATAGGCAATTGATTATTTATGGGTTTAAAAATAATGAGTACGTTTCAGGAGTTTCATTTTTAGTGTAAAGAAGATAAATCATGGATATGATCATGGTGTTTATGAAGATTTAAATGCATTAATATACTTTACCAAGGCATTAATGAGTCATTTTTGTTACAAATTTGATTTGCATCAATCAGATTGTGTGTGTGTGTGTATGAGAGAGAAAAAGAGAGAGAGGGAACCTGATCATGCAAATGGAAGTTTCCATGCAAGAGCTTCATGGTTTTTTTATAGATGGGCAATTGATTATTTATGGGCTTAAAAATAATGAGTACGCTTCAGGAGTTTCATTTTTAGTGTAAATAAAGAAGATAAATCATGGATATGATCATGGTGTTTATGAAGATTTAAATGCATTAATATACTTTACCAAAGCATTAATGAGTCTTTGGGAGTTGGAAGAAGAAAGGGTTTTTTCAATCACTTTTGACCTAAATAGTAAATACACTCTTCAATAAGTATAAAAGAGACTCATTTTTCTGCCACATCATCTTGTCCTAGTCAGCTTTGACACGCCACGTAGGACAATCGTTGAGATTTATAATATAGATTGGAGATGAGATAATAGTTGACAACTATTTAACTATGGTTAAGAAGGAAGGTTAAATAATACACATGTCTCTTGAGGAGGTGCTTAGGACTGAACTTTTTCCCAAACAATTACTCTCAAAAGTCAAAACAATCTATCCATGGTCCCATACAATTGTTTGAACAAACGTCACGCTTAATCTTTAAACAGATGTTACGATCAAACAAAAATAAATCTTACTCTTCATGTTTTCTTTGCAAGCTAGAGGGGAAAATTTTGCTCTTCAGCGGCATAATAGGTGCAACGGTAAACATAATGTCGTTGCTTATAATATGACGACATTCTATTTCTTCTCGTCCCTTGCTAAACACAATAATGGGCTTTCAAATGAGACTTGAATCTGGGTCGTTTGTTTCTCCTCGATTTGGCCATCTAGATCTACAATGGCAAATGGAATACCGTCCTGAATTATAAGCCATGGGGAGCAAGTTACTGCTGAGTGCTGATAGAGGCACAAAACATTATTGGTGGCAATGTAGAACTGATTACCCAAACCAGAACCGAAATCATTTGGGTCAGGTTTGGCTCCTGTTTTTTACTACCCATATAAATTTGAGTCTTTTTCTACCCAACCCGATAGGGCCTGAACCCGATGATATAAAACCTGATGGGTATTTCTATAATTGGGTCAACCCGATTAAAACCCAAGTTTAACTTTAAAGTTCTCTCTAGTCTCTAACTAGATCTCCAATCTCCATACGGATGATACGATACTAGCTACCTTCAATTTCTTCTCAATAATAGTCGAAAATCTTACTTTATAGTTGAAATTAGTTGAAAATCCTTTGATTTGCTCTCTTTCTTATGGAAACTTAAAGATATTTTACATATAGTTTTCATAGATAAACATAAGAGAGAGAAGTTTTTATACTGTTGATTATTTATTATGGAGTTATCTAAAATGTCTGAGTTATTTTTTTATTAAGATATGTTGATATTGATCGTATAAGAAGTTTTTATTTTAATGGAAGCATGGAGAGTTTTCAAATATCTTCAAGTATTAAAGACTTACACTTGGACCTGGAACCTGACTATAAACCCGAAATTTAAATGGATCCAGTTATTGGAGGGCTTGTCAGGAACTGAACCCGAGTATTACCCGAACCCGATATACCCCGCTTAAATGGTTCTGGGACCCGAACTCGTTATACTCAGCTTAAATGGTTTTGGGACCCAAACCCGACCCGTTGCCACCCCTAGATGAAAACATGGTAATATAACTGTAACTTTAGGGTTAAGTAGAGAAGATTAAGTGTTAACCAAAATCCAAAACGCCCAACCCCTTGTACCATTATAAAAACGGTTAATCATAATTTTTCCAAACTTCACCAACAAAGCATGATGAGATCCACTCTCTCTCTCCTGATCTCCCTTTCTTTCTCTCTCCTCCTCCTTCATGGTACAACTGCAACCCCAACACCATCACCATCACCAATACTAAGGCCAAAAACTGATCTCATCAAGGAAACTTGCAAAACATCTGCAAAAGCAGACTCAAACATTGCTTACAAGTTTTGCGTAACGTCTCTTCAAGTAGTCCCCAAGAGTCACACCACAAATCTCCAAGGACTTGGGCTTATTACCACCATGTTGATCAAAAACAACTTGACCCATACCCATTCACGCATTCGAAACCTCTTGAAAAAACCAAAATTCTCCAAAGATATGAGGAGTTGCTTAAAGGTTTGTTTGGAATGTTACGACGAAGCGATCTACACTATTAAGGAAGTTAATAGTGCAATCATGGGTAAGCGGTACAATGATGCGAATAATGGTGCGACCACGGTGATGACTTTAGCAACGACGTGTGAAGATGTGTTTTCGGAGGTTGAGATGAAGTCACTGTTTACAAAGAATAATGATGATGTGTTTCAATTGGTGGAAATGGATTTTCAAATTATTAATATGCTTAGATGATCAATGGTTTATTCGATTTGATATTGTTTAAGGTTTTGCTTTTCATTACTAGTGCTTGTTTATAATGATGGTTAAACTCTAAGCTGTTTTATGCTTTAATTTATTTTCAATTTATCTTATAATGTATGCCTAGTTTCCTCTAATTGTTCAAATTAGATTTCAAAGAATCTTGTGGCAATATTCAACCCTTTTGGTAAATCATAGAGAATCATACCAAATGTATGTGTTTCTCGTAGAGGTTGTGGTTTGGGTGAGAGTTTAGATTGTGGTTATGGTTTAGAGTACAATGGAAATATGAACCAAGGGCAGGAGAAGGAGAGAGAGAAATTTACGGTACATTTTTCTTGTCACATGCTTTGTTTTGAGATTAGATTTAATAAACTCCTATCAATCGAAAGCTATAATAATGAAGGTCCAATAAATTTTACATTCCACTCTTTATCGTTACTCCAGTCCTGATAACTGAAGTTCGTAGAACCTCATTTTTTTAATGTAAAAGTCTCATTAAGACACCATGAGCAAAGGAAAGAATACAAAGTCAGTGAGGGCTGGGATGAGAATCCTTAAGCACAACCACATTGCGAAAAACATAATCAAACTGATCATGCGTATCTCAGGGAATACATCATGACAAGGGAAAATCTGCTGGAGATATGGGGGACTAGGGGTTGGGGTGAAACTCCATTTCATGCTTGCATCATAGTGGGGATCTGCTTTTCACATTTTTCTCTCTTAGAATCATATCTATCGTACCCGTTGTACCCATTCTTCAAAGGATAATTGTTTTTGTAATAAATTTGGATCTTCATTGACATCATCTCTCAATTTTAAGAACATACATTGTTACAATGTAGCTTTAAACGACAAAACAAAATATTGAAACTGATTTTGACACTTTTCTTGTTGTACAAAGTTCAGTTCAGAGAACGCTTTTTTTATTCTTTTTCGGTGAAGGCATGAAGCTGGTAATTAATTAAGAGAAAAGGTAACTAAGGGTTAAGCACCCATGCCAAAGCTGGGACAAACCCGTACTAAAGGTGGACTAAGGCAGACCCATGCCAGGAAAATCAAACTAAAACTACGGCCGAAGATACAAATCCCGAATGCCAGATAGCCAAAAAGGCAAACCCCGGTGATAAGTTCAAAGTGTTAGACAATAATATAATCTATCTACAGAAGATCTATTGCGAGCAATTGAGAGAGAAGAGATGATCCTTTATTGATGATTCAAGCCCTGCTCTTAAACATGTATAGAACATATATATAGACATAGGTTCCTAATCCTACTTAAACTTTCCCCATAAACTCTAAAGGCCTATGGACAAATAAGAGTCTGTATAAGACACCCCAACCCTGTTGGGTTCCTAGACTGGGTTTAGATCCAACTCCTAACACTCCCCCTTGGGGTGTTCCATACTAGGACGACTTGCCTCATTAAAACCTCTGCCTAGCAAAACTCTCTTGGGCAAAAAAGTTGTGCAGGGAAAGAGTACAATCATATATCTTGTATGGGTTGCGGACGCGTATACGTTTCCTCATCAAAGCCTCCAGCCAGTAAAACCTCCTAGGATAAAAACTGCGCTATCAGAAAAAAGAGTACAACACGCATGTATCCACGCCAGGCTAGGACTACTCCCCCTGACATTGATCTCCCTGAGATCTATCTACTTGAGATAATAAATCTTGTAAACTTCGCATGCCGATTCCATGAACTAATCTCTTGAATGTAGGATATACAAGAGCCTTCGTGAATAGATCAGCCAGGCTGTCTTCTTAATGGACTTGAACAACGTTGATCTCATTCTTATTCTGCAACTCGTGTATATGGAAGAACTTTGGTGAAATATGTTTCGTTTTGTCACCTTTAATAAATTTGCCCTTAACTTGAACGATACAAGCTGCGTTATCTTCATAAAGTGTCGTCGGTTTATCTTGGATAAAACTTAGACCGCAACTCCCGTTAATATGGTTGATCATAGACCGCAACTAGAAGCATTCTCTACCGGCTTCATGTAGTACAAGAATCTCCGCATGGTTTGAGGATGTAACAACCATCGTCTGCTTCACTGATCTCCATGAAATTGTAGTATCTCCATACAAGAACACATAACCCGATTATGATCGGCCTTTATGTGGATCTGAGAAATATCCTGCATCGATGTATCCTATAATATCCTGTTTGCCAAGTTGTGGATAGAACAAACCCCAGTCTTTCGTGTCGATGAGATATCTCAGAATGTGTTTGATCCCATTCCAGTGTCTTTGGGTAGGAACAGAACTATGGCAAGCCAAACAGTTAACTGCAAATAATTCATTGGGTCTAGTATACCTAACTAACTATTGCAAAACACCTCCTAGCTATGGTGCCATGGCCCAAGGATTTTCTCCCCCCATTAGGATGGTGGAAGATGTCGTTGTCCACACCCAAGTGTTGGACGTACAATAAACGACTTAGCACCGTGTGCTACATCCATATCGAAGTGTTAGATAACTCTTTTGATATATATTGCTTGGTGTATGAGTGCCACTATAAAGATATTCGATCTGCAAATCTAGACACTCTTGATTTCCCAAGGTCTTGTATTTCAAATTCCTTCCCAAGGTATTCGCTGGCTTTCGCTATCTCCCCCGGAAGTCTAATAATATTCTAATTATTTAGTACACTGTTATGATGATTGAAGTTAATATCTATGTTTTAAATAAAAATGCATGGACAAATAAGGATATTTGTAAAGTCCCCGACCTTCAAATACTCAGTCAATTTACTATGTCTCATGGGCCCTGATTGCTTCAAGTCAACAATAACTTGTCCAGTTTTATTACGTACACACCTCGAGTGTTAAGCTTAATTGCATCCAGAAGCTTATACCTCCTCAGGTAGCTTCATGTATATATCCGTATCTACTTTTCCATATAGATATGTGGTATTTAAATCAGACGCATGTCTAGCTTGTCCCCGATAACTTGACAGACTGATCATTATCAAAACATTATATCGTCTATAACTGGGTAATAGGTAATACTGCAATCGATGCCAGATTTCTTAACGATTTCCTGGGCAACTAGTCTTGCCTTGACCAAATTATCTCTCTGAGTTAATTATGTTTTCGTACATTTCCTATTTATAATCGATAGGCTAAATTGTATCACTTCGCATTATTCACAAGCTGAGCTCCGCTTGAATTCTAGATACCTACTTCTGTTAATGTACAATAACATACAGTTATTTACAATAAGTGGCTCTGAATCCTCATCCTTGATGGCGAACACAGCGGTAAATATGAATACCATGTCGACAAATCTCTACTGAGCGATCCTACGTTGTGCAATTACTGACTTTTAATAGATCAATATCTTATTATTATCATACGTATATGCCACGTCGGGCCAGTCTCGTAATACATTAACTAGTCGTGTATCTACTATTACCTCGTCAATGGGTGGCTCCATCCACGATGAACTGACTACACCATTAGTCATATTTGTCCCTTATTCCGCAGCTCCCCGGCTCAGAATACTTTCTTCCAATGGTGCTCTGCATAAAGCGCGAGCCTCAGATTCGTTTGCGGTACTAATTCTCCTGCAACGTTCAGCTACGCTACTAGTTCCCCTAGAACATTCTGCTGTGTAGATGTATTACTTGTAGGTATATACACTTACGGTACTTCAATAGTGCCTATGAATGTTTCTAACAATTCATTTACGACCTATTGGGGGTTTCTAATCCGTTGAACTTTATTGTCACCTAACTTTTATATAGGGATCTAGATGAGACAACGATGGTATTTTCCAAAGACCTCTTGGAAACATCCTTAGCATTGACTATCATATCTCCCCCCAATGCTGGGAATATTGTCTCATCAAAGTGATAATTATCTGCCCTGCAGTATATACATCTCCAGTGGGTTTAAATATCTATTGATGAATGCGAATCATAACCCACATAATATCAGGCCGACGTTGAGGGTCTCATCTTCATACATTATGGTGCGATTGACACCTGTACAAAATATCTAAATGTTCATCGATGGGCGGGACCAGGCTCCGACCCAGTTACTAGCCGCGTTTGGGAAAAAATAATTTGATGATTTGCTAAGGGACGAACCCTAATCAGTGTTGTGGGAGCAAGAAGGCATATCTCATTCTCTAGCCGAAAGCTGTGATCGTAATAGGCCTAGCGATTATCTTGAATTGCTTGATTAAGTTATCCGCCAATCCCGAGTTGGGTATGGTATAGGGTACTCATAATACTCAATCATCTATCCTATTTAGCTGTAAAATAATCATCAAAAGCCTGTAAGTCTAACTCCCAACCCCCCGTAAAGTCACATCGATCGACTTTGATCGGTTAATTCAGGAACTGGGTCTGCGATCGAATGATCTAAGTGGGAAGCTATACTAACGTTGCATTCCTAGATTTTATGAGTAAATAAATGTAAGACCCTCTCCTAGATGTGTCTTTTATGACCATAAATATTCAAGTGGGTTACTTTGTGGATGAAAAGGTCTACATGTGTCTCCATGGATGTGTTGGGAGCAAAGGCTGGAGATCCTACTCCACCTTGGTCATACTAGGTGAAGTAATAGATTTTCCTTGAAAACAATCATTACATGTACACACTTTAGATCTTCTCTCCTATGAAGGAAAGTTAAGATGTAATCCTGATAATCTTCCTTACTATCCGAGCTGTGAGGATTGGAAACCATTCCAATAACATGTTCTAACCGTTAGACATGGAGTGAATGCAGATAACCTTGTCTGTCATGTTCCCCGATAGTCATTACGTGATAAGCATTATCATATATCTCGCTAAAATTAGTAAAATCAGGCTAGATTTATGAGTTTATAAAGTAGACTAGATACCCTGTATCATACGGTTAGAAAGTAATAATGTGACGTACTTAGTATGTTCTATCATATTGGTCGTGCTAATGATATTTGTGCCATCCCCGATGCACAAGGTTAGACAAGAAATATATTTATATTTCAAAAGGATCGAGTGCGTGGTACTAATGTGTCTTAGACATGTGTCGCTACTCATCCGATTATCGGTCATGCTTAATGAACAGATAGATCGATAGGCATGTTGTATGTAGTAGAGAAACTATCATACATAGAATTTAACTACCCAAGCAATAAATTTGAATAATCATAAATTATTAGAACAAAAGAAATCTCATGTATGTCACAAGCACTTTATTGAAATATAAATGATATGTTCCCAACAAAATTAAAAATACTGACAACTAAAAGTAAATAAAGTTTGTCAAGAAAAGAAACTACTAGCGCTCTCTCTAATGCTTCATCACATATGTACTGAGATATCATTACAGATTACTTCGTATGTTGATCTAGGACGGCATTTGAGTCATCGAAGAAGTCTGACGCTACAAACTCCAGGGGGGTAGAGTTAGTGTCAACAACTGCCTGGTAGGTTCGAACTCTGTCACCTGTAGCCACCCATGGTAAATGACATTCCCGTGCCCAGTATCCTGTGCCACCATAGTTAAAGCAAGTAGATCCCTTATCAGTCTTTTTTTCCTTCTTCACATTGCCTAGTGTCTAGGAATTCTTAAATCCTTAACCTCTCCTAGTGCCAAAGGTTTTTGGTTCCCACCCTTCCTGTATCCCTGGTATCCTCCCCTGCCCCTTTCATATCTTTGCCCCCAACGTGGAGAGTTGTTTCCTCAAAACTAAACATTATCTAACGCAGGCAATGGCGTACTCCTAAAAAGCCGCATATCATGATTCTTCATCAAAAGTTCAACATTCTGCTCAGAGAGGAGCAGTACCTGAATTAAGACTGCATGAGTCTTCAAGTTCTTTTGTCGATAATGCCTCTGAATCATAATATTGCTAGCATTGAAGGTTGATAGAGTCTTCTCTATCATGTCAGCATCAGTGACTTTCTTCTCACACAACTCAAGTGTAGAAGTGATGTTATGGACTGCTGAGTTGTAATTAGCGGCAGTCCTAAAATCTTAGAAACTAAGGGTGTTCCATTGGTGTATCACTTTTGGGAGTAAAATGGTCTTTTGATGACCATAACGCCCCTGTAAGCTTGCCCATAAGTCAGCCTGCTCAACCTTGTTGAGGTATTCAGTCTTCAGGTCATCCTGAATATGATAACGGAGGATAAATAAAGCCCCTGCTTTGTCTGTGGGATCTTCCTTGTTGCCATTAACGATGGTCTTCTGCAGACCAAGTGACTTCAAGAATAAGTCAGCGTTAATGTACCAAATGAGATAATTGGCTCCAGTGAGCAGCAATGGTAGAAATTTAACATTTTTGAGTTTTGCAGACATCAGATATAGATTATAGACAATTCTTGATAAACATATCAATTGTATTAAAGATAGATCATAGTACTTAGAATAAAGCTAAAAAATGATTCCCAATAATATTATAGGTAAACCCTGTTCATATTTTAAAACTCATGAAATTCTTTTATAATAATTAAATCCCAAATTTTACCCTATAAAAATGATGACCTTAATCTTATGTGTGCGCTTAATAGAATCTTAACCAAGATTGCTATTCAAAACAAGTAGATGTGTGTTGTCCTTATTCTATGAACTAGGGTGTTCTATGCCCTTAAGCTCTATAAAGGTAGGTATATTCTAGCCAAATGACCCTATTTGCTACAAATATAAGGGGTATTAGATGTTTAGCTGACAAGTAGTCTCATCCTAAAATCAGTTGGATTCATAAGATAGGCTGATTATGCTTATCTTTGAACTAATATTCTAGGGTACTATAGGTTGCTATCAGTGTCTATATACCTCTAAATATTATTATGTAATATCTAATTGCACCTAGATTAAAAAAATTGGTTCCTCAGACACCAATTTTTTTGAAATAAGACTAAGTCCATTCCCAATTGAGTTCTAGTAATTTATCCTTGATAATTATCAGTGATTTAGATATGACTCACAGTCATATACTAAATTAGTCTTTGTAATGGCCAAATTTTATAAGCTCAAAATGGCTTGGAATTTACTATCACACCAATGAACCTGCGACAATATTCTAATGGAAAGCAAGAAATGACACAGGTGATTTTAACGTGGAAAACCTCTGAATTGGTAAAAAACCACGAACTCGAGTGGATGATTTTTGTAAAAGTATCTTTATTGCTTGAGGTGGATATCTTATTACAAGTGATCTCTAGATATAGAAATGTATAAACCTTATAACTAAGAAGTTTGAATGTTTCTGAGAATCTAGAACAAGTTATTTCTTGATGATCTCTTGTGTAATTTTTTTGGTCTCTGTCTCTTCTAGAACTTTTTCTTTGTATAGGCCATCTCTACTGCTCTTCATCGTGTTGGAGAACGTTTTATAAACAATGTAGTTAGTGGCGGTTGACTGAGTAACTGACGAGTTCGTAAGAGACAGGTGTTTTTAACTGAATAAGATTTTTGAGTTTGAAGCTTAACCCACGTTCTTCTCCAGTTCGTAGAGTAGGTTGGAATGTTGATTGGGGAAGTTATGTTTAAAAATGCGTGAGTCTGAGATGGAGGTAATTTGAACTAGCGACAGCTTGATTTTAGGTGAGATCGAGGTATAGGTCCCTACAATTGCCCCCTCGCAACCGAAGTCACGAGTGGCTTTGGTTGAGAAATGATCTATATGTAATTTGTCTTTGGGCTGAAGTTCTTGATAATTAAAATAGAGTAAAGATGGCTTTGACTATATGGAAGTTACGCTGGTTATGGAGAAATGACGTGTATTAAATGAGGATATGGATGCTGATATATATGACGGTTATGATTTGAAGAGTCGCGTCTATAAAGAATGATGACGTTTGGAAAAATGTACCTGCACAATAAATGTAAAGTTATATAAATAGTACATAATCAAATCTTTGAAGTAGAGCACCCTTGTAATCCAGGAGGATCTAGAGTTATTTAAAGATTTGTCAAAGTCGTTCTAGTGAAGTTAAGTGTTGTCCAAACGAGTTGTCATGTCCTATGGAATTTTAGCCCAGAACCATATTTCATTTGAACGAGCTGGGTTTTCGTTTGAACGACCAGGCAAGTTTCTAGGGCTTTAGACCAAATAGTCATAAAGTCGTTCGAACGACTCCCTAGTACGTTCAAACGACTTTGGCACTATTTTAAAATTTCTGGCATTATTTTGCCTCGAGATCCATTCTTTTATGATTTTTGAGTTCCCTAGTATATAAAGGAAACTTAGGTTATTTTCTAGGTTATGTTAAATCTGAAGAGAGTTCTGAGAGAAGCCTAGGGTTTTAGTTTTTATTGTAATTACTTCAAGTTTAAGTAATCGAATCTCTATTTTCTTAAATCTATTTAGTGTTCTTCGTTCTTTCTACTAACTAAAGCTTCTCAATCATATTGTGGATTAAGTGGTATTAGTTTTCCAGTTTGATTCTCGGGGGGTTGTTTTAGTTTATGGTCTCTACACGTGACCGTCTCAAGTAAACAAAGGGGAAGGTGAGTCCTTTGAAGATCCATCGCAAACCTACTTCGAAGAAGAAGTACAACTTGGAGATGGGCGATTCCAACGATCGACTTACGACTTTGGAAACGACTGCTTCCGCCCTAACTTCTACGGTAGGGGTGCCAGTCGAACAATTGCGTCTCATATACCTCGTGTTGGGCTCCGTTTTGGTGAATTGGTAAGGCCACTCTCAACGGCGACGTCGATCGAAGAAGTAAGGGGCTTTGGAGGTAGATGGAGATGAGGTTAATACAGAGAGAGATAGTGATTCTAGTGATGCCGATTCCGTCAAGGAGCGCCCAGGTTTTGGCAAGTTAACAAATCCTATGCGTAATCTTCGTATTGGCTTTAAGATTGAGATTCTGGTTTTCGATGGTTCCGTCGATGCCAAGAATTTAGATAATTGGTTAGATAGGTTGGAGACCTATTTTTTCGTGGATGAATATTCTAACGCTCAGAAGATTTGCTTCTCTACTTTGAAATTCACAAGTTATTCACTTTTGTGGTGGAAATCTTACCGGAAATGACATGATGTCGGAAGTCTGAGTTGGAGGGAATTCAAGGTCTTGGTGAGGAAGTAATTCTATCCGATTGGGTATGAACATGAGTGATGGTACAAATGGCACAATTTGCGCCAATGGTTTGGGCAATCCGTACAATAATTTACTACGGAATTTCATAACCAAGCGTTGGTTTTGGATATTGACGTGGATGAGTACGATGTGTTTATGAAGTATACGGGGGCTTTTTCGGAGTCCATTCGATGAAAATTAAAACTCTTTAAAGTGGAGAATATCGAGGATGCTACCATTAAAGTAATTACCATTGAAGGCATGTACTTGAAGAGCGACAAGAAAGATGACAAGAACATGTCGGGGTACATGGTTAATTGGAAGTTTGATCAGAAAGGGGAGTCCAAAGGAGAGAGGTCTTCATTCAAGGGGACTATCTGTAGTCATTGTAAGGCTAATGGGCACAATTCCAATAAATGTTGGAAACTTCACCCGGAGCTTCGCCCGAAGGAGAAGAATGGCAAGAAAGAAAACCGTGCACTTGCCCTAGCGATTGTGGATCTTCCAAATTTAGATAAGCCAAATCCTAAGCTTACTCTAATGTTTAGGCAACCTCTACCTATCAACGAGGCGGGTCAGGAAGAGTTCTTCTTTGTCAGCATTTAGGTGCAGCAGAGCTTAGTCGAGGCCATTATTAATCTGGGTAGTCAGAAGAATTTAATTTCTGAGGCGGTGGTGAAGAAGATGGGTTTGACTACTATGGCTTATCCTAAGCCGTATGGTTTGGTTTGGAATCAGAAATATGCAGATTTGAAGATCACTAAGCAGTGTACGTTTAAGTTTATGATCACTGAGAAGTTTATTGATGAAGTGACATATGAGGTGGTTTCGTTGGACGTGTGTCAAGTCATCTTGGGTAACCCTTATCTTTGGGACTGAGATACAATCCTTTGTCGTCGTACTCGCAACTATCATTTGGTGAAGGATGGGATTGAGTTTCATATTAATGCGTTCAAGGAACATATCACTACCAATAATTTGGTAACGGCGACTCAGGCGAAGAGGTTGGCTAATGCGAGCGGCGCATTTATTTTGTTGTTGGTGCGACTAGTTTAAGAGGGTCTGTCAGCTACAGTATTGTCTACTTTGGTAATGTATCTTCAGCAACAAACCGATATGGGAGAGTTGCAAGAGGAGTATGAAGACTTGTTTCTGGGCATAGAAGGGATGCCGTGCAAGAGGGATGTGGAGTATGAGATCACTTTGGTGAATAGAGAGCCACTACTCAATATTGGGTTATATTGGACTTGTGCTTTTGAGTCTGATAAGATCAAGAAACAGGTACATGAACTCATGGAGCATGGAGTTATTAATCCAAGAAGTATGGGTCTTGGAGGATGTGTGCGGATTAGCGGGGGTTAAACAAGATCCCGGTGAAGAATCGTTATCTGCTTTTACGGATTGGCGAACTTTTAGATTAGTTGTAGATGGCTCGGTTTTTCACCAAGATGGATCTTAAGTCAGGTTACCATCAAGTTCAAATTCAGGAGGATACTTGAAGATAACATTCAAGACCAAACAAGGCTTATTTGAGTGATTGGTGATGCCCTTTGGGTTATGCAATGCTCCGACGACGTTTATGCGGCTAATGAATGAGGTACTTCGTGCGTTTATTGATAATTTTATGATTGTATATTTGGATGATATTTTGATACAAAGTCGTATATGAGAGGAGCATCTTGGGCATTTACGCAAAATGTTGGGCGTATTGCGATCACAACAGCTTTTTCTGAACGGGAAGAAGTGCGAGTTTGGGAAACAAAAGCTAGTCTATTTGGGTTTTATTGTTGGTGGCGGCGAGCTTAAGGTCGATCCAGAGAAGGTCTCGGTCATTACTAATTGGCCTCGACCCCGCACAGTGACGGAAGTGAGGAGTTTTATGGGTTCTTGTCAGTATTTATAGAAATTTATTCGGCATTTTTTGCAAATAGCCGCACTATTGCATTCTTTGACGAAGATCGGGGTACAATTTATGTAGGAAGAGCACCATGAGAAGACTTTTCTGTTACTGGAGCGAAAGATTAAGGATGCACCAGTGTTAGCATTGCCTAATTTACAGCGGCCTTTCGAGGTCGAAACAGATGCTTTAGATTACGCATTAGGGGCAATCCTTTTACAGGATGGGAAGCCGGTTGCTTACCATTCTTAGATTTTTACAGGAGCAATAGGCAACTATCCTACCTACGATAAGAAGTTCTAAGCATTATATTAATCAGTGAAGTATTGACAAAGTTACTTATCTGGGAAGGAGGTTATAGTATATTCCGATCATAAACCGTTACAGTTCTTATCTACGCAGTTCAAGCTTCAGCAAGTTTACCATATGAAGTAGATGTTGTACCTTCAGCAGTTTACCTTATTGATCAAGTATAAGAAAGGAGTGGATAACAAGATGGCTGATATGTTATCTCGACCCCCATTACCAACTATTTCTGCTTTGTTGGTAGCTATGCAGATCCAGTCGATTGTTCCTTTTGAGTACATTTTAGGGTATGAAAACGACAAGGAGCTCAGTATGATTTACGAGAAGTTACTGCAGGGCAAGACGTGTGAGTATGTTCTGAAGGATGGCTTGATTTACAGGGGCAATCTACTATGTATTCCTAAGGGTGGAGACCGTTTACAGTAGATTCGAGAGGCACATTGTTCTCGGGTGGCAGGTCATTTCGGGGTTGAGAAGACTCTTTTGAATTTACGGCGTTATGTTTATTGGCCGAAGATACAGGTAGATGTTGCTCGTGTGGTTCGTGGTTGCGTGCTATGCAACACATCGAAACCTTCCAATAGAAAGATAGGATTGTACTTACCATTGCCACTTCCTAATCGACCTTGGGAGAGTATTTCGATGGACTTTATGGGTGGTTTGCCCATGACCAGGTGTAAGAATGACTATTTTTTTGTGGTGGTGGATCGATTCAGTAAGTTGATTCTTCGTATTCCATGCTAGAAGACGGCTACAGGGGGAGGAGCAGTGCGATTATTTTTTAGAGACGTCTAGAGGTATTTTAGGCTCCCCTCTTCTGTTATTTATGATAGGGATAACCGCTTTTTGGGGCATTTCTTGAGATCGCTATGGGGGATGATGGACACTAAGTTGAAGAGAAGTACCACTTTTCATCCGTAGATAGACAGGCAAGCAGAAGTCGTCAATCTCACTTTAGCACATTTATTACGGGGATTCCATTCTAAGCATTCTAAGACTTGGGATAAGAGTTTACCGTATCTTTAGTTTGCGTTCAACCGGGCGATTCATGGTTCCACATTAAAGTCTCCTTTTGAAGTTTATTTGGGGTATTTGCCAAAAGCCCTTTTGATTTGGCGTTTAGTCTTGGCGACAAGACGGTGTCAGGGAAGGAGGAAGAGGAGTAGGTTAAAGCTCAGCGTTTCATTAAGAAGATTAGCAAGGTTTATGAGGAGGTTGAAACTTAGTTGAAGAAGACTCAAACAAAGTATAAGGCTCGCCACGTCAAGCATAGGGTTGAGTGTACTTTTCTTGAGGGCAACCTCGTTTGGTTGCATTTGGGTAAGGAACGGCTTAAGGGGGAAGGTAAGAAGCTCAAACCTATCCGTTATGGTCCATTTTTGATACTCAAGAAGATTGGTGACAATGCATTCCAGTTGGATTTTCCACCTTTCATAAAGATGTATTCGGTGATTAATGCCGAGCATTTGAAGCTGTTTGAGCCATCTCTTTTGGATGAAGACTCTGCAATCGATACTCACCTACCATCAGTTGATGACTTATGGATGAAAAGAGAAGATCTGTTTCCAGAGGATGATATTCTAGAGTGAAAGGTTCATACTATAAGATGGGGTGCTTTTGATTCATTCCGAGTTGGGAAGAAGAGTCAGCTACCAAGTAAGTTGAAGTGGTACAGCAAGGAATTGGGCATCGCCGCATTCCTACATCTCCAGTTCTAGCTTGAGCTGGAGCTTAAGGCTCTTAAAGGAGGGAGCCATGATCCAGAAGGATTTAGAATTATTTGAAGATTTGTTAAAGTCGTTCGAACGAAGTTGAGTGTCGTTCAAACGAGTTGTCATGTCCTCTGGAATTTTAGCCCAAAGCCATATTTCGTTTGAACGAAATTGAGTGTCCTTCGAACGAGTTGTCATGTCTTCTAGAATTTTGGCCTAAATTGAGTGTCATTCATTCGAATGGCGAGGCAAGTTTCTTTGGCTTTAGACCAATTAGTCGTAAAGTCGTTCGAACGACTCCCTAGTTCGTTCAAATAACTTTGGTGCTATTTTGGAATCTCAGGCATTGTTTTGCCTCGAGGTCCATTATTTTATGATTTTTGAGTTCTCTAGTATATAAAGGGAACTTAGGTTATTTTCTAGGTTATGTTAGATCTGAAGAGAGCTCTGAGAGAAGCCTAGAGTTTGAGAGTTTTCATTATAATTACTTCAAGTTTAAGTAATCGTATCTCTATTTTTCTAAATCTCAATTGGATTGTGGATTACCTTGTGATTTGTCAAATTCTCTAAAATATTAAAAATGGTAAAGACTCGAAGGATGGTCCTTAAAGAGAGGATTACGTCTAAAATGCAGAGGTTGAGGTTGAAATACTTTGGCGACCGATCCATGGAGATATCGATACCTGCTCCTATTCCTCTGACTTATTTAGGTATGTCGGAAGATGAAGCGGTTGAAGCTGAGGAGAATTTCTACTGTAGGTGGAGGCTTCACGTTGTCGTCTTGACAGGCGAGGAACGTTGGGCTTGTCTCTGTACTCTTGTGAAAGATAAGGTTGAGGATTCACAGTTATGCTGATTTCTTGTATCACCATGGATTTTTAGGTCAGGCTCTCTTCATCTCTATCAACTCTTCGGGGGGGGTAATAGGAGAGGTGGTGATAGCAGTGGAGGAGTAAGACAAGAAGTGGAAGTCTACTTCTGCATTTCTATCATATCTTTGCACCCAATAGACCATCAGTTTGAAGAGTTGGTGCCAACACTGAGTCTACTGCTTGTATAGTTTCTATTTAAAGTTTGACTAGACTTTGACCAAACTCATGTGAGGGAAGCTTTCTGTTGTCTCCAATTTCTACTTTACATTAAGGTGAAAGATCACTGAAGCAGGACGAACTGAAGGATTTGATGTGCCGGAGTGCCTGAATGACCTGTTACTTGCAAAAGTATTGAAAAACTTGTTATTTGTAAAATACCTAAAGTTGGGTAGTAGCCAGATGAGGTGTCTGTAAAGTACCTGAGGTCGATTACTAAAAGACTTGATATATGTAAAAAAAAATGTGTAATCTTTTTTTGATATGAATAAAATTTGTCATTCAATTACTTATGTTAATATAGATATGAAATAGTTTGTAGAAATCGAGCTAAAAATGTTTTGAAGAATGTATGAAATGAATTAAAATTTATGAATACCGAAACTATTGTTATTGTAACATTCGAACTGAGATAAATATGTGTGAAAATTTGCGATGTTATGTAAGTATGAGTTGTTTTGCGTGCTGAAAATGTGGGAGAGAAAAATTGTAGGAAATATATAATGCAAAAATTTAATCTAATAAAGGTTGATAGAAGAAATCTGGAAAGAATAAGCTCAACTTGGAAAATAATGAAATGTATGAATTCGAGGGAAGGGATAAGTCCAATTAGTTTTTCTCAAGAATCTGGGTTTTCTATTACGAGATATAAGGTTAATATCACTATTTGAGGGATTATGTAGTAAAAATGTATAAATAAGGGTAGAATGATTTTTTGAATATGGAGAAGAGATTAGGATGGTGAGGACTCGATCTCAGAGAATTTCTCATGTCGTTGAAGGATGATTGGTCATAAAGATCGCTGAAGTGCGGGAGAGGATTTTTGGATTGTTTGGTTATGATGCTGAGTTACCAGTGAGAGAGTGTCAGCTTGAAGGACTAGATGTAAGGGGTAGGGAACTTGAGTATGCCCATTATTTTTATGAGGTATGTTTTCAGGAATTGGTAAGAGATCCTGCTGATCCAGAATAGATGGTTGGATTGATTGCTGAGGTGGAGATCGAATTTGAAGATGTGATGATCGATGGAGGAAATCTGATCGGATGTGGTCGCCGAGGTCATCAAGGCTGCTTTAGATGTAATTATATGTAAAGTGTTATTATAAATAAATGTAAGTGTCGTTGAATTTAATAGAAAAGATAGAAGTCAATTCGATCCTCTTTAGTTGCAAATGCCATTTGAGACGGGTTTGATAAATAAATTTTAAATAACTTTGAAAATTTTGTTAGCTTTGAAAATGATATCACTAGTACTATAAGTATAAGAAACAAGAACAAAAAAAGTGCAAGAGCTTCTAGTTTTTTTTTATGTAAAGCTGTTAAAATCTAATATCGTATGAGTGCGTGTCATCATGAGTGTGGGAAGGTCAAATAAAGATATGGAAACAAGAGATAAAAATAAATTAAAATATGAGGGATGGGGTAATGATGGAAAGATGGTTTTTTTATTTTTTAGAAGGTATAAGATGTCTGACATGGATAGTGGAAAGGACGCATCGGTTCCGAAACTGAGGATAGGTCGTGTGAGGCATAATAACTATTAGCCATTAGAGAGAGAAAAAATAAATAGTACTTCTTCTTCATCATTCAAACATTTTTCAACTTCTGAAAATTTAGAAAGTACAGAGAGAGAAGCGCAAAAAAATTATAGAGTATTTGGCAAGGATTTAACAAAGGGTGATCAACAGTCGAAGAGAGTTACTGGTATTGAATCACATAGGTGGCTATAAAGTAGCGTTGTGAGGAAAAGAATTGGCACTACTGCGGATTCTCATTCTGGCACTGAAGGTTAGTAGAGACGTGTATTGTGTTTTTTGGAAATCGTGATCTGTTTTAAGCAAATCTTTAATAAAATCACTATTTATAGTAACCTATTAAATTTGACATATAGATAAAATATATGAAAGATATGTTGTATTTGAATGATCGATGTGTATGAAATAATGATAGATACCTGAACTTGTATGTAGGTCGAACATGAAAGGTATTTGTGTAGGATCAAAACTTTGTCTGTAGAATTATAGTTGAGGTGGATAGTTCGTCTGTTATCGAGGTTTTGACCTCTAGCCGGATGGTAGAGTCTCATAGTGAGGTTGAAATAGGATTGGGACAATTTCTAGGTTTCCCTAGTAAATTGGTGGCCTATCCCCCTGGTGCGGATGTATTTAAAGAATTTTGTAAAGCCAAAGCTGCTTTAGGAGGGAAATGGGGTAACTGTGCAGAATACGCTGGTAGGCTGCTTAGGGGGTGTACTATAGCGACAAGGGAGGAGTATTTTTATTTGTTGGCCGACTTGGAGGAGGAAAAACGAGATAGGGGCAAAGATGAATCGATCTCGTTAGATTATTTTGATGGAAATGTTCGGAGTGACTTTTCAGAGGGTTTCCTGTGTTACCTGTCTCAATTAGTGTATGGGTTGAGTCTTCCCCTTAACAATTTGGCGAAGGGGATTATGAATGCGATTGGGGCATATCTTGTTCAATTGAACAGGAACATGTGAGAGGTAATAAGTGTTTGCGATCATCTGAATGAAAAATGGGAGAATAAGGGGAAAGTGAGGAGGACATCCCCTGAGGACGTATTGTAGTTTTATGGGGTAAAGAATTATTATGCCAATGTTGGGGCATAATTTTGTGCGAGTACAACTCGGCATCGCTTCTTCGATATGAATTCAGCAGGTCGAGCCTGGAATGACAACGTAATATGGGTTAAGGGTAATTGTCTTTAGAGAGATGATGAAGAACCTTTGGATCTTTTGTTTAGAACTGTAAAACAAAGTATGTATAACAATGCATAGAGTATAATATTGATATGTTTAAATTGATGAACTTTTTGTTGGTAGGCCCAAAGTTCCTGGTAGAGAGGAAAGATTCATCGTTGAACGAAGTTGATGAAGAAAAGGTTAAGCTTAAATTTGTATTGGAAGGACTTAGCCTTACCAGAAAGAAAATGATTGGGAGTAAGTCGAAAAAGGTTCAAAAATTTCAATCGACCAGGCTGATGGCGGGGGTTGATGATGGGAAGAAGAGAGGAACTGGTGGGGAAGGTCAAATTAATGTGGCCAAGACCCCTAGAATAGGCAGTTCGGTTGAGCCAGAGTCTATTACGTCAAAATAATTAGCTCGAACATTTCTAAAAAAATAGATGCTGAAGCGTCCGTTGGCATCTGGTACCACTGGAAGTGGTGAGGTCGACGAAAAAGAGAAAAGGGGGCGGAAAAAAGAAAAGAGAAAAGAGAAAAGTTGAAGAGCGACCTGCTGCTGAGGACGATCTCAAAAAAGTGGAGGAAAGGGCCAGGCTGGCGGCTCTTCACAGAGAATAGAACAGAAGCAAGAGGGTATATATTTATGGTCGATCATCTAAAATATTTATTTATTGCATTTCGAACTCACGCTGAGGTCGATTTGTTTTTTGTAGGCTGCTCGTTTGGTGAAGGGGATTTGACTCGGAGTGGAAGAGGAAAAATCTGAGCTGAAGAAGGTGAAGGTCAAGCTTGAAAAGAAGGTAGCCGAGCAAAGGCTGATGCTCTCAAGGAAGCAAAGAAGCTGGAGGCACTGAAGGCTTCCCATGTAGTGATGATTGGCCATCTACAAGCGGAGGCGAGAGTGAATCTTGAGGAGGTGGCGGCGGAGCGCGAAAGACTTGGGTGCCACATGATGTTGAAGGGATATTCTGAGGATGAGGTGGATGCCATTAAGGCAGGCACCTATGTTGAGGAGGGTGATAATGAGGAAGTGGAAGAGGTTGCGGTGGAAGTTGTTAATGGGCTAGACGATGTCTCCCACCAGACGGTGCTAGACAACCAAGGGGATGACACCGAACCCCCAAAGGGCGAGAATGAGAAGGTAGGGTAGAGAAATGGCTTTGTATGAGTATTTTGGAAGTGTCTTGTAAATTGTTGGATTTGTGCGTATTGAATAGACTTCTGTAGGCAGAGCCTATTTTTTTTAACCCTCTTGTAGGTACATAGAGAAATGAGTCTCAGAATAAAAGATCTAGAGACCGATCTTGCCAGGGAAAGAGAGATCTTCACAGCGTTGCTATCTTTGCAAGCAGAGCTGCAGGTTAGATTGGAATAGGCCTTCTGATTTGTATGCTATATTGACATAAAGTTACCATGTAAATAAGATAATATAGAGTGTAGAGGCAGACCAAAAACTTGCTATCAGTTTTGGGAAAATAACACTATTATAGAGCATAGGAAAATTCAAAGTATTTAGATAAAGTAGCATATAAAAAATATGTACCTTAGACTTTGAAATACATGTCATGGAGCACCTATCTGAGATTGTACTTTGACCTTTCAGTCTAAAAGTTGTTGTACACAGTAGATGTTAGAAATCAGATATATTTTTAGAAATAATATATATATATATATATATATATATATGTGCATGTTGATGGGTGTTCCGAATCGAACTATATATAATGTATCTATTATTGCACTGGTTGAATTGGACTCAGTTCGCTCGCGCGAAGATGAGGCGCTCCAATGTAATCAAGAATTTTCAAAGGAGTTGGATAGGGTAAGAGAGGCGAATGAGGACATAGAAGACCAGCATGTAAAGGTGCATTTCAAATTTGTTGAGGTAACCCAGACTGTTGTCGACCTCACTCGTAAGATAGAGGAGAATGATGCCAAAATTATAAAGCTGCTAAACAAGCTTGCAGAGATAAAAGAACATTTCACGAAGCCTTAAAGTCAGATTGACATACTGATGGTTAAGAGTAGGCAGGCTGAAACGGCTCAATACCGTATTCTGGCGCTAGAAGATCGGAGGGACAATTTCGTGCTGACCTTCAGAATTGTAGAAACGATCTGGAGCGACTGAAACAGAAAATGATTGAAAAAGATAACAAGCTGAAGGTGGCCCGAGAAAATATATCGGCTTCGGAAGCTGCAACCAAACATTTGCATATAGCCCTACCCGCCAAGGATATGGAGTTTCGGGGGATGCAACGAAAGTGTGACAATTTAAATGAGAGGGTGGCACGATTGAAGGCCAAATTGGCGCAAGCCAAACCGTGTGTCAAGAAAGCTGAGGCTGGAGAGTGCTCGAGGAGGAGTAGAAATGATGTTAAATTTCCTCTAGTCTAAGGGCATGTAGTTAACCTGTCAGTTCAAATTAGAGAGGTGAAAGGTAACGTAACTCGAATTCATGGGCTTGTATAGAAAGGGAATGTAAACTTAAGGGAATGCCAACACAAGTTGGATGTTGCTCTTGTCAGGGAGAAGTTCTTAGAAGGGGAAATCAGGGCAAAGGAAATTCTGATGAAGAAAAAAGATAACTTGTTAAGGGATACTTCAGCCAGGGAAGAGTTAAATGCAGAAATTAGGAAACTTCGAGCCCAGATGGTGGACCTAGAGGCCATTAATTAGGCTGAATCAACAAAATTGGTCAAAAAATTAGAAGAAAATATAGCTTTTGATGCTCAGACAGAGATGGAAATGGCACATCAGAAGAAACTGTATGCGACTTTGGAGTCACACCTCGAGATGGTGAGATCTCACTTTTTAAGGATTGTTGTATCTCTTGTGTTACGTGTAGACCTATTAAAGTCGACCATTACATATTTTGTAGAGGAAGTAAAAGGACTTGAGTTAGAACGAGATACCTTGTTCAAGAGTTTGTCTGATAAGGGATGCATTTGTAGAGTTAATATAGATCGAGGGAACTGTATGGCCTTCATGGAAACAAATTTAGTCCCTTGACCTACTTATCTGATAAAGAGGGACAGAGTTGTTATAACTCGCGAACTGAATTCTGATTGACCTCCTGCTGAAAGGTAAAACATGGCTGACATCCCAGCAGCAGAAAAGAATCCATTGTAATGTGACCTAAAAATAAATAGTATTAGTCGCAGACATATTGAAATAGATGAAAGCTAGTATGACATTTGCCTTATCTTATGTCTGGTGGGGTCTTTGATATAAAACAAGTTTTTACAATTGTTCTAATCGTAGAGATTTAGTAAAGTCAGCTAAACCAAGTGTTATCCTCGATTTAACTGAAATAATATCCCAAACAAGTTAAAGTAGATGAAGGCTAGTATTACCTTTGCCCTATCTCATGTTTGGTAGAGCCTTTGATATAAAACAAGTTTCTAAATTTGTTTCAATCGCAAAGATTTAGTTGAGTCGTCCAAACCAAGCTAGTATTATCTATGCTTTAATCTATAGAATGTGGTTGAATCTACGTAAGTAGAGAGATATTGTGAAAAACTTAGAAGTTTCATTGATCACTTTAGAATTTATATTGGATGGAGATGAAAATCTTACTTTTGGAATTAAAAAAAACAAAAGCGAGAAATGGAAATAGAGTAGTAAGATTCTTAACGATAGTACAGTTTCAGTCGCCTAGTGTTCTAAAGATTTGAAATGGGGATTCCCTCTTCTGTCATGAGATAATATGATCCCAAGCCTGAAAGACCTGTGATAATGAATGGACCCTCCCAATTGTCAGCTAATTTTCCAGTGTGAGGCTCTTTGTGATGTTGAGGAATCTTTTTGAGGACGAGATCATTGATTTGGAAGGTACGGTTTCTGACTCGGCTGTTATACGACCATGCAAGTATATGATGATATCGATCTAGGTTAGTGATGGCGCGTTCCCTAGTTTCATCGATCATATTGAGGTTGCAAGCCAATTTGAACTTATTTTCCACATCAGTCAGCTCGTGATCTCGAACTGGATGATGGTATTCAAAAGGAATGATGGCCTCAGTACCATATGCAAGGAGGAATGGGGCGCATCCTGTTGACTGTCTGGGAGTGGTACGATATGCCCATTAGATAAGAGGTAGTTCTCGAACCCAATTCCCTTTTTTCTGTGAGTGAAGCCATTTTTTTAGTCCATCTATGATGGCTTTGTTGGTGATTTCGGCTTGGCCATTGCCTTGAGGATAGTAAGGATTGAAAGGTTAATGGATGATATTATGTTGGTTGAGGAAGGTTACGATTTTTTCTCCAACAATTTGGGGCTTGTTATCCATACGAATAAGGTGGCGGCATCCAAACCGAGTGATGATGTGTTCCCAAATAAAAGAGATGACCTCTTCTTCTCTGGTTCGACATAGTAGAATTTCTTCTACCCATTTCGTAAAATAATCTGTAGCTACGAGTAGGTGACGGCGGCTACCTGGAGAATTAAGGAATTTGTCGACGAGATCAAGTGCCCATCTTTTAAATGGCTAGAACACCTTGCTTGCATAGAGTTTGATCACTGAAGCGCGTATTATGTGTCCATATCTTTGGCAGGTACCACATCTGCGTGAATACTCTTATGCTTGCTTGCGTATGCCGATCCAGAATACTCCTTGTATAATAGCTCTATTTGCTAGTGATCAACCTGTGTATGGAAGCCACAAGTCCCTTCATGTAATTCGTAGAGCATTTCATCTGCTTTTAGTTTGGAGAGGCACTTGAAGTAAGGCCCCATAACGGAAAGGCGGTATGGCACACCATTTTGATTAGTGTAACGCTTCGAGTTGATGATCAGCTGTCGACGTTCTTTTGGACCTGCTGGGAGAGGTTTGTTATAACTATTATCGACACCGAGGTAGGCTAGGAAAGGCTTTTACCAATCATCGTCTCGGCCTTAATCACCCTCAGTGTTGATCGTGCATTGAGATATGCGATCAATGCTAGGGGTTGAAATAATTTCTATCTGGAGATATTGAGCTTTTGTACCCAAGACCCCGGCTAGATATGCCAAGAATCGGCGTGCCTATTTTCACCTTGAGGAAGATAATTGAGAGTTGCTTTTGCGAACTTGCTCATCCCATCTGCAATGAGGGCTGCGTATTCGATCATCTTTCCATTCTTTTTGTATTGCTCAGAGTAATGGTGGAGATGAGTAGTGAATATGTGTAAACTGAGAGAACGGGGACATCGAGCTCAATATCGAGGTCGAGTCCATGAATGAGAGCTTCGTATTCGGTAACATTATTTGAGGCCTCAAATTCTAAGCCGATTGATTTCTCAATTCTGCCATTGGAAGGGGTAATCAATACGATTCCAATTCCTGACCCTGCAGGTCTTGCTGATACATCCGGGAAAAGTCTCAACCCCTTTGCTGTAATCCATTCAGCTCGTTCATCAAATTGTTTGGGGTGTGGATCTTCAGGAGTTCTTTCTATAAGGTCAGGGCCGTGCTCCTCCCACTCGGGCACTCAGGATCTTCCACTAGAAAATCTGCGAGAAAATTGGTAACGGCCTGACCCTTTTCGGAATGGCATTGTTTAAACTTGATATCATGTTCTCCCAAACTGACTGACCACTATTGCGCTCTCCTTGATTTTTCTTTCTTGAATAGAATTTCCTGAAGTGGGTAGTTTGTCATGACTTTGACTGAATGAGATTGGAAGTGGTGCTTAAGTTTTTATGAAGTGTAAACAAGAATGAGATGAAGTTTCTAAATTTTAGAGTACCCCGTTTCCACTGGAGTAAGGGTTTTGCTGATGAAGTAAACTAGTTTCTCGATTTTCCCTTCAAAGCGAATAAGAACCGAGCTGAGTGAAGTATTTGTGACTGCTAGGTAGATAATCAGTTCTTCATTATCTTCTGGGGTGCCCATTATGGGAGACCTTCCCAAATAGGTTTTGAGATCCTTAAAAGCTATTTCACATTCTGGTATCCATGTAACCTCTGCATTTGGCTAAACTTTTCCTCATTTGGTACAACCATGGAGTAATTGAAATAGCCAACGGCAGCGGTCTGAAGATTTTGAAGTGAAACGGTTGATAGCGGCAATATTTCGGCAAGTTTTTGAATGTCTTTTATTATTTTTGGAGAAGGCATGTTGAGGAGAGCCCGAATCTGATCTGGAACAGCCTCAATCCCCTTCTTGCTGATGAGGTGGCCTAGAAATTGGCCAGAATGTACCCTGAATTGACACTTATCTGGGTTGAGATGCATCCTCTAAGACCGATGAATGTTGAATATAGTGTTGAGATTTGAGATCTGATTGGCTGACTGTACACTCTTACACAAGAGATCATCGATGTAGACTTCAACGAATTTCCCTAGATGTGCTTTGAATATAGTAGTCATCAACCGTTGATATGTGGCATCTGTATTTTTGAGTCCGAAGGGCATGACTTTGCCGCAATAAAGACCTCTTTCAGTGATGAAAGTTATCTTTTTCTGATCTTCTTCCAAAAGTGGAATTTGATTGTATCCCGAAGCAGCATCCATAATAGATAGGAGGTTATGGCCTGCTATAGAATCGAGGATCTGATGAATATTGGGAAGTGTGAAACTATCATTTGGAGTATGTTTTTTCAGATCAGTGAAATTTACACAAATTTGGACTTTTCCGTTCTTCTTTGGGACAATGACAATATTGGATATCCAGTCTAGATATTTGGCTTCTCAAATGAATCCTACTTTGATCAATTTCTCAATCTCGGTGTTAACTTCATGTCGAAGATGAGGTGACAGTCGTCACTATTTCTATTTGACCGCCGTGGCATTGATGTTGATGGTAAAATTGTGACATGCCTTGGCCGGATCAACCCCAGGCCTTTCTTCGAAAGGCTACACAAAAATATATCAATTTAGTTGTAAGAACTGAATGAGAGCATCTTTTCGGGCTGAACTAGCTTAGCACCAATGAAAGTACCTCAGTTAGGTCCATTAATGTTGATATATTCTGTAGGCTCATCCGTGGAAGGTTGATCGCTGAGGTGATCAGCTTCCTGTAATTGCTATGCAAAAAATCTGTCAGAAGTATCTAGGATAACAGAGACGGTATTTTTACAAGCTTGAGAGAGCTTCTGACTACCCCTGATCTCATAGATACCATTGTCATATTAGAATTAGATTGCCTGATAATAGGTGGAAGCTGTTGCTTCCATGTTGTGAATCCAGCAGCGGCCCATAATCCTGAGATAATAAGATTTGGCATTGATGATATAGAAAATGACGTCGATGGTGGCTGGTCATATGGTAATAGGTAAGATAATCTTGCCTACTCATTTTTTTCTAGAACCATTGAACCCACTGATGTCGGTGTCGCTCTGAATAACTTGGTCGGCCAAACCCATTTGGTCGATAGTACTCTAAAAAGAATCTCAATACCGTTTCCAATATCGATTATCATTGTGTGCATGACAAACTTCTTCATTTTGTGCATTATTACTAACACATCATGATGTGAAAATTTGACATGGCTAGTATCACAATCTTTGAAGGAAACCCCAAGCCGGCGATTGCTCGACTCAGGAAGAAGCTTGGCTTCTTTGACTTGAGTTGTGAGATCGTAGCATTCTGATAGTCTCATGCGCTTTGATCTATTAGAATTGGTGATCTGATTGATTTCGATCATATTGTTGTGGTGCATATGGTAAAGATGTTTTTTCTCAGCTTGATTATTGACCTGAATAACTTCAAGTTATTTCTTATAGCTGCCATCTTTGTATGATTGCAGGTCGACAATATATTCGAGCATCCGTCCCTCTTTAGAAATGTACTCGAGCAACCTCTGTAAAGCATAACAATTATTAGTAGAATTATGGTTTACCTTATGATGTAGGCAATATGGTCGACTATCGATTGGTTCTAGTGGTTGAGAGACGCGGTAGAACTTATCCTTCAAAAGCAGTAGAAAAATTATGAAGATTCGGACGTTCATCTTTAAGAGGATGGGTTTGTTTGGCAGACTGCCTTTCTAAGAGTATCCAGCGTTGCCCTTAGTGCACTTCTGATCTCCCTATTCCTCCTTTGGTTTAGTGGTTCGATTTATAGATGGGCCTTTGGTGGAGAGGATGAATTTAGTAGATTTTTGTCGCACAGACATCATCCTCTCCAGGTCAACGTTACTGCTGATCTTGGCGATCATATCCTCTGAGGTCGCAGGTTTGTTGAGGAAGAGGTGTTCTTTGGCCTAGAAGTCGAGCTAGAGCGCGTTGGTGAAAGCTGGAGCACGTTGGTAAAAATAGTAACAGCTACCTTCTGATCGAGGTTATCCACTTTACGCGCAAGTTCTAAAAATTTCTTTACAAAATCCTCGAGCTTCTCTACGTGTGATTGTTTAAGACTAATAAGAGAATACAAATTCTCCTCTTTATCCCTGCTGTGAGCATATGTCTTGATAAACTATTTCTGTAGTTGCTCGAATGTATATATGGAGTTCTCAGGCAGAGAGTGGAACCATCAGAGTGCTTCCTCCTATTGACTTCTGGCGAATAAACGGTAGAGGATGTGGTTGAGATTGGAGTATAGCCCTAATGAATCACGGTGTTGATAAAAGTGTTCCTTCAGGTCAGTACCTTTGTATTTACAAATTTTTGGAGTATGGAAAACTTTTGGTATCTACATATCGAATAGCTTTTTGGCAATCAGACCTTCTTGTAATTTTGTGATGTCACCGGTAGTACCCAGGACTTGTACTTCGATCAACTCCTTAATTTGTTGATCCATATGCTTTTTTGTGATGTAATGACGTGTTGGTTGAATCGCTGGACGAGTAGGTTATGGATGATGAGTGCCCGTATCTTCACTCAGGCGATCTGGTGCAGGAACTTGATATTGAGGTCATTATTCTTCCTCATGACAGACGGAAATTCGGTGACCTCGAATGACTTTGGACTGAACTTTACCCCCCAAATGTATTGAGGGCTTTGGTTCATGTTGTAGATTCCTGGAAATAGCTTTACTGGCGACTCCTCAGGGTCCCAATATTTCCCTTGCAGAAATACGAGAGGTCTCTGGCAACTGATCGTGACCTATGGCTGGAGGAGCCTGTTGAGTATTTTACAGAGCCTCTAGGGCAGTCTGCATTATTGTCATCTGGTCTTCATGTCGTTTGAGAACGGTCAAACAAGCTTGTCGTTCTGTGTCGGGCTCTTTTTCGCGGAGCTCCCGATCCTTAGATAACTGAAGTTTGAGCTCAGTGCGTTACTTCATTTTAGCATTGAGATTCGCTCGTAACTCTGTAAGTTGCCCCGACTCTATTAAAACATCGACCTGGGTCTCTGTAGCCGGTCGTCTGGAAGTAACAATGATTGAAAGTTGTAGTGAAAGAATGCATTTGGATATCGTAGAAATGCAATCTATCCTACAGACGGCGCCAGTCTTTTTTGTGTATTATATGTGATTCCTGATCATGATAATTAATATCTTGGGGGCATACCAGTAATATCCTATTAGCTATTGTAGGATACTTAAATAGGTATTACACCATTTACTTATATCACATATAAGTGAGCCAATGTTCTATACGAGGCACCTATTTCCAAAAAAATTAAAAAATATTTTTCAAAAAATTCAAGTTAAGTCCTCCACGGGGTAGGTCCAGTCAATAGGAATTTTTCAAAAAAATTAGGCTCAATTTGACCAAAAATTGGGCTATTTATAGCCGTTTTAGTATCTAGACCGGTGCTGGACTGGTCTGACTCGGTCTGGGTCAAGGCCTGGACCGGGTTAACTGGTCTGAACTGGTCTGACCCAGTCTGCCACGTGCCACGCAGGCACAGTCACACGTGCCATACGCATGGGATGCACTCGTGCCACCCATGCAAGCCACACGTGCCGCACACACGTGTCACACACACGGACAACACACATGCCACATCACTCCTTCGGTGACTGCCGGGGAATATTTCGGTGACCATCTGGCTAATATTCCGGCCAAAATTCTGGCAAATATTCCATACGTGCTAGGCATGCCACACGTGCCACGCACATACTAGGCATATCATACGTGTCATGCATGCCTACGTGCCATCCCACGTCAGTGCACCATGTGTCCAAGACACGTGTCACTGCTGATGTCACAGTGGATAATGATGATGTCATATATGATAATTATAAATAATAAATAATAAAAATATATTAACAAAATTGCTGATGTCACCGACCAATAAAATGCTATTTTTGGCCGTGAAACTGCCTAGTTTCAACGTGCTATTCCCAGCGAATGGGACATCTCCCAGAGTCGTGCCATATAGAATTGGAAAACTCTCGAAGTAGGTTATCCATTCGAAGTAGTCTCACCTCTATCCGATCTCCACAGATAAAAATATGCAAATTTGAAGACATCCCTTTATTAAGGGTAAAAATCACAATGTAGTATAGATCTGAAAGTATGTATTCAAAAAATTGTAAAATACCTCTTCTTCTGATCGCTTGGTTTCCCTGAAAAACTCTTATTATAAGGTAATTTATGCTATCCTCGTTCCTAGAGCGTACGTGCTGATAACATGTTAGACAATAATATAATCAATCTACACAAGATCAATTGAGAGCAATTGAGAGAGAAGGAAGGATTCTTTATTGGTGATTCATGCCCTGTTCTTTAACAGGTATAGAACATATATATAGACATAGGTTCCTAATCCTACTTAAACTCTCTCCATAAACCCTAAAGGCCTATGGACAAATAGGAGTCTGTATAGGACACCCCAACCCTGTTAGGTTCCTAGACTGGGCTTGGACCCAACTCCTAACACAAAGTACAGGTTTATTATTTCAATAGTTTTTGTAGTCGCATAATGGTTATTACTGTGCATTTTACTGTGGTCTTTGGTACCAGATTTGGACCTACACTGTAATCTTACATCTAGGGGAACATTGATAAGGATATAATGGGGGAAACTCGGCATTTTTAGCGTTTGATCTTCTGGTGACAAACTCAGTGCCACTCAGTATAAGATGCTCATGCTTTTATTGGATGCCTAGAGCCAGTAGAGTGAATGGAGGTTCTAGAGTTGGGGCCTAAGTTGTTAGAGCATCTCTTAAAGTGCCTCACTGACTTGGTTGAAAAAAAGTCAAATCCAAGTTAGTGAGGCTCTATTTCCTCCAACGGTACCTAACTTGTTTTTTTTACTTGGGCGCTTGTTACATTTTCTTTAAAAAATAATTTTTTTTTCATCAGGTAGATCAGACTTGGGCGCCCGATTTGAATTTAAAAATAAAAAATAAAAAATATTTGGCGCCCAAGTCTTAGGCGTTCGATTTGAATTTTTATAAAAATAAAAATTGGGCGCCCAATCGCGACGTAAAAAGGTAAGGATGAGTCTTGGAGACTCAATTCCAAGTCAGTGAGGCACTGTTGGAGGACAAAATTCCTAGGTGGCACCTTGGATTCTAAGGTAGTCAGGCACTTTAGGAGATGCTCTTAGTACGTCCATTTTGTTTCACTAAACATGAAGTAAGAAGAAAATAAAATGAAGACACCTTCACCATGTAAATGATCTACTTAAGGAAGATTATAATTTGTCACAAAGAGCATGATGTTTGGGTCCCTATTTGATGAGTGGAAAGCTGGAACTTTGTGGTTAGTTAATCCATAATCGAATTGAGAATAACCTAATTTGAAGAATAATAAGAAGAACACACAAATTGGTGGGAGAATTTCCCTTTTGGAGCTTCAATTGCTTAATGATTTAATTTTAACTGAATTACTCTAAAAACGAACCCAAGTCGCTCTTACAAAAATTTGGATTGATCTAAGATAATTCCAATTTCCTAGCCTTGCCCCTTTATGAGGGTTACAAGTTGCCAGTTACAAGATAGGACAATCATACCCTTGGAACGCCTATAATAATGGAGGAAAATAATAGTCGCTTGAACGAACCCATGGGTCGTTCGAACGACTGGCCAAATGGAGCCTAAAAAGAGCCTCAGCGTGAATTGGTCTTCTAGATCTCCAGGTTATTCGAACAACTCCTGATTTTGTCTAAAAATAGTCTCAGTGTTAATTGGTCTTTTGGAAAACTCCAGGTCGCTCGAATGACTCTAAATGTCGCTTGATCGACTTGACTATTTTTGCCTAAAAATAAACTCAGCTCGAATTTATCTTCTGGGAACTCCAGGTCGAATAGACTTAGCTTGAATTAGTCGAATAGACTCAGCTCGAATTGGTCGAATAGACTCAGCTCGAACTGGTCTTCTAGGAACTCTAGGTCGTTTCTCTCATATCTCGTTCAAACAGTTCTAAGGCTCGTTCGAACAAGTTGGCATCTTTTGTAGGGGTTCAATCCTTCAGATCCTCTTGGATCATTCGTACTCAAACTTGAATGCATATTCAGTGGTCTTGCATAATCATATTTGGTTCCGGGCCTTTAAACCATGCCATGAAACTACCACAACACAAATATTAATATACATACAAAATATCCTAAAGATTTGAAATACATATCTTAGTTGATTTTCTAATTTGATTCATTCATACCGTGATATGGATAAATGTATATCTTCTCTCTAAATATCACCTTTAATGGAGTTGAAGACTAGAAAATCCCATCATGTGAATGACATCAGCAATAACTACATCGACTTAAACTGAAGAAGCCTCAAATCCAGTAAGAGAGTTTCAAAAAATATGCAATATATACAAAGCCAATGGTAGATGTTCATGGATGATGATAGTTATACTTTCGGTATCTCTATTCTCTCAATAGGACCATACCTTATATATAGACTTGACTCTCTAATTACTTTATAGTATTTTATAAGTCAAGGAGTGTTCGTAATCTCGATAGTTGTATGAGCACGCTTCCGCTACTTATGAGACCACGCCTTGCTCTTATGTGAGCCTCTTGCTCTCATATGAGACCCTTGTTCTTTTATGAGCACCATACTCTTATGCGGGCCCCTTACTCTCATATGAGCCCCCTGCTCTTATATAAGCACCAGGCTCTTATGTTATCCTCTTAATCTCATATGAGTCTCTTACTGCCATATGAGCCTATGATCTCATATGAGCCCATTACTCTTATATGAACACCATTCTCTTATACGAGCCCATTGCTCTTATGCGAGCCCCTTACTCTCATATGATCCCTTTGCTCTCATATGAGCCTCATATTCTCATATTTACTCTTATTTGAACCCCTTGCACTTATATGAGTGTCTTACTCTTATACGAGCTTTTTACTCTTTTTTGTGCCCCATGCTCTAATATGAGCCACTAATCACTTTTTTTTTGTTTACGTAGAAGGATATTGGCAAAAATTATACAAGGGCAGTTTGGTCATATCCTAGGTTACGTAAGAGTAACTCTAGGGTTTTGGCCCTCAGCCTATAAATAAGAGATGAAGGCCACCTTAGAGGAGAACCTTTTCCAGAACTTCCTCCTCTATCTACTAAACTCTAGCAGCTCTTGATGAAGAAAGAAGAAAGACCCAGATAGAGTTGAGTGGTGCCCACCTCTGGTGAGACGCGTTAAGCCCTAAACAACGTAGCGCATAGTTTTATCGCCCTGAGAAATCTAGGAGACTACATTTGGCGCCATTTGCGTTCCGTGATCAAAAGACCTATTCATGCAACCATATTCTCCATCAAGGTCGCCAGTACTTAAGAGCATGTTATGTCGACAGAGGTGACAGTTTCCCTTATGCAGTTGAAGAACATATGATCTAAAAGAAAATCAGATCTGGAGATGAGAACATTTATTTAGCAATTACAGGAGTATATGCTTTTACAGAAATCAGATCCGACAGCTTAAGGATCTAGATGACTTGTTAAGGTAAAAGTATATGCTTCAACATCGTAGAGAGTCTAGTATCGTCATTAATGGCGGGCCCATAAACTTAAAACGACCTTAAAGTTATGGCCACATTTTCTTTTTGTTCAAACATTATTAGAGCATGAGCCCTTCTCGACCACGGGCTTATTTTAGAACCAATGGCTCATCGTAGAAGCATGAACTCCCTATTACCAGGGGGCTCAATTTAAGTGAAAATGACATCAAAGTTACGACCATGAAAATTTTCATGCTCAAACATTATAACAGTTTGACCCCTTTTGTAACCATGGGCTTATTTTAGATACAATGCCTCATTATAGGAGCACGAGCCTCCTATTACCAGGGGACTCATGTTAACTAAAAATGGCCTCAAAGTTACTACTAGGAAAAATATTATGCACATACATTGTAAGAGCATTAACCAATTTAAGACCATAGGCTAATTTTAGAACCAATGGCTCATTGATGGAGGGAGTTCATTTCACTGAAACTGAACTCAAAGTTATGAACGTGAAAAATTGCAAACTCTGCTAATTCCTTAAAGAAAGAAGAACACTATGCCCTCATAAAAATAGTGGGGGCGTGATACGAGAAAAACTCAGTCTTTAAATACCCCGCTCAAGACTACGGGTATCATAATATAATAAGGGTAAGGGGGGTCGAATCCACGGGGAGTAAATGTATTAAAAATATGTTTTCATAATTAACTAATAAATGAATCTAAACTAATTTTGATAAAAAGGTTTTAAACAAAAACATAAATCTAAATTACTAACTTTCGGTACGATTATAAGGAAAAGAATCTAGGCTTTGGATCACCTCCGACTTAGTTTACTAAAATGATATAAAAATGGTAGCTTCTATCCGCACGTAATAGCCATGGATAGGTCTTTTCGGGTCTAAGATCTAGGGTTATGGTTAAAACCCTAGGTAAGAACTTTGATGTTTATAGACAATCAGATCTAGGGCATATAAACTCTTTTCCATGGCTAGGTGGAGAGTATTAACTCTAGTGATCAAGAATTCTCTTTGAGCTTGAAAACAACTGAATATGGCTAATTTGGCATCTTTCTCATATCCGTAGTAACTTAGAGTTGTCATGGCTTGATCAACTCTTCGTAACTGCAAATCGGAGAATTGAAGATTAATTATAGATCTAAACTACTATTAACATCAATTTAGTTTATTTCACCAGAGGTTCAATCCTTAGCCTAAGCTAAGGAGAATAACTCTCCATTAATGGTGTTGATCACAGCTTAAATTAAATGCATAAAATAAAGGAAAGAGAGAGAGATAGAGATACTAAAAAATGCAAGCTTTATTCCTTCTTAAGATTGAGATTTAAAAATACATAGAATTTCTCTCCTATTTATAGAAGATAGGAGAGACTTGTTTATAATTCTGAAACTATATCTCTAAGTAAAGATAAATCCTTTTAGAGTCCTTCATCATCTTTATTCCATGGAGAAAATCTGTAACTGCATTGAATGTAGACATCTTCCTTGTACCTAAGAGACTGCTGGAGATGCTTTAGCTCTTTATACCTTTTATTAGATGTCTTTTTGTACTTATTAACTCTAATAGTGTTAAGTGCCTGAAAATAAGAAAATGCTACTAACATTAGAAAATAATAAATAGGAATTAACAAAATTATACTTGTAGGCGTATTGATCCTACGTATTTCTACGTCTAACAAATACCCCCAAACTTACCATTTTGTTCGTCCCGAGTAAAATAATAAAATATAATTAAACTAAGAAAGGAAACCACTTTTGCAGGACTCACGATTACATTTAACATATGCAACAAGTTGTTAAACCCCCAGGTGTCCCTGCCAGACGAGTGTTGTCTGATGAGGGCTTATAGTGACTATACACACAAATGTCAATAATGACATTATGGCAATTCTAAATGGCAAGAGACTCATTTCCTGTCAATTTATCATTATTTAGTTATGACAAAAATATACAAGCATGAAATTCCTTAAAACCTATTATTCTCCGAATATACCATAGAATATATTGTACTTATCCGAAACTAGAGATACTACCTCATGATTATAAAGAAATTCAAGTATTTTACCAGATATATCTGAGTGTATTATGAAGATAGTTTTATTGCTTAATGCATTGTCGCTGAACTTCGACTTGGATTGTACTGTTTATAGAGGCCTTTACATTCTTAATTTCTTGCTGGTATCGAGCTTCTCTCTCGTCAGCTTCTTGTCGTAACTTGGCAAGCTCATCCTCGTAGTTCTGAAATGATGATGATGAGGACCGTGATGTTTCATTTTTGGGACGGGCAACTACTCATTTGTTCAAAACTCACCCATATTCATCTTCTTCAATCACATCGTTGAAAATCTTATCCCTTGCTTCAATATTAGTCTCTCGCTCTTCCTCTGGTAACTCAAGCAAACGTTGTCAAATTGTTTCCTAACCAATATAAGAAACTATGTCATTCATAATTTATGAAACTTTATATATTGCAAAGAGTCCAGCCCATATATCAAAGATCAATAGATACCTATTGTTCTACATTTATTGCAGTGACTACATATATCTAAAATTTTCATTACCTCTCTTTCAGCTGATCCATCTTCCGTATTGTATAAATAATTTCCAATAAATCGAGTTGCTCTGTAAATGCTAAGATCGCCGATAGGTGTGTACATATATAGATATATATATATATATATATATATATATATATACACCTTTACTTTTACAAGTGCAAATATTTTCTTCCCTATCCTAGGGTGACAAGTGAGATTTACCCGATTATCACAATTTTTTTGTGCCATTGTCTGTAAAATAGTAGCCAAATTTTAGAAGTTACCAAATTATATAAAATGTAAAATATAATAGTATAACAAATCATACTTATGTCTTTTTTAGACCCCAATAGAGGGGGGGGGGGGCACATCAGTATTATGCATTTTCTTAGTGTTGAAGCTTAATTTTGTACTTAAAGGCCTTCCAAGAAAATGCCATTTTTTGGAAACAAACTTCTTTAAAACTATCCGGAGCATTTATATTATCCTAATAAATTCAAAACAAAATTTATGACAAATTAAAAATTTAAATAATCAAGTTATTCAATTTGAAAATTTATAACTACATATATTAACAACTACCTTTACTGATTTCTAAACCCCATTAAGAAACGTATTACTTTCCATCTTCCAAGATAGAATAGGAACATCGCTCTATTCCATGCAAGGTTTCCTAAAGTGAAATATATTGATGTTAATTGACTGAGGTATTCAGGTGCATGAAAAAAATATTGAGGTGCTAGTTGCCTAAAAAATAAATCCATCTTGTATAGAAAATCAAGATATGCGCAAAGAAACAAATATATATCCAAGACAATAAAAACTGACCTAGATGAGACATCAACTTGGGTTTATTAGGTCCAAGTGGTTGGCATTCTTCATTCCACTCCAAGATCTTGATTTTTCCATTATCCCACTCGCTTCATGGTTTGGCATGCCCTCTTCCATTCTTATTAGTCTTATTGCAAGATGAGGAACACTCAATAATACCTATTAATTGTTAGAGATAAACAAAAAATAACATAGTCAAGGATTAAATATAAATTTAAGAGACAAGATTTTCATGCTCACTAGATCATTTTCTATATAAGTTGCAAAAAATAATTACAAATATACCTATAGCATTGTCAATCTCAAGAGGCTCATCACTTTTGCCAAATCTTCGTCATTCTCGTTTTCACTCGAATATTTGTCTGCTAGTTGAAAAAGTGGTATATATTCTTCCTCAACCACTTTCATATTGCCATTTTTTCTTCCATTTGATTTGCTTTTCTTTTGATGACACAAACTCATTCTAGTAGCAATCCTATGCAGCCCAAACCATCTATTTTAGCATTGCTTTCTTCGATCCTTTTTAGTTGAACCATATCGTATGCTGCGATATCTTCTATACATTTATAAGTATGTTTATTTGTCATGATATACCTGTAAAATAGAATACAAGCACCAGGATTGTTGGTTTTAAAAAATATTTGGAATTTTTTATTCCCACTGCATGATTACAACCCCATAAAGCTTAAGTGAAGTACTAGAATTGGAGCAAGTCCAAATTTATTGACTTAGAGGGTACATGTCTAATTTAACAAGTTCAAAATAATCCCAAAACTACTAGCAACTCACTAAAGAGAAATATACACTCACCGGTGAAAGACAATCCAGTAAGACCCAGAGTCAAAACCATAGGAACTGAGACTCTGAGATGATCCCAATCTACTGAGTTATCTCCAGTCCAAACTGCCCCAAACCTTTGACTTCTAGGAAGTAACGTTTTTGGAAAAACAAATGGCCATCAGCAGTAGCCATATGAAAGTAGTAGCCATGGGCATTATGTAGCTCTCGGTGTTCTATACCTCCATAATATAGAACATCTTTAGGCATAGTCAGGGGCGGAACTACTAGTAGGCTACCCTGGGCTATATCCCGAGGTAGATTTTTCAAAAAATATTTTCTTAGTTATCTATTGAGTTTCATGTATATCCAAAACCCTTCAGTTTTGGTTAAACGGGGTCACCAATCTCTCTTCCCAGTTCTCTCTAACAGTCCATCTCTCTATAAACTCTATATATCTCCCTCTTTTTAAAGTTTAAAACTCTTCTCTTTTTTATTAAAGCTTTTCTTTCTGTAGCCATCTTTGAGGAAATACAAGTTTAGGATTTAATGATACTTATATGAAATTAATGAAGGAGAGCAACAACAAGGAACTAGTTTTAAGCTTCAACAGATAATTAATCCATGGATTCATGATTTTTGGCTTGGTTTTTGATGTAAAAGTATCACAGTGAATATTAGTAAAAAAATCAAACTTGAAACCTTAGTTAACTTTGAATCCATGGATATCTTGATTTTTCCAGCACCTGGCCTCCATCTAAGAAAATTGTATTGGGAATTATGAGTATTGGGAATTAGGAAACATTTTTTCTTTCAATTTCACAAGGCCATTAAGCGCCGAATAACATGTTTAGAACATCGTCCAATTATATCTTTGAGGCTTTGTATAATTCAAAGAAAATGTTGCTCGATGCATGCCTAAACCCCCATAAAAATAAATTATTTAATTGCCCCCCTACCTTAGATTTTTGGTTCCGCCTTTGGGCATAGTCACCTGGTTCATCATGAATTTAGTTAGCAACTTGTCATTTAATTTACTTTTAAGAACAAGCTTTGCATCTATATATATCATAAAACATGTAAAACATATACTTAAAATTGATTCTTGAGGAAAAATGTGCTAGCCCATTAGGGCTGATCGTTTCTTTCATACATAGTATATTTACGTAATTCTAATTACTATGATTTAAAACAAATGCAACATACAAAAAATAATAACTACTGCCATAGTAATTACAACTATCATAATATGAGTTGACATGTCAATATTTTTGAAACCCCTTACAGTATTTGGATGTTTTTAGCTAAACATAAAAAATAAACCTTTTTTTTTTCATTTGCATACTATGTTGGTATAATCAACAAACACTTGGTGTGTGGTGTGCAACCCAATCCAACTGGTCAAGTCACAATATTGATCGTCAATGCAACTGGACAAGCATACAATTGCAAGGAAGATGAAAGACAACAATGAATTTACCGTGGTTAACCGCTGAAGGCAACGTCCACACTCAGAGAATAAGCTCTCAATTTTACTATATACAAGAATGCTTCTACAACTTTACCCAAACTCTTCACCATCATCTGAGTATACCCTAGATTTTCTCCTTGATATTGCTGTAGAATTAAAACCCTCTCTATTGCCTTATATCAATGGAAATAAAGGTGACAAGTATCAAGTGTTATCCTGAGGTAAGATCAACGAAATTCAACAATCTAAGAAAACCAATAGAAATCAACAATCTAAGAGTACCAACAAAACTCAGTAATCAAAGAGCACCAACAGATCGAAGAGCACCAACAAATAGCAGCAGAGATTAATTATTAAATTTTTTGATAAAAGAACGCACAAACTTTACAACAAATGTCTCAATAGTTGCCTTTATCAATACAAAGCACAAATCAAGTAAAAGATTAAGAAAAGTAGGGTTTTACTGTTTAATTCACACATAAAGTTGAATAATCTTCAAAGAAAGACTTAATTTCATATATTTTTACCAAAACCTACTCAAAAACCCTCCTCACTTAGGGATTCAGCAAAATTAAATCGATCGAAAAGAGTGAATCAAAGAGTACTTGAGAGTAGATGATAAATTTTTCTTACAAATTGCGTACTTTGAAGTTAATAGAGAGAGGCAGATGAGCAATAGAGATGAAACCAAAGAAATTGAAACTCAAAAATATAAAAAAACAAATGAGAGAGAGAGGGGTACCTGCTAATGACTAATTAAAATCAACAACTCTGAGAACTTGTGCTGATGGATTGAAATGAACAACCCATAGTACAACACAACGATTAAAATTAGATTCTAAATACCTAAATAGATTGGAAACAAACAATAACCAAATTGATATTAAAGTTTTATTTACCAAATCGAGAAGTGAAGAGGTGAAGGAGGTAAAGTTTTCATTTTCAAAATACCAAGCAGAGAGAGAGGAGAGAATAAAGGGTTCTATCTTTTGATTTCACTACATACTAAAGCGGGAAACAGAGGTAAGAGTTAAAACATTCATGCACTCTTGCCACAGATTTGTGGATTTAGCCACAATTTTTTTTAAGACAAGCCCTTGACTTCAATATCTTTTTTAGCAGATAAACCTTTGGCCACTGCAATAGGCTATTAGCCATGATAAAATTTGTGGTACTCTGTCACAGATATAATAGTACTGGCAAAAACTAAAAGCTGTCAGTGGCCATTTCCTCTCTTTTTTCTGCAATGCATTAAAACCCCAATTGGAGAATTTTTTTTACCAATTTGAAATCTGGAAAGTGGGGTTTGTATGTAATATGAGTTGAAAGAGAGGGTGACATTAATAATGTTTATTAATTTACCTCTGAAAATTGGGGTTTGTAAAAGCTTGAGTTTGGCATCATTAATTGATAGATTAAAATGAATTTGGGTTTTAGGTTTTGGGTTTCCAATCGGGTATTGAGGTTTTGCGCAGTCGCAGAGAGTTGTGGAGAAGGATTGCATGAAAGAGATTGAGTTGAGTTAAAATTGTGATTGTCGTCAGTATTTTTGTATAGCAGTCCCTAAAATTAAACTACTAGGGACGACCATGTCATGGAGTTCCTAAACTTATACTATTAGAACGGGGTGATTCTATCTGTCCCATAAACAAAATTATAAGAGACTAACTCAAAACCATCCCAAATGTTTAATTATTAGAGACAAATTTTACTCTCTCTCTAATATCTAATCCCTAATAATCATTTTTTGTAGTGATAAGACCAGATATTGCCTAAGTAGTGGCAGTTGTTAGTAGGTGTATGGGTAATCCAGGTAAGGAACATTGCAGAGTTGTGAAATAGATACTTAGGTATCTAAAAGGTGCTCAATATATGGTATTATGTTATGGAGGTTCTCAAATATGCTTACAGAGTTTCGTTGATTCTGATATGACGGGTGACATTGATAGGCGGAAGAGCACTAGTGGTTTCGTATTTATATTGGGGAAGTGGTGTCGTTACATAAGTTTCGAGGCTATAGAAGATTATAATTTTGTCTACAAAAGAGGCGGAATATGTTGCGGCTATGGAAGCATGCAAAGATATGGTTTGGCTTAAAGGGTTGATGAAAGAGCATGGTAAAGAAGAACTTCATCCTAAGTTGTATAGCGATATTCAAAGCGCAATACACTTAGTGAAGAATATAGCTTTTTACTCTATGACCAAGTATATTGATATTCGATATCATTATATTCGCTCACTCCTCGAGGATGGTGTGTTGAAGCTTGTGAAGATTCATACTGATGTGCAGGGGCGGAGCTAGGATTTTATGTTAAGGGGGGTAAAGATAGGATATATTAAGATTTTTTCCATTTAACGGTATTTTAAGCTTAAAAATTAATCAAATATAACATTATATTGACTAGCAAATTATACGGATTCACTTCTCATCTTGTCAAAAAAAATTGATGTTTTTTACGGCAATAACATGATCAGCTTAAGGTAAAAAAATTATCAAAATAAGGTTCTTATTTGATGACATCTAAAATTAAACCTTAGACTCTTAGATTAGGAGCTCCTCACATTACCAGTTGAGCTAACTTTCCTTGATATCATTAAGGCAAAGAAAAATGTACATATTTAAAATAAAATAAATTATATACCTATATAGGTATTTTTTTAACAAAATATATACCTACATTTTTTAAGAAAAATGTCCCCCCGCCTGCTGATGTGAATCTGACCGATATGTTTTTATGTTTTTGAAGGTGGTGATTTTTCAGAAGTTAACGACATGCACAACTTCTGTGGGTCTTCATGATTGAAGGTCCGGATATTGCGAGCAATTCATTTGGAAATCTGGAGAGGAGTTACGGTAGATTCGATTTCAAGTGGAAGATTGTTAAGGTATGAACTCAAATTATGTTCATGGAAGTTCATCAGAGTTTGTGGGACGTGCGAGGATCAAAGACGGAAGGAAAATTAAAAGTCTGTTCGAACAGAAAGACAGAAACAACTTTATTTGAATGGACTTTGAAGTCTGTTCGAACAAAGTCTATTCGAATATAAAATAGTCTGTTCGAACAAACTAAAAGTCTATTCGAACAGAAGTCTTAAAACCCACTTTATTCGAACAAGCTTTGATCTCTGTTCGAACAGACTTGGATATTTGTTCGAACAAACTTCGTAAACACAATTTTAGAAGGTTGGAGTGAAGATGCTGGCTTGTTCGTGATCCGTACTTTGAGTTCAACTTAATGTAATAATTTCCCATCTATATAAGGGATACTGGGGGTGTTTCTTATTGCATCATAGTGAGTTTAATTCTAGAGAAATTTATGGTTTGAGAGACTCCATCAAAGCTTTAGGATGCTTAGAGAGATTGCTTGTAACCGATTTTATCATGGTGGATTGTTCGCGGGAGTGGTTTTTTATTCGTAAATGTTTTCCACTTCTCTCCTCCGGGTAAATACTTTTGTCCTTGTTTTTTTTCTTTGTTTATTAATTACTCGTTCGACGATATCCGCGATTCGTTATTGTCATAAAAGAGAGAGTAGCTACCTCGATTCTCAACGTAACTCCTATGCAATACTAATTTGAACATAAGTAAGCGTTTGTTGGAATAAAAATGTAAGAAATGATCAGAAAATATATTGAAAGGTCTATTAGGTTTCATATGAATAATCATATGTTGAGCCTGCAACATACGAATTGTAGAGCGAAAAAGTCATCAAAACTATCAAAGAAAAAATTGTACAGATAACGGCCAAAACTAGGTCATTAATGGCCAAATCATTAAGGGGTGTCAATGTCCCTAACGGCCAGGCCATGGTCATATTGGGCACCAAGGAAGGCCCACCCAGATCCCTTGGGGGATCACTATAATGACCTTCATGGGGGTCACTAGCAGCTTTCCCTTCCCTCAAATCTGCAAGTCATATTAGAGAGGAGGATGCTAGAATATGTTGCTAGGAAGAGGTTACTAAAATTAAGAAACGGCACAAGAACATGTGATCAAGTCTATTAATAGGTATCGAGTTGGGTCAAAGATATCTTTGGTACAATGCCCTATCTTTACTTTCATTCATTTATGTGTCTTCATCAATCAAGACTTTTTATGCAAGCTTGCGTCTGGGGTAAAAACTCTCTCATGTAGAAGTACCATGAGAAAAGAGAAGACTGTATCTATCTTGCACAATCTGCTAGGAGAAACATTGTACATTTGTGAAATGAAGTAGATTTAGACAAAACAATTAAACCCGTTTGAGGAAAGTCAGTCGACTGTTCCTCCACATAACAAAAATAGAATGAGTACAATTTTTGGAAGAGAATCCTACCTCAGTATGAATATTAGGCCTGAAAGTACATTTGAAAACCAAATCACTGCTCTTATGGGGGTTACTAACTTGAAAACATGGAATTGCTTTCTTTAATTTGCAACAAAATCAAGTCTCTAACAGTGTTGTAATAATTTACAACTTGTAAGACATGAAATTTTGTATTTAATGAGAATCCCTTGAAGTCCTTACCATCTACTGAAGCAGTTGAAAAATTGTGGTGTCTTATCGACAAAATGGAATAATTGCGGCAGATAAATCCATATGATGACGGCTTCTAGGGACTAGGCGCGTTAGAATAACGCTATCTCTTAAGTAATATTTATCCCACTCCGGAAGAAACCGCAAGCACACAAGAGTCTAGAGTAACACACTCTCAGGATATAGAGAAGCCTTGAGATTGTTCGATTCAATATGTGTACGAATCGACCTAACCGAAGAACACTTTCAAAGAAGAACTGACGATGTCAGACGAGTACGATAAGCGAACTCTTAGAGAAATTTTTCATACTTGCTTTGGGTTAGATATAGGCGTGAGGCTAGGGTCTTGATTCTCATCATCATCACAGATCTGTTGTTGTTGTTATTGTGTTGTGATATCGAATTGTAGCTGAGTTTTGATTTATCTGCTACTCTCTTTACAAACCTTAAAATTCATCTACTATATTTCCAGATCTTCAAAGTAAAGTTTGTGAACAGTGAAGCTCGTATCTCTAGCGCACTTTGTGATGTAAACTGATTACGCAGAAGCCAATAATCAAGAATAACACCTGTTTAATAAACGGAAATTAGGTTCGTGAGGAACCCTAATTTTATTAACTAGGGGGTTTAGAATTATAAACCTTAATTCTAATTGAAAATAAAAACTGCTAATAACCTAGGCTGGGCCTCTCCAGCAAGGCTTAAGCTAAGGACTAAAATACAAAGCATTAAATAAACAAATATCATACGGTGGGTGGACGACCCTATGAGGGATGCGCCGCATCAAACCCTCCGTCTGAGAAAATTTCGTCCACGAAATCGACAAGTTTTCTAAACATCACGGAACTCAAAACTTTATGATATGGCATACCCGTCTTCAAACTTCGAATTCTACCGCGAAATTTACCGTTAACTGAGGTCATACCCATGTGTGGGGGTACAATGTTGTCACCAACATCCCTACGTCCATTGACGTCTAAAATTAAAAGCTGAAAAAAATGTCGCGGTCCACTTCTCGAACCCTGTTACAAAACCTTCCCAAAACGGATCAACATACGGACATAATTCTTCGTATTGGGCCATCATCTCCCTTATAAGGATCAAATATTTGGATGCCCCAGACTGTAATATAAATGAATGGCACTGTTGGACGATGCCGATCTGCATCTCGTGTTCCGTACGAGTTTCCTGAATCCATTGTTGTGTGGCACGATAATTGGTAGCGATCGCCGAAGATGAATTGTCTTGTTCGACTCGGCTCGGCCTTTTGATCGTACTCATAAAACGAGAACTCATAGACTTACATTTCCCGTTCGATCGAACGCTGAACACATCATCATTACGTGGTCTGTAGGGACTTATTCCTCGAGCTATGGGACACTCTTACTTATTACTCGATCTCTAGAGCTCCTAAGGAAACAAGATGGTCGACAGATAAATCTATACATACAATTACCTGATCTCTAGTTAAATTTTCTTAGATTAACTCTTATAATCAATTTTTTTCAACCTCTCAAGCAATAATACTACTTTCACAAAATCCTCCACTCGAGGTCGTGGTTTTTACCTATTTACAGGTTTTTCACGCTAAATCCCCAGTGTCAAGTTTTATCTCTTAATTAATTCTTGTCACACTAGTTATTAGTATAAGGATCGATTTCAAGCTATTTCGAGCTTTGCAAAATCTGGTCCCTACATTTGGCGCCGTCTGTGGGAATTGAACACACGACCATGTAGTTAAAAGTCACACTGATATTCAGTAATAAGATATTTTACCACGGTGTATTCCAGATAACAAGCATCAGGAGTTCAGCACAACAGGTCTCTAGAGCTTGATCCGTTAGCAAAATTATGAGCGAGCCTCAATTTCGAGACTGAGACTCTGAGTAATATCAACCCCCAGCATCGATCATACTTCGATAGGTGTAATCAACACTGGGGCGATAAAAAAGAGGAAGATGATTGGAGGAAGTTTCAGATTCAATCTCAGCTTCAAATTCTAAACTCAATTTCAACTTCAGCTCGAACAACTAACATTTTTAGCTTTTGCTTGTTTTCAGCTTTAGCGCGTTCTCAGCTTTAACTCTCTTTCAGCTTTAGCTCGTTTTTCAGTTTTAGCTATCTTTCAGCTTTAGCTCCTTTTCAGCTTTAGCTCTCTTTCAGCTTTGGTTCGCTTTTAGCTTTAACTCATTTTCAGCTTTAGCTCGCTTTCAGTTTTAGCTCTCTTTCAGCTTTAACTCGCTTTCAGCTATAGCTCTTTTTTAGCTTTAGCTCATTTTTAGTTTTAGCTCTCTTTCAGCTTTAGCTCACTTTCAGCTATAGCTCTCTTTCAGCTTTAGCTCGCTTTTAACTTTAGCCCACTTTCAACTTCAGCTCGAGCATCTTAGCTCAATTTCTTTAGCTCGAGCAACTTCAGCTCGAACAGCTAACATTTTCAGCTTTAGCTCATTTTTAGCTTTAACTCTTTTTCAGCTTTAGCTCCTTTTCAACTTTAGCTCGAGCAACTTCAGCTCTACTGTCCAATATGGTATTAATGCATATATAATACTAGCCGAACCCCTGAGGACTCAGAAATCTCTGGGACTGGGGCCATAAAGAGCCTCAGTCTGCAGGATCAGTATCTAATATGGTATCAAGGCATAGATAATACTAGCCGAACCCCTGAGGACTCTAAAATCTTCAGGACTGGGGCCATAAAGAGCCTCAGTCTGCAGGATCAGTATCCAATATGGTATCAGGACATAAATAATACTAGCCGAACCCCTGAGGACTCAGAAACCTCTGGGGATGGGGCCATAAAGAGCCTCAGCCTGTAGGATCAGGCCTAAAGCACGAGTGAGACGTTGCTCGCTGCCAATAAGCCCAGCCCTCCAATATGGTATCAAGACATAGATAATACTAGCCGAGCCCCTGAGGAAACACAAATCCGATGCGGAGGCCATAAAGAACCTCTTAGTTTGCGGTGACCGCCTAAAATACGAGCAAAGATAATACTAGCTTGCTACCGCTAAGCCCCCCTAAGTCAAACGGTTGAGGCACAGATAATACTTACTTCTGCACCCGCGGGCTTATTCTAATTCGAAGGGTAAAACTGGAGAACACATTACTGCAGTTCAAACTTTCATTCAACAATCAACAATGGAGCACCACAACAACGATGAGGGGTGATTAGTCTCCCTCCTATTCATACACAGGAAAACACTCAATATAGGTTGTTCCCAACGCAACCATTATTCGCATCAGTCAACACGTGCATCAATCACTTGTCAAAGACATTAAATGCAGCACAGTCATCAGCACAGACGTCATTTTTCCAAGCAACCCCTTACATCAGCAAGGTGTTCCAGATTCTCAGGGATTTCTCAGCTAAAGTCACTCATGAATTCAGTTGCGAGGGGCGATTGTAGGGACTTATTCCTCGAGCTATGGGACACTCGAACTTACTTATCACTCGATCTCTGGAGTACTCGATCTCTTGAGTACTCGAACTCATTCGGTACCAGGCAAACACGTTACATACACGTCAACAGTTACACGTCGACCATGAACTCAAGCAGAACTTGGATTGTCCACAACCGATATAAACAGAACAAGTCAACATACACCTGTCTCCCACGAGCTAGCAGTTACACACTCAACTGCCCATGACTCCCACTTTTAAAAGAACGTGTTCAAGGACGATGTCAAGCTGAGAGCAGGGCCTATAAAAGGGCAGAGCTCCTAAGGAAATAAGATGGTCGACAGATAAATCTATACATACAATTATCTCGGGTAGCATGTCACCACAAACATTGATGTGTGTCAAGTCATCTTGGGTAGCCCTTATCTTTGGGACCGAGATGTGATTCATTATTGTAGAGCTCGCAGGTATCGTCTTATGAAGGAGGGAAAAAAGTTCTATATCAATGTTTGTAAGGAGAATGTTACCACAAATAATTTAGTAGCGACGACTCAGGTGAAGCGGTTGGTTAATGCGAGTGGAAAGTTTGTATCATTGGTTAGACTTGCTCAAGAGGGTACGTCGGGTAGAGTGTTGTCTACAATGACAATGTCTTATAGGTAATAAACCAAAATGGGGAAGTTGCAAGAGGAGGTTGTGGTACATTCTAATCACAAACCATTCCAGGTTTTAGCTACACAGTCCAAGCTACAGCAAGCTCGCCAGCTAAAGGGGATGTCGTATCTCCAACAAGTATAAGAAGGGCGTAGACAACAAAATGGCTGACAGATTATCTCAACCCTCATTACCAACTATTTTGGCTATGTTGGAAGCTATGCAGATACAGCCTATTGTTCCGTCAGAGTCTGTTACAATATATGATGATCATCAATGGCATAGTATGGTTTGCCAGAAGTTGCTGCAAGGCAAGATACGTGTGTATGAATTACATGATGGTTTGTTCCACAGGAGCACTCATCTAGTGTTTCTGAGGGGGACGACCGTTTGCATTGGATTAGAGAGGCTCATTTTTCCTGGGTTACCAGTAATTTTGGGCTTGAGAAGACTCTTTTAGATTTGAAGCTGCTTGAGCCATCTCATTTAGATGAAGACTCTCCAGTCGATACTCTTATGCTGCAAGACGGGATAATATTGAGTCGTTCCGAGTTGGGAAGAAATGTCAGCTACCTAGCAAGTCAAAGTGGTATAATAGGAAAATGGGTACAACCGCATTCCCACATCTCTAGTTCTAGCTTGAGTAGGAGTTCAACGCTCCTAAAGGAGGAGCCATGATCCAGGAGGATCTGGGTCATTTTTATATTTGTTTGACCAAGTCGTTCGAACGAGATTTGGAGTAGTTCGAATGACTTAAGGTCAATTCGAACAGACTTTTAAGTCTATTTGAATAAATAGGCTTCTGAGTAATTTTATTCGAATACACTAATGTCTGTTCGAATACATGATAAACACGTAATATTTACGTGTACAACTCCTAAATTTATATCTACCTAGTCATTTATTAAATAAATGTGACACTAATAGTGCTTTTGTTTGTATTTACAGAAATCGGTCATACGATAAACATGTCATACATTTTTCTGGTTTTTAACAAAGAACAAGGGTGATCCACTCCAACAATGATTCATATTTGAAGTTGTCAACCAAAGGCTCATGCATGGAAGCCCATTGAAGAGAATTAGATATAAATATTATTCTAATGAGTTGTAATGCATGATTTTAGGCATTATTTAGGGGATTTTATATTAATAGTGATTTTTAGTAACCCTTCTTGTAGGGACCAGATTTTGTAAAGCTCGAACTAACTTGAAATCGATCCTTACACCAAGAACTATGACAAGAATTAAATAAAAGATAATACTTGACACAGGGGATTTAGCGTAGAAAACCTGTGAATAGGTAAAAACTACGACCTCGAGTGGAGGATTTTGTGAAAGTAGTATTATTACTTAAGAGATTGAGAGAATCTGATTACAAGAGTTATTCTAAGAAAATATAGCTAGAGATCAGATAATTGTATATATAGATTTGTCTGTCGATCGTCCTATTTCCTTAAGAGCTCTGCCCTTTTATTGGCCATGCTCTCAGCTTGACATCGTGCTTGAACACGTTCTTTTGAAAGTGGGAGTCATGGGCAGTTGAGTGTGTAACTGCTAGCTCATAGGAGATAGGTGTATGTTGACTTGTTCTGTTTACATTTGTTGTGGACGATCCACGTTCTGCTTGAATTCATGGTCGATGTGTAACTGTTGACGTGTATATAACGTGTTCGCATAGTATCGAATGAGATCAAGTAATCCAGAGATTGAGTGATAAGTAAGTTTGAGTGTCCCATAGCTCGAGGAATAAGTCCTTACACTTCCAATACTCTATAAATAGGAGGGGAATCCCACCGATAAGGGATCATCTTGGAGAGTGTAAATATCTTGGCTCGATAAGCAATAAAGCTCTTGTTCTTCTATTTTTTCTTGTCTTTTACTTTTATCGTTATAATAGTAGTATGGTAATGATTAAAGGGATGAGTAGTTAATCTTCTTAGCCAATGCTAGAGGAAGCTCTACCCAATGTAGCCTTAGTGTAGATTGTGGAGCTTAGTTAGAGTAATTACTTTCTCTTTATCTCGGATTATTGCATATTCGCATTCTTTTATCCTGTGCTTGACCATAGCTAAGATTATGAGGAATAAGGAATATAAGTAACCATCTTGTTTGACCATAACAAGATAGGTTAGGAATATGGAGAAGAGAACATAATCCATGCTTATCAACCGGACCATGGTTGAATAAGTTGGTTTATAGGTAATTCCCAATCAATAATTAACTTATCTCATGATGTATTACATATACCCGATCAAGGATATGCGATACGGGAATTCGTGCACTTCACTGTAGTTTTGTAATTAATACCTTCAATAGATTTTTGCTCAGTATAAGGAAAATTTAGCATTTATGTTAGGAATAGTTTGCTACAAGGAAGATAACTGCCTATGAATAAGTTCATTCCAATGAATAAATAATAAGCCAAATATGCTCTAAAAACTTTTACGTTGCAAGGCTACTCGCATGATTAAGAGCTGAAAGAGGAAAAATTATCACCAATCTCGAGTTTGACCATGAACTATGTGAAAGGAGCACAAGAAAATATTACTTGAGAGAATCCTGAGTCTAGGTCATGATGGGGCACCACACCCTGATAACCTTATCTAACTAGCGAGGATTGTCGACGGAAAACTCCTTACAACGGAGGCTTCACTGAGAAACAATGTACTCAATAAGAAAAGGCTTGCAAAAGAAAAGAAAAAAGAAAAATTCTAGGCAGACGAATTGACTAAGAGACTTGTCGAACTGACCGTTGAATTTATTCCAGTAAGAACTAGACTACCAAAAACTGAGTAAATTATTCTAGGCAACGCATTAGGCGATAAAATTATTTTCATTGTATACTCAAATATAATTAAAGAAAAATACTTGAATCTCTTTCTAATCTTGAGAGAGTACTTCTAGTTTCGGATAAGCTTAAAATATTCTTTGGTATACTTAGGAAAATAACAAGTTTAAGGATTTTTTTATTGGTATATTTTTGTCACAACTAAGGATAAGTTCACAAGAAATGAGTCATATGTATTCAAGAAAATCTTAAAATGTCATTATTGATTTTTGTGGGTATAGTCATTGCAAACCCTCACGAGACAACAATCGTCTGCTAGGCTAAACCTGGGGGTTTAACGGCTTTTTGCATATGCTAAATGCAACCGCGTGACATGCGAAAATGGTTTTTGTTTTATTTTTGCTCGAGGATAAGCAAAATATAAGTTTGGGGGTATTTGATAGATACGTAATATTTACGTGTACGACTCCTAAATTTATATCTACCTAGTCATTTATTAAATAAATGTGACACTAATAGTATTTTGGTTTGTATTTACAGAAATCGGTCACATGATAAACATGTCATATATTTTTTCGGTTTTTAACGAAGAACAAGGGTGACCTACTCCAACAATGATTCACATTTGAAGCTCATTGAATGGAATTAAATATAAATATTATTCTCGAGAGTTGTAATGCATGATTTTAGGCATTGTTTAGGGGATTTTATATTAATGGTGATTTTTAGTAACCCTTCTTATACTCTATCAATAGGAAGGGAATCCCACCCATTAGAGATTATCTTGGAGAGTGTAAATATCTAGGTTCAATAAGCAATAAAGTTCTTGTTCTTCTCTTTTTTCTTGTCTTTTACTTTTATCGTAGTAATAACAGTATGGCAATGATCAAAGGGATGAGTAGCTAATCTTCTTAGCCAAGGCTAGAGGAAGCTCCACCCAATGTAGCCTTAGTGTAGATTGTGCAGCTTAGTTAGAGTAATTACTTTCTCTTTATCCCAAATTATTGCATATTCGTATTCCTTCGTCCAATGCTTGACAATAGCCAGGATTATGAGGAATAAGGAATATAAGTAACCATCTTGTTTGACCATAACAAGATAGGTCAGGAACATGGAGAAGAGAACATAATCTATGTTTATCAACCAGACCATGGTTAAATAAGTTTGTTTATGGGTAATTCCCAATCAATAATTATCTTATCTCATGATGTATTAGATATACCCGACCAAGGATATGCGATATGGGAATTTTTGAATACTCTAACTAGATACACTATCTCAAGATTACAACGGATGGAGTGGAATCACGCCTTGGCTTCCTCTCCAATCGTATCAACACCTTTTCTAGTTTGTATTTTACTTTAATTTCTTTACTTATAAAAACCCAAAACTCATTCTTATTGGATAAAATTAGTAGATCGAAACATAATTCGCACCACAAATCTCTTGGGATATGACCCTGCATATCCTTGTACTTAACAGTAGACTGTGCGTTTGCGGGTCTTTTAAAAGATCGGTTTATAAATCGATCAATGCACTTATTTTTGTTTAAACAGAGACTTGTTCTTTTTGAACAGAGGCGCGATTCAGCCTATTATTTAGGCATTTAAGGGCATAATTGTCCTATTTTGTAACTAAAAACTTGTAACCCTTATAAAGAGGTAAGGCTAGGCAAGAGAAAAGGATATTAAATCAATCAAAATTCTGAAAGAGAGACTTAGGGCTTGAGAAAAATTTAATTGTAATCAATTTATTTGAGAAATTAAAACTCTAAAAAAGATTTTTCCCAACCAATTGGTATATTGTTCATATTTTTCTGCGAATTAGGGTTTCTCAATTAGTATTGTGGATTAACTATGATACTAGTCATGTGATGTGTAAAGTACCCCTACGATGACCAACTGGTGATAATTCTTAAAGCAGGCTAGGACTACTTGCATGCACTCCTCGTGGACACAGGAAGTGCGGCAGGCTACTATTCAAAAAGGCAGTCGACATCCTCAGCCTAAAAATTTTGTTAAAGCTTCAGCCGTTACCGGCTTCAATGGTTCCAAAGAATTTTCTTTAAAAGAAATCACATTACCTATTCAAGAAGGGCCAGAAATGACTTTTGTCAACTTCATCGCCATTGTAGGGGTTTAATCTCGTAGAGGGGAGACCGAGCTCTTACACCATGTGTTTAGGCTCGACTAGGGGTTTTAGCAAGTATCTTTAATAAAAATAAGGGAGTATTCTATATAAATATACTTGCGTGGAGTCCATGAATAGGTATTCTCCACGGCCTCTAACGAATATTTAAAATAGATGATATATAAATAGATAGAATTACATATTTTAAGTAAGAGAGGACCGAAATATTAAGCCTCTGAGAGTGCTCAAAGGTTCTCCCCTGCCCCTTTAGGGTGTGTAGGCTAAGTTTTCCTAACATCTTCATGGTATCTCCCCCTATTTAAAGGAGATAGGAAGGGTAATGCCACCATAAAAAGGTCAAGTTACATGTATATCCTTTCTGGCAGCTATTTTGTACAGAAGTCGGCTCTTCTAGAGTTGCTTGCTGAATTGTCTACTGAGTTGTTTGCCTTTGACCATGTATTAAGCTGGATTAAAACATGGTCGAAGCTTTATTGAGCATGAACGTAGGTTCATTGCAGGTTTTGGTTGATTTATGAGTACGTCGGGCTTCGAGTCTCACGGTAGGCTTTGATCTAGCCTTTGAGTGTTTGGCCTATCTTGAAAGGTTGTGAGTAGACTACTACTTTGGCTTAATTATCAGTACATTAGGCTTCGAGTCTCACGGTAGGCTTTGATGTAGCCTTCGAGTATCCGGCTTATCTTATAAGGTTATGAGTAGTCTACAACATTTGCCCCTTCTTAGCTGGGGCCTCAAAAATTATTATTGATGGCTCATACTGTGAAAAAGTTATTATGTATGAGAATTTGGATGGTTAACTAGTGTGAATGTGCCATTTTCGAGGGCATTAGTGGTTGATTATGCTGATTATGGGATCATTAATGCTTTCTTAATCACGCTATATAAAGGTGGTTAAGGATTGGATTTACTTAACTCTTGTTCATCTTCTTCCTCAGACATACACTTCATTATTGGTAAGAGATGAAGACTCGCTACGAACAACACTTGGAGGATAAGGAAGCATTGGTAGAAGCCAAGGTAACTGAGCTAACGCAGATGTACTTTGGACGAAGGGACATAGGGGTTCTACTGTCCAACTTGGTGGACTTGCACAGGGAAGAGCTAACCGGCCGAGAGCGGGAAGAGGTTGAGTCATTCACATTCTGGTGAAGGATGTTCCAGCATTACCTTTTGAGCGTGACTGAATGCTCGGTAGCTTTGAGGATGCTGGCGCAACGATTGGTAGAGGCAGATGGTGGTGGTAGGGTGGCAATTGTGTCGGGTCGGGTCAACCCGTCACGGGCCATCCCAGGTTCGGGTTGAGAAACACCAAACCCAAACCTGACCCATTTATTAAACAGGTTAAATATGTGAACCCAAACCCAATCTGCTTATAATCGGGTTAACCCGACCCGACCCATTAACCCATATAAGTAAGAAAGTCACAAAATGCAAGCGAGAATTAGATGATTAAAGGGTGATTGTGAGAACATTTGAAACTCGACTGTGAAATGAGATCAAAAACTCACATCTAGTAAATGATAATGGTCCACAAAAAAATGCAAATCAGGAAGAGAGATTTGAAGAGATAGCATTCCTCAAAGAGTGAGAGAAAAAGAGAATAGTAGAATAAAAGTTTAACCTTTGAGAATGCTAAAGAGTATTAGAGTCATTGGGATCGAGTGACCCTTCACTCCAAAATAGAGAAAGAGAGAGAGAGAGATAACTACATGGAGAAATTTAACAATTAAACACTTTTGAATAAACACTAAAGGAAAAACTAAAAATTCATAGTTTGAATAATCAAGAGCTCGTTGGTGAAAAACATCTATTGAAAAAAGTATAATCAAATAGAAGAAAATGAAGTAATTATTACCATCTTTGTCCAAACAGTGCTTTTTAACAAGAATTGGTTAGAGTATAACATTAAATTATATTTGATTTAAACGGGTTCGCGGGTCAACCCGAACCCATGGCAGTAAAAGCCGAACCCGACCCGTTATCTAAACGGGTTTGTTGGGTCAACCCGAATTGACCCGAAACCCACAAATGTTGCACCCAAACCCACAAAATTTAGGTCGGGTTCGTGTCGGGCAAACAGGTTTGAGTCAAATTGCCACGCCTAGGTGGTGGTGGTAGATGTTTGTGGTATTGGAAGAACTACCATATCTTCAAGTGATGCATTGTGGGTGCTTCTTCCTCTTATGTTTGTTTATTTTGTTGTTGTTGTTGTTGTTTGTTAGTGTTTCTTTTTTGAATAGGACATGTATTTCTTCTCCCCCCCCCCCATTTTGAAATGAAAAAAACGTTGTGAATGAATTTATGTTCAATGTCCTTGGAGTCGAGTAAAAATTGAATGGTCAAATATAAATATATAGGCGAAGGTAGAATCTAACAAAAAACGAGTGGAGGGTATTTTTTAAGTTGGATGAACTGTTAGAGTTTCTTTGAGGGAGATGGTTCATTGAGAGTGGGTAAATGATCACGATGGTTTAGATTCGAAATCGATTATCTGGATTCAAAAATATAATAGGCTCGATTGTTCGGGTTCGAAATAGAATAGGCTTAATTGTTGCTTCTGGTACAAAGGATTTGTTGTTATTGACCGTTGTGTTACTTTGACTATAGTGATCTGATACCTGTAATTGTAAAGCTATCATGTGGGACCGTATGTGTCATGAGCAGTACACTGAGTAGACAGCGGCCATCTCATGTTTGGATTTAAAGAGTATGAGTACTTTCCACATGGCAGGCTCTAAGGAGCCCACGTATGGGGGTCTAGACACGATGTATGGTGTATGCCAGAGATTTGGCCTTCGGGACATTAGAAAAATAGGTATTGTTGATGAGAGAGGTAATTGTGGTGGACAGTTGATGTGTTGGGTATGTAGGTTTTTTAGAGGGTCGAAGATGAAAGTGATTCACAAAGCTGGTGAATGTTTGGCCGCCGAAGCGTTCATATAGGCAGGAAGAATTTTGTTAAATATGGTTACCCAAAATTGTTGAGGGAAGTGGGAGAGGTGAGAGAGTGGGTTTAGTGGGTGTAATGATGGCGGTTTGGGGAACCAACACGATTTATTTAAGAGTGAGAAAAAAGTCAAAAAAGAAAAGAAAAGAAAAAAAAATTCAACCTTTCTTGCGTATGTTCTAAAGAGAAGAAGTATTGAGGCCTTGTGTCTAGATTATCTGAAGACTCCATTATTGTTGTCTAGAGACTCCATTGTTGCAGGTATATCGATTTGCTCTTTGTTCTGGATCTTATATCTTTCTATGACATGATAGCTTTCTTTGGTGATACAAGAAAAACTTGGTGTCCGCCATTAATGGTGGGTATATGGGGGATAGGATAGTGATTGGTACGGGTATGTTTAAAATCCTTCAAGGGTTGACTTCATGTTGGTGTTTGGGTTGGGGAGTAGAATAGTGGGTGACTTAACCGTGTATCATCCTTCGAGTCCGGATTGTAGTATGTCTGATGAGTAATAGAGAGTTAGTTATCAATAGTATGTGCACTATTCACTCAAACATATCGAGCTCACTTGTTCACTCTTCCTCTGTAGGGTATAATACATACCCGCGAAGCTTCGAATACAAGGCTAATAGACGAGGTTGATAATTTACTAAATAAGCCAAGTATTTCTGGTCAAGAGGAGGAGAGGAGTAGTGATATTGAGGAGTTTCATATCACAACCGATGTTCCTCTTGCAGTGACGGCACCCGACATCAATTCGGTAAGGCGAAGATGGAGAAGGGCGTGGGTAGTCAGGGAGAGTGGCGAATAGATGGAGGAGGAGGTGGGGACCAACCGGACTAAGGATGAAAGAGATGACGAAGAGAGAAAGAATGAGGAAGATGGGGAGGGTGAAAGTGGGCAGGAGGGTGGTGAAGAAACGGATGATGATGACATCATTTTTGAAGATGTCTCTCCGTATAAGTGAGTGAGACTAAGATGATTTATGGCAAAACACAATCTTGCTGGGATAGGAATTTACTTGATTCCATGTGAATCAAAGTATACCCTCGAGAATGTACCAATCAAAGGAATGATGGCGCTTAGAGGTCAGATTTGGCTGGGTATGCAGCTACCCCTTCGACGCCTGGAGAAGAAGGTGCTGAATTTCTAGAACGTGGTGCCTTGTCGAGTACTGTGGTTGAAGATTAAAGCGTGGAGAATGAGGTCGTTGCTCCAGATGTTGGCGTGAACCCAAGTGTTGTTGCTACTGCTAGGACCTATGAGGAGGATCAAAGTAATCCCCCTGTGTAATAAGTTATTGTGAGGATGTTGAAACTTTTGTCACTAAAAGAATAACTCAGTTTTAGACTGTCGTGATTCCCGTCGCTAACGAGCCACCGTTTATATATTTCGGCAGAAAAGTCCCATCGCAAAGCATAAATTTTGTGACGGTCTCTCCCCGTCGATAATTTGCGTTAGTTCAGAACCGTCGCAAACTTGCTTAAATGTAGTATCCCAAAATAGCTATTACGACGAATTTGGTTATTTGGAAAATTTGTTGCTTATTTGCGACTAATTCTTCTGGAAAGTCTATTAATGAAACAACAAAAATAAATTTGTCGTATTCACTGTCCTTGATTTGCGACAATTACATTGTATAAAGCTGAATAACATAAAAAAAAATACCATATGAAAGAAAATGAATTCCATTTTATTATAAAAATGATAAAATACATACAACATATTCATTCAAAATTTTGTATATAGTTCCTCCAAATAGAACTTAAAACAATCTTTCGCAGTAACAACTCTATAAACTACTTTCCACCTTTCGCTTGCTTCACGATCCCTACTATATACTGTCTTTGTTGTTAACCGGTGAACTCGCTCAAATATGGTCTAAGCTTGAATAAATGCGGTTTGAACTTTCATAAATATAGTCTAAACTTGAACTAACATTCAAAAACCGTAGCTAGCTTCCCATGTAACTTTTTAGCACCTAAAAATAATGCCACGAGTATGCAAGTTTTATTTGATAGGCTGAAGACTAGAGTTACTTCCTAACCATGACTAATTAGAAATACAAAAGGTAAAATAAAGGTGAAGTCTGCATACCTTAGGAGCCATCCAATAAGGGATGTCTTTGAAAGAGAGCATTGGACAATGTGAAGTAATCAAATTTAGAACCCTTCCGTCTAGACCTGTTTAAGTAAATATATTCAATAGGAGAAAATATAAATACAAAACAGATATATTCAATAAGAGAAAACAGAAATACAAAACAGAGCTCAACAGAGTTCCAAGCCATAGGAACAAGGATGGGCATGGTTATAAGATTTTGTATATGCTCTAACAATTCCCTGTAGGGTGTTTACCTAAACCTGAAAATAAGGGAAATCATAAAAATCGCAAAAAAGATCAGAAAAAAGGAATGCAGGCTCTTCAGTCCTCGTGCAGAGGGTGGGGGCAATGTAAACACACATATTAGCCAACTTATCAGTAACTTTATTTCCTTCTCTGAAGATATGTGTCACTTTGTTTATAGAATTGAGATAATGCAAGTAGTTAATCCATGTAGCTAATCTCCAGCATGAATTTGAACATTTTTGGACCGTAAAAACATTTTTGTTATGGTTCATGGGCCATTGCATAAAAGGAAAGAATTTTAAGCAACGGCAAGCAGCCTCTTCTTGCTATGGCTAGGGTAGAGTCTGGCTCAAAAACTTTTACTCACCCAAACTCTAAAGAAGCATTTGGTGTATGCATATTTGTGGATCAAGTCAGTAGCAGCATCGTGCCGACACTTGTATGAGCATTGATGATTTCAAGCCTCATCCCTCAGCCTTAATAGAGGAAAGAAGAAGAAATCAGTAACAATCTTAGCTATTAAGTTTCTACAACAACATATGCAACAATAAGGAAGCCATGTGCTACTCACCATAATAAAGATTTTTGAATTCTCTCAGAAGATCATCAGAGCCTGAAGTGTCGTGTGCCTGAATATTGGATTTGAAATCATTTAGTGAGTCCTTGTCCATATGAGGAGCCATAAACTGCAGAAGTTCTTCAACAAGTGATCCTTCGCCCTTCCAGAGGAAAAAAAACTACTTTTTCAAGAGTATGCTTCTTTAGTGGCGGCGGAGCTTTCTTTGGGTTACCGAATACGGACCTCATTACATAGCTCTCCTATTAATATCAATATCATTTAGCTATGGTTTCAACATTCAATGAATGGCATTAATAGATTTGACAATTGAAAATAGCAAATAACAGTACATTAGCAAGATGAAAGTCCATTCAATGAACATCAGACATCATTCCATATCGTTAGTAATGAATATATTACATGGAAAAACCAAATATGAAGTATCACCTTGTCGAGGGTGACAGCCAAATTTTGTAGTCTTTGGTTATACACACTCTCAGCCTACCATACAGAAGAAAGTATCAAACCTACTGTTATCTTTACTAGGCATTATGTAAAATATTTTCAAAAAGGCTTCCAAGGATAAGAACTCGGTTCAAAGCAGCATTTTGAAGGAACGGACTTTCACCCTAAGTATGAAAGTGAGAATTAGTTAACATAAACGTGTTCATAAACATATAAGTATAAATATTAGTGTACAAAATTTTCTGATTTTATGATCAAAATAATAGTTGGCGCTCCTTCATAAGACTTAAACTGTAAAAGCACTTAACGACCTAAGTAACAAAACATAAACCAACTGGAACTAAAGTTAGTAAATGGGATCCAAGTGCCGCCACTAAGCAGTAAGAATTTGCTGAACTTAATATTAAAAAATATTAATATTTTTTAATATCTGAGAAAATTTTGCATCAACAGAAATATCTGAGAAAATTTTGCTCTTCTCTGCCAAGTTAAATCTTAGGATCTTCTCCGGAAGCTTTGTTCTTTCAAAATTTATAAACCTCACCTTCACAGAAATAAAAAATATTGTAGCTCAGAAACTAGCCTAAGAATTTAAACAAACATCTAAAAAGAAGAAAAAGGTGCCTGCTCACCAGCCAAGCAACATATGAAATGAGCCAATCTGGCAAAGAAGCAAGTAAACATGAGCCCAAACTAGCTCTCCCCAAATCAATATAATCTTCTTCATATGTACAGTTTAACTGACAAGCTTCTAGCATCAACTGATATATGTCCAACATTATATGGCGTTCCTTCAATACCTGATGAACGCTGATATCCAAGTTAATCAAAGAAGTAAAAATGGGGTGAGAAGATAAAACATGCAGCCAATCTCCAGCTCTGTGAGTACCTTTTGATAAGCCCCTTTACCAGTTAGGTTCAGATTGCTCCCTCGACAAGCCTGGCTGCTACACAAACCAACGGATGCTTCATACTCTTCCTTACTCTGCAGAGGAAATACTAACATAAATCATACCCAAAAAAATATGACCTTCGTAAGATACAATGATGGATAATATAAAGAAAATAGACGCACCTTTGTTACTGAGTTGTAATCAAAAGTAGTCTCCTCACCATATCTTATAGGGCGTACTGTATGAATGCCAATCTGGTACACGCCGTCTACAGCAGTAACTCTGCTTCCATCAAAATGAAACATTATGGAAATAAGCTAATAAATTAGAGCCATAAAATGCACAAATTGTATTTGCAACATGTAATATCCCTTTAATCAAAAGTAATTATCATGCAGTGATTACTTTAAATCTAGCATACCAATAACAAATATCAAAATCATTAAGTAATTGCAAGTATAAATAAATCAAGCATGCCAATTTCAGGCCTGAGATCTTTTGCTGCAACTTCTGAAAAAGAAATCTATGAATAAAAAATTAAGGTTGAATAAAAAAAAATCCAAAACAAAGTTTAGAACTTCTACTACAATTTCACAAACCTAAAAATCGAAAATAGAAAATCAAAAACCAATGAATCAAAACTCAAAAATCTTTTGCTGTAATTTCAAATTATAGAATAGGATTAATTAATTCATAATCTTACTCAAATTTCTCAATAGGTTGGCGGCTTCTCCATTTCAAAAACCTAATGACTGAGAAGGGTGGTGAATTATGGAGAGAGTTTTGTTCCTTTTGGAAGTTAATAGGCAGAAAATCAAGGAAAATTATGATCTTCAAAAATAAGAGGGAAATTAGAAGATTTTAAAGGGAAATTTAGTGATATTAGATGGGGAGATGGGCGGGATAAAGAGAAACCCCAAATCTTAGTTTTAGAGAGAGAGAAAATGGCTGCTGGTAACAATGAGACCGAGCTCTTTCGTTTTATATATGAAAACGATACTATTTTGACACATTTTGGCCGTCCCAAATATGTGACTTAAAAAGTCAGTCGTAATTTCTGTCAAAAATCTCTTAAATTCGCATAGTATGCTCTAATTCTTTTCTACTTTAGTGTATAATTTGTTGAAACATTTTTCCTTCTGATGTTGATTCTCTTAAGCTGTTGTTAAACTTTTTTCTTCTACTATATTCTGATTCTCTTCGATTATGGTTGTTGGTTTATTTTATCTAAAATAGAGTATTTTAAGTGTGATATGTTGATTGGAGTGAGAATCTGTTGAATTTCGAGGTCGCCCCCAAGTATTACTTAGGTCAAAGGGTTGAGTTGATACTCAGAGTTGACTGACTCAAGAAATTTGTTGAGCCTAAATGAAACCAAATGTGGTCAATTCTGAAGATGCCCCCAAGTGTTTAGTTTTTCAACATTTCATACCATTCAGGTTTGCCTAAATCATAAACTTGATGAACTTCAAGGTTACCCACAAGTATTTGTCATGTTGAAGGGTTGAGTTGATACTTAGGATTGACTGACTCAAGAAATTCGTTGAGCCTAAACGAAACCAAAAGTTGTCAGTTTTGAGGTCTCCGCCAAGTGTTTAGTCTTTCAACTACTCATGCCACTCGGGCTTTCCCAAATCAAAATCCTTGATGAACTTCGAGGTCACCCCCAAGTATTAGTCGGGTCGAAGGGTTGACTTAATACTTAGGTTTGACTGACTCAAGAAGTTCGGTGATCTTCGAGGTCGCCCCCAGGGATTTCTATGCTCTGGTTTGATCCTAAACGAAACCAGACGTGGTCAGCTCCGAAGTTGCCCCCAAGTGTTTAGTCATTCAACTATTTATACCACTCGGGTTAGCCTAAATCAGGAACCTTGAAGAACTTCGAGGTCACCCCAAGTATCAGTAAGGTTGAAGGGTTGACTTGATACTTAGGTTTGACCGACTCAAAAAGTTCGATGAGCTTTGAGCTTTGAGCTTCGATGAATTCAAGAAGTTTGGTAAGATGAAATATGGTAGAAAGGTAAGTGTAATGAGAGTTGTAAGTATAATATTTGTATATATTCACGATACTTCGGTTATAACTGTGGCAGATATTTGTGGTCGTCTTCTATTGTAGGGCACTAACTGCATCGTGTTCCAGGAGTTTGGTAGGGGTTGTTCAGCATCTCTCATGAGATAGTAGGAGCCTTTATCTAGTTTATCATAAACGACGTATGGTCCTTCCCAAAACTCGGCCAACTTTCCTGCATTTCAAGGTTTCGATGAGGGGGTCATTATTCGAATGACCAAATCACCAATTCTAAAACTTCGAGGTCGAACCCCTTTGTTGTATAACTTTTCTAAAGAGATTTGGTATCGTTCAAGATTAGGTAGGGCTCGGTCTCGGGTTTCGTCCATCCATAACATGTTACAGGCGAGTTAAAACTCATTTTCTTCATCTGAGAGGCTGAGATCTTAGGTCAGGACTTTGATTTGAGTTGGTAGGACTTCTTCAGTTTTGTATGCATGTTGAAAAGGAGTGTAGCCCATCAATTTTGATGGTATTGTGCTATAAGCGCAGAGGACGTGTTGTAGCTCATGAATCCATCGCCCCTTCTTGTTGTTGACGCGTTCCTTAAGACCATCGATGTAATGACCAAATTTCATAAGCTCGAAATGGTTTTGGATATTTTATATCATACCAATGAACCTGTAACAATATTCTAATGGAAATTAAAAAAATAAAATAGGTGATTTTAGAGTGGAAAACCTATGAATAGATAAAAAAAACCACGACCTCGTGTGGAAGATTTTTATTGAAAGATTCTTTATTGCATGAGGCGGATATCTTATTACAAGTGATTTCTAAAAATATAAAATGTTTTGAGTCTTGTAACTAAGATGCCTTGATAATTTATCGAGAATCTAGAATACGTAATTTCTAGGTGATTTCTTGTGTAATTTTTTTGGTCCTTCTCTCTTCTGGATCTTTTCCTTTATATAGGCCATCTTCGCAGCTCTTCATCGTGTTGGAGCATGTTTTTTGAACAATGTGGTTAGTGACGGTTGATTGAGTAACTGACGAGTTCAAGAGAGATAGGTATCTTTGACTGATTCAGGTTTTCTGGTTTAAGTTCGACCCACGTTCTTTACCAGCTCGTGGAGCATGCTGAAATGTTGACTAGAGAAGCTATGTTAAAAAATGTGGGTGCCTGAGATGGAGGTTATTCGAGCTGGTGACAGCTCGATTCCAAGTGAGATCGAGGGATAGGTCCCTGCAATCGCCCCCTCGTAATTAAAGTCACGAGTGGTTTTGGTTGAGAAAGAATTTGAGGGTAATGGGTATTTGGGTTTAAAAATTATGAATAAATAACGTAGTCATGATGGTGTTGACGTGTTGGAAGTTGTGCGGTTATTGGGATGTAATAGGCATTAAATGATGATGCTGATACTGATGTATGTAACAGTTACAACTCGAATAGTTGTATCTGTAATAAATGATGATGCTTGGGAAAATGTACCTGCATAATAAATGTAGTATTATATAAATAGTACAAATAGCAAATCTTTGGAGTAGTTCATGCTCGCTCTTTCTAAAATTATTAATGATGAAGACTCGTAGCATGGTCCTTAAAGAAAGGATTGCGACTGAAACACAGTGATTGAAGTTGAAGTACTTTGGGGATCAATCCTTGGAGATGGCGAAGCCCGCTCCTATTCCTCTGATGTATCAAGGCATGTCGGAAGACGAAGCAATTAAAGCTAAGGGAGAGTTATAATGTAAGTGAAAGTTTCATGTCGTCGTCTTGATAGGTGAGGATTGGTGGGCCTATTTCTGTACCCTTGCAGAAGATAGGGTTAGGGATTCATATGCAGGGATAGGCATAACTGCGGGGCAGTTATGCTAATTTCTTGTATCACCATGGATTCTAAGGCCGGGCCCTCATCATCTCTACCAACTCTTCGGTGGTAGCGGCTTCAGAGGAGGGTATGATGGTTGTGGAGGAGGCAGATAACCATTGAGACTCTGCTTCTGCAATTCTATCACGTTTTGGTACTCAGTAGACCTTTAGTTCGAGAATTTGGTTATAGCACTGAGTCTACTGCTTGCATAGTTTCCATTTGAAGTTTGATTAGACTTCAACCAAACTCATGTGAGGGAAGCTCTCTGTTGGTTCCAATTTTTGCTTTGTATCAGGGTAAAAAATTACTAAAGCATGAAGAACTGGAAGAGTTGATGCATCAGCGCGCCTGAATTACCTGTAGCTCTAAAAAGTAGTGGAAAACTTGTTATCTATAAAGTACCTAGAGTTTGGTACTCGACAGATAATACTTTTGCTGTATATCTGAGATCGTTGTTCTAAAAAACTTGTTATATCTGTAAAATTGTATGTAATGTTTTCGACATGAATAATTATTGGTCATTCAATTACTTGCATTTGTTGTATATATCGAACTAAATTATTATGAAGAATGTATAGAACGTATGAATATTGTAAGTATTGCCTCACTTTTTTCCGAACTAAGATAAGTATGTGTGAGGATGTGTGTTGTAATGTATGTAGATTCTGTTGCGTGTATTAAAAAGTTAGAAAAAAAATTTAGGAATTTTGCAAGTCAAAAATTCCTTCTAACATCGTTCGATGGAAGAATAACTTTAGTTAGGATAACTCGACCTATAAAGTAATATAAAGGATGAGCTCGAACTAAATTACTTGTAATATTGGTCATTCAATTACTTGCGTTTGTTGTAGATATCAAACTAAATTATTATGAAGAATGTATAGACTATATGAATATTCCAAGTATTACCTCACTTTATTCGAACTGAGATAAGTATGTGTGAGAATGTGTTGTGATGTAAGTAAATTCTGTTACTTGTGTCGAAAATTTAGAGCAAAAAATTTCAAGAATTTAGCAATTCAAAAATTCATTCTAACAGAGTTCGATGGAAAAATAACTTTAGTTTGGATAACTCGACCTAGAAAGTAATATAAAGGACGAGCTCGAAGGAAGAGATAAGTTCAAATATTTTACTTAAGATTCTGGGGTTTTATGTTACGAGTAAAAAGGTAAAAATCAGATTTTGAGGGGAAAGTGAGTGGAAAACGTATAAATATGGGGAGGATGATTTGTGAAATTGGAGAAGAGGTTAGGATGGTACGGACTCGATCTCTGAGGATACGTCATGCCGCGGAGGGATGATTGGCTATAAAGATAGTTGAAGTGTGTGAAAGAATTTTTTGTGTGTTTGGTTATGATGCTGAGTTACCAGTAAGGGAGTGTCAGCACGAAGGATTAGATGTTAGGAGTAGGAAACGGGAGTATGCCCGGTACTTCTATGAGATATGCTTTTGTGTATTGTTGCTGAATCCCGCAGCTCGGGAAGAAATGGTTAAATTGAATGCTGAGGTCAAGATTGAATTCAAAGATGGCTGATTGAATGGTAATGTGATCTGACGTGGTCGTTCAGGTTGTCTAGATGTAATAATGTGAAACGTGTTTATCATGGATAAATATAAGTTTGTTAAATTTTAACATAAAATTATGCACATCAAGGGGATCCACTATAGTTGTAAATGCTGTTGAAACTGTTGTGATAAATATTTTAAATAATTTTGAAAATTTTCTCAGCTTTGAGAATGACGTCACAATCACTATAAATATAATAGACAAGGATAAATAAATAAATATGAGGAAATGCAAAAGCTTTTGGCTTTGTTTTGTATGTAAAGCTGCCGAGATCTGATATCGTGTAGGGTGACTTATCATGAGTATGGAAAGGTTAGAAAAAGATATGAAACAGGAGAGAAAAATATGTTAAAATATGAGGGGAGAGGTAATGATGGGAAGTTTATTTTATTAAAAAGGTACAAGATGTCTGACATGGATAGTGGAAAGGACGCCTCAGTTCCAAAACTGAGAATGGGTCGTGCGAGGCGCAATAACTACCAGCCGCAAGAGAGAGAAAGGATAAATAGTACTTCTTTCTCATCATTCAAACGTTTTTCCACTTCTAAAAATTTGGAAAGCACTGAGAGAGAGGCACAATTCTTTTTAGTGGACTTGATAATAACTTATTTCAGAGTGATCAATGGCTGAAGAAGGTGAAAGACATTGTATCACGCAGGTGGCTATACAACAGCGTCGTGAGGGAAGGGTTTGGCACTACTGTGGATTCTCATTTGGACTTTGAAGGTTTGTAGAGACGTACGTAGTATATATGTATTTGTGCAAATCGTATTGGAATTAAATCTTAACAACAGCTATACATGGTTATTTTTTGTAATTTTGACATATACAGAATATATAAAAGATATATTATATGTTGATATGACTTATTTGTATGAAATAATAATAGATACCTGAACTTGTATGTAGGTCGAGTGTGAAAGGCAGTCGTGTAGGGTCAAAAACTTACCTGTAGAAATTATAGTTGAAATGGATAGTTCACCTGTTACCGAGGTGTTGACCTATGGTCAGAAGATTGAGTCTGATAATGAGGTTGAAGTAGGGTTGGAACCATTTCCATGTTTTTCTGGTCAATTGGTGTCCAATCCTCCAGGTTTGGATACATTTAGAGAATTCTGTAAAGCCAAGGCTGCTGTAGGAGGGACATGGGGTAATTGTGTAGAATATACTGGTAGGCAGTTTAGGGGCTGCACGGTACCGACTGGGGAAGAATATTTTTATTTGCTGCCAAATTTAGAGGTGGAAAAACGAGATAGGGGCATAGATGAATCGATCTCGTTAGAATACTTTGATGAGGGTGTTCATAGTGACCCTGAAGAAGGTTTTCTGTGTTACCTATCTCAATTAGAGTATGGGCTGAGTCATCCCCTTACCAACTTGGCGAACACTGATGTGTTCGAACTTATGCCTGTAGTTACTGATAAAAATATTTTGTATGGCAGGTGTAAAGTCTCACGTAGAGAGAAAATAATCATTGTTGGATGGAGTTATGGAGGAGGAGACTGAGCCCAAAGTTGTGTTGGAAGGACTTGGGCTTAGTAGGAAGAAGAGGATAGATAGCAGGTCGAAAAAGGTTAAAAAGGTTCAATCAACCAGGCTGATGGCGGGTGCTGACGAAGGGAAGAGGCAAGGAATTGGCGGGGAAGGTTGAACCAACTTAGCCAAAACCCCTAGAACAGATAGGTCGATTCAACCGGAACCCATTACTTTGAGCACAATAGCTCAAAAATATATAAAAAAGCGGATGTTAAAAACTCTGTCGGCCTCTGGTACTACTGGAAGTGGTGAGGTCGCTAAAGAAAAAAAGAGAAGGGTCAAACCTTTGGTGAAATCGAGGGACAAGGTTGCTAAAGAGCGATCGGCCATGGTAGACGGCCTCAAAGAGGTTGAGGAGAGGTCTAGATTGGCGGTCCTTCATGGTGAGGAAGATATGAGCAAGATGGTAAGTCCATATTTATTATGCCAAAAAGATTATGGATTGTGCTTTAAGCTGATTTTGAGGTCAATTTTTGTTCTGCTGGTTGCTCGACTGGTGAAGGGGATCAGGCTTGGAGTTGAGGAAGACAAGTCCGAGCTGATGAGGATAAAAATCAAGCTTGAAAAAAAGTTAGATCGAGCTAAAGCTGATGCTGTTAAGGACGCCAAGAACCTGGAGGCTCTGAAGGCTTCCCATGCTGTGGCAATTGGTCAGCTATAGGTGGAGTCGAGGGCCAATTTGGAGGAGATGGTGGAGGAGCGCGACAGGCTGGGGTGCCACCTGATGTTGAAAGGATACTCCGAGGAGGAGGTGAATGCCATTAAGGCAGATACCTACATTGAGGAGGAAGATGATGAAGGGATGGAGGAAGTCCCGGTGGGAGTAGTTGACGGGTTAAACGGTGCTCTCGTCAGACAGTGTTGGATAACCAAGGGGACGATAACGAACTCCCGGAGGGCGAGCACGAGAAGGTAGGATAGAGAAATGATTTAGTTTTGTTTGAACATTTTGGATGGGTGTTATTAACTTTTGGATTGTGTACATTGAATAGACTCTTAGGCTGAGTTCTTTTTTGTAACCCTCTTGTAGGCACTTTGAGAAATGAGTCTCAAGATAAAAGACCCAGAAACTAAGCTTGCTAGGGAAAAAGTGATTTCCTCATCTTCATTGTCTTATCAAGCGGAGCTGCAAGTTAGATTGAAAAAGGCCCTTTGGCCTGTATGTTATATCGACATAAAGCTACATAGTAAATAGGATGTAGATGTAGGCCGCAAATTTTTCTATTAGCTTTAGGAAAATGTCACTAATATAGTGCATAAGAAAATTCAGCACTCTTTATCTAAAGTAGTATATCGAAAGTATGTACCTTAGACTTCCTAATATACCTCATGGAGCGTTTATCTGATAATGTATCCAAACCATTAATTTATAAGTATTTGCACACCGTAGATGTTAAAAATCATATATAAGTTTAGAATTGAAATATAGATGCACATTGATTGTGTTCTGGATTGAACTATATTAAAATCTTTATATTGTACAGATCGAATTGGATTCAACTCGCTCGCGTGAGTATGATGTACTCCAATATAATCGGGAATTTGCAGAGGAGTTGGATAGGATGAGGGAGGTGAATGAGAATAGAGGAGACCAACACGTGAAGGTTCATTTTAAACTTGTGGAGGTAACCCAGGCTGTTTCTGACCTTACTCATAAGGTCGAAGAAAAAGATGCTGAAATAGCCAAGGGGCTATAAGAGCTAGTGGAGATCAAAGAACATGCCGCGAAGCTCCAAAGTCTGATTGACACATTGATGGTTAAGGGTAAGCAGGCTGAAATGGCCTCATACCATATTCAGGCGCTAGAAAGATCGTAAGGACAATCTTGATCTGATCTTCAGAATTATAGAAATGAGCTGGAGCGACTTAAGCATAAACTAGTGGACAAAGATAACGAGCTAAAAGTAGCTCGAGAAAATCTTTCGGCTTCAGAGGCTGCAGTAGAATACTTGCATGTAGCCTTACCTGCAAAGGATATGGAGTTTCAGGAGATGCAACGAAGATGTAATGATCTAAATGAGAGGGTAGCACGATTAAAGACTGAACTTGCACAAGCCAACAGACCTACAAAGAAAGCAGAGGCTAGAGAGCGCTCGAGGGGGAGTAAGAAGGATGTTCAAGTTCCTCTAGTCCTAGGGGATGTTGTGAGTTTATCTCGACAAATTAGAGAGCTGGAAGGTGACGTAGCTCGAATTCAGGGGCATGTGCAGAAAAGTAATGCAAGCTTAAGGGAATGCCAGTAGAAGTTGGATGCTACTCTTATTAAGGTAAAGGTTTTGGAAGGAGAAGTCAAGGCAAAGGAAATAGTGATGAAGAGGAAAGAAGAATTATTTAAGGATATTCCAGCTAGGGAAGAGTTGAACGTAGAAATTAAGAGAATTCGAGCCCAGGTAGTGGACCTGGAGGCCATGAACCTGACTGAATCAGCTAAATATACAAAAAAGATGGAAAAGAATGTAGCACATGATGCTAAAGTCGATATGGAAATGATTCATCAGAAGAATTTGTATGCTAGATTGGAGTCACGCCTTGAGAAGATGAAAAAAAATTTTGCAAGGATGGTCGTACCTGATGCGTCACGCTCAAACCTTCTAAAGGCGATAGTTCCGAATTTTGTAAAAGAAGTAAAAAGACTTGAGTTAGAATGAGATACCTTATTCAAAAGTCTGTCAGATAAGGGATGCATCTGCGGAGTTAACATAGATCGAGGGAACTGCACGGCCTCTATGGAAACCAATTTGGACTCCGACATCATGAGACAGAACACTATTTTTCCTTATTGGAATACATCTTCGCATATGGGAGAATGCACGAGTACATCGTAGACATTGAGAGTTATAAGAATGAGACTTGCAAAAATCCTACAAAAGCCGTACAAATCGAAGAACCAGTGGCCGAGAAGTATTTATACCATATCTCACTCTTCCATTTCGTTGAAACTCAGATCGTCAAAGAGTCAAACAAGAGCAAAAGGAGATGTGTTAGCCAATGTTACAATTTATCCATACAGGACAAAGAAACTCGTTTACTTCCAGTATCCATCTTTCAGCGCACAGGAATTTCTTTTGATGACTGTGATGTTCGACATGTCAACTTTCCTCACCATGATGCCTTGGTGATCATGTTAAAATTGTGAAACATGGTGCTTCACACAATAGCAGTACTATCGAACTATTATTTCAAAGCACAATTGAACAAATGGGGCTGGCCGATAAAGTCCAGCCTAGCGACATTGATATCTGTGGATTTAACGGATCTAAAGAGGAACGAGTTGGCAAGATTATACTTCCCATCATGGCAGGACCAGTAACTCTTGACGTGGTCTTTTATGATGTCAATGCCAAGTCCTGTTATTTAAGAATAATGGGACGTTACTGGTTACACAATATGCGCGCTATCCCATCAACTTATCATTTGGCGTAATGTTTTGAATGGAACAGTGGCGTTTATAAAATCAAAGGATGCAAAAAATTAGCTCGAGCATGTGAAAATTATGTTGCCATTGTACTAGATCCAGCAGAATTGCAGCCAGCATAGAAATTATAGAATACGACAGAGAACATTATAAAAAATTTATAGTAAACTCTGCAGAATACCGTTTGCCTAGCGCAAAACCTATAGAGTACATGGAGATCAATGATGGCAAGCGTGGGACATTCATCGGTACTCATCTACCTACACCAGGGCGCAAAGCACTCATCCAATTCCTTAAAGGCAGCAGTGATGTCTTCGCTTGGACATTCCATGAAATGTCGGGCATTGATCCAAATTTGGCCTGCCATAAGCTCAATCTGAAAGATAAAGCCAAAGCCGCCAAGTAAAAATAGAGAACTTTTGCAGCAAGACTCCGAGACGAAGTCAATAAAGAAATTGACAAACTCATCGAAGTCGATTTCATCCGAAAGGCCAATTACCCGGAATAGATATTAAACATTATTGCGGTCCCAAAGAAGAACGGAAAAATCAGAGTGTACATGGACTTCACGGATCTCAACAAGCATACTCCAAAGGATAGTTTTCCCCTACCAATCATAAACCACCTACTCGATTCTACTTCGGGACACGAGCTTCTGTCTATGATAGATACCGCATCTGGCTATAATCTAATACCCATGCTACTTGAAGATCAAGAGAAAATAGTTTTCATTATAGAACACGACCTATACTGCTATAAGGTCGAGCCATTCGGTCTCAGGAATGCTGGAGCAACTTAACAGTGCTTGATGAAGCAGATGTTTAAAGACCACCTTGGAAAGGCAATGTAGGTCTATATTGATGATATGTTGTGTAAAAGTCTTAAGGAGGATTGCCATATCGTAGATCTATGCACAACTTTCAAAATTATCCGTTTCTACAAGATGATACTCAACCCCGATAAACGTCAGTTCAAAGTCCAATAAGGAAAATTATTGGGTTACTTAATCAGCAAACGCGGTATTGAAGGTGACCGAGATCGTATTCGCACATTACTGTCTATGCATTCTCCAAAAACAAAGAAAGACGTCCATTAGTTAACAGGCAAGATTGCCGTAATAAACCATTTTGATTCAAAGTCTTCGGATCGCTTTCGATGGTTATTCAACTTATTGCGTGAAAGGACAACAAAATAGAAGCTTAAGAAAGATCTTGAGATCGAGTGGACAGCAGAGTACAAAGCAGCATTTCAAGAACTCAAACTTTATTTAGATTCACCACCAGTGATGAGTACACCTAGTGAAGGGGAAGAACTCACCATCTATCTTGTAGTTACTGAAGAATCCTTAAGTTCTATTTTCATTCCACTTGATGGGAAAATGGAGAAACCTGTCTACTTCATCAGCAAAACTATCACTCCAGCAGAATCCCGATATGCCAAGATCGAGAAACTCCTATTAGCTCTCGTCTACACATCACAATAATTGAGACTGTACTTTCAAGCCAACTTAATTCGAGTGGTGACTAATTATCCTTTGTGAGAGATCTTATCCAAATGAGAAAAATCCAGACGAGTACAACAATGGTCAGTCACTTTTGGCGAACATGACATCCGTTTTAAACCAAGATATTCTTAAAATGGTCAGGCAGTAGCAGACTTTCTTGCAGACTTCCCCGTAGAAGATCCTGATTGGGAATAAGAAAGTTCAAATATTCATGAAGAATAATTCAAAAAAAGGTCAGACAAGATAACTCAGAAGGGATGACGCCTTTTAACAGATGGATCTTTCGAACCTACAGGGTCAGGTATCGGAATCATAATTTTCACACCTTCCAATGACATGATCGAAAAAGTAGTCAGGCTCAATTTCGAAGCAACCAACAATGAGACTGAGTATGAAGCAATGATTCACGGTCTAGATATGGCTCTAGAGATTAGAGTTTCCAAATTATTTGTCTACACATACTCATTACTCATTGTGAACCATTATACAAAAAAGTTCTAGAAGAATAGAAAAATGGTCGACTATGCGGCAGCAGTAGCCGACAGGATGAGCAAATTCAAAAGAATTACTATTTATCATTTACCGTGCGGGGAGAATTGACATTCGGACTCTCTCACGCATCTGGCAAAAATACTTGGTACGGAAGCCCATTATCTAAAGATTAAAGTATGAACCACCCTTAGTATTAACATTATAAGCTCAAATTTTGTCAATACTGGGGGCGTTGAAGAGGATGATGACGATTGGAGATGACCTTACCTCAAGTATATTGGGACTAAAAATATATTTAATGATGAACTCCCTACAGATTCCACAGAGAAGAGACGCGTACTTGATAATGTTAAGCGATACATCATGGACAATGATCTCCTTTACAAAATTTTGGCCGCAGGACCGTACCTCGAATGTTTATCGAACAAAGAAACACAGAAGTTCCTACACAAATTCCATGAAGGGACTTATGGTTCCCATGCGGCGGGACGATCTCTCGTAAATCGAGCTTTTATATAAGGAGTCTTCTAGCCCAAAATAAAAGTTTAAGCCACCGAACTCGCGACCAAGTGCGATGCCTGCCAACGTCATGGTCCCCAAATTCGAGCTCCAGCCTTGGAACTCCATTCAAGCAACGTCGCATGTTCATTTAAAAGATGGGTCCTCGACCTTGTAGGAGAATTTCCCGCTGCACCAGGAAAATGGAAACATCAGTTAGTAGTAACGGATAACTTCACTATATGGGTAGAAGCAGTTCCTCTGTATTGCATACGAGAGGATGAAGTCATCAGATTCATCTAGGAAACTATCATTATTTGGTTTGGTTGCCACATTTCATTGGATCCATAATCGTTGAATTCCTAAATCAGCACAACATTACACACTCTCCCTCCAACTTAAATTTCCCACAAGGAAATAGTCAGGCCAAAATCACTAACCAAACTATCGAGGATGGAATAAAAAAGTGTTTGATAGAGAAAATAGGTAATTGGGTCAGAGAATTACCACATGTGTTATGGGCTTATCGAACAACACCTCGAGTATCAACGGGATGCATATCGTTCCTCCTGGCTTATGGTACAAAAGCCATCATCCTCACTCAGTATCATCATCCCATTTGTAACCATACCATGACGGATGAAGAAAATGAGTACCAGTTGACATGTAACATGAATTGGATCGAAGAAACTAAAACAGAGCAATCATGAATTTGGGAAGATACCACCAAGCTCTAGCCCGATCATACAACAAACACGTTCATCATAGAGAATTTCTGATCGAGGATCTCGTCCTATGATGAATTCCTAAATACTAAAAGAAAGCAAGCGCTGGGAAACTATTCGAAAATTGGGAAGGTCCTTTTGTTATTGTCAGAAAAAGTGACCTGGGTTCTTATAATCTCGCCACTGAACATGGAGAATGAATACCTAATCCTTTGAACACAAGGAGACTAAAGTTGTATCGAAGATAATAATCTATCGCAGTGTACTTTTCTATAAATTAATCCATCACCTTGTATAACGATCTTACATCAATGAAAGACTTATGTTCAATCCAAATACATCTGAGTACTTTCTACTATTTCATATAGTACTTTATCTAACGCATTTATTGTACGTCAATCTTACACCAATGAAATACTTATGTTTGATTACCCTCTGCTATAGTACTTTTCTAATATATCTAACAAGTACTTCTATATACAAGTTACAGATCATTTGCTGCTTCAGACAAACTGATTATCTATGACATTACAGAACGTTTGTTGCTTTGGCCAAACTGATCATCTATTACATTACAGATTGCTCGTTGCTTTGGCCAAATTGATCATCTATTATAATACAGATCGCTTGCTACTTTAGCCAAACTGATCATCTATGACATTACAGATCATTTTTTACTTTGGCTAAACTGATCATCTATTACAGCACATATCGTTTGCTGCTTCGGCCAAACTGATCATCTATGACATTACAGATCGTTTAATGCTTCGACCAAACTGATCATCTCTTACAGTATAGAACGTTTGCTGCTTCGGCCAAACTGACCTTTTATTACTTTACAGATCATTTGTTGCTTCAGCCAAACTAATCATCAATTACATTATAGATCGTTTGTTGCTTAGGCCAGACTGGCCAGCCACCTATGTCTCCTACGATCAATAATCTTTGAGAACCATCCTATATAATAGATGTCCGACTAATACTACATCGTTGGCATAAATGTTTTATTAAGTACCTATTGAATACGAGCCACAGAGTTCCTCGCTCTACTCAATGACCTCTCCAATTCATAAGAATCATCATATCCAATTCAAATGAGCTGCAAAACATAAGACAGGATACCACAGAACGGTTAAAGGTTCTTACTAATGTCTAGCTCAAAGGAAGTTTTTAATGTCTGCTCCATAGGAGAAACTATTTCCGTACGTTCTACTAGAGGATCAAATATTGGCTCAATAGATTGGACTGGCTCTGTACGGCCTGAAGGTAGGTCTGACACTTTCTCAGGTAAAGCAACCACATCATCAACCATTGTTTCCTCTTCAAACTCTGAAAGGAGCACCACCTCCTTATATCTACCACTACGGGTCAGTGCCACATCTTCCTAATTCAATCCAAGGTTATAATAGGATTAGATAAAGTGGTATCTTTTCACTAAGGCTACTGTAACCAAATCCGTCATAAGCTTGTCATGCTTCGACAGAACACCGAGCTTATCTGCAGCCGCTGCAGCCTCTTCAACCCTCCTCTCCTTCTCTAATAGAAGATCATCTTCGAGCTCTTTTATGTGAACTAACTGAGCCTCGAACTTCACCCGTCAGAGCGTAAAACTCCTTGCTCCTCTTGTCCAAGCATTGTCGTACCCCCTTCAGCAGCTTTAAGAGCTGCCAGTATAAACAACAAAAAGGCAGAGTCAATTAAATAGTTTTTCCTAGTTCGATCAATTAACAATTGTCAAAGTACCTACCATGAACGTATGCTCGAGGTACTCATCTTCGAGTTGCTGTGGGTTCGTTCTAGCGATACGGCAATATTTATACACCAGCTCATTCATTTTGGTCGTAGCATGAGGGATAATTTAGTGGCTGCCCTCCTCCCCATGCCATTTTCTCTTCAAAGAGCTCTTCTCAACCTCTTCAGGAGCGAATACGCTCACTTCAAGTTTTTCCTCCACATGACCAGACACAGCCTTTGTGATTTCTTATCCCTTAACCACAACCCCTGTAATAGAGATACTCTGTTGTACTGGTTTTTAGACCTTCTGAGTGGTCTGTATGGTAGTTTGAGGTGTAGGAGGTGGACTCAGTACCTCTGTAACAGTCTCGGAAACTTTCCCCTCAGCCATAGCTCATTTCTCCTGAGCTCGCTGAACTTTGGGTACTGCAGAATCTACCTTTTTGTCTATTCGGCTACCCAACTCACTGAGTACCTGCTTTAGCTCATCGTGATCTCGAGCAACATAATCAAACAGTCTAGTCTTATCAGGCATAGCCAAAGGTTTAGGTTCTGCTAAAACAAAGAATACAGCATGAAGTAACAGATCAAAGACAAGATATCAGTTATTTAAAGATTATTCAATATTACTTACTCAGATTATAATATCTATGATTCAGCTCGAGAGCTGGTTCATCTAGAGCCCGCATACAGTTACCCTCTACCCACACAAGGTGGTCATTCCATGGTTTATCAGTAGATTCAAAGTATAAAAAAATTGGCCTAGACGAATCACTATACAAGTAACCACTACTTTGACTTTCAATATACTTCTACTTATAAAACTTTAACACATTTTCAGCTTCGAACTGCTTAGCAGTCCCTTCCTTCCTCCATTTTTAATTCAGTGCCTCACATACCCTCATCATCTCATAAACATTCTCATTCAACTAGGCATGACAAAACAGTAAGACATTCATAACCCCATTCTGAAAGTAGGTCAGAGGAATTCTATGGCCATACACGATCTGATTCAGGAAACACAAAAATCTACCACTCGGGCCTGATAGCCCAAAACCATTATAATTAAAGAGGTTAACTTATCTAGGTGGATCTAGTCGAAGACAAAAAATTAGAAAAGTCGATCGAAGAGATTTAGAGTCATTCAAATGACTCGTTCGAACGACTCTCTATTTCGTTTGAATGACTTAAATTTATCCCACTGGAAATTTAGCCTAGAGCAATATTTCGTTCGAACGAGCTGAGTTTTCGCTTGAACGACTTGGCAAGTTTCTAGAGTTTTAGACCAATTAGTCATAAAGTCGATCGAACGACTCCCTAGTTCATTTGAACGACTTTGACGGTGTTTTTGATTTTCAAGCATTATTTTGCCTCGAGATCCGTTCTTTTATGATTTTCGAGTTCCCTAGTATATAAATGGAACTTAGGTTATTTTCAAGGTTATGTGAGATCAAGAAAGAGTTCTTAAATAAGCCTAGGGTTTTTGGAGTGATTTTTTGTAATTACTTTGGTTTTTAAGAAATTGAAGCTTTGTTTTTCCTAATTAATTGGTGTTCTTCATACCTTTTAGCTAACTAGAGCTTCTCAATTGTATTGTAGATTAAGTGGTATCAGTTTTCTAGTTGTGATTCTTGGGGGGTTAATTATGGTATATGGTCTCTACACGTGACCGTCTCAAGCAAACGAATGAGAAACTAGTGAGTCCGTTAAAGATTCATCGCAAACCTAATTCGTAGAAGAAGGAGAATTTGGAGATGAACGAGGCCAACGATTGACTCACGCTTTTGGAAATGATAGTTTCAGCCATAACTTCTACTGTTGGGGAGTTAGTAGAACAATTGCGTCTCACAAACCTCGCGAAGGATTCTACTTCGGAAAAATGGCGAGGCCGCTCAAAGAAGAAAGGGGTTATGGAGGTAGATGAAGACAACAATTTTGTGGAGATCGATAGTGATTCTTGTAAGGCCGAATCCAACAATGAGCGATCGGGTATTGGTAAGTCATCAAATCTTTTTTATAATCTTCGCATCAATTTTAAGATTAAAATTTTGGTATTCGATAGTTCGATCGATACCGAAAAGTTGGATGATTGGTTAGATAGGTTAGAAACTTATTTTTCAATTTATGAATACTCCAATGCTCAGCAAATATGTTTTGCTACGTTGAAATTCGCAAGTCATGCACTCACGTGGTAGAAATCGTATCAGAAATGCCACGATGTAGAAGATTTGGGTTGGAAAAAATTCAAGGTGTTAGTACGAAAGCAGTTTTATCCGATTGGGTATGAGTAAGAGAGATGGTATAAATAGCATAAATTGCGCCAACACTTTGAGAAATCCGTATAGGAGTACACTACGGCATTCTATAACCAAGCTTTGGTTTTGGACATTGATGTGGACAAGTATGAGGTGTTCATGAAGTACACGGGGGGATTGTCGGAATCCATTAGAAAAGATTTAAAGCTCTTTATTGTGGCCAATATTGAGGACGCTACCGTGAAGGCAATTTCCATTGAAGGAAAGTACTTGAAGAGTGACAAAGAAGATGACAAGATCAAGTCGGGGTACAAGTCTAGTTAGAAACACGAGCATAAGGAAGAGGCCAAAGGAGAGGGGTCTTCGTCCAAGGAGTTTCATTACAATCATTGTAAGGCGAGTGGGCATATTTCCGATTATTGTTGGAAACTTCACCCGAAGCTTAGGCCAAAGGAGGAGAAGGGTAAGAAAGAGAGATATGAAAAAGCCGTAGAGGTTGTTGACCTCCCGAATTTAGATAAACTAAATCCTAAGCTTACATTTATGTTTCAGCGGAATTTGGCAACCAAGGTGGAGATTCAGGAAGAACTTTTTCATGTCATTATTCAGGTAAAAAAGAGCTTAGTCGAGGCTATTGTTGATCCAGGTAGTCAAAAAATTTTGATTTCTGAGGTGTTGGTGAAGAAGATGGGTTTGACAACTACAACTCATCCTAAGCCGTATGGTTTGGGGTGGATTCGGAAAGATACGGATTTGATGATCACGAAACAAAATTTTACGATCACTGAAAGGTTTATTAATGAGGTAACGTGTGAAGTGGTTCCTTTGGATGTGTATCAGGTCATCTTGGGCAGCCTTTATCTTTGGGACCGTGATGCGATTCATTACCGTAGATCACGCAAGTATCGTCTTATGAAGGAGGGAAAGGAGTTCCATATCAATGTTTGTAAAGAACATGTCACTACGTCCACTTTAGTAACGGCGACTCAGGCGAAGCGGTTGGTTAATACGAGTGATAAGCTTATGTTATTGGTTCGACCGGTTCAGAAGGGTACGTCAGCAAGAGTATTATCACCTATGACAACGTCTTATAGGCAATCACCCGACATGGGGGCGTTGCAAGAGGAGGTTGTGGTACATACTGATTACAAACTATTCTAGTTTTTAGCTACATAGTTCAAGAAGCAGCAAGCTCGCCAGATGAAGGGGTTGTCGTATCTCTAATAATTTCCCTTAATTATACAGTATAAGAAGGGAGTGGACAACAAATTAGTTGATAGGCTATCTTGACCCCCATTACCAACTACATCCACTATGTTGGTTTCTATGCAGATACAGCCTTTTGCTATGTCAGGATATGTTGCAGGATATGATTATCCTAAAGGGCGTAGTGTGTTTCATCAAAAGTTGCTACCACGCAAGACATGTGGTGGTATTGAGTTGTTCCAAGTTGGGAAGAAGGATCAACTACCTAGTAAGTCGAAGTGGTACAGCAGGGATATGGGCAGCGCCATATTCCCACCTCTCTAGTTTCAGCTTAAGCAGGAGCTCAAGGCTCCAAAAGGGGGGAGCTACGATACAGGAGGATCTAACCGAAGACCAAAAATTAGTAAAATCGTTCGAATAAGATTTAGAGTCATTCGAACGACTCGTTCGAATGACTCTTTATTTCGTTTGAACGACTTATATTCATCCCACTGGAAATTTGGCCCAGAGCCATAATTCGTTCGAACGAGTTGAGTTTTCGTTCAATTGACTAGGTAAGTTTCTAGGGTTTTAGACCAATTAGTCGTAAAGTCGTTCGAACGACTCCTTAGTTCGTTCGAACGACTTTAGCGATATTTTTGATTTTTAGGCGTTGTTTTGCCTCGAGAATCATTCTTTTATAATTTTCAAGTTCCCTAGTATATAAAGGGAACTTAGGTTATTTTCTAGGTTATGTGAGAACTTGAAAGAGTTCTGAAAGAAGCCTAGGGTTTTTAGAGTAATTTCTTATTATTACTTCATTTTTTAAGCAATTAAAGCTTTGTTTATCCCAATCAATTGGTGTTCTTCATACCTTTCAGCTAACTAAAGCTTCTCAATCGTATTATGGATTATTAACCCCACCCAACTAATACTTCCATCCTTCCTTCACTTCTCTAAGTACGGGACTTGATAATATATTGTCTCCTTCCCTTTCCCGGGGACGTAGGCTCTGAACCAGAGATCTTGGTACTTCACATAACTCCTCCAATCTCCCTGCAATTTCATTTTATTTTTTAAGTATTCTTTCCTTACATCTACCCCCGCTAGGTATATGACACAGATTTTCTCTTTCTCTTTTCTATCCTCCTCTACCACCACCTCTGTTCTACTGGGTTCCCCAACCTCTATGGTTATCTCTACACTATTCACAATTTCCTCCATAACACTACACTCGTCCCCCCTCCCTGAAAATGACATTTCCTCGGAACTGGACGATACTACAAATTTACTAGTGGGGGTAATGGATTTAGAACGCTTACTGAACCTACAGATACAGAAATATATTTTATCATTATCTCTACATCACAAACAGTAACAACAACCACACCCTCTACTCAGTCAACACGTCCATTTTCCCAATTCCCAAACCAAAAAAAAATATCGATTCATTTCCAATTTCTCTCTTCTTCTCAAAAACACATATTTTCTCTCTCTACTGGTAAAATACATATATCAGAACACCTATACTGCACGACTCTCTCATCTGTATTTTTAAAATCTCCAAAACCCAACATATGCAAAATAATCATACAGATTACTAAATCATACAGATCACTAAATCATACAGATTACTATATGAAATAGATTACTCACAAATCAAATAGACAGAGTTTGCATCACCAACCTGTACTCGCCGAACAACAATCTTCAACTTTGCCTGGACATTTTTTTGAAAATGAGTGCTCCCGTCGTTTTCCCGACAATTTCCAATCACTTGATGAAGATTTCCTTCTCAGATCACACTCAACACTCAAACATCTCCTCTCCTTGACGATAAGATTTAGACCATTTTTTTATATTTCTAAAACTGTAGATAATTTATGAGGGAGAGAGAGTCGAGTTTTTATACTCTCCCTCAGTTTATGAAACGATGGCTCTTTCTAACACGCGTCAGCCATCCCCACTGTTGCTGCAGGCACATCTTTTCATTTCAAAATACCATCATGACTTTTGTGATAACATTTACCGTCATCACATCTCTCTCTATTGTCTGCCATTAACAGTTCTGGACCTCTTCCTCAATACAGTGCATAAAAGACCAATTGCCTTACTTTTATACTCTACCAAGATCGTACAACATTCCTAAAATAGCTCAATTTTAAAATCCGAAGATATCTACATAGTTGTTAAAATTCTATAGTTGTCCTCCATAATATCCGTACGCACAGAATATAACAGAATTCTTTATTCAATCAGATTAAAACATCACATTACTTTATTCTCTCTGAATCCTTCTTACATTTATTCAACCAAAGAATACCTAAAAACATATTACATATTTTGCGCTCCCACACTTCGAGCTTACTAAGCCCCCCAGTCATATCTGAAGCAGCCTCGATGATGTGCCTCTCCACACAAAATTATCTCTCCATTCGCTGTCAGTGCGTCCTCTTCAACAATCTTGTCACATGCAAGCTGACGAACAGTCAACTCCCACATCCTAGCACTCAGTAACGACCTACAAAACACGTCGCACCAGAAGAAGCAGTCATACTCTACACGCTTACTTTCATTGCCTAGTCATGTCAGATTCAGGGGTCATTCAAGGAACACAACATCCTACGTCAATCGACAAAAATATCGCTCCCAAAGTTCCGTAACCTTGATCAGGAACCGACCATTCGCTGCCTGATGTGCACGCTGAGCACGAGTCTTCACCATAGTTATTCACCCTACCTACATAGCACAATTCTCACCACAGAAGTTATAAATAATAAACATCCAAGATTCATGATTTTATAGCCACCAAGAAGATCTTCAAAAATATCGCCCCACTGATTTGGCAGAAAGATATATTATTCGAGCACACTTCGCGGAATGACAGAAGATCCACATCAATTCTAGAAATATCTCGACAGATCATTGTTTCCATATCATAGAATATTCCCTCATAATTTATACAATCAAATATTCAAATGACAACTTACAGGATAAAGCCAATCCAACAGTTGCACCTACGAATACATATACACCCTTCCTCACAGTTCGCAAAATACCGACATCTAGGTCTAATAACCAGATATCAAAAAACAATATATCGTTATTCCCACCAAATTATTTTACTTACCTTCCCTATCATCACATCCTTGAACTCCTCCAAAATTTTCAAGCCTCGGCCCTCACTACCATTTATTGTAGTACCCATGATACATAAACACATATATTACAGCCGCCTATACTAGCAGAAAATTACACAAGCAAGCCGATCCAAAAGATCATGTTAAGGGAACAAAAATATAATTAAGTTCAAAATTATCTATTACCGAATACTTTACAGATTACTTAATGTTCTAATCAACTCCCTTCAATTTACTATTTGCATACAAACCCTATACAAATTACTTTCACAGTTACATCAGAAGGTAAACAGAACTATCTCTCAGCAGCCAACAAGAAAGTAACTTTTAAACCCTGGTCCCCAGCTGTAAAAGTCTAGGAAACATTTTGAAATGGAAATTCACGAACGAAAGTTCTTTTTCATGGCCAAAATCTATGATCCATGGAAGAAAATGATCATCTGCATCCTCCTCACCTCCTCGCATGCTAGAGACAGATGGAAGGCCTAATTTCTACAAAAAGGCCCATTCAATGTCAAGATACCAACGAGACTCCCTCTACCGAATGCCTGCCACTTCATCTTCAGATGTAACCGCCTCCTCCGCCAGTAACCGAAGACCGTTACGGCGCTCTGCCTTAGATGTCAACAGATAATAGAAATGAACCATTTAAAATTATGATGATAAGTGGGAGGCACCGAAATTGGAGTGGGCAGATACAGCGGTTGGTATCCAAAATACCTGATGCGCAGTTCCTCCATTTTTCTCTGAATCCTAGACTCTCGGGCCTGAGTCCTCATCGTCACCATCTTTCCTACCGCAAACCAAATTTAGAAATTAAAGAGGCAACCAGAGAAAACAGAGCTCAGAGATGAAGACTTGGCTCCTTCCACTCACGTTAGAGTGTTTTTTATACTAAAATTAGCATTCAAAGTATCCTCTTCATATTCCAAACATCAGGCAGATTCCCCATGCAATAACATTTGACTAGAGCCATTGGTTTTAAGAAACCATACAGCCACAAACAGATACTTCTGAATGTACATTGAAAAAGGTCATCAGATATTAACAGCAGCATTGAACGATGCTTCTCAACCAACACCACTCACCCGCACATACTTCTCGTACTATTGGCTGAGAGGGGGCGGTTGTAGTGGCTTATTCCTCATTTCGAACTCAAGCTTCATCTTCGAGCAAAATGAGCTTTCGGTCTCACCAATATAGCACATGGCACAATTACAAGCAAAGCAATAAAATTAGGAAATATAGACAGCACAAATGTCTCAACCAACACCACTCGTCCATAGCTTATTTCGTATCATAGACCCAAGCGTCGTCCTCGATCTCATCATCAAACAAGAAGTACTACTGAAGACATGATTACACTTTCCTCAGTCCGAAGCATCACTTTCAGCCTCTACACTAATAGTTCGATCAATGTAAAATGTACAGTCATTAATAGAGCCGTTGCACAACAGCAGAAATCAAAATGTTGCACAACCTGGTTAAAGAATATCTCGCTTATTCTTTGTAACGTCCATCATTAAGGGACTTAATGGTCATCAAAGAGTCATATTATAAGATCTATAAATAGGTCCATAGAACTACAGATGAAGGGATAAACTTTTTCTATCAAGAAAGTCTATCAAAAACTAGTCAGGGCATTCTTTGTAATAGCCAGTAATCTCAAATAAGATCTCTCTCATTTTCTAAATCCTCAAGGGAGGTCATTATTTTTAACCTTTTTTATTTTTTAAGCTGGATTTTTATAGGGATCCGCAACCCTGAGTTTCCAGCCCCATGAGGTTTCGAACCCACGGCCTCTTACTAGATGGTGAGGTACTACCACCACTGGGCCAAGAGCCCAATGGTAGTAGTTTTTAACTTATTAAAAGATTTTCCATGCAAAACTTTGTGGTAGTTGTTACTTTTTATTCATAATCGCTCTGATTATCTTTGGTGTAAAGGCTAAGTCTAAATCCCAGAATTAGGTTATTATCGGTACGAGTTTGGGCAATTGGCTCTTTTGGCCTTGGAGGCCTTGAGGGCTCTTTGGGCTTGGGCTAGGCTTAACCCTATCTTTTTACAAAAACGTTCTAAAAGTTATTTTTGAACTTTGACTTGGCTTGGTCTTCAATTGCTATACTCGTTCTTTCTCAAACGGCTAATAGAGACCTGATCTTTTGGGACTATTCCGCTCGTACTCAAGTAAAAGTTGAAAGCTCCAAACGCTAGAGTAAAATGAGGAAATAAGTTGTATAGTAACAATCTATAAATACCTCCCTTGTATTCTCTCAACATACACAAAACAATATAGTTTCTCTCTCTTTCTCCCTGTACTTTTAAGCTCTTTCTCTCCTCATTTTTTACAGTTTCGCTGAGATACATACCTGTATGTAGTCTTTCGGTACTGAGAGTACTATATCGATAACACTGCCCATTGTATCCTAGGAAGAGATCAAACTGTGAATACCTGTACTTGGGGGTAGGTCAAAATACTCTTTATAGAAAGTGCGATCTACGTCTCGAGCCTTTCTTTGACTATTGTTCATATCAGTTATGTTGCTGCTGTATTTTCAACCTTAGAATAGTTACTGCACCTTTAACAATTGTTCTAGCTGAGAATATTGGCTGCTACTCTACCATTCCATCTAGTTCTTCAGCTTTCTGTAATTCAGATTTACAATTCTAATTTGGGGAAAGCTATATCATAGGCTCTTTATATTTTCTACACCAACAATTTAGTCTAATCATTACAGTATATTTTGGCTAGACCTTGAGGGACAAAAAAATTTATAACTCAGCTAGCTCTAACTACAAATGTAGGAAGCTTCACATAAACAGATCACCCTCATAAATCAAAATAAATAATTATTTCGCTAATTAGACTATTAATCGAATATCACAAGTTTCTAGCATAAACCAAAAGATTGGTATTTTCTCATATTCAACTATTTTTAAAAGGAAAAAAATCGACCCCATCCTTCATGAATCAAAACCAGTCCCCATAATCAGACCTAAATGGAGAAAAAAATATAATTTATTTCTCTTCCCTAATCAAACCCTAGAAATGTCATAACGTGTTCACTCATGATTCATCCTTAAAAATACCCATTTGTATGTTCTTGTCATTAGGAACTACTCATTTATCAACTTCTTACCCCATAAAAAAAACTTTTTGGTATGTTTTATAATAACAATGGGAAAGATGGAGAGGAAAGAGACACAGGGAGGGAGAGAGCATTTTTCTGATTTGGGATAGATAGTTGAGGAGAGAATAAGTTTTGCCATATCTATTGCAGTTTTAAAAGCAAGGGTATTTTGGCCATTTTAAATGATGACCAAAACAGGGGACCCTATACTCTGAGGCCATGTTTGTTTGTTTTTTTTGGGTGAGAAGAGGTAGGAAGAGGTTATAAATTTTAATGTTAGAAGATTAAAAAAAACTCGCGTGCGTTTGGCTGATGGTTAGAACTTGTACTTCAAGTCCTAACTTCTATTTTCAATATCTCACTAGTCTGTTTGGCTGAACCATCTAATTTGACCACAGATTAGAAGTTTCTCCACATAAATATCAAAAATACATATAAAACCATATTTTCCTCTCTAATTCATAAATACCCAAATTACCAAATATAGATGAAAGCATTATTCCTCATAGTCATACAAGAAAATACCATCCGATCAACACCTCTAAAATGAAAATACTCACTTACCTATCTTTACAACACAACACTCCAACACAAGCCAAAATAAGACAAAAAATCTAACCATTCACACCCCTCATAACCATCCCACCTAAATCCTCTACATCTTCAGCTTCCTCAACCCCAACAACTGGTGGGGATTCTTCCTCCTCGAGAGTTACTCCCCCCTGAACATGCCCCTCCTTTTCAGCAAGTGTAGTAAACAAATGATCAGCGTCTACCCTTGAATTAACTCTCCTATGAATAACTCCTTGAGAACCTGAGACCTGGGGGTATATCTCCTCCCATGTCTCATATACTCCAGGTACATGCCCTACAAAAACCACATAATACCTATTCATCCCACCTATAAAATAATAAATCATCAATATGTCATAGCACATAATAACCTGTTAATCTACATACACTATCAAATACATTAAAGACATAGAAAAACCAGGAGCTTGGGAAAATCTAGCATCCCCCAAGTAGTAATGATCTAAAAAAAAGTTAAATTGCGCATATTAAGATTGCAAACCAAAAATTGCAAGTAAAATATTAGGGATGATATTATAAATACACTATTATTTACCTCTAGGCACTATAAACGGATATATGTCATCATTAACTGCAGCTCTCAAGATCTTGCTATCATGAGCTAAACCTTCCTATCCTGTAAATATCTCAGTTATTTTCATGTCAAAGGAACAAGCAACAAGCACATTCTTCTTTATATCCCCCTTCCTTGTGCGATACTTAGGTTGATCTTCAAGGGGGACTGTTGTAGAAATGAATGTGCCATCCACTACTTCAATACAATCCTAAAGAAAATAAACCATGCCATCAACTTGTACTTAAAATATTAACCCAACCTTGAAGTAAATATATATACCTTGAAGTAAGTATTGGCCCAAGCATGATGATTGTTTCTCGTGGCAAGAGACAAGTCAGGAGTTGCATGTTTGATTAACTCTTTACCCAACCTCAAAACATACTTTAAAAGAACATGAAAATCCTTGGAAATAGTTTCCAATGACCTAATGATCGAAGCTTGGGCATGCCCGAACCTAGTGCCATGACCTACAATTAACAAGAATATTGCCACCTGTTCTTCAACATCTAAATATTTGCAAGCTCTTAAACCCTTCCCTCTCAGCCTATCACAAAAACTAATGAAGCAAGCCTTATTCATTCGCAGCATATTATGGCAGATAATATCACTTTCATCATACAACCAACGTAAGTTTGCATTTTTGTGCTCCCTCTTATTGACAGAAGGTGTTCTGTCATATTGGGTGGACTCAACCAATAATAATACTAGGTTAACAGTAGTAGCTGTAGCCGCAACAAAAGCCTCTAAATCCAATGCTTCATCATCACATTGATCTATTCTATAAACCATATTTTATTCAGTTCAACCAATAATCATCACAATTCAACCATACTAACAAAATAAACCAATCACAATTTAACAATGAAGCCCAGCAATCATCACAATTCAACCAATACAATCATCATAATGTAATTCGTAAATAAACCAAAAAAATAAATATATATATATAGAGAGAGAGAGAGAGAATGTAAAATACCAAAGAGAGGGTAGAGAGACGTAGAGACGCAGAGAGAGGCGTGCAGAGACGATGGTAGAGGTGTTTTTGGAGGCATTGTGGGCAATGGAAAGAGGCATGGAGAAAGGGTGGAGAGAGGCGTTGTTGGATGATAAAGAGAGGGTGGAGAGAGGTGTTGTTGGAGGACGGAGAGAGGCCGAGAGAGAAGGTGGAGATAGGCGTTGTTGGAGGACAGAGAGAGGGCATGAGAGAGGGTGGAGAGAGGCGTTGTTGGAGGATGGAGAGAGGCTGGGAAAGAGGGTGAAGAGAGGCGCTGCAAGGGAGAGCGATACCATGGAGGCGCTGATTTGTTTTGTTCTTTTTTGCTTTAAACTTTGGGTTATGATTTGGCAAGTTTGGGGAGGTAGGGATGGCTTTTCATTCGACAGATTTGAGTAAAACCCCAAAATACCCCTACTTAAACCGGTCATGCCAAACTAGAAGGATTTTCGTTAGAAGTTAAACCATAAAACTTCACGGGGGGGTGTGAAGTTTTGAGGTTGGAAGTAGGCCAAACTTATAACCAGACTTCAGTTTTCATTTTTCTGGAGAGAATGCCAACTTATATAATAAAAAAGCAAACATGTCAAGGGTGAGAAGTTTCCAAACGATTACACCTCTTCTCATCCTTGACCAAAAAACAAACATGGCCTAAGAAGCTCGACCCACTTTATGCTCACCCCCATCTCTTTAAGAAATATCAGAATAAGTTGAGAAAAAAAGGTTAAATATGTAGCTCACCCCACTCCTGCGCATTTTAGTTTCTCCCTCTTCCTTCAACCGGTTTTCACCCGATCCAAATTCAAGATGTTTGGGGATAAAATTTGTATTTTCTTATCTAGTGTATGCCTCTTAAAATGTCTATGAAAAAGAGTATTTGTTTTTGATGCGCACTATGGGATGCATTACATTTCTGGATGTTATTTTAAGGATGACAAACTAAATTTTGAGGATGACAAACTATGGGATGCATTACATTTCTTGATGTTATTTTCAGATGCAGTGGGTTAATCAAGCTATCATCGCTTGTACTTGGAAAAGAGCTTCAGCAGGAATCTATGTGATAAATATTGATGGCTCTTTGTCAGACAAAGTGGGCTATGGGGCTATTGCTAGAAGATGGGATGGTGTTCCTATTGCTACAATTAGTAGGTGTGTTAGAGGCCAAAATATTCTGATTCATGAACTTCAAGCTGTTCTTAGAGGGTTAGAAATGAGTATCAAGCATATTCTCCCAAATGTTGTCTTGCTATGTGATTCTCAAAGTGCAGTGGATATTATAAATGATAAAGTGGAACCCCCTTGGAGAGTCAAACATCTACTAAGGAAGATAAGAATGTTAATGGAGTGATTCAATATGATCCTGGTTATCTCTGTCTATAGAGAAACAAATAGAGCAGCAGATGGCTCTGCAAGGCTGCTAACTGAGATTGGTCATAATGAACTCCTTCATGATGCTTTCTCTGATGATATGAAGAGAATCTTAAATGAAGATGTCATGGGGAAGGTGCATCTCAGAGTCCTAGATTAGTGGCTTTCTGTTGAGGGATGCACCGATCTTGCTGATTGTTGTTATCATTGCTAGTTATTATTTGGGTTTCGTTGTTATTCTATTTTCCTCTATATTCTGGTGTTCTGGCTCTCTTTCTCTAAGGAGTTGTCTCCACCCTGTATAGTTCTTTTCTTTTTTATCCATCATGGGGGTTTGTCTCCAGCTTGCCTTCCAAAAAATAAATTATTTTATTCCATTTTTGCTTAACAAAAAGTTTCAATGTCTATGAAAAAGATTATTTGTTTTGATGCGCACTATGAATTGCATTGTATTTCTTGATGTTATTTTCAGGATGACAAACTATATTTTATCCTATTTTTGCTAAACAAAAATGTTCTTATGATGAGTTACTGCTATTTTGAAAAGCTTGATTTTTTTCCTCTTTAGATTGTAAAAGAGTAAGCGACAAAATGCGAAGATTTGAATTATTTACGATGTTAGAGGGGATCGATTGGGATATATAAGTGGTGAGCTTTTAGAATGAAATATTGTTGTGTGTTCATTTTGGGGGCATACTTGTATTTAGATGTGAAGTATTGTAATGTAACATAAAACTAGTAAGTTGGGGTGAGCTTTTAGAGTTTGGAATGTATTTAAAACTTCTCAACCAAATATGGCATGGCTCTAATTGGTATCATCGGGTTGCTTGGAAAATATTGTCCTATGACCAAATAAAAGAACAGAACCTCTTTAGAAATTGTTGATCGCATGCATTTTGGAACATTCCTTAATCTTTCATGTTCTCAGGCTTCTGTCAAATACAGCCTCTTTTGAATTTTCCATCTGCTCCTGATATCATCTTTTACTGTGTTCTTGTACTAATAATCAAATATGGCTTTACAAAATATTGGTGTTGGTAATAGCGATGATGCCTTTTACAGGTACAAAATGCCAAAAGATGATAACAAAGGTTGAAGGTGTGGAAACGGCATTAAGACTAATGTGGTTAACATGACTGATATCGGAAAGGCTCTTGCTAGCCTGCTTCGTACCCTATAAAGTATTTTGGTTGTGAACTCGAAGCTCAGTCTAAGTTCGATGAGAAAATGGCAGTTCCTCTTGTAAATGGGTTCCATGATACTGTTAAGCTTGCATGACACTGTAATTCTTGAGAACTAATGGAATTTGGAAGGCCCCCTTAAACTCTTTACAACAACTTGGTGACATTTGAGATCACCTGCCTAACATTCCCATAAACCAGGGGGATAAAGTGATATGGACTATTACAGAATCTAGGGAGTATACCATGAAATCTGCTTACAACAGGCTAAGAGATACTAAAGCTAAGGTCACCTGGTCCCCCTTGGTGTGGTTTCCCAACAACATATCAAGGCATAACTTCATTGCATGGCTTGCCCTCAACAATGGTCTAAAACCCCGCAACAAACTCAAGTTTTTGTATGTCCCCTTTGCTCAGCACATGAAGAGAGTGTTGAACATCTGTTCTTCACCTGTCCTCATTCTAAATACATATGGATGGAGCTTCTTAGGGAGTTGGGATATAGTATAATTAGAGGTGCTATGGAAGGAGAGCTAAAATGGTTTAGAGATAATTTCAAGGGGAAGGATATGGTAGTTACAACTAAAAAGATTCCTTTCAATGTTGTGATCAATTACATATGGAGAGAGAAAAATGAAAGAGTGCACAACAACAATAAAAACCTAGCAATCACCACTCTCAACCTTATCATCAACACAGTGAAAAGCAAAATGTGTCACACTGGACAAAAACTTGAAGATTCAGATAAAAAGATACAATTTAGTAGTAGATGGAATCTTGAGGCTATTTGGACAAGGCCTCAACCTGTCTATTGTAAGTGACTTGCACCAACTGAGGGAGTAGTCACGCTAAATACAGATGGAGCCCTTTCAACTGGGAGAGTAGGATTGGGGACTGCGCTTAGAGTGATTGGGGGTACTATTGTGGGAGCTTGTGCTAGTTGTAACCAGATGAGTTTTATAACTGTCCATGAACTTCAAGATGTTGAAAATAGGCAGTGATTCAAAAATAGCTATCAGGACTATACAACTTTTGGATAAGCCCCCTTAGGATGTCAGGGCTATCCTTCAATCCATCCTCATATCAATATCACAACTTGAAGAACTACATTATCCATGTCGACATGGAGACTAATAACGTAGCAAACATTTTTGCTAAACTCCTTAACACTATTGGATACACATAACTAAATTTTGCAGACTTCTCTCAGGACTTGCAAAGGATGGCCAATGAAGATGCTGCTGGGAAAATATATGTAAGAGTTTGAGGTTATTTGCTTCCAATTCTCTGTAGTACAAGTTGGTGTTCTCCTTGATCTCTAGCGAGTACCAGTCCTTTCTTGGTTATGTCCTTGCTGTCCAGACCTTGTATAGTTTTAAATCTGTTGTTGCTGTTATTTATTGCCTTCCATTGGTGTTCAGGCTCACTCTCTTCATGTTTGTATGACTAAGAGTTATCCCCCACCTTGTGATTAGTTTCCTCTTTTAGTATGTTATCTGGGGGGTTAGTCCCCCACTCACTTAAAAAAAAGGGCTTCTTGAGAACTTCATCAAAAAATATGTTCAATTTTATGCATCTGGAAACCCTGAGACCGAGGTAATCATCACTAAAACACATATGATCCAGTTGAAATATGTTGCGTGTGGGTTTCTTTCTGATGTGGATATGAGGGACAAGTTTACGTTTATATTAAAGCATCCACTGGAGCAAAAGAAGGGTTCTCCGAAAGATAAGAAAGCGATGAGGTGTACTGAGAAGGAAAGGCTCAAGGAAGGTGAGGCAGCTGACGAGGAACTAAAGAAAATAAAGAAAGAGGTGAAGAAGAAGAGCTCCCCAAAAGACAGTACCCAAAAAGTTGTTGTGCCAAATAAAAGAAAAAGAGTGGTGCCATAACCAAGGTAACCATGGTGGAAAGCCTCGCCACTTTATTTACTATGTTTGATAAACTTGTCGAAGTTTTGTGTTCGAGAGGATTTTTACCCTCTCCCATAAACGCTCAACTTAGGCCAACAACAGTTTCGTTGTCAGAGGCTAATAAAAAAATAAAATAAAAACTGAGCACTAAAATCTAGCGTGTGGAGCCATTCACGTGGGTGGCCCGTTGTTTATAACCACTAAAAATTCAAGCTCCTATGGTGGCCCGTGGGTTATAAACCACTAAAAATTCAAGCCATAACAAAGTGCACAAAATCCAGATCTGGCCGTTACTGTCTGTCATGGATATCTCACCGGTAAAGTTGAAGAAGTTGCTGAAATATGATAAACAGCCACTGAGAAATGACGAGTGACGCAAGCGGACTGACCAGACGTCCGGACGGAGTCCGCTGGACGTCCCAGCTTGAAGTTTTGTGACAAAATAAAAGATCAAGTCGCAACAGTTCCTGCTTTTTCAAGGGACAGAGAAGCAGTTCCCAAATGAAAAAGAAGAAGGGCTGATCTGTGCAACCGAATGCACCAAAAACAAGTCCTCCCCACTCATGTGACAAGCACATGTAAAAATTACGCCAAACCCCGTTCCAGAACCGGGTGCACCAATCATGATGGGAGAAGAATAAGATCACGTCATCCGTGGGTTAATCGGAGAATTCTCGGCGTTGTCTACTATGGGAAAACTCTACCGCGTTCCCACGAATCAAAAATCGGGACTTGAGGTTTCATCTTAAAAAACCACCCGAAAATCAAGTTACAGCTCGCGATTGTGGAAGAGGAAGGAGAGAGAACAATGGCAACCAGACAATTTGGCTACGGCCCAAAACCACCAAACTTAATACCTCCAACAGTTCTTGATAGGCCCGACACAAGTTATGCAACAAAACAACAAACGTTTTGGACCTCGTTCAGTTCATATAATTTTGTCTGCAATGTCAAGGGTTCTACATGCCACATAATTATTCGGACCCACATGCCTTGATTTCGTGTACCCTTTGGAGCGCCCCTACAATTAAGGCTGAGCATGAGCATCAACTAACTAAACCGACCAAACCGAACCGACTCGACCTAAACCAAACCGATTTGGTCGATTTTTGTGACTAGTTCGATTTGGTTCGATTGTCAAATAGAAAAACCGATTAGGTTCGGTTCGGTTTCCTTTATATATAAACCCTAAAAGCCGAATCGAATAGACTTTTTAACCAGAACTTTGTTTTTTTAGTCACATACTTCACTTATCTTAATAATTGCAGTAGGGAGAGAAGTCATTCTCGTATCAGAGAGTGAGAGCTCTTTCTCAAACAATACCCCACATCAATTATTCAACACTAACACACCACCCATTCATATCAATTATTCAACACATCAAACAACAATTATTCATGTCAGAGAGAGTGAGATCTCTTACATTATCCCTCAATTCACCCAATTCAAATAAACCCCATTTTGAAACCCTACGAGAGATTGGGGAAATCAAATTTTTCTTTTGAAACATTAAGAAAGTAAGAGATGAAGCTCTACTATGGTGAGAGAAAAGATACAGTGGGAGATGGATCCCAATACTTCTCTTCAAATGGTAGGTTTTGTTACAATTTTCCAAATTGATTTTGTGTTGGGACAGTGAATGATGCGTTGGTTGCTTGCTTGGGAGGAGTTGAAAGCGTCTAGTCACGAACCATATGATTTTTCGTATAGGACTATCATACAAGGGTTTTGCAGGTCGTATAGGATGGATGATGCAGTAAGGAATTTTAATGAGATGCAAGTTCGTAACTCTATGCTTGATGGGTTGTTTAAGGTGAGGAAACTTGAATCTTTGTCGAGAGGATCGGATAGAAAGAGCTTTAGGATTGGTAGAAGAAATGGAAGCTAGAGGTTTTGCTGTTGATTTAGTTGCCATAACAACTCTCTTGATTAGGTTTTGAAACATATGTACTCATTGCCTTCAGTAATAACCAAACCCAACAAAATTTATTTTTTAAGCTCTGAAACCCGACCCGACCCGACCAAACCGACCCGAAAATCGGTTCGGTTTTGGTTCCATTTTGGTTTTCTATATACATTCTGCGGTTTGGTTCAGTTCGGGTCGGGTTTGTAATCTAAATCGGTTTGGTTCGGTTCAAAATTTAGGAACTGAATAAGAACGGCTCGGGTTTACTTCAGGCTGGAAACAGACCCGAACCGACCTATACTCACCCCTACCTACAATAGCTCCACACTTGATTTTGTAGATAAATTTTTTTAGAAGGGTTGATGTGACACACGTGACATGGTTGTCTCTCACCTAACTCGGGTTTTACCCTATTTTAGTTAAATAAATCTTGGAGTTGTTTTATTATTTTGTTTCCTATATTGTTCGGTTAGTAGGATTAAGATGTTTTAGTAGAGATTTTAGGGAGATAATTAGGGGATTAGAAGAATAAATGGAAGAAGGTGGTGTAATTGTTCTTTGGTTGTTGAGTTTGAATGAACTTAGAGAGAGAATGATTTATTTGCTTTTATGTAGTTTTCTTAAATTAGTGTAAATAATTGGCTAGAATTGAAACGGTTCCGCTTCTGCGAGCGTATTCTCGCCATATAGTCATACAAGTACCTCTTCATACACCCTTTCAGAGAAGTCACAACTCTTCATGACATATTACCACGCTCCCAGATGGCTAAACTCATATATATCACACTGGCAAAGATCTTTCGGTAAGTTTTTCGTACATTGCAACTTTATTATTTTTGTTAATCAAGTGTTTGGCAAAATGCTCCAATGAACAGAATCTAGATTCGGTGCGTCTACATGGTACATTCACTACGGTGATAAAAGTTTTGAAAGATATTTTTACAACTACGACAATAAGGGATCCTATGGTAAGATATTCGGGAGGTTTATGGATATACACTTGGGTAATTTCGATAATCGGCTAATTCATGAGCTAACAGAGCGTTGGTGGCTGACAACTCGCACTTTTCTGTTCCTATGTGCGGAGATATGGAACACTCCAACTGATTTCACAATGTTGACATCATTGTCAGGCGGCAAATATCCTACACAAGTACCGTATAACGACCGATGAAATGTTTTATCCAAGGTGAGGTAATTGCTCCCCCGTATCGAATCCAATAATATAAAGAGTAGGAACGTCAGCATTGCACATTTGAGGATATACTTGACCATCAGAGATGATGGGGCAGATGATATTACGATAGTTCGTACTTTTATCCTTTTCATGATGGGATATTAATGGTTCCAAACGGCCAGCGACACCATCCCGCTTGGATATCTCGAGACTGTGACCGATTTGGACGAAGTACCCAAATATGACTGAGATTCTGCTATTCTTGGCTCTCTGTACCATGGCTTGAATACTGCAGTCACGACCGGTGATAAACCGTATCAATCGGATGTTGTAATATAGGTCAGGGTTGTCATTTATCAAGGATGCAAAGATCAAATCATGTTTCTCGTATCAAATTAAGTACATAAATATAAATTAATATAAAGAATTGATTGATAAACAAGAACTTACATCATTGATTTCTCAAGATTCTCAAAAAATAATATAAAATTATCTTTGGAAGAATACAAAATAGCTACGGTGGTTCCCAGAGAGAAAAGATCACTCTCACCTCTTCTCCTCTATCTTTTTATCCCCTAACAAAAGTCTTACTCTCTCTTAACAACTCCTCATTTTATGGAGATCTTTTAGCAAGTCTTGACTACTAAGTCTTTCAGTAGCTCCAGCAGCTCTTAGCACTAGGTCATCTCCAGCAGCTTTTGACAACTGGTCATCTCCAGCAGCTCTTGACAACTTATCATCTCTAACATCTCTTTAGCTTGTAAGAGTTGGGCTTTAAGAAGGGTTTGGTTCTCTTTACTTGCAATAGTAAAAACATACTTCAATTAGGCCCAGTAAAACAATAAATAAGGTTCTAGATTATGTAAATATAAGGACAAAAATGGGCATTTTTTATGCCTATCAAATCCCCCCAAACTAACATATTGCTAGTCCATTAGTAAAATAAAAGAAAACTAAACTCTATCGTGATTTCTTAAGATTGCATTTAGCATATGCAACAAGCCTTTTAACTTATAGGTTACCCTTATAGGAGTAGCTATGTCTCGTAAGGGTTTTCAGTGAATATACCCATAAAATTATATCACAGACATTTCGGTATTATATGCAACTAATAAATTTTGCTCCTATTATCTCTAAAATGGATTAAATTCATCTTAAAGATATAACACGTAAACAAAGGTTAACTATTAGATTCGTTTAGAATTTATCAAGTCAATTTTACTACCATCAGATTAGATCAAGTTTCAGAATTTCATCTTTTTGTGCAATGAATTTAGTTTCTGGGAGCAAGGTGTTTGATAATCCTTCCAAATAACCTTAGCCTTATCTTGAGTATGGTGGAAGAAATCTAAAAGTTTGTTCGATAAGTACCATTGTTTGTTTGCTCTCTTTTATTGATATTTCAGGGAAAATATATATCCACACAAGCTTTTCAAAGTAAGACGTTGCATTTGAGTTTTTCATTTACTCATTTTATACTTGCAACTTACCCTCCTTCACATAGTTCTCCACTATACTCGTAGAGACTCATTTTTTTTTCTTTTTTGGTCTCTTACTTTCACATTGATTCATGGCTTGCCTCGAGATTGGTAAAATTTTTATTTTTCAGTTCAAAATCTTGCAGGGGGCTTGAATTGTGAATGTATTTTTTATATATATATTTTTTTGTACGAGTATGTTAGCTTCGTGAAGGAGCAAATAACTTGTGAAAATACATACAAACCCTTAGTATGAATTTATGAGAACTGAATATTCTTAGGTAATTGTCTCCCTCGTTACAGATTCTTTCTAACCCAAATTGTTGATTAATAAAAAGTTGATAGTTAGCTTTAACAAAACCTTGATAACATAACTACGTAAAGTACAATTATAAGGGTTTCTTTTGAACCAAATCTATTAGGATGGTAGTACCAAAAACTTAAAAATTCTTAATGCACTAACAATTTACTGTTTAAAATAAACCATAACCTTATAATTTTATCCCAAGTGTAACTCTATGATTCTAAGAATGTCCAAAGATTAAAGTATACAAAAGATGTGTCTACAATACTAGAATGCCCTAGAATAACAACTTTTCTTGGAAAAAGTTATGAAAATCTTATTTACCCCCACCTTCAAACTGAATCAGCATGTGTCCCCACTGTTGCCAAAAATGAAAAGGACATGAGAAAATTTAAAAATATTACCTGAACATGATAAGAGTTGTTTCCCGCAAGCGCTAAGTTTAACATATTCAGCCAGACTCACAAGATATTATCAAAAGTATTACTCACAAGACTTTGGATCATATTGCACTCGAGTGGTTCAGAATTAGAAGGGGAATGCAAAGCATTAAAATATTTAATTTCGGCAGTTGATTACCGCATTAACTGTTGCCAAAAAGGGGCAACCAAGAATCACAGGGATATCGTCATCAGGGTTTACCACTGGCTTAGTATCTAACACAACAAAGTCTACTGGAAAAACAAACTGCTCAATCTGAATCAACACATCTTTAACTACACCCCTAGGAATCCTAATGGATCGGTCGGCTAGCTGTAAGGTTTTATTTGTGGACTTAAGTACTCCGTTATCCAATTGCTCATAGACAAAGTAAGCAATGAGGTTCACGGCGGCATCTAAATCAAGTAAAGTTATTCCTATCTTACGGGTTAATCGAATATGAAATAGTAGGGCACCCCGGATCCTTGTACTTGGGAAGGGATTTACGCAAAAGGATAAAACTAACATGTGCATCTAAAAGAATAGACGTATCACTCTTGTGAACATTAAAAGCATTTTTTGGGACATGTATGCGCCGCTTTAAAGTGCAAAGATCTTTGAAGAATTTTACAGAATTAGGAATATACCTTATGGCCGTAAGAATAGGAATGTTAATCACACAATGCTTAATCCCTAAAATTTCCTCATTGACGTTGCCCTTCTTAGCCAGAGTTAACCGCTGAGGAAAAGAAGTTAGTGGTTGAATATATATTATCACAGTTTCTTCCTCACTCACAGGTTCTTCTATGGATTTACTTTGAATTTCCTCCTCGAGTTCCTTATGCATTTTGACTAGATTGTCAACTTTCGTACCACTCCTAAGAAAAATGATGGCATTGACTCCATCACAATTAGAAGATCTAGGATGTTCAGTATTACCTTTAGGACTAGCTTGAGTTTGGCTGGGGAATGTTCCTTTATCTCTCATTCTTATCTCTGTTGCCATCTGGCATATTTGTCCCTCAAGTTTAACAATAGACGACTGGATTACTTGCATAAACGCCTTAATAGTATCTTCTAAGGATGTGGTTGGAGTAGGAAGATTCTTATTATCCAGAGGAACATAAGGCACATTAAGGGGAGCTTGGTATGACAGATTTTGTTGCCATGAGGAACTAGGTTGGTGATGGTATACTTTGTTGTGCGGTTGATAAGGGGCGCTATCAGAAGAACCTCCTTGATAATTTCTACTTCCCCAAGAATTGGAGTTGTTATAATTATTATTCCATCCACCATTGAAAGGTTGGCTATTGGGACGTTAATACTTAACATTGGCCTGGTATTTCCTACCCTCTCTTAAACTAAGCACGTCAGGGCAATCTTGGACAAGATGGTCTGAACTCTCACAAACCAAACAAAGTGGTATCACCACATGGTTAACAGAAGAAGTGGGAAGGTGTTTATCTCTTTTCTCGAACTCTAAGTTCTCGATTTTATTAAGAATGGTTCTAAGAGTGGCAGACTCTGTATTAGAGTCCACTTGGTACTCATTTATACTGTGACAAGGCCATTCCTCTCTCATCGTTTTCCATTGATAGGTCTTATCCGCTATATCATTTAAAAAATTTCAAGCTTCGGTGTCAGTTTTCCCATCGAATGTACCCGCGCACATAAACTGAACACGAGCTCTAGTATTATAATTTAGACCTTCATAAAGAGTTTGAACTAAATCGATCAATTGAATCCAGTGATGTGGGCATCCTTGCTCTAAATCCCTAAACATTTGTAGGTAGTCATATAATGACTCTCCTCAGTTTTGCGTGAGCTATAGATACTCTGTCGTATCTTAGCAGTTCTTTGGTTTGGGAAATATTTTTTCAAAAACTCCTTAACAAGTTGTTCAAATGTGTTTACAGAGTTCTCCTCAAGAGTATACAGCCAATCGCGTGTGTTTCCCATAAGAGATAAGGGAACACACGTAATTTTAGAGAATCCTCTGTAATACATTTGAAGCTTAATATAAGCATATGATCCTTAAAGTCTCTAAGATGGTTATGCGGGTTTTTAGTGGGACTTCCATGAAATTTGGGAATCATAGACAAGAATTCCGGTTTTAACCCAGTGTTTCCTACATGTTTAGAAATCACAATGCACGAAGGTTTACTCACAACTGTAGGATGCCTTCGATTACAGAGAGTAATTCTCTCCGTAATAGTAGGTTCGGGACCATTCCTAGCAACAACAGGTTCGAGACCATTAATCCTAACAGTCTCGCTCATATTGATTATAGCAGCGTTCTTAGTCCGAGTTTGGGTGTTACCCCAATTTAACATACAACTTAATCAATATATGCGAACACACTAAAAGACCTAAGAATGATGCAAGCACTCAAGAACATTTTACTGGTATCTTTTTTAGGCTAAGTTGTGAACCTGGTCTCAGGGTTCAATACTCCTATTCCTGACAGTAGATCGGTTCACACTTGAGTTGTTTTTACTTGCTTTGGCGATAGCTCGCATGCTATCTAGTCACCTGGATGTACCTGTGCTGGAAGGTGGGGCGAATCGCTTAGAGTCACCTATCCACACTAGCTAGGCCAGGGAACGTACGTCCTCCAACAAACGTAGCCACTTATCAGGGAGTGTTGCTCCAGGTCCGAACGAAGCCTTTTGATTAACTATATTTTTTATGGCTTCTTATCTAAAAATCTTTTAAAGCGGTCAGGATTGTCAATACTGAAAAAGGTTAAAAACCGGGTGGTAAAATTCCATTTTGATTCACCCTTATCTAGGCATTGTTGCAAATATTAAACATTTAATCAATTAAACAATAATTGAACTACGATATACCGCGACAGGGAGGGTACGGTAAAAATATGATTATCTATAGGGTGGTTTTTTTAGGAGCACGTTTAGTTACCCTGGTAAAACCGTTGGGAAGGCCCACTCAGGATCGCTTGTGAAGTACGCGTTAAAATGATTTTCGGCCTGAGTAGGGGTTCCAAAATTGTACCTGCAGCAGAGTACAATTTCCTCACCTTAGAAAGTGTCACTCACTAAATTTTACAAAAACATTTTCTCAATCCTTATAATACTAAAAATACATAAAAATTTAAACAACTAAAAGTCTTCTTGACTTTGTCGTTTTTCTTTAATCAACCATGTCCATCTCCTTCAATAACTTGAAAAGCAGTACTTATGTATGTTTGTGTTCGTGAATCAAGTATGTAGCAAAAATGCTACCCAACTGTCTAGATCGAGCAAAAGGTACCGTCGTTCCCAAAAGAGGAATACCTAGGTAGAGCTTTTGAACAACAGTTATTGAATCAGACTTGTTCTTAGCGAAAACAAGCTCTATAATACTTGGTGGATACGAACATAATTTATACAAAAAATATTCTTCATACCCTGTATTTTAGCTCCCTACTTGCTATTAATCTCTACTTCACCTCCGACGTCAACTTTGATTGAACCAGTACTTTTTAGTCTCCTAGAAAGCAACCAAACAAATCACAGGTCAAGAAAAGCTAACAGATTAAAATATTCCATACAACAAGACAAAATAGCAAGCAAACAAAATAAAATAAAGAATAAAATACATGTCATGATGACATAGGCAATACATGTGAAATAAAGCATAAAATATTCTATTGAAAATGACAATACAGCTACTAAAGAAAAGAGAATAAAATGTTTATAAATATATTATTTAAAAGTAACAAAAGTCAAGAGTAAATAAAGGAGATGGCAGATTGAGTTTGAAGTTCTCTTATGATGATGCCGTGATGATATAATGATGCTGTGATGATGCCGTGATGATATAACCACCACATGCTCCGATTAATTCACCCACAGTAACTTTGACAAAACTTTAACGCACACAACAAATAAAGCAACATACCACAAGCAAAAAAATATATATAAAAAATTTACCAATGCTAAACTAAAATATTTAAAACAACTTATCAAACCGATCAAAAATTAAATAAAAAAGATTTGAATTAAATCAATTGCATCCCCGGCAACGGCGCCATTTGAAAAACCGTATCAAATTGGGTGTTGTAATATAGGTTAGGGTTGTCGTTCTTAAAGGTTGTAAAGATCAAATCATGTTTCTCGTATCAAATTAAGTAAACAAAAATATAATTTAATATAAAGAATTGATTAATAAACAAGAACTTATATCATTGATTTCTCAAGATTCTCCAAGATTCTCCATAAATAATACAAAATTATCTCTGGAAGAATACAAAATAGCTACGATGGTTCCCAGAGGGAAAATATCACTCTCCACTCTTCCTCTTTATCTTTTTATCCCCTAACAAAAGTCCTACTCTCTCTCAGCAACTCCTCATTTTGTGGAGATCTTTTAACAAGTCTAGACTACTAAGTCTTCCAGAAGCTCTTGGAACTAGGTCATCTCCAGCAACTCTTGACAACTGGTCATCTTCAGCAACTCTTAACAACTGGTCATCTCTAACAGCTCTTTAGCTTTTAAGAGTTAGGCTTTAAGAAGGGTTTGGTCTCAAATGTATATTTACTTGCAATAGTAAAAACATACTTCAATTAGGCCCAGTAAAATAATAAATAAGGTTCTAGATTATATAAATGTAAGGACAAAAATAAGCATTTTTCATGCCTATCAATTGGGGGTGCCATTACTGGATTTTTACAACTTCTTGAGGTACACTAGCATTTTTTCCTTACAAGCTAGAAATCAAATATCTTCTAATAAATATCTTAAATAGAATTTATAATTACTTTTTATGTCGTTCTAAAATGTAGTATTGATTCTACGAGTATTGTAATGTTGGTCACCCTATAATCAAGGAAGCGCTGAAGATCATATCGTATCCGCGCCTCAAAGCATGGGAGAAGGGGAACAGGAAGAAAATTAATGACCAAGCAGGGAATTGTTTTACTGTAGCCAGATGCCTCATTGACCACCAGACTATTAAGTGGATCAACTGGCAACCTTGGGGTACATATATGGCGTTACAGTTATATGACGTGCATACGGCGTTGTACCTGCCCCGTAAGAGGATGCCACTTCATGTCCCAAATGGAAACTACAAGTACTACTTGGGGGATTGATGCTTGAGGTAGTTGACTGTCACTGCATATATTCTTTTGGATCCTCCATCCAATATGTCGCCATATCTTAGTGCAGTTGATTTGCAGGCAATGATACAGGCTAACTTCGTTGACTGTGCCCAATATCTGATAGACGAGGAGCGACAGACTTACGCCCAGTAGTGTGCTAGCCAAACTTGTCAGGTAGGCCACTTGTTAACAGATTCGCAGAGAATAGGGAATATAGATCTATTTTGACCCAATACACTCAGGGTTGGTATTGTGCCCATAGTGGTTACATCAGCAGAGGTTCATAGCTTGCCCCAGGACTTCACTCTGCTCGACTTGGAAATAGGGCCAGACTTGGGGTAGTACATGGAGTAGACAGGGAGGTGTGAGGCGGTCCTCATCTACCGCATGAGGGAGTTGCCCCCATATTTACCTCCTGTGACTCTGGGGAGCTGTGATACCTGACTCATAGTATGCGGCGAGTTGCCCTTACAGAGTCTGTGCGCGACACCCAGACGATCCAACATTTGACTAATGAGTTTGATATTGCCAACATTACATAGACCATAAAGACGACCAACTATATAAGCATGTAAGTAATTTATTTTGGTTTTTATTTATTTCTAAAGGTCATATTTATTTTGTCAAAATCTAAATAAATTTTCTTTGTCTTGTTTAGAACCTATATCTGAGGAGGGGGCGTGAGGTACATGTGGTATGGCTACCACCTAGTGGTGGCATAAGGACAAGGCAGGGGACCCCTATACATGGTCCGCAAACCAGGCGAGCCGGCATTATTCGCAGGGGGCGGGGTACTGGAAAGGATATTGGCCCATCTCAATAGATATAGGTGTGAGATGAGCATTTTTGTAGACGTAAACTTTTATTGTAAATATCAGTGTTGAACAATTTCTATTGTAGACATTTCTTTATCTATATAAGTAGTTGTACGACCTGATGCCCTATTTTTTTTTTTATAAATCAATATTGATCAAATTCTTTTAATCTTGAAGTTAATTGGAAATGCAATTACAAATCTTAAAATAGTAGTGCTACACACGAAATGAAACTCAAAATAGATACAATTAAACATAATTCATCGTTCAAGACTAATGTATGGATTAAATTAGGACCATTCAGTAAGGGGGAGAAGATCCCATCCATAGTTGGAAAGTCGCTAATTTACAGGAAACTCATGTGGCGGGATATAGTTTTGGTAAATAAATATCGTATAGAGTCTCAAATGGGAGAGACTGGTTGTAATTCTCATACCATTCGTCTCTAGCTTCGTGTAGAATATAGGCTAGTGGAACACCTTTGACCCGTCTATCGATACTCATCCGTATCTCATAAAACTCATAACTTTTAACATTAAGAACATTCCACCTGTTTTATAAATATCTAGGAGGGTATTGAAGTTTCGTGTGCTCCTTGAATTGGACATGAACTCTATCCCATAAATGATGGAAATTAAGTTGTCGGAGGGGTAGATTATCAAAAAAATACTGCCACAACGCGACGAGGGTTCAGTCTCCATTCTAGCTAAGTACTACTGAAGAATCCTGTGTAAAAGCTGAAAAACTCAGCATTGTTAAGTTAAAGTAGAGAACCTATTGTTAGAGCATCTCCAGCCAATATATATATAAAGAAAAAATTAGCCATTGCGATGCCAAAACTAACTATTGGGATGCTAAAAATAACTGTTATGAAGAACCCATAAGAAGTACTAGTGGTTTTGGGAGATCAATGGAGGCGGCGGTGTTCTTTTTATTACATGGTAATCAAAATACTGCACAGTAGACAGAACATCACCGCCAGCACTGATCTCCCACAACCACTACTTCTTCTTCTCTTTGTCCTTTTACACTTCTTTCTTCTCTCTATTTGTTCCACCTTCACCTTCAATACTAGGCTCTCAACTCTTCAACCTCAAATGTCTTCTTCATCATCTTTTTCATCCATTGATGATCCTCCACGTGTATCATCCTCTTCTGATGATCTTATATTCGATTGTGCGACGACAATATTTGTTATGCACCAAAATATAATGAACCTAGTAGTACATGATACAACATTGAGTCACCGCATGAGTGTCATGGGCCGTAAGGATAAGAGAAAGAAGCGAGATCGCGAATTGGGGCATTATAGCATTATGTGGGACTACTTCAACCTGGGGTGCACATATGAGTCAGATAAATTTCGGCGACATTTTCGTATGAGTAGATAAATGTTTATGCGTATATTCGGCAATAGATGCACAAGATCATTACTTAGTCCAATAACCCAACAATACAAAAACTATAGAGTTTTCACCATACCAAAAGGTAATCGCGGCATTACGTTTCCTAAGCTACGGTGTCGTGGAAAAAAATTTAGCCAGTATTTGAGAATAGGAGAAAGCACAACCTTATTAAGTACGGAAATGCTTTGTGTTGCGGTTATACAAATTTTTGGCGAGGAATATCTTCGAGCACCAAATGCGGCCAACGTCCAAAGGTTAAAAGTGATAGGAGAGTCACGGGGATTTCCTGGCATGTTAGAAAGCCATGATTTCATGTATTGGATATGAAAAAATTATCCTATAGTTTAGCACAGTCAATTTACTGGCCATTACCACAAGGCGACACTGATTCTTAAAATGGTAGCTTCACCCGACCTTTAGTTTTGGCATTTTTTTGGGTTACCAGGGTCTAACAATGATTTTAATTTCCTGTAACAATCACATCTTTTCACCGACCTGGCTGATGGTATCGCTCTGCCTTGTAATTATATAATTGCTGAAAAAACTTATGATATGGGTTATTACCTAGCGAATGTCATATACCCCAATCCGGTTACAACGAAATAAAAATTCTTTGCTCAACAACAAGAAAGTTGTCGAAAAGACGTAAAACGAGCGTTTAAGATTTTACAACTGCGGTTCAATATTGTAAAAAATTTGGTTAAATTGTGGAAACCCGAGGCTTTTAATAATGCCATAAATGTGTGCGTGATAATGCAAAATATAATCGTTGAAGATGAATGAGATTCATTCCTATCATACTTAGGCTACGATTCGGACGACCCCTCAACTATCGAAGGCGAACGATTTAATATTGTGCGTGAAAGCGGAACAATGAAAGTTTTTATAACGAAAATGAACCACATTTGAATTCGAAAACTGTACTTTGATCTAAAGGATGATCTAATCGAGCATTTATGGGTCGTGAAAGGAAATCTTCGTTCCTGGTATTGCAATCAAGTATTATTTGAGTATTCTTGATGTAATTTAATGCTTCTTGTCGTAAAAGCTTATTGAACAAGTTTTTGATATTGCATTAATCTTGTATTTGTTTTAACGTAATATTCTAAGAAATAAAAATTTCAAAAAAAAGATTGCATTCTTTAATAGAAATGCACATTATTCAAACGAATGCATTATTGGAAGGTAAATTATATTCTGGAAAAGAAAACTTCTCTCTTCAGCAAAGTTAAATTATATTTAATCACCTGAACTGGTACCTGGTCTTCCCCTCTTGGCCAGACGTTTCATGACCTCATCTTGTCTTTACAGATAGTATTGTAATACATGTCCAAAAAGATTACTCAGGTCTTTATCTATTATTTTACAATCTTCCCTTGCTTGTTCCAAATCTATTTTGACTTGCCATTGTTGATTTGTTTCCGCTCTTCTTCTTTCCTTTTCATCTTTCGCTTGTCTCTTCTCCAACCCCATCTTTGTAAGCATTGTTTGGATACCACTGCCAGATACAATAACCTCATCCAAGGCATCTTATGTTGCAAGGTTTTTTCTAAAGATCTTTTGGCCGATGGGCCTGGCTCTGCCCTCATACAACGAACCATCCAATTCATAATTTTAGCCTATGGATTGAGGTACAGGTGGATCATCAGGGTCCTCTGATAGATTGTTTAATCCGACCAATTTCCTCTGAGAAGAATTATGTGATGTTCTCCTGGTACATTTCTTGGTACATTCCCTGCATGGTTCAACCCATCATCCTTTAGATTGGCCCATCGCGGTTCATGCATTAAAATCTTGTATGCCTCACGGTGTTTGAAGTCATTATCGCCATTCATACCTTGATATATCTTATGTGCATTTTTTTCCTATAATTCGCAAAATTACCATATATAAATAAATAACATGTATATCAAAGAAAAATAAACAAAATTGAGTTAAAGGAAATTAGAATGTACCTGATCTTCATCATTTTTCTCGCTCACATGTCAAAATTGTACATGAACAACTATCACCTTGTATGCTACACATTGTGCATTAAGGGGAAACCACTGAGCTTTGGTCGACCCACATGATTATCGTGTAGGGAACTCAGGGTATCTGCTAAAGGCAGTGTTGACCTTATGATAGAAAGTAAAACCCTTTTGTAAGGCCAGTGGTCTGGACTGAAGCAGTTACCCAAGCCCTTGTGAGACACGTGAAGTCTGTATCCGCCCAATGATGTCCAACATTGTTCTTCTCGTCCAAAAATTCAGGATCTCCCGGTACTCGAATGCTTTATCTTTGTTTTGCGGGTGCTCAATACAGAAATTAATGAAAGAATCTTCAAAATGGCTTATCAAATAAACCAATTGCATGCTCACCTTGGCGAGCTTTTTTCGAGAGTGTTATTAAAATCTTTTATTCAAAGACCCATCTCCCAGGATGAGATAAACCAGGTGGTCCAAGTCTGGTCACTGAGGAAAGGTAATTTATCTCCTGAAGCTATGAAAGACAATAGGAGTACCTATAGTAGGATAGGTGAAGAAACTGTTTGCCTTAACGCTCTTTGCGCCTTACATTTAAAAGAATGGTTGGACAATGAGGTATTTATATTATTTATTTCTTTTCTTTTGTCATCTATTAGGTTATCCCTGTTATATACTTTATTTTTTCAGAAAACTATCATTTGTACATGAGTCTCTGCCATTTGTTTTCAAATTATTTGTCCTATTTTTGTTGCACTTTGGCATTTCTTTAAACAGAAGTTGTTTTCCTTGAACTTTATCATTTATTTTGACGTTGTTGTCATTTGTATTACTGAACTTAATCATTTATATTATATAATTTGTCATTTTCTTTTTCTGTTTAGGTCATTGATGTGTACCTTAAAGCCTTGATTCAATATTTTTATGCACAACATTGTGCCCGCGAAGCTAAAGAAAAGATTATGCTGGCAGATATATTTTCCTATCAATATATTGATAGGGCTTTCAATATCTGGATTAGTATTATGTCCTCTCCAGCAGGTGTGGAATTCAATAAAAAATCAATTTGGAAACAAATTACATCAATACAATGGGATCGTACAGTTTCTAATTATTTTTATCGAGAATATTTGAAAGTGGTCAATTTAAAATTAATACTCATTCCCTGAAATCTCAATGACAGCCATAGGGTCCTTTATGTTGTGTCTTTTAAGAGAAGAAAAATTTACATCTGCGATTCACTGGTGGATGAGAAAATTGTAAATGAATAAAAGAAGAAGTTATCTCCTGGATACCAGCGTATTGAAGATCAATTATCAAAGATCCTCCCCAAAATATTGATATGGACTAATTTTTCCGATTGTAGTAGTCCGCCTACTGGTTCAGATGTAAAGAATTATGGTCTAAACTCCAAATGGACAACTCAATTTGGGAAATATCTAATACAGCCAAATCGATATGACTGCAGGGTCTATATGCTTGTCTTTATGGACAATATCCTAAGGGGGATGAAATTTCTAGATCTGATAGACGGTGATAAATGTCATTACATAATTACTTATGACATATTGAGGTTAGAAGTTGAGCCATAGGAGATTTTTAAAAACTTTAATCTACATTTTGTTGTAATATATAATTAATGTAATTTTGTAAAGTTATAAATAGTTATTAACATCATTCATTTATATGGTCTTTCTCATTAGTTATATCTTCTTTGTCATTCGCATATGACATATTTTTTATTTGTTAAAATGAAGTGAGAATTTAGTCTGTCAAGTTAAATGCATTTGTCATTTTATGAATTATGTCATCTACTTATAATTAATTTTTCATTTCTTATGTATGATTTTTCATTCATTATCTGAGATTTGGCATTTGTTATCTGTGGTTATATATTATTTTTTATCTATAATCTATGATTTATCATTCGTTATCTATTATTTGTCATTTGTCTTCTATGATTCGGTATTTGTTATATATGATTTAGTATTTGTTATATATGATTTGTAAAACATGAATGAATAATTGATCTATTTGTTTTGTAGATAGACAACATTTGATGTAAGTCAATAGTATATTTGGTTATTTGATATAATAAATTGTGTTTTTTTGTAAGTAGACAACATTTATACTTTAAAAAATGATTATTCATTTGTTAACTATGATTATTCATTTGTTAACTATGATTTGCCATTTGTTACCTACTATTTCTCATTTTGTATCAATTATTTATCATTTGTTAGCTATCGATGGTCTATTTGGTTATTTAATATAATGAATTGTATTTATTTGTTAGTAGACAACATTTGTAATGACTATTCATTTGTTAACTATGATTATTCATTTGTTAACTATGGTTTGTCATTTGTTATTTATGATTTCTCATTTATTAACTATCAATGGTCTATTTGGTTATTTAATTTAATGAATTGTGCTTATTTGTTAGTAGACAACATTTGTACTTAAAAAAAATGATTATTCATTTGTTAACTATGATTATTCTTTTGTTAACTATGGATTGTCATTTGTTATCTATGATTTTTCATTTTTTAACTATTATTGGTCTATTTGGTTATTTGATATAATGAATTGTGTTTGTTTGTTAGTAGACAATATTTGTACTTAAAAACACGATTATTTATTTGTTATACATGATTTGTCATTGGTTAGGTATGACTTATCATTTGTTATACGAGATTTATCATTTGTTAGATATGATCTGTCATTTGTTATCTATTATTTGTGAATGTTCAATTGATCTATTTGTTTTGTAGATAGACAATATTTGATGTATGGAGACAATATTTTATTTTAAAGCACAAATTTTTATTTATTATACAGAATTTGTCATTTGTTAGGTATGACTTATTATTTGTTATATAAGATTTGTCATTTGTAAGATATGATTTATCATTTGTTAAATATAATTTTCCATTTGTTAGATATGATTTGTTATTTGTAATATGAGATTTGGCATTTGCTATATTTCATTTATCATTAGTTATCTATGATTTGATGTAAGTCAATGGTCTATTTTGTTATTTGATATAATAAATTGTGTTTTCTTGGTTATTTGAGATTTGTCATTTGTTATCTGAGATTTATCATATGTCAACTATGATTTGTCATTTATTAGGTATGATTTGTCATTTGCTAGATATGATTTGTCATTTGTTGCCGATGATTGATTTTTTATATATATATAATTTGTGAAGGTTTAATTGATATATTTTTTTGTAGATAGACAGTATTTGATGTAAATCAATGTTCTATTTGGTTATTTGTCATTTGTTTTATGAGATTTTCCATTTGTTATATGTGATTTAACATTTATTACCGATGATCAATTTTTTTTATATATGATTTGTGAGGGTTTAATTGATCTATTTGTTTTGTAGATAGACAACATTTGATCTAAGTTAATGGTCTATTTGGTTATTTTTCATTTGTTATACAAGATTTATCATTTGTTATATGATATTTGTCATTTGTTACCGATGATTGATTTTTTATATATGATTTGTGAAGGTTCAATTGATCTATTTGTTTTGTAGATAGATAACATTTGATTTAAGTCAATGGTCTATTTGGCTATTTTCTATTTGTTATATGAGATTTGCCATTTATAATAAATGATTTGGCATTTGTTATCTGAGATTTATCATTTGTTACCATTAATAGATTTTATTTATATATGATTTATGAAACATGAACCATCAATTAATCTATTTTTTTGTAGATAGACAATTGATGTAAATGAATCGTCTATTTGGTTATTTGATATAATAAATTATATTTTTTTGGAAATATGATATGTCATTTGTCATGAATGATTTGTCATTTCTTAGGTATGATTTGTCATTTTTTATATAAGATTTGTCATTTGTCAACTATGATTTGTCAGTTGTTATCAATGATTTGTCATTTGTTAAACATGATATATTATTTGTTATATATTATTTCTTAATTCTTATCTATGATTTGTCATCATCCAAAGGTTATATTTCTTTAGTTTGAAATTGCAATACTCATTCATTGGGCACAAAAAAAGAAAATTTTATTAGCTCGTATATTGTTCCAGATCACAGTTTACATTATATTAATTTATATCAGTTTATGTACTCGGAGGTGGTGGTGGTGGCTAGTCTCCCTTACCACCGTCACCGTTTCCTCCTCTGTAATCCCCACCACCACCACCATCTCTTCCTCTGATTTTACTCTGGGTACTGGCAAGACATCATCAGAAGTATACCAGCCACTTCATCCACCATTGTAATAGTATCCTCTGCCAGACGACGCAGACCGTCCCTTCGCCCCTGCTCCGATGTCACCATATAGTGAAAGCGGAACATTTGATAATAATCGTTATCCGCCTCTTTTACCTCTTCATACATCATCTCATGGAAGGTAGGACGCACTGGAATGGGAGCATGAAGTTTAAGGGACTGGGTCCCAAAGTATCAAAGCCGCAGCTCTTGCATCTTGGTAAGAACCCTAGCCTCGTACGCTTGGTATTTGGTGGTCACCATCTTCTTCGCAGAGCAGTTACAAAGGAAATAGTTGCACAAGATTAAAATATGGAAGTACTTGCCGAATAAACCACAGTAGTATTTATACCATACCGCTGCAAACTACTGCAGTATTTAATGCTAAGATCCAAATCCCAATGTTAGAATGAATTTAAACACAACAGTATTTAATGCTAACCAAGCCCATTGGAAATGAAGGATCATTAGAAATGATCCCCGGTGCTGAATGTATTTATTGTCATTTTAAGAAATATATGTCATCCATTAGAAAGTAGTCTATCATTTTTTTTGGTGTGTTTGCCATTTACCATCATATGTTATGGTATTATTAACATGTTATCATTGGTTATGTATCATTTATCATTTTTCATTCAACATCTATCATTTTATCAATTTTTTAACAAAGCTTCAATCAATTGTCGAAGACATTGGCAATATGATGCCTGCCAGTCTTACAACCATGGATTCGAATCTTGAGCACATTGTTGACATAGTTGAATCGTTAGAGGAGAGGTTATCCGGTCCTGAACCATAGATTTGCCTATCTTCTATAATATTGATGTTCAGTAGAATTTGTAGTTCGATTATCATTATTTATCACTTGTATTGTAGTATTAAACATATGTTTCTTAAGAGTTTAATATTATAAAGCCAGAAATTAGCCTTACTAAAGATAAGGAATATTGCACTTCACTCCTACATATTTTCTCTACTTGTTAACATCTAGAGATTTTAACTTGGACAAAAAATCTTGCAGCATCTCCATTCTGACCTCGGAGATCCTTAGTTGAGTGCAAGTTTCATTTGTAATAGTGTCGAGGATTTGATTACTCCCTTGACCAGAATTTGTGATGTCTTCCGCCGTTGACAATTTTGGCCTTTAAAAATCATCGGGTGTAAAGAATTCTCGAAACCAAGTTTTTAACTGACAATGGTATTGTGGGCAATGGTAGAATCACCTATCGGGTGGTTTAGAGACTCTGTAAATGAGGCCACAATTACACTTTTTTACCTCATCTACCCACGCCCATAAACCACATCCACCAATTTTGAGAGTGTATTGACAAATCCAGTAGTTAGGGTTGAGGCTTATGTGTGAGTGACGAAGATCACAATTTTCACCGCACCAGCAAACAAGTGAATGTATAATTGGTAGGCAAGTATGTAATGCTTGAAAATTGGATAGAACTGTAATCAAGTGTGCAAGTTATGTAGTTAACACTCTATAATGGTGATAATTCATTCATAGCAGGAAAATGACAAACTATTTATGAAGAAATAACAATTAACCTTCATTTTGATAATACCGTTGGTCACAAAAAATACCAAATGCTCCACTTTGAATCTGACAAATTCTTTCCTTTAGAGACGATGTGACAAGTTAATATTATCTTTATTACATGATTTTGACAACCTAGCATAAAGTTAACTTTGATTACGTTTATAACAAGCTATTTATCCAAAACATCCACGTTGGTAGGGAAGTACGTAATACTTGATAATTTACAATAGTAAAATGACAATGATAATATAAAGAATGACAAATACTAATGGGAGGATGACATTAAATTTCTAGTAGTACTAAAAAATGATACTCTTTACAAGAACAAATGAAAAATTTAGCATTTTAATTCCAATGGTATCTTTCCTATATAGAGTTGATGTGATAAATTAATATTTCCAAGAACATAAAAGCAGTTGAGTACTAAAAATACAAGATATCTATTATCAACAACCCCAACAATATTATTACCGCTACATCCTGTAGTTCTTTAATCTAAACCCTACACAAACGCCAGACCTTCTCAAGTTATTATACCTAAAAAGATATTCTGATTCTTTGATGTTCCCCAATTCATTAATATCTTTTACCAATCCGAATAAGAAACCATTGGATATAGTCCAAAAAATCCCGTCTGTGGTGACCGATTATGCCGATTGTACGTCGAGTATTTTGTACGATCCTTCACCGCCGATATTTAGGGAGTTGCCTCATGGATATAGAACTCAGTGATGGATTTTAGGACTGGAGGGGTTTATCAAGATGGCGATAAAAGGTAGTTTGATAACTTAATGTTAGATTTTAGGTGAGAGATGGTTGTGGGTGGTGCCGTGGTGGTAAGAGTGAAGAATTGGAGTCTGTGGACCAGACCAAGTGAAAAAGTGTAGAGGCGTTGTTTGAGCTTTGAAACTTGAAAGACTTGTTATTACTTGTTACCCTAAAGGTAAAAGACTTAAAGGGTAGCTTCAATATCAAAAATTATAATTAAACCAAATTACTTAAACATGTCACGGGTCAACCCGAACCACTTAGGCTAAACCCTAACCCCATCTATTTATTAAAGGTTAGGCGGGTTTGGGTTAAATGGCCTGCAACCCTTAAGGCCAAACCTAAACTGCCAGAAATAGGGTAGGGTTGGCGGGTCGTCGGTCACTTTGCCAGCTCTAAAGGGAAGTATGTAATGCTTGATAAGTTACTCGAGTAAGATGATAATGTATATAAAGAGGAATGAAAAATACTAATGTAGGAGGATGACAATAAATTTGCGGTGACTGTTAACCACACTAAAATGATACTCTTTGTAAAAACAAATGACAAATAAAGCGTTTAAATTCTAAGAGTTTCTTTCATATATAGTCGATATGACAAGTCAATCTTTATTACATGATTAGATAACTTAGCTTGAAGTCAACTTTGATTACATTTACAATAAGCTATATATCCAAAATATCCATGTGGTCTGCACCACTCTAAATTCTAAGCCCTAAACCCAGCCACGCGTGATTCAAAGTCGCAATTCTCCCAAGTATAAAAAAACCCTAAACTAAAGCTCTTTTTAGCTATATATTCTCAAACCCTTAACTCTTTAGAACTTCTCAAGAAATGTCGCACTCCCACTCCACTCGATTTAGCCGTGCCTCTTCCAACACTCCTCAAGACTGGTTTGAGGCGGTAGGGATTGAGGAAGATCAGGCTGACAAACGTTTCTTCACGATGAATAAAATTTTCCTAATGGAGTAGGATGTCTCTGAAAGAGCATTACGAAGAGTTCAAGGAGAAATTAGGGAAGCTCGATGAAATGGTGGACAAACTGGATAAAATTATAAAAAAGGAAAGAGAGCGTTCTAAAGAGTTCAAGTTCCATATCCACTTCTTGGTAGATCAGCTCTGCGCTATAAAGTTGGACCGGGATGAACACAATAAACTGTGGGAGGAGTCGGCCTATAAAATTAGTTACCCCGAGTTGAAGATCATGGCTATGGAATGTGATCAAAATTCCTCAAGTGAGGAGTTGTGAACATTTGTGTTGTTTTAATTTTAGTTTTTTTGTTGTCGATATTATTATTTCCCTTGTATGAACATTTTTTTTGTTTCGCTTTACTTTTTTACTTTGGAATAGTAATTTCGGTCTGATATGAGGGAAACAAACTGCTGAAAAGTCCCATCTGAAATAAATGATATAAGGAAACCAAACAAATGATAAAGACTCCATAAACAATGGTAGATAAATGTTGAACTTAACAAAACTAGTGATAACATTTTAACAGACAAATGGTAAATGATCGTTATACAATGACAGTTCAGGACAGAAATAAATTATATATTGTATACAAACAAATGCAAAGTTCTCTTAAACATATGACAAGTTGATGGGACAAGTAATGATACTTGATTAGACTACGTAGTTTAAATACTCATTGATTATTACTTACGTGTACAACAAGAAATGACGGCACCGAAATAATAATACATTTTACCCTAAACATCGTGTAATCCTGACACGCATCCCTTCCCAATGCATTCAATTCTCCTTATAAAGACCCTAATCTCAAATCAGCTGTTCAACTGTTCAACTCTTTAAACCCTAACCGTAAGCTTTTTTCAACTTCTCAGGAAAAATATTATACTCCACTCGATTGAGCCATGTCTCTTCAAACACTCCATATGATTGGTTTGAGTCGATAGGGATGCAGGAAGATCAGCGTGACCAACATCTCTATCAATTGAATAGGCTGTGCCTAATGGAGAAGGATGTCTCCAGTGAGAAGGCACAAATGTTGAAAATAGTATTACAAAGACTTCAGGAAGAAATTAGGAGCGTTCGATGTAATCTGGGATGAACTGGATCAAGTTATAGCAAAGGGAGATCAGCGTTTTGAAGAGTTCAAGTTCCATATGCTCTTCTTGGAAGATTAGCTCTGCACCGTAAAGTTGACTGGGATTAGCATAAGAAACTATGGGAGAAGTTAACTTTTAAGATTAGTTGTCTCGAGCAGAAGATCCAGGCTTTAGAGCGCGATCTGGAATGCTCAGAATGTGATCAGGAGTTGTGAACATTTAATATGGTATTTTTAGGGTTTAGTTTGTTAGTTTTTTTGGTAACTAGTACTTTTCCTTTGTATGATTGAACATCTATTTTGTTTTGCTTTGTGTTGTTTCATTTACTTTTTACTGTTAAATAGTGGTTTCCGTTTGATATGTGGTAAAAAAAATAATCACAGTTCTGTAAGAAAATAATGATGATATAAGGAGGGACAAGTTTAATGATAAACTTAAATAAAACTAATGATAATAATTGAACAGACAAATGACAGTTTAGAAGCAAACAATGGCAAAATATAAACCAGCACATGCAAAATTCTCTGACAACAAATGACAGTTTATAGTTTGGTGACAAGACCAGGCATTTTTTCCCTTCTCTTCCTTTGCGTGTGAGGACGACTAGCTCGAATTATTGGAATAGGGACAAGAACACATGGATCAGTTTTTAAAATTTTCCATTGGTCAATTCCTCTTATAGGAATCCATATTAGTTCATAAACCGCCATTTATGTATTATTTGTGAAGTACTCAAAGATACGTGTAGCTGGATCAACATTCATAAGACCGAGAGCGCGTACTTCGTGTTCACAAGGTATACCCATCGTTTGCCACCAATGACAAGAACAAGTACCATCTTCAATATTTACAAAATTGGTTCTGCCTTAACTAGTCATCTGAAAATGGCGACGTGATATACGGACCCTGCAGGTTAGTGAATCTGCCACAGGCTTTCGACTCTTACAGTAATCCGTAGCCCATGGCGTTAAGCGAGCTTGACTCTTCTCAGCTTCCTCCCTATATGTGTAGGACATTTTCGAATAGATTCTATGTAATTTCTCAATAAACACATGGATATGGAGATCTCTTACTTTCAAAATAACATTATTCTAACTCTCGACATGATTAGTGTACGCCACTCTGTATCTGAAAAAATGATAATCAAATGATAGAAAATGCCAAATCTTTAAAACTTGATGACAAATGGGATCATACAACTGCAAAAGGAATAATAAAGAATAGATGATAAATAATTGAAAAAAAATGACAAATAAGTATGCAAATGGAGTAATAATGATTATTCCTGAAATAACAAATGGGAAGTTGATCAATAGAGAGTGACAATATACCTAATCATTGGAATGTATAAATTAGACCATGTTTCCTCGGGAATGCCTAGTATGTACTGGAGACCGACTGGATCTATATTTCGGATAGCATTCATGTGTTTATCAAAATCAATGCTCATTATGGCCTCTACTGCCATCCGAAATGCGATCCTCGTGCTTTCGAGGGTAGTTTAATTTTGTTTGATATGTGAAGGTACAAAATGTTAATAATTTTGGTTGGGTGTGCAAGGTTAATATGCTAAAGCGAGAGTGGTTGACTATTAGAGCTGAGTGTGCGAGGGAACTTGAGGATGAGCATGACAATAGTTCTCAAATGCGGAAGGTGTTGGAGTCAAAGCTTGCTAAGAAGGTAGCAGAAATAGAAGAACAGGGAGCAACTTTCTAAGCATAATTCGATAAGAAGTGTGAGATGACCACTTCCTTGAAGAAATTCATAGACAGTTTGGGTATGACCCTATAACTTTCAAGCGCTTTCCTCCAACCGAAGGGCTCTCTGTCGAAAGTGTCTCTAAGATGGAAGGTATGGAAGTGGATCCTACTGGTGAAAGTGGTAATGTGGTGGTTCCCGTGGTCGACGAGGTTGTTGTTGGTGCTATAGATGATGGGGTCGCAGATGTTGTGGGACCGAGCCCTTCTGTCGAGGGTACTAGAGGTTTGGTGGCTGGAGAATCTATAGGAGGAGCTAGTACGGCCGCTTCTATATGAGTGAAGTTTTGGTAAAAGGTGTGTCTGCGTTGTTTGGTTGCTAAAACCAACTCCCTCTTATCTTGCTATAATATTTAAGTTTGCCTGATAGGCAGTACTCCATATTTGAACTTGGGTTTCTTGTAATTGACTTGAATAGCTTGTGTACTGAACTTGAGTTGCTGGAATATATTGTACTGAAACTTCTTGTATGTAGTTGAATTGCTGGTATTCATGTAAGCTTATATTTGTATGTGCTAAGAAGTAAAAAATGCTTACAGCAGGGTTCGAGCTAGAACCTTGAAGAGCTTCGAGGTCATCCCTGAGTATCAGTATGGTCGAAGAATGGACATGATACTTAGGTTGTACCAAGAATTTCACTGGACTTCGAAGGTCACCCCCGGGTATGTCCGCGGGATTGAGCCTAAGCGAAGCATTATGTGTTCGCCCCCAATACATTCCCGAGGGTCTGGTCTGTCGACCATTCATGCCCCTTAATTTTGCTTGAATTTTGGAGACTTGAAAAACTTTTAGGTCGCCCCCAAGTATCAATCTAATCGAAAGCATGACATGATACTTAGGTTATACCAAGGAATTTACTAGACTTCCAAGGTTACCCCTGGGTCTGTCCGTGGGATTGAGCCTAAGCAAAGCATTATGTGTTTGCCCCAAATGCATTCTTGAGGGTTCGGTCTATCGACCATTCATGCCCCTCGAGTTTGCTCGAATTGGAGACGTGAAAAACTTCGAGGTTGCCCCCCAAGTATCAGTCTGGTCGAAGGGTTGACGTAATACTTAGGTTAGGCCTAGAAATTTAATGAAAGATAAGACATGAAGCTCAGAGGATAAAAAATATATTTATTGATTATACTGTATTTATATCAGTTGAACAAGGTGATGGTCGTGGCCTGCTATATGAGATAAACTGCATGGTGTTCCAAGGATTGGGTAGAGGCTCCTCCGCTTCTGTCATTAGATAATAGGAACCTTTGTCAGTTTTATCATACACGACATATGGTCCTTCCCAGAATTTGGCAAGCTTGCTGGCATTTTGAGGCTTCGAAGAGGGTGTGACTCGTCGAAGTACCAAATCTTCAATATTGTAACTGTGTGGTCGAACTCTTTTGTTGTATGACTTTTGGAGAGAGAGATGGTAACGGCTGAGGTTTACTATGGCTCGGTCTTTGGTTTTATCGATCCATAACTTATTACATCCGAGTTTGAACTTGTTATCTTTGTCAAGAAGGATGGGGTCGCGTGTCGGCACTTCGAATTAAGTGGGGAGCACTGCTTCGGTACCATAGGCTAGGAGGAAAGTTGTACGACCCATTGTCTTTTGTTGTATTGTTAGATAGGCCCAGAGTACATGTTCTAGTTCTTGAACCCATCGTCCTTTCTTTTCATCGACATGCTTCTTAAGACCGTCGACTATAGTTTTATTGATTGCTTCGACCTGACCATTCCCTTGGGGGTAGTAAGGTGTTGAGGGGGAGAGGATGATGTTGTACTTTTTGAGAAAATTATAGACTTTGTTCCCAACAAATTGTGGACCATTATCACATCGTATCATGTGAGGGCAACCGAAGCGTGTAATGATATTCTCCCATAAAAACTTGATGACTTCTTCTTCTCTGGGTTGACACAAAGGCACGGCTTCAACCCATTTAGTAAAGTAATTTGTTGCCACTAGGATATTTTTTTGACTTCCTAATACTTTGGGAAAAGGACCCACGAGATCGATGGCCCACCCCTGGAATGGCCAAGAGATTTGGCTATAATGGAGGTTTTGTGAAGGGATATGGATGTCATGGGTGCGACGTTGGCATTTGTCACAATGTTTGGCATATTCTTTAACTTGTATCTTCATATTAGGCTAGAATAAACCTTGGGATACAGCTCGAAGGGCCATATATCAACCGGTAGTGTGACCACTGCTGGTACCTTACTGGAGTCGGTAAGAATGGTAGTGGCTATGTTTTGAGAGATGCATCTGAGGTGGACGCCGTTTGGGGATTTGCGATGTAACTCACCTTTGAGGATGATGTATCTACCGTAATTTTCTAGTAACGACAGTTTGGCTTTGGGATTATCTGGGAGGGTAGATTTGCTGAAGTAAGCAAGAAATGGTGTTTTCCAGTCATCTGGATTGAGACTCTCACCCCCAGTATTGATGGCATTGACTTCCATTTGGTCGATACTTGGGCGTTCGAGTACTTTGATATTGAGTGTTCGAGATTCACACTGGACTAACATGGCTGCTATGTTGGCTAGAGCATCGGTATGTCTGTTTTCGCCTCGAGGGTAATAAGTAATAGAAGTTTTTTTAGGAAAATGATCCATACCCTGGTGGACGAGAGCAACATACTCAGCCATGCGACCGTTGGCCTGATTTTCACCAGTGTACTGCCTCTGAACAAGTTGAGAATTTATGAATGTTATAAGTTTAGGAACACCAAATTTGAGTGCGAGATCAAGGCCATGCATTAAAGCTTCATATTCAGCCTCGTTGTTAGAGCATTCAAAGTTTAACTTGACAGCCTTTTTAATTTTATCATTGGTGAGGGTGACCAGAACAACACCAATCCCTAAACCGTTAGGTCCGGCGGATCCATCTGTAAAGAGATGCTAACCTGTGTTTGGGTTCCAAGGGTCATTCTGTTCGGGTTGGTCTTCTGGTAGATCATCTTTATGTTCTTCCCAGTCGATGTCTTTGACCGGGAAGTCGGCAAGGAAATCTACAACTGCTTGGCCTTTTTGAGATATCTATTTCTCAAATGTGATATCGTGTTCACCAAGATAAACAGACCACTGTCGTACCTGTATGGATTTTTCCTTCTTACTGAGTATCTCTCGAAGGGGGTAACTAGTGATAACCTATATAGGATGAGCTTGAAAGAATGGTTTGAGATTTTGAATAGTGTAAACGAGGGCGAGGAGCAATCGCTCGAGCTTTGTGTATCGAGTCTCCGAAAGTGTCAGAGATTTGCTGATAAAGAACACGGGTTTCTCGATGTTGGATTCGAGCTGAATAAGGACCGAACTAATGGAAGTGTCGGTAATTGCAAGGTATAAAGAAAGTGCTTTAGCTTCGATGGGGGCGCCGATGATGGGTGGTCGACCAAGATATGCCTTAGCTTTTTAGCTACGATTAAGAAGCTCTAGTTAGCTAAAAAGTCTGAAGAACACCAATTGATTGGGAAAACAAAGCTTCAATTGCTTAAAAAAATGAAGTAATTACAAGAAAATTAATCCAAAAAACCCTGGGTCTCTTTCAGAACTCTCTCTAGATCAAACCTAAGAAAACAATGCCTAGCCTTGCTCCTTTTTACAAGGGTTACAAGTTCCTAGTCCCCATAGGACTTGCGTTACAAGTTCCAAGTCCCAATAGGACTTGCCTAGTCTTGCCCCTTTTATAAGGGTTACAAGTTCCTTGTTATAATAGGACTTGGTTACAAGTTCCTTGTCTCAATAGGACTTGCCTAGATTTTCTTGGATCATGGCTCCCCCCTTTAGGTGCCTTGAACTCCAGCTCAGGCTAGAACAAGAGAGGTAGGAAAATGGCGCTGCTCATACCCCTACTGTACCACTTTGACGTACGAGGTAGCTGACTCTTCTTCCCAACTTGAAATGACTCAAAACAAACACATGTCTTGCCTGGCAAAAACTTTCGGAGAAATGCACTACGCCCTTGAGGATCATCATATCCTGCAACATATGCTGATGTAACAAAAAGTTGTATCTGCATAGAAACCAACATAGAAAAAATAGTTAGAAATGGGGGTCGAGATAACCTATCAGCCAATTTGTTGGCCATTCCCATCTTAAACTTATAATTAAAGGCAATTGTTGGAGATACGACATCCCCTTCATCTGGCGAGCTTGCGGTAGCTTGGACTGTGTAGTTAAAATCTGGAATGGTTTGTGATCAGTATGTACTGCAACCTCCTCTTGGAACTTCCCCAAATCGATTTGTTGCTTAAAAAATACTGTCATTGGAGACAATACTCTAGCCGACGTACCCTCCTAAACTGGACCCACCAATAATACAAATTTGTTGCTAGCAAAAACCAAACATTTTACCTGAGTCACTGTTACCAAATTTGACATAGTGACATACTCCTTACAAACATTAATATGGAACTCATTTCTCTCCTTCACAAGATGAAACTTGCGAGCTCTGCGGTAATGAATCGTATCTCGCTCCCAAAGATAAGGGCTACCCAAGATGTCCTGACACACATCTAAAAGAACCACCTCACACGTCACCTCGTTAATAAACTTCGCAGAAATTACAAACTTGAATGTACGCTGCTTCATGATTATCACATTCGAATCATTCTGAATCCACCCCAAACCATACGGCTTGGGATGACCTATAGCCGTCAAACTCATCTTCTTCACCAACGTCTCATAAATAATTTTTTTTTTGACTACCCAGATCCATAATGGCCATGACTAAACTCTATTTTACCTGAATACTGACCTGAAAAAGACCTTCCCGACTCTCTTCCTCAGCAGCCAAAGTCTGCTAAAACATAAGTATAAGCTTAGGATTTGGTTTATCTAAATTCAGAAGGTCAACAACCTCTGCGGCTAGTGCATATCTCTCTTTCTTACTCTTCTTCTCCTTCGGCCTAAGCTTCGGGTGAAGTTTCCAACAATAATCGGAAATATGCCCACACGCTTTATAATGATTGTAATGATACTCCTTGGAAGTAGACCCCGCTTCTTTGGCCTCTTCCTTATGCTTGCTTTTCCAACTTGACTTGTACCCCGACTTAATCTTGTCGTCTTCTTTGTCACTCTTCAAGTACTTTCCTTCAATGGAAATTACTATCACGGTAGTGTCCACGATATTGGCCACAGTAAAGAGTATCAACTCTCTCCTAATGGACTCTGACAATCCCCTAGTATACTTCATGAATACCTCATACTCATCTACATCAATATCCAAAACTAAAGCTTGGTTATAAAATGCTGCAGTGTACTCCTATACGGATTGTTCAAACTTTTGGCACAAATTGTGCCATAAAAACCATCTCTCTTGCTCATACCCAATCGGATAAAACTACTTTCGCACTAAAACCTTAAATTCTTTCCAACCCAAATTCCTTACATCGTGGCATTTTTGATAAGATTTCCAACACGTGAGTACATGACTTGCAAATTTTAATCTAGCAAAGCAAATTTATTGAGCATTGGAGTATTCGTAAACAGAAAAATAGGTCTCTAACCTATCGAACCATTTATCCAATTTATCGGCATCGACGGAGCTATCGAATACAAAAATTTCAATATTAAAATTAATACAAAGATTACGAACAAGATTCGATGACATACCAATACCCGATCGCTTCTTGTCGGATTTGGCCTTACTAGAATCGCTATCGATCTCCGTAAAATCGTCGTCTCCATCCACCTCCATAACCCCTTTCTTCTTCGAGCGGCCTCGTAGTTTCGTCGAAGCGGAAGCCTTTGTGAGGTTTGTGAGACGCAATTACTCAACCAACTCCCCTACAGTAGAAGTTATGATTAAAACTGTCATTTCCTAAATCATGAGTCGCTCGTTGGAATCGCCCATCTCCAAATTGTCCTTCTTCTTTAAATTAGGTTTGTGATGGATCATCAACGGACTCACTATCTTCTTCTTCGTTTGCTTGAGATAGTCACGTGTAGAATCCATAAACCATAATCAACCCCTGATGATCATAACTGGAAAACTTATACCACTTAATTTTCAATATGATGAAGTAGCTCTAGTTAGCTGAAAAGTCTGAAGAACACCAATTGATTATGAAAACAAAGCATCAATTGCTTAAAAAAACGAAGTAATTGCAAGAAAATCACTCCAAAAAACCTAGGCCTCTTTCAGAACTTTTTCTAGATCTAACCTAAGAAAACAATGCCTAGCCTTGCCCCTTTTTATAAGGTTTACAAATTCTTAGTTCCAATAGAACTGGGTTTCAAGTTCCTAGTGTAGGGACCTAACTCCGCTCGGACGGGGAGTCGGTTCTTACAAAGTAAAATTAATCCTCAACCCAAGGGAATAAGCAATTGGCCAATGATAAGATAAAGCTAAAAGAAAATACTTGCGTAGAGGACCGAATGTGACTCTCTATGACCTCTGATGAGGATTTTTAAGAGAGATTATATTACTGAAGAGTAAATTAGAGGGTTCGAGTACAAGTTTTATGGGTGGTCGAAGGTAAAGACGCTAAAGCCGGAGGATATTTTTCTAACCCCCGCCTGGTTTCCCCTCTCCTCTAATTATAAAATCATAGGGAGCTGAGTCACCAGGCGTGGGTCCAGTTTACATGATTATGTTGTCAGAATGTCAGAAAATCTTGGCGAGTGACGGACGCCAGTCTTGTCAGTACTGTTACTGCTGCATTTATTGGTGGTTGGGCTTGTCACTATAGATGCACGGGCCAATCAATGTGCTGTCTTATCTAATGTGGTAGTTGTTTGTCTTATCATGCTTCGACCGTGTGATAGTGGGGTCGAAGGATATCTGTTGTTAGGACGTTAATCCGTTCTTAAAGTTTTGTCCAGTGAGTCGGCTGTCTGTCTTATCATTCTTTGACCATATATAGATATGGTTGAAGGATGTCAGCTAGAATGTACTGATCCATTCTCGAAGTTCTGTCCATTGTCAAAGATTCATCTCTGGGGGATGTCTGAGGAGCCCTTTTTAGGGGTTGAGAGGGCTTTGATATATTCGAGTAGGCTATGAAGTGGGCTTCGGATGTCTGTTTGATGGCTCCGAGTAGGCTACTACATTCGCCCCCTCTCAGCGAAGGGCTCAAAGCCAGGTGGAGGGGTGTTCGCTGAGAAAACTGTTTGGTCTTGGAATCTGGGTAGTTTGACTGTCTTTTTTTTTGGAAAATTAGTAAAAGGGTGTTTTCAAGAGATGCGGTTGGTTATTGGGTAATAAATCATTGAAACCAATAAGTATTGGTTATTATGGGGGTACTCTATATCTTCTTCCATCTGCAATAGTCTTCTTCTTTGTTCTCCATATTCTTAACATTGAGATGGATACAACACCGAACACACGTTGCCAGAAGAGGATGGGGTTTGCTCGAGACCATCGAGTGGGGCAAAAAATGGCAGAACTGCACGTGAAGTTTTTTGGCAAACATGACCTGATCTGGGATATGCTGGACTTAGTGGAAGCGGGGCCAGAGAAGTTCTTCAATGGTGACCCATATTCTATTCTTTGGGAACAGTTAAGGTTTTAATTTACGACTGCTGAACGGCGCTATCTCTTTCTGATGGCACTGTCCAAAAGTCTCGTTTGCGCTGAGGAGATCATCGAGGAGCAGAATACGACGAGCGGGGCTGGTCCTTCCGGTAGTAGGGCTTCGGGTTGAAGGTGGGATTGTTTTAAATTTCTGTAGGTTTCTGCTTTGCTATGTTTGGAGGGGGTTGTTTCTGTTGTGTAGTGTTGATAGTAGAAATGTAATTTGTCTATTAAATTTACTATTTGGAATAGACAGAGTATTTTCTTCATACTTATATTGCTATGTCTGATTGATATTGAAAACGAATGTAAGCAAATACTCTTATAGGCGCGAGGTACAGTGATGAGCTCGAAGGTAATGATGAACGAAGGTTATTATTATCTGGTTTTGATGGTCAGAATGAATTATAGTCGAAGGTATGATGAAATGCTGCTTTGTAATAAATGATGGTTATGATGGTCGAATACTCGATGTGGGTGATGTGCTCGAATGGATGTCCTCAGGAATGAGGATTGCATGCATGCACTAATGAATCAGTTACGTCTTGGAAGTTGGAGAGGTTCCATGTTAACTTTTTGAGGTTGGAAATGAAAGGTTCTCATTAATTTGGTTACAGAAGAGGGAAAGTTGTGGTGGGTTTGCAAGTATAAAATGAACTGTTGTAGAGATTATTTCTCACCATTCTAAATGTTTTTTTTATTGTTCTTCTTCGTTGCTCGTATTGAAATGGCGGCAAATATTCCCGTTCAAGAGAACCCGACCGCTGCGAGAGCTAGGCGCATTTGGGAGGCCTTGTTGGGGTTGCGACAGCGGTTTGACCTGGAAGAGGACATTGATGCAGAAATGCTAAATATTTTTAAGGTTGAACCCGGAGCTCCAATTCTTGAGATGCCATTCACATTCTGGTAGGGGATACTGCAGATGATGGGGCCATTCCCCGGTCATCGGTTGTCTCTCCTCGAGGGCTTCGCATAGGATATTGTTAACCAAGAGGATGTAGATGCTGCGGCCATTATCGAAGAGGAGCAGCCTGCTAATAACTAGGGTCCTTTGAAATATGATTGTGTTATTGCTTTCTTTTCTTTTGGTTATGTTGTCTTTTGTTTATTGTTTTGTAAGAGGGTTGAAATGTTAGCTGCTTTTTGAATGAAAAATGATTTCTTTGAATAACTCGTGTTGTTGAACTGTGGATAATAGTAATAAAGTCTGATATGGAATGGATGATACAGTTTGTCGAAATGTGTAGTTTGTGTTGTTCGAAGATAAAAATAGTTTTGTCGAACGGAAAAGTAAACTGTGGCGAAGCTAACAAATTTATCTGCAGGCTTAAGGTTTTTGACTGGTCGAACTTACGACTGTATTTGGTCGAAGGTTCGAAAATTTTGAGTTAAGGGGCGTGCTGGATGTCGAAGGCCAATATATTGAAATTAATTTTGTTGATGCTAGATGCTGAGGATTGTTCGAGGCGTGAAATGGTCGAGTACTCGAGTGCAAGAATGTGTCGAAGTTTGAGTTTGATTTGACTAGATGTTCTGACAGCCCAGACGGCTGGTCGGTCAAACTGGTACTAGAGCTTGGGGCAGTGTGCAAAAGGTAATGATGCATAACCATCGGGTTTTGTGATGAGGACAGGTAGATAAAGAGGTTGACGAGGTCGAAGCTAGTACGTCTGGTCGAGACCCAATGGGCGAGGGTAGCGATTTAGAGGTGTTAGATGTGGTGACCGAGGCATCGTTGTCGATGATTCTGCCGGCTGGAGATGATCTGGTCACGAAACGTCGAAGGACGATAGTGACTGAAGATAGTGAGGAAGGGGAAATAGTATGGGGGAAGGGATGTGATGTATAACCTTCAGGTAGTGAGGACGGAGATAAGGTGCAAGGGGGTGATAACAAGGATTTGACTGAGTCGGATGAGGTTGAGGATGCCGTTTCGGCTAAAAATAGGGTTAGATTAGATCGGTTTGCCGCAAAATTAGAACTCTCGAAGGTGGGGGGGGTGCAACTGAGTGTGGCAGGGGCAGGGTTAACCTTCAAATCGGAAGGGATTATGGCTTATAGGGGTCAAATTTGATTAGGATTGGAGCTGCCTCTTCGGTGACTGGTGAAAGAAGTGCTAAATTTTTGGGGGATAGCTCCGGTGCAGATGAACAGAAATTTTTATGAGATAATGAGGGTAATAGAGGGGATGAATGTAAAATTTGCTGGTGAGGGTCGAGGTTTAATTAAATAGTTTGACATTATCACCTTTTATTCGCCGAAGGCTAGTCAAAACCTGGGGTCTTATTACATCCAATGTCACCCAGAGAAACCTTGGTTCTTTGATCTATGCTCAACAGGCCAGGGGTAGAATAAAGATTTACTGATAGTAAGAGGTAACTACGAGAATGTAGATAACGATGACCCGTACAAATTACATCATAGGGTATTTAACTGAAGTATGTTTGTTGTCAAAGGGTTTATTGCTGATGTGCTTCTGAAATAAGTGATAACTGTGTTTTTGCTTTACTTCTTCAGGTCTGGGAAGTTTGTCTTGGGATAATCCAGTAAATTTCATTGATACTCTGCTCAAGGCTAATGAATCAGTGTTTGATAGTCTAAAGATCAAGAGGCAAAGGAGGAAAATGGTAGATTCCCAGCTTTGAGACGTACCCACTACGCCGAAGCTATCAAAGAGAAAAAGAGGGGTGGGTGTTTCGAAAAAGAAAAAAGAAATGGGAGGGGAAGAGTTGCCGAGGAACTGCCAGTTTGTGCCGAGGTCACGGAGGGGTGCGAAGCAAGCGGCCCCAGTGTCCGAAGGGGTGGAGAGGCTTCGATCATGAAAGAAAAACAGGTGTCTTCTCAAGTCAAGAAGGAGAAGGGCCGAGTAGCGCCCGAATCCCCTAAAGTGCGGATCTCGAAGGTTATTCAACGCAAGAGATGTAAGGTACTCGGGGAGGATGATACAATGGAGGAAGATGAAGAAATGACGGAGGCTGACCGACAGGAGCAGGCTATGGCGAAGTAGGCTTCGATGGTCGAGCTCTGGGAGGATGACCCTGACAAAGCTTCGAAGGAGATAAAGAAGCACATGTCTCAGGTAACTATATATAACTTTGTGTATTAATATTTCGAAGTTACTTGCAAATTGTTTGAGTTTCGAGGTTCATTGATATCTTGAGTATTTTTAGCAGACAGAAGTCTGGGTTGAGACTTGTAACAAGGCGATGAAGTCGGTGAAGGCGAAGCTACGACAATTAAAGGAAAATCAGAATTTGTCTTGTGGGAAGGAGGCATCATGGGTATCTCAAGACAAGAAGCTGTAGCAAGATATAGATGTGCTTACTGACTCTTATGATTAAAGGCTCGAACAAAAGCGGTCAAGGCTGGAGTGAGAGTGGTCGGCCAAGCTGAAGGCATGTGAGAAGGCAAAGCGGAATAGAAGGTGGGTTTCCAGGGGCAGTATGATAAGGAATGCATGGAGAATGTGAGGTTGAAAAAGTTTATCGATGGTATGGGGTATGATATCGATATGTTGCAGCCTTATCCTGTTTTTCGGGACTTCTGGAGGGGGATGAATTACAAATGAAGATAGGGGAGGTGAACGCTATTGGGGAAGCACTTAGGGGTATTGGGGGTGATGCTGAGAATGCTCTTCGTGTAACACCTATTGGTAGAACTGCTGATGGTCTGATCAAAGGGTTGCATGAGGCTGTTGAAGTTGGTGGTGTTGGGGCAACTGTGAAGCCAGATGCTGCAACCGCGCCCACATGAGGTATTTTGAGGTAGGATTCGCATATCTTCTTCTGCTGGTTGTGATGCTATATTATAATATTGTGAACGATGTTTGTGGTTTTTTGTTGGTATTGGAACTCAGTAGGTATTTTTTTTTTTTTTGCTTTTGTTATCTGTCGAACTTCTACGGTTGATGCTGAACATATTGATGTTTGTTTCCTCAACATACTGATTCTGAGCTTCTGACTTGAAATCTGATTTGCTGATGAATTATGCTATTATAGTCTGACCTTGAATTGTTATAATTTGAATGCACATGCTGTTGATTTTCCTTGTTTTGGACTCTTGCTGATTAATTTTTGAATTATACTGCAACTATTTCTTCTGACGGATAATATGTTGAGTGTTCTCTGGATTTGATGGCATTAGCTTGTGTTTTTGTATTTTTTAAGTAGACATTTGATCTGTTCAAAATAGGAAGTTGATCCGTTTGATTGACTGTAGTTTGATCGAAGTCTGAAGAGTATCAGAGATATATAGATCGAACTCTGAATGTTCTGCTGGACATCGAAGGCCGAAGCCACAGCGATGTTGAAATTTTGAACAACTTCCAGGTCGCCTCTGAGTATCAGTCGGGCCGAGGGGATGTGATACCTAGAGGAAACCAGAAAATTAACTGATCGCCTCCAACGTATTCCCGAGGGTCCGGTCGTTCGACCATCCTTGCCCCTTGAGTTTGCTCGAATGTTGGAAACTTGAGAAATCTAAGGTTGCCCCCAAGTATCAGTCGGGGCAAGTATGGACGTGATACCCAGGGTAAAGCAAGAAAATGAGTGAACTTCGACGGCTTCAGAGCCTGGACGAAGTATATATGATCGCCCCCAATACATCCCTGAGTGTCCAGTCTTTCGACCTTCCTTGCCCCTCGAGTTTGCTCGAAATTGGAGACTTGAGTAATTCAAGGTCGCCCCCAAATATCAGTCGGGGCGAGGGTGAACATGAATCCTAGGTTCAACCAGGATGTGGACTGGATTTCGAAGGCTTAAACCGTAGCGAAGCAATATCTGATCGCCCCCAATGCATCCCCGAGGGTCCGGTCTATTAACCTTCCTTGCCCCTCGAGTTTGCTCGAAATTGGAAACTTGAGCAATTCAAGGTTGCCCCCAAGTATCAGTCGGGGAGAGGGTGAACATGATACCTAGGTTCAACCAAGAATTAAAAAATGAAATAGTAGGCGAAGTCGGAATGAAACAACTTGTTTATTAAATATTCTGGGTTACATCAGTTGTACATGATTGTAGATATGGCCTGTTGCAGGAGGCCAATTGTATTGTATTCCAGGGGTGTGGTAGGGGCTCTTCGTCTTCCATCATTAGGTAATAGGAACCCTTGTCTATTTTATCGTAGACGATGTAGTGTCCTTCCCATGATTCGGCTATCTTGTCAGTATTCTGAGGTTTCGAAGATTGATTGACATGTCAAAGCACTAGATCTCCTATGCTGAAACTCCTTGGTCAAACTCTCTTGTTATAGGATTTTTGAAGTGAAATGTGGTAGCGGCCAAGGTTGGTGATAGCTCGGTCTCTGGTCTCATCAATCCATAACATATTGCACGCAAGTTCGAACTCATTATCTTCGTCTGGGAGGTTAGGGTCTCGGGTGGGTACTTTAAATTGAGTTGGCAGTACAAATTCGGTCCCATATGTCAGGAGGAAAGGGGTGCATTCTATAGATTTTCTTGGTGTTGTACGATAAGCCCAAAGGATGTGCTGGAACTCTTGGATCCATCGTCCTTTCTTTGCATCGACTCTCTTCTTAAGACTGTCGACAATTGTTTTGTTGATTGCTTCGACTTGACCGTTGCCCTGGGGATAATAAGGTGTTGATGATGAGAGAATGATGTTAGTTTTTTGGGAAAGTTTCGAACTTTGCTTCCAACAAACTGGGGACCGTTGTCGTATCAGATCATATGGGGGCAGCCAAAGCGAGTGATGATATTTTCCACAAGAATTTGATAACTTCATCTTCTCTGGTTCGGCATAGAGGAACAGCTTCGACCCATTTAGAAATGTAGTCGGTTGCGACAAGGATGTTTTCTCTGCTACCCAAGGCTTTTGGGAAGGGTCCAATGAGATTGATGACCCATCTTTTGAATGGCCAAGAAACTTGGCTGACATGGAGGTCTCTAGAGGGCAATGGATGTCATGACGCTAGAATTTGTCAGATTGTTTTGCATAGTCTAAAGCTTGTTTCTTCATATCGGGCCAAAATAATCCTTGGGTAACAGCTCGAAGGACCATAGAGTGACCAGCAGTATGAGCACCACAGGTTCCTTCGTGAAGTTCGACTAAATTTGAGAGGCTTCGGTTTGGGATACGCATCGAAGGAGGACGCCATTTAGGGATTTTCGATGTAATTGGTTTTAGTAGATTATATATCAGCGACAATTTTCTACGATAGAACGTTTGTCTTTGGGATCATCTGGGAAAGTAGCATTGTCAAAATAGTGATGGAATGGTTTCTGCCAATCATCTGGATCGTGACTCTCACCCCCAGTATTGATGGTGTTGATTTCCATCTGGTCGATACTTGAGCGTTCAAGTACTTCGATATGGAGTGTCCGCGACTCTGAGTTTCCGAGCATAGCTGTTATCTATGCGAGGGCATCTGTATGTCAATTTTCTTCCCGAGGGTAATGTGTGATTATGAATTTTTAGGGGAACCGGTCCATTCACTGTCGCACAAAGAGGGCGTAATCGGCCATAGGACCATTAGCTTTATTTTCTTCTGTGTAGTGTCTCTGAAAAAGTTAGGAATCTTTGAAGACTAGAAGTTTGGGGATGCTGAGGTCTAGTGCGAGGTCGAGGCCGTAGATCAAGGCTTCATACTCTGCTTCGTTATTGGAATATTCGAAGGCAAGTTTGACAGCTTTCTCTATTCGATCATTAGTGGGTGTTACTAGAACAATACCAATCCCAGAGCCATTAGGTCCTGTTGATCCGTCTGTGAATAAACGCCAACCAGTGAGAGGGTCCTACGGATCTACTTCTTTGGGTTGATAGTCTGCGAAATCATCTTCATGTTCTTCCCAATCTACATCTTCATCTAGAAAATCTGCTACTGCTTGCTTTTTGGGATATTTGTTTCTCGAAGGTAATGTCGTGTTCGCCAAGGTATACGGACCACTGTTGCACTCTTATGGATTTTTCTTTTTTGCTGAGTACTTCTCGAAGGGGATAACTGGTAATAACACGAATGGGATGGGCTTGAAAATATGGTTTGAGTTTACGGGCTGAATAGACAAGTATGAGGAGTAAAAGTTCATGTTTTGAATACTGGGTCTCTGCAGGGGTTAGGGTTTTGCTGATGAAATATACAGGTTTTCCAATATGGGAATCAAGTCGAATGAGCACTGAACTGATGGAAGTTTCTGTGGCAGCAAGGTATAAAGATAGTGCCTCACCTTCGATAGGGATACTGATAATAGGTGGATAGCCAAGATAAGTTTTAAGTTCAAGTAAGGCTTGTTCGCACTCAGGGGTCCAATTGATCTCAGGGTTGTTTTCTTTTTTATTTTGTGGGCACCCTGATCGCGTAAGAGGGAAAAAAGCCAAGCACATCGGTCAGATTATTTTAAAATGAAACGGTTAAGGGCTGCTATCCTGCCAGCTACTTTTTGGACCTCTTTCTTTGTTCGGGGTTAAGGCATGTCTATGAGGGCTCGAATGTGGGTGGGATCAATCTCTATCCCGCGTTTACTGATAAGGTGACCCAAAATTTTTCTGGATGATACGCCAAATTGGCATTTATCTGGGTTATGTTTCATATTGTATGTGCGAAGTATTGAAAAGATTTATGCTAGGTCTTAGATATAAGTATTCTTATGAAGGCTTTTGCATAACATGTCATCGATATAGACTTCGACTGACTTGCCAAGTAAGGTTTTAATATAGTTGTGACGAGGCACTAGTAGATGGCACCAACATTTTTTAGGCCGAATGACATAACATTGAAACAGTAAAGGCCTTGTTCGGTTATAAATGCAGTTTTAAGTTGATCTTCAGGGAGGAGGGGTACCTGATTATAACCTGATGCTGTGTCTATCATAGATAGGCGTTCGTGTCCAGCGGTGGCGTCGAGGAGTACTGAGATAGTTGGGAGGGGGAAACTATCCTTCAGTGTATGCTTGTAGAGGTAAGTGAAGTCGACGCATATTCTGATTCTTCCAATCATCTTAGGTACTGCCACGATGTTCAATATCCAGTCTGCGTACTTCACTTCTCTGATAAACCCAACGGCTATGAGTTTGTCAACTTCAAGGTTCACAACTTCTCGAAGTCGTGGTGCAAGTGTACGTTTCTTTTGCTTTACTGCTGAGGAATAGGGGATGAGATCAAGGCGATGGCGCGCCAGGTTGGGTTTGACACCGGGCATCTCCTGAAATGTCCAGGCGAAGATATCTTTGTTTGCTCGAAGGAACTTGGAAAGCTCAAGGTGTTCTGACTTGTTAAGGAGGGTTCCAATAAATGTACCTCGACCAGGACCATCGAGTTTGATATAAATAGTGGGTTTGATGGGTTGTGTGGTATCTGCCAAAGTAAAAGGTATAGGAAGATGTTGTGGTTACTATGGGCGGTTGACAAGTTTTCGTGTTTGGTCGATCTCTGGGTGCTCGCATGAGCGGGCAAGGTATTGAGAACCTTTCAAATTCCAAGTACCCTCGTGATTGCTAAATCGAAGAGTCTGATGATAGGTCAAAGGTATAACTCGCATGGCGTGAAGCCAATCTCGTCCGAGTATACCAAGGTATTCGAACTTCTAGTCAATGACTATGAAGTTGGTTTGAAGGGTAATGGGACCTGTAATGACGGGTAGACTGATGCGGCCAACAACGACTTCTGTTGATCCATTAAAACCTTTTAGCTCGACGTTAGCTGCAGTTATAAGGTCTGTTTTCTTCATGGTTTGGACTGTTTGGAGAAATAGGACGTCAGCTGCGCTCCCAGTATCTATGAGCATTGTATGGAGAACGAGGTTCTCAATCTTAATCATGATGACCAATGGATCGGAATAGGGAAAATGGGCATGTGAAGTATCGCAGTCAATAAAAGAGATACCTTCGAGTCGAGGATGACGACTGGTTTCTGGCAAGAGGGTGGGGAATTTCTCCTGATAGGTGAGCTTGTAACATTCTTCTACGCGCCTTCGTTTTCTCTTGGAGAGTCGACTATCTATATTGTTGACTTCGATAAACTTGACTCTGTAGATGTGCACCTCAGCTGGGTCAGTAGTAGGGGTGGATAGGGATTTGAGGTAGGGCCCATTAAGATAGCTCGGTAGGTCGGCAATATATTGGTGCAAACGTCCTGATCTGAAGATAAGTTCCAGAGAGCGCTGAAGGGCGAAGCATTTATTGGTATGATGACAATTGCATTTGTGGTTGGCGTAGAAAGATTTGCCTGGTCGTACATTGATGGGGAAAGGAACGCGCCAAATGGGGTTTGCCTGTATGTGTGGTAGAAGGGTACTGAAGGGAGCAGTGAGTGTAGGTAAAATAGGCTTTAGTCGCTTCTTGCGCGCTTCGGTGCTGTTATCAATCATGGGTAATTTGCGGCTCTCAGTCTCCTGTGAGACAGGAGCGATCAGGGGTGTGGGGGCAGAATGGGTATGTTGCCGAGATTTATTAAAAGTTGTTGTTTGTGGAGGCTGGCTCTGTTTCCGAGACTCTTGAAGGCACTCGAGGTCGATATAGCCGTTGACTTTCGAGAGCATTTCTTTAAGTATTTTGGGTTTGTGGAGAACGAGATGTTCTTTTACTCGGCTGTGATCGGGCAGAGCATTCGAGTAGGCCAAAATAGCATTCGAGCAGTCGAGGTTTTTAATTTTGCGAGATTCGTCGAGGAATCTTCGGGTGAAGGCTTCGAGGGTCTCATTGCCAGACTTTCTAAAATTGAAAGCAGCATCAACTCTGACCTCTCTGCCTTTGTTGAAGGCGAACTGGGTAATGAAAAGTTGTGAAAGTTGCTTAAAGTTACGAATCACGCCATTTGGGAAGTTGTGGTACCATCAAAGGGGGTTATCGGTAAGGCTCATTGGAAAAAGGTAACATAAATGATAGTTAGCCGTGGAGTAGAGGCTCAGGGCATTTCAGAATTCGAGGATGTGGGATTTAGGGTCTGTATTACGATATTTGCTAAGTTTGGGAGCCCAAAAGTTAAAGGGTATTTCAATGGCAAAAAATTTAGGGGAAATCGGGTTATTGAGGCGGCTTTAGGAGTCTGTAGCTGGACTCGCGGTAACACGGATGATAGGTTGTATTTTGTGGTCGAATTCCTGCTGTGTAATGTATAGAGGATGAGGGGGAGATTGGTTGGAAAAGTTAAAGGTTGTGTGGTCGAGTATGTGGTATAAAGTCAGCACTGTGTTCCCCTAGCCGTTCTCGAGCAGGACGGCGTATAGGTTATCTGGAGGAGCGAAGGGTTGAGTCAGATGAGTCTTTGATGGGATGAATCCCGAGGTGGATAGAGCCAATTGGGGGAATATTATGGGGAATACCTTTGGCCCTAGTGTTAGCTGGGGGTCACTCGAGGTTTGGAGGAGGGCCAAGGCGGGTGCGGGTAGAAATGCGCGATCGGTCGGGTGCCTGGGACGGACAAGCAAGTTCCAAGGGCTATAATCTGTGTAGTTCTCGGACGGTGTTGTACAGCTCATCGATTGCTCTTCTTTGTCAGTTTTCATCATCCAAATGGCAATTCCACTCTGTTTCCAATGCCAAACGATGGCTTTCACATTCCTGATTCAGTTGGCTCTGGTGGCGCTCCTCTGCCTGAGCGACTTGTTGAGATAGTAATGCTATTAGAACAGCGACTCCGTCGATGGAATTTCCAGCCTGGGTGGAGTTGGAACGACATGTGGGTACCATTGAGGATGATCTGCTGGTATAGAAAACAAGGGGATGGGAACAAGGGAGGGTGATTGGTAGGGTGGGAAGAACAGACGGTGCCAATTGTAGGGACCTAACTCCGTTCGGATGGGGAGTCGGTTCTTACAAAGTAAACTCAATCCTCAACCAAAGGGAATAAGCAATTGACCATTGAGAAGATAAAGCTAAAAGCAAATAGTTGCATTGAGGCCCGAATGTGACTTTCAACGACCTATGATGAGGATTTTTAAGGCAGATTATATTACTGAAGAGTAAATTAGAGGGTTCGAGTGCAGGTTTTATGGGTGGTCAAAGGTAAAGACGCAAAGGCCGAAGGAGATTTTTCTAACCCCCGTCTGGTTTCCCCTCTCCTCTATTGCAAAAGCATAGGGAGATGAGTCACCAGGCGTGGGTCCGGTTTATATTATTATGTGGTCAAAAAATCCCGGGGAGTGACGGACGCCGGTCTTGTCGGTACTGTTACTGCTGTATTTATTGGTGATGGCCCTGAACGGCACGGTGGTTAGGCTTGTCATTATAGATACACGGTTCAATCAATGCACTATTTTATCTGATGAGGTAGCTATCTATCTTATCTTGTTTCGACCGTGTGATAGTGATGCCGAAGGATATCTCCTGCTAGGACGTTAATTCGTTCTCAAAGTTTTGTCCATTGTCGAATGGTTCGTCTCAGGGGGATCTCTGAGGAGCCTTTTTTAGGAATTGAGAGAGCTTCGATATATTTGAGTAGGCTATGAAGTGGGCTTCGGCTGTATGTTCGATGGCTACGAGTAGGCTACTATACCTAGTCCCAATAGGACTTGCCTAGTTTTTCCCCTTTTATAAAGGTTACATGTTCCTAGTTATAATAGGACTTGGTTACAAGTTCCTAGTCCCAATAAGACTTGCCTAGATCCTCCTGGATCATGGCTTCCCCCTTTAGGGGCCTTGAGCTCAAGCTGGAGCTCAAGGCTGGAACTGGGGAGGTGGAAATACGGCGCTGCCCATGTCCCTACTTTACCACTTTGACGCACGAGGTAGCTGACTCTTCTTCCCAACTCGAAACAACTCAAAATAAACACATGTCTTGCCTGGCAAAGACCTTGAGGATCATCATATCCTGGAACATATCCTGACATAACAAAAAGTTGTATCTGCATAGAGACCAACATAGCACAAATAGTTGGTAATGGGGGTCAAGATAACCTATCAGTCAATTTATTGGCCACTCCATTCTTATACTTATAATCAAGGGCAATTGTAGGAGATATGACCTCCCCTTCATCTGGCGAGCTTGCTGTAGCTTGGACTGTGTAGTGAGAAACTAGAATGGCTTGTGATTATTATGTACTACAACCTCCTCTTGCAATTTCCCCAAATCGGTTTGTTGCTTAAAAAATGCTGTCATTGGAGACAACACTCTAACCGACGTACCCTCCAGAACTGGACGCACCAATAATACAAACTTGTTGCTCGCATTAGCCAACCATTTAACCTGTGTAGCCGATACCAAAATTGACGTTGTGACGTGCGGTAATGAATCGCATCTCGGACCCAAAGATAAGGGTTACCCAAGATGTCCTGACACACATCTAAAAGAACCACCGCACACGTCACCTCGTCAAAAAACTTCGCAGAAATTGTAAACTTGAATGTACACTGGTTCATGATTATCACATTTGAATCATTCTGAATCTACCCCAAACACTACGTCTTGGGACGACCTATAGCAGTCAAACTCATCTTCTTCACCAACGTCTCATAAATAAAAAAATTTGACTACCCAGATCCATAATGGCCATGAATAAACTTTATTTTACCTGAATACTGACCTGAAAAGGACCTTCCCGACTCTCTTTCTCAACAGCCAAAGTCTGCTAAAACATAAGTATAAGCTTAGGATTTGGTTTATCTAAATCCAGAAGGTCAACAACCTCTGCGGCTAGTGCATATCTCTCTTTCTTACTCTTCTTCTCCTTCGGCCTAAGCTTCGGGTGAAGTTTCCAACAATAATCGGAAATATGCCCACACGCTTTATAATGATTGTAATGATACTCCTTGGAAGAAGACCCCACTTTTTGGCCTCTTCCTTATGCTTGTTTTTCCAACTTGACTTGTACCCCGACTTAATCTTGTCGTCTTCTTTGTCACTCTTCAAGTACTTGCCTTCAATGGAAATTACCATCACGGTAGTGTCCTCGATATTGGCCACAGTAAAGGGCATCAACTCTCTCCTAATGGACTCTGACAAGCCCCCAGTGTACTTCATGAATACCTCATACTCATCTACATTAATATCCAAAACCAAAGCTTGGTTATAAAATGCCGCAGTGTACTCCTGTACGGATTGTTCAAACTTTTGGCACAAATTGTGCCATAAAAATCATCTCTCTTGCTCATACCCAATCGGATAAAACTACTTTCGCACTAAAACCTTGAATTCTTTCCAACCCAAATTTCCTACATCGTGGTGTTTTTGATAAGATTTCCAACACGTGAGTACATGACTTTCGAATTTTAATCTAGCAAAGCAAATTTGTTAAGCATTGGAGTATTCCTAAACAGAGAAATAGGTCTCTAACCAATCGAACCATTTATCCAATTTCTTGGCATCGACGAAACTATCGAATACCAGAATTTCAATCTTTAAATTAATACGAAGATTACGAATAGGATTCAATAACTTACCAATACCCGATCGCTTCTTGTCGGATTCGGCCTTACTAGAATCGCTATCGATCTCCGTAAAATCGTCGTCTCCATCCACCTCCATAACCCCCTTCTTCTTCGAGCGGTCACGCAGTTTTGTTGAAGCGGAAGCCTTCGCGAGGTTTGTGAGACGCAATTGTTCAACCAACTCCCATACAGTAGAAGTTATGATAGAAATGGTCGTTTCCAAAATCGTGAGTCACTCGTTGGAATTGCCCATCTCCAAATCGTCCTTCTTCTTCGAATTAGGTTTGCGATGGATCTTCAACGGACTCACTAGCTTTTTCTTCGTTTCCTTGAGTTGGTCACGTGTAGAGACCATAAACCACAATCAACCCCCGAAGATCATAACTGGAAAACTGATACCACTTAATCCGCAATGCGATGAAGAAGCTCTAGTTAGCTTAAAAGTCTAAAGAACACCAATTGATTGGGAAAATAAAGCTTCAATTAGTTAAAAAACGAAGTAATTACATGAAAATCACTCCAAAAAACTATAGGCCTCTTTCAGAACTCTTTCTAGATATAACCTAAGAAAACAATTCCTAGCCTTGCCCTATTTTATAAGGGTTACAAGTTCTTAGTTCTAATAGGACCGGGTTACAAGTTCCTTATCCCAATAGGACTTGCGTTACAAGTTCCTAGTCCCAATAAGACTTGCGTTACAAGTCCCTAGTCCCAATGTGACTTGCCTAGTCTTACCCCTTTTATTAGGCTTACAAGTTCCTAGTTACAATTGAACTTGGCTACAAGTTCCTAGTCCCAATTGGACTTGCCTAGATCCACCCGGATCATTGGCCTTGTGGACACCTTGGTCGCGCAAGAAGGAGAAAATCCAGGCACAACGGTCAGAGGATTTAGATATAAAACGGTTGAGGGTGGCTATCTTGCCTGCAACCTTTTGGATATCTTTTTTTGTTCGAGGGGAAGGCATATCGATGAGGGCTCGGATATGAGTGGGGTTGATCTCGATACCCCGTTTACTGATGATGTGGCCCAAGAACTTGCCAAATGAAGTACCAAACTGATACTTGTCTGGGTTAAGTGTTATGTTATAAGTACGAAGTATGTTAAATATCTCGGTGAGGTTCTGGATATGGGTCTGGTTTTGGAGGCTCTTGCATAACATGTCGTCGATGTAAACTTTGTCCGACTTGCCAAGCAAAGGTTTAAACATGGTGGTAACAGGCTGTTGGTATGTGGCATCCGCATTAAGGGCATGATGCTAAGGCAGTAAAGACCTTGTTCAATAATAAACAAAGTTTTAAGTTGGTCCTCGGGGGGAGGGGTACCTAATTGTAATCCGAAGCTATGTCCATCATCGTTAGTCGCTCATGGCCAGCTTTGGCATCCAAGAGTACTAAAATGATTAGAAGAGGAAAGCTGTCCTTCGGTGTGTGTTTGTTTAGGTCTATGAAGTCAACAAAAATTCTGATCTTGCCATTCTTCTTAGGGGCAACAACAATATTGGAGATCCAGTCAGTGTACTTGACTTCTCCGATGAAATCTACGGCTAGGAGTTTATCGACTTTTAGGCTTACACTTCTTGAAACTGTGGGGCCAACATACGTTTCTTCTGCTTTACTGCTATAGAGTGAGGGATGAGGTCGAGTCGATAACATGCTAAAGTGGGGTCAATACCGGGCATCTCATGAAATGTCTAGCAAAGACGTCTTTATTTACTCAAAGGAAGTCAGTGAGTTTGAGGCTTTCGGCCTCATCTAGAAAAGTACCAATGAATGTACCACGACCAGGACTGTCCAGATCGATATAAATAGTGGGTTCGATGGGTGCGGCAGCTGGCATCAAAGGTATGAGGATAGAGAGAGACATTGATTGCTATAGTTGTTTCACAAATTTTTGGGTTTGAATGATCTCCGGGTGCTCGCATGAGCGGGCAAAGCGTTGAGAGCCTTTTATGTTCTACGTACCACAAGGGGTAGAGAAACGAAGTATTTGGTGGTCTGTTAAAGGTATGGCTCTCATGGCATGGAGCTAATCGCACCCAAGGATGCCTAGATAGTCAGATTTCTTGTCGATGATGAAAAAGCTGATTTGGAGTGTAACTTGCCCTGTAGTGACAGGGAGGCTAATGCGACCGACAACGACTTTAGTGGCGTCATTAAAGCCTTTGAGTTCGACATTAGCCAGGGTAATGAGGTCAGTTTTTTGCATGGCTTGGATAGTCTGGAGGAATAGTACGTCAGCTGCACTGTCTGTGTCGATGAGCATGGTATGGAGGACGAGGTGTTCGACCTTGATCATAATGACCAAAGGATCAGAGTGGGGGAAACAAACATGGGAAGTGTCGCAACCGATAAAGGAGATACCCTCGAGTTGAGGGTATTGGCTCGATTCTGGCAGAAGGAGGGGTAACTTCTAGTAGGTAAGCTTGCAGCATTCTTCGATACGCTTGCTTTTAGTACGGCCGCTGTCGATATTGTTGACTTCGATGAGATGGAGTTGGAAAATGTATACCTTGGCAGGGTCAGCAGCTGGGGCAGGTTAAGGCCTAAGGTACGATCCGTCGAGGTAGCTGGGGAGATCAGCAACATATTGATGTAGATGACCCGCCTTAGGAATTATTTTGAGAGAGCGCTGTAGAGCGTAGTATTTGTTGGTATGGTGGCAGTTACATTTATGATTCTGGCAGTAAGGTTTGCCTTGTTTGACCTTGATAGGGTAGGGGGTACGCCATATAGGGTCAGCCTGATTTTGTGGGAGAAGGGTGCCGATGGATGCAGTGAGCATAGGAAGGACCGGTTTGGGTCACTTTTTGTGGGCCTCAGTAGAAGGGTCATCAGAGTGTGGGCATTTTCTGCTCTCAGTCTCTTGTAAGACGGGAACGACCATAGGTATAGAAGGTTGTCGAGGTTTATTCTGATTGGTGGTCGAAGCTTGCCCCTAGAAAATTGACTCATGGAGGCATTCGGCGTCGATGTACCCATTAACTTTGGATAACATCTCCTCGTGGGTTCATGGTTTATGAAGCATAATATACTCCATTACACGACTGTTATCTGAGAGAGCGTTAGAGTACGCAAGAACGGCGTTCACGCAGTCAAAGTTCTCAACTTTATGTGACTCATCGAGAAACCGCTTGGTGAAGGCTTCAAGGGTTTTGTTAAAGGATTTGCAGATGTTGATGAGGGCATCGACCCAGACCTCGCGGTCCTTGTTGAAGGCAAACTGGGCGATGTAAAGGTTTGAAAGTTATTTAAAACTTTGGATGGAACCATTGGGAAGGCTATGGTACCATCTGAGAGGGCTGTCTGTGTAGCTGGTGGGAAATAGTCGACAAAATAAGTAGTCAGCCATGAAGTAAAGGCTTAAGGAATTTTAGAATTTGAGGATGTCGGATTGGGGGTCGTTATTGCGGTATTTGCTTATTTTGGGGACTTCGAAATTTGGAGGCACCTCGATAGCGAGGAATTTTGGGAAAAACCCGTTTATTTCATAAGAAAAATACTTAAGCCAGTAGAAACGATATATTTTAAAATTGAGCGACTCCTCCTAACACTCGTCCACACTTCCCAAAAACTCAAGTATTATTTTCAAGCTCATTCACTCAAAGTCATGACCAACTATATATCCCCCTCGAGAAGTGCTATCTAAGAAAGAGAAATCACGGAGAGTGCAATAATGGTCAGCTTGTTTGGGGGAGCACGATCTTAAATTCAAATAGAAAATCTCAGAAAAAGGGCAAGCGGTGGCTGATTTTTTAGTGGACTTCCCAATAGAAGATTTAAATTGGGAAGAACACGATCCTGATCTAACAGAAGAGGTCGAAGACGATCCACCTAAATGGGTCACATAAAAAGGGTGGAAACTGCTTATAGATGGATCAGCAGGACCTACAGGGTCAGGGATAGGAATTGTATGTACTAATTACACCCTTCAATGAAAGAATCATGAGTTCAATACGGTTAAATTTTAAAGCCTTAAATAATTTCATAGAGTACAAAGCCTTAATACATGGGCTAGATATGACATTGGAAAGTTTAGTTTCCGAACTATCAGTATATACTGATTCATTGTTGATAGTCTATCATTACTCTGAGCGACACAAGAAGAATGGAAAGATGATCGAATACGTAGTACTAGTTACCAACAGAATAAACAGATTCGATAAAGCTGCACTTGATTACCTACCACGTGGAGTGAATTATCACACCGATTCCTTAGCTTACTTAGATGGATTGTTAGGTACGGAGGCAAGGTACCTCCAAATTAAAGTGATATCAACCCGCAGTATCCATCACACTTTGATATGCGCGATCAATACTGGTGTAGTAAAGATGAGGAAGACGATTGGAGAAAGCCTTTCCTCCTCTATATAGGCCCAAACAATAGGTATGATGGCCATCTACTAGAAGATCTAAAAGAGTGTAGACAATTGATTGAAAACTCGAAGCACTACACAGTACATAAGAGAAATTTAAACTAAAGATCCGTTATTGACCCATATCTCAAGTGCCTTTCACAACAAGACGCTGATGAAATGCTGAAAGATTTACATGAAGGAACTTGTGGCTCTCATATCGCTGGACGTTCTCTCACGAATAGAAAAATCACACAAGGAGTATTCTGACCAGGGATAAGAAAATTGGCTGAGGAATATTCACGCAGATCTGACGCTTGTTATCGACATGGTTACAAGATATGAGCACCCGTACTAGAACTCCACACAAGTAAAGTAGTTTGGCCATTCAAATAGTGGGTACCCAATCTGGTAGGAGAGTTCCAAAACACGCTTGGTAGCAGAAAGTTCTTACTTGTAGTAATAGACTATTTTACGAAGTGGGTGGAAGCAATCCCCTTTTGCTAGACACAAGAAGAAGAAATCATCTTATTCATCTGGGAACATATCATCACAAGATTTTGTTACCCCCACCTCATTCAAATTGATAATGGACCCCAGTTTCTATTAGCTTATAAAATAGATGCCATGATACCAATAAAATATCATCATCTCGACATAGATCACGAACTGACTGATGAAGAAAATGAGTTCGAGTTAGCATGCAATATAAACTTGATAGATGAAACACAAAATTGAGTTATATTACAAACTTGGGTCGATATCATCATACGCTAGGCAACTCGTACAACAGGAGAGTACAAAATTGCGAGATCAAGATCAATGACTTAGTACTCTTAGAGATCCCTAAGAATAGAAATGAGCTATATACTGGGAAGCTCACCGAGAACGGGGAAGGACCATTTATAGTGGTAGGGAGAACCATCCTTGGTTTTTACTATCTCATGAGAGAAAACGATAACCAGATACCAAGTCCTTGAAATACTAGGAGGTTGAAGAAATACTATCGCTAGTTCAATATGATTTTGAACACTAGTATATTTACCATTATTTCATATTCCAAAACTGAGATGTAATCTCCAACAGTATGTACATTTTTTTCTCATCAATGAAATTTTTTTAAGTTTTTACCCACATTACTGTCTACTATTATATATACATATATATCAACATATCTACTATATCTCAAATGATTAAGCAAAAGGTAAAACTTGCTTTAATCCATTTGACATATAAATTACATAAACTATATCAATCCAAGCATCTTTATAGGGGTTCTCTTTGGCTTACACCCGATGAACTTCCTCCAACTTCTGAGACTCTGGAACACACATATTATGTTACCCTAACAATAACTATTTCATTGCCATGTTCTACTCGTTCCTGCATAATTGGACCAATACAATGCTTCAATCAATTTAAATATTCAACATGAATTATATCGATATCACAGATAACGCCATTTTTTATCATGCCTTCGTGCAACATATCCCTCTCTTTCTCAATCCTCTTAATTTCACCCACAAAAAATACTAGAACTACTGTCAACTTCTGTGTTTGCACCTCATTAGCTATGAGCCTATCCCTATTTGGTAGAGCAAGATCAACAAAATTTGTAAGCGAGCTCTATAACACATTTTGTTGTTTCTCAAGCCAAATTTCTACCTTCGCCTTCCTATCCCTATTTGGTAGAGCAAGATCAACAAAATTTGTAAGCGAGCTCTGTAACACATTTTGTTGTTTCTCAAGCCAAATTTCTACCTTCGCCTTCTCCGCATGAACCTTCAGATAAAGGGTCTCCAGTACAAATCTAACATCATTCATTTCCCTCATTGCAGCCAGTGACTTACCCAATTCTGCCTCATTTCTTACTTTACATTCGGTCAATTCCTCCGCCTTGCGTTGGAATACCGACAAATCTGCTTTAATATTTGATATAACTCCAGACAAGTAATTCTTACTATCCTCAGCAATTTACGCCTCCGCCTACAATTTTATAATTTCTTCGTTTAATAAAACAAGGTAAGCAAAGCAACGCACATTCTTTTAGCTCATCCAAATAATCATAATTAATCCAAGAATGGTGGCTAAGAGTTGTGTGTCCGTTTGTCACTTTTAATAATTTCCATAAAGCATCTAACTACTTATTATGGATACTTGAATTTTGTTAATAGTGATGAATTTTAGAAAGCCATAAAACGTGAACTGATACAGCATATTAAAATGATATTACATTTTCATACTTGAAAATAAAAAAATGATTAAAATGGGTATCAGAGAGAGACCCGGAACTGAAACAAGCAAAAAATATTGGTCGTTTAGGGTATGAAAAAGATAATGATGTTGGTTTTCATATCCGTCTTTCAATCTCTCTGGTAAGCCATTTGTACCTCATAAGATTTTCAAATAAGTTAGCCATTGCTTGCATCATACTTACATCCTCTAAATTCGCTCGCTAGTTGAGGACCCAAATTATCTTGATTTTAATGGCATGTGTATATTATAACAAACAACCCCAAGGGAATAATTAGGCGAGTGGAGAAAATTATGAACCCGGTGACTCCTTGGTTCCAAAAAAAAAACTATTTTCACAGCAAAATAAATAAATTTAAAGACAAAAAAAATGAAGGAAAGCTAATAAGCAACAATAAAATATATAAATAACTCTTTTATTTTTCTTATATATCATCTTTTAATATGAAAAATGAATTGCAATATATAACATTAATTCTTAACCCGTTAAAGCTTCCATATATACTTCCGCACCGCTGGACCACCACCATTTATACCGGTGGAATAATATATACCATCTCTTCGAACTGACCAATTGTTTAGTTTGTTATAAAAATGTCTACCATAAACCTCAAATGTTCCAGATCTCAGCACACTAAAATCTCTAAAGATGATACTGCATTGGAAATACGATCCAGTAAGGCTATCACTAAATTTGTAAGCTACAAATTGATTCACAGCAAGAATATGAACACCAAGGTCGTCGTCTTCTGAATTGCAGTGGATGGTTAAATTCACATTACTAGGATTATTGATATTGTTGATCACATAAATGTGCTGTATAGGGCTCCAACCAAAATCGGGTTTAGGTTCCAGAGACCCCAAAGACGTCAAATACCTCGAAGACGCTGGAGGCCTTGAAGGCGTTGAGGACTCTGAAGGCTCAAAATTAGCAGAAACGGATAAGAACCCGAATAATGTAAATAACACAATAGCGAGTTTGATGACATGATAGTTAGAAAAAATACTCATGATTGTATACTTTGGTAGTGGACACTTCAAATAGTATTTTTGGTCTCTTATATGTGCTAGATCATTTAATGCACAAAATCTATATCATCTGATCTAAATATTAAAAGGGAAATAGAGAAGAAATTTGTAAGATCTTATCCTCTTTTAAAGATATCTTAATTGATCTTTTCCAAAGTTAAAAGACTTTTTGATTATCTTTCAAGGGGACATTTATCTTGTCCAGATTTTGAAGTGGCATATGGATCTTAGTATCCATACAAGTCAAGTTTATTGGTACCAAATAGAGTTGCAATATGGGTATGTAGTTAATATTCTGAGTTTTGCCGACATCTATTATGCATCCAAATAAATACTAGTAGTAGTACTTGATAACGCATTCCAAGTATAATATGCCTGGTGGAGAGCCTATTGGCTCAGTAAAAGAGGCCAATGATAAGTGTTGAAATCTTATATTTAAGGCACCTTAAACAAGCCATTTTAGTCATCTTGAATTACTAATAAGTATGACTAATGATTATGTTCTCTATTTTTAGGATTTTATACCCTCCTAAGAGAACTTGGTACAAAACAAGAGTTAAAAGTCCGAAGAAGCCTTCTATTTGCATTCCTTAGTCCATAAGCAATCTGAGGAGCCAAAGCACTATTAAAGTAAAGTAGATATGGCCTGAAGCTGCACAAGTATCAAAGATAAGCTCTAATAGTTTAGATAGTTCCCTAGTCTTCATAGAATGACCAAAATATATTTTGCACGTTCTAGGACGACATGGCCAGATCTAATCCAATTTTTACATCTAAAAGAAGCCCAAAGATGATTGTTTAAAGATGAAGTCCAAAGCCCACTACAGACCCACAATCGCGGGTCCGTGTGCCTTACAAGGTGGCTTGGTTCCCATGTTTTGACAGAAATACTCTTATAACCTTTATACATTAAAAATATATGAAAAAGAAGAAAAACCTAGTTTTTTAATCCCACATTGCTTATGTAGGGCATTGGTTTTTTCATATATAAAAGAATCATCCCCTTAATTGTAATCATCATCTCTTTGAGGAATAAAATTTAAGAAAGAGTTCTATGTTTAAGAGTTAAGTATTTTATTTTAAGAGTTGCTTGGGCATAAATCCATGTATGGCCGGCTAAAATCCTTAGCTATAGCTAGGGAGGAAGCTAGCCTACATGATTAGCCATTAGCTGAGTCTAATTGCTGGGTCACCTCCAAGTGTATCCTCCTCAAAGTCTACGGGAGGGTCAAGAAGTATTAGTACACTTAAGACCCTGAATGTATAAGAGTACGTCTATCTATAAAAGGGTGCATCTAGAGGATTAATCGGGCCTCAACCTCTTTGAAGGTTGAGACTAGGGAAGATGGTGCTCTTTGTAAGCCAACCATGTCCTAGCTCATATGATCCCTTATTAGGATTAGATCCAAGGACCCAGGTAGGTTGCAAGTAGGGTTTAAACTCTTAAAAGTGCCAAGACTGTGGCAACAACCAGTAGGGTACAACAAGGCCATAGAGCCTAATAAGCTTAGGGTTGAGTTATCTCTTTCTCTCTAACCCAACTACTAACGTTAAGGCATCAATTTAGGTTCATTAGGTCTAAGTAGTTGGCAATCTTCATTTCACTCAAAGATTTTGATTTTTCCAATGTCCCACTTACTCCACAATTTGGCATACCCTCTTCCATTCAAATTAGTCCTAATAAAAAATGAGAAATCTAAATGGTAAACATGAATATATTGCATTGATGTGGAAAAAAAATATAGTAAAACTTAGTGAATTTATAAATAATTAGGGTTAGAATCTGCCTAGAAAAATTTAGTTAAGTCTTCTTTCTAAGTTTAAGGTGGTTTTGCAACTCTTAGAATCAAGAACCCTATTATTTGGTGGTGGAAATATTACATTTACAGCAAATGTCTACGACCTAAGATTAGTGGTTTTTCTTGGAGAATGATAAACAGTGTTCTACTCAAGATGCAGTGGTTAGAAAAAAGGTATCCACCATGTTTTTTGCTGCTCTCTTTGCCAGAAAAATGAGGAGGCCAATCTACATCTTTTTCTGCACTGCCCTACTACTCTGAGATTATGGCAATCGGCTATCAATATCTTTAAATTTCCTGCTAAAACATAAGAAGGCACCTGGAAGAGTATTTTAGAGAGAAATCACAATAGTAACACTTATCTAAAAGATATGTGGGTGTGTGCAGTGTTTTCTAGATGCAGCACCATCTGGAACACTAGAAATAAACTCAGGTTTACATTCACCCTAGCATCTATTCAGTTTATGAAAAGCTACATTTTGAAAGATATTTTTAACTCTTCTATTCTATCTAAAAACACAATGTACAACAGTGTTAGTGACCTTCATATCATTAAAGAGTTACAAGTTGGCTGCAAATACAAGAAACATAAGGCTATCAAAAGTTGCTTATAACATCTCACAGATATAACCATGGAGTCTAATGTGTGGAGATTGTTTTCAAAAATAGTTAAGTAGTGAAAGGTACTTTCAGTAAGGCAGTTTGTATAAGTACTAATTGTCTGGCTGAGATTCTGGCCATTATTGAAGGGGTTACTCAATCTATTCAAAGAGGTTGGTTTACACTTTGGGTAGTATCTAACTCTAAAGCAGTAATTTAGGTACCTATTCTATTCTATTTTCTCAAGTTATCCACTGCCCTATTCTATTTTCTCTTCTATTTTCTACATATACAATTCATAAATTAGGCACCTTAATGAGAGTTAGCCCAAATCCTACGGGCAAGCATCAATAGTTATGGAGGCGCATCCCCTAAAACTGCCTTTAAGGTATAAGGAGATAAACATAAGTATCCTTTCGAGAAGGCAGTTATATATCCATAAATATTCATTATAATCAAAGATCTAATTTTATTGGTGCAAGAAACTATGGAAGTCAAGGAATTCAGAGTCTGAGAAAAAAAATTAGTTAGGAAGAAATTGAGGGCAAGGAAGATTGTCCTCATGCTCATAATTTTTGGTCGGATTTGGCCCTCTAACCCCTTAGACGGAAAAATACTCCCAAAGTTGTTGTATTAACACTATTTTTCCCTCATACAGGTCTATCATTTATAATATCTTAGGTAGGTGTAGTTGTATAACAAAATATAAAACACGGAATACTCCAAAACACTGTTAACTTCATTTAACAATCAACACATAAGAATAATATAATCTTTATATAAACAACAAGTACAAATAATATTCGACTTTTTTTAGACAATCCACAACTCATCTCCGTCAACAAATCTCTTTACCTTTTAATGCACACAGTACTTATAGCTTTTGCGAAGTAATGACTTCTACTTAATGTTCCTCGTGTCTAGCAAATTATAGTTTTAATTAAATGTTGGTCAAGAAACAAGTAAACTATATTATTCGCTATCAGGGTTTGGCAATATTATGAACCATTGACAAAGATAATATGAGCAACAAGTTAGAGTCATAATCAATAAGGCGAGCGTGACAATACAAAATACTCTGACCCTATATAGTAGTCACAATAAAAAAAGGTTGTATTCAACCATTTGAAGAAAAAATTACAGAATGTAAGAGTTTAGCATATAAGAAGAGTTCAATGTATTTGTTTGGCATTCATAACCGATAAAATTCATTGGAAATTTAAAGCTCAATGGAGCAAAATCAGGAATAAAGCTCAAATCATAAGCAAGCAAGACAAATCAATCCTACATATGAAGCTCAATCTAAGAGACACCATAACAATACTTGTGACCACACAATAACACATAATCATTACACCTTAATATTCAACATTAGCCCCAATTCATTAAAAAATAACTAACTAACAATTAGAGGATAGCTTAGAGATCATAAATGCCTCAATTCAAAACCTTTAATTCTAATAAGTCCAAGCTTCAATTAAGTTTACAGTACTTCAATCAGCTAATAAAATCATTTAGAAATTAATAGATAGATAAAGATGGAACCCCTTAAACAAAAATAAATATGGAGTACCTGATGAAGCAGGGATGGAATTCTTGAAACGCAATTGTGTTCATAGTCCTTTAATCTAGTAAAATCAATTCCAACTACTATTGGTTGTTGCTGGAGAAAGATAGAGACTTAGATTACATTGATCTTACCCTATAAGATAAATAGTTGGGCTTTTTGTACTAAAAATATGGTCAAATTAAATGGAAGAAGATTAGAGGGTTAATGCATTTCCATATCTATAGTTTAGCAATTAGCAAGAAAGCCTAAATTGAAGAAGATTGCAAACACAGAGACCCAAATTAAAGAAGATCAAATCATATATCATAATAATGAAAGAAAGAGGGTGATAGAGAAATTGTTAGTAATATGGTATAGTAGCACTTAATAAATAAAACCGGATTATAACAGTTTAGTTTTGTAAATTGCCAAATGGGATTATAAACATATGTTGGTCGTGTATGCGGTGAGTTTTGTTTAGACCAAAGGATGAGGCAATGGTATGTATGTGGAGTGTTGGCTACGTTGCAATGAAATTCGATACACCGAGTATTGAGTGATCATTTTGATAGGTAAATGTGTTATATCGGTGTTATCTCTTGGGAATAAGTCACCCTTATATGCTCATCATCAAACACACAACAACATCTTTTCTCCAAGAAGGAAGAAATCATGTAAGGAGTAGTAATAAGGGTATCAAAACCCTAATCTTCTCTACAATCAAGCTAAGGAGAAGAAATAAGTAATCAATACAAATATATTTATACATCACTTTCTATCTCTCTAAATATTTTTAGCTCATGAATTTCAATTATCTTAATCTAAGTGGATTTACAAGTAAACCTTTGATTTCCGCAATTATTTATCTTTTGATCCTAATAATGGTATTTGAGCTTGGTAATCCTCTAATTTTGATGCTGAAATCAAGGGTTACAAAAATTAGGGTTTGCTCTGATATGGATATCACAAATTCTCGCTTTTATGTTGTTGTATGAGTTATAATCAAAAGAGTTTTGTTGGATTTGCTTTAATTAACCTCTTTGTATTCATAGGTTAGTAATATAAGCTTGAATTTGTGATGTTTGTGTTTAAGTTATAAATTACTTAAAGTATTTAACAAAATATCAACTTCAACTACAAGCTTAATTTTGTAAGTTGATGGATACATATCAACAAGATGCATATACCCAATTTATCATAAAAGATTAATATACATGTTTTAATGATGCTTGATATGTGTTAAAATCTTACATTTTAAAGTACCAAAACAAAGTCATTTTGGCCATTTCGAGCTACTAATAAGTGTGACTAATGACTATATTCTCAATTTTCAGGATTCTAGACCCTCCTAAGAGAACTTGGTACAAAATGAGAGAAAGCCTTAAGAAAGCATTCTTTATGAATTCCTTATTCCATAGGCAATCACTACACCAATTTAATGGATTTATCACTGTCTTTGTTTGTGGTAATTACCTATGGAATAAGGAATTTATCACTGTCTTTGTTTGTGATCAACAATGAACTATAGGCTCCGTAGTCAAATTCCTTAGTAAAAAAGGCGTAGCAATTATTTTTCTACAGACCCTATCCATAAATAGTTTTAGTGTGTTGCCATAGATTTATGCCGTGGTTTTTTAACTTTTGTTATGGATAAATTCTTTGGTAATTTTGGTTTACCTTTGAAAAAAAAACCTCCAATAATATGGTTAATCTAAACTTGTAAAGCAAAGCATGAAAGATCTTAAACAATAAACTCGTTGCACTTAATTTCATACTAGCTTGTATATCAAGATAATATACTAATATTATCAGGAAAAGATTTCATAAAATCTTATTTTATTCCTAAATAAACCATAAAGCATCCAAGTACAAGTATTTTATAGGAAATTTGGAAAAGAAACTAAGAACATAAGAATGCAAAGGTAAAGGGCAATAACTAAAAGCAAAAGGTTTGCGGAGATCAAGCCATAATAAGATCAAACAAAGATCTTGACCAAAGGATAGTTCCTGCAAATAAAGTAACAACAAATCAACTATATAGCTTAACCCCTTTGCAATCTTAGCTTCTTACTAAATGTATAACAATAAAATTTTCTAAAAATTTATTAGAATGTGGAAGGACATCACCTAATTAGATGAAATTTGTAGGGACCTATCCCTCAAACTAACCCAATTCGAACTGCCTCGATATCAGACTCACACATTTTACACGTGGCATAAATAGTCAGCATTAACACCTAGACCATGAACTGATAAAGAATGCGGATCGAGGCACAACAAAAGAATAAGAACAAGGCAAAGACACCTGTCTCTAATAAACTCAACAGATGCACAGTCAACTGCCACTTACCACATTATTTAGAGAACGTGCTTCAGCATGATAATGAGCTGCGGGTAAGGTCTATATAAGGCCAAAGTTCCAGAAGAGACAGGGACCAAGAAAAACCAGATTTTCTATACTCTAACAAAAAACATCTTATTTACAATATCAAGTATTTCTAGTTCGGGATATTACTTGTAATAAGATATCAGCCTCAAGCAATAAAAGTTACTGTTACTAAAAACCTCAACTCAAGGTCATGGTTTTTTACCTATTTAAAGGTTTTCCATGTTAAATTACATGTGTCATTTCCTGCTTTACATTAGTTTTTGTCACAGGTAAATTGGTGTAAGAGCTCATTCTGAGCCATCTCTGGCTACGGAATTAGGCCATTAAATTTGGTATTGTCTGTGGGAAAGAAGACATTTTCACGATATCCTAAGGCATACTTTTATTTTACTATCAATCTCCAATCATGGTCACTTCCAGACGACCAGCAACCAGAATCTAGCTCAATCTTTCAGTTGAGTCGAAAAAGCTTATAGAATTACGGGTGAATCTCCATGCCGAAATAGAGAAATGTAATGAGCTCAAACGTCAGTTAACTCTTGACAGAGAGCTCCGCGAGAAGGAGCTCAAAGCCGAGCAACAAGCTCATTTGACAACATTCAAGTGACATGAATACCATATGATAACTATGCAGACTATGTTACAGGTTCTGCAGGATACTCAATAGGCTCCTCAAACCAGAGATTGTGATCAAATGTCGAAGACCTCCCGAGTTTCTACGCAAGAAAGATTGGGACCTCAAGGAGCCACCAACAAAGCTATCTCCAAAAATGTTTAGTACGAACATCAACCTTCCATTCATTTGGGCAGTGAAGTTCAGTCTGATATCAGCAAAGGTCTCCAACTTTCTAAAAGTCAAGAGGAAGACCAACGACCTCAACCTTAAATTCCAGAATGTGATCACTTGAATGAAGGCATCGGTAATCATAATCCTCAACCACCTACCCAAGCCCCTTAAGCCACATGGAAATACGTCACACAAGAGCATATGTGGATCAACGTATCAAGGATTTGATTAAAGCTTAGACTCTAGGAAATAAAAATGACCTTACCAAGTTACAAGGTAGTCCGATTGCCAAATAGTTATTCGATATGGAAGTACCGAAAGGTTTCCACACTCCAAAGATACGTAAATACAAGGACACCAATCCAAGGATAATATTCAATAATACCTTGATTCATTGGGGTTGTACTCCAATCTCAACCACATTATTTTCCATCTGTTCGCAATAAGTCTATAAGGAGATCTGCTCTAATGGTTCCACTCTCTACCTGAAGATTCCATCCTCACATTCGATCAGTTATAGAAGCCGTTCATCAAGATGTATGCTCAAAACAAAGATAAGGAAGAGAATTAATATTCTGTTATTAGTCTTAAATAATTACAAGGAGAGAAGCTCGTGGTACTTTCCAAGATGTTTTTGGAGCTCGCACAAAAAGTAGATAATCTTGATCAGAAAACAATTGTTACTACTTTAACCAACATGCTCCAGCTCGACTGCAAGGCCAAAGAGCACCTCTTCCTCAACAAAACCACGACCTTGGAGGATATAATAAGCAAGGTCAATGGGTATGTCGATCTGGATAGAAAGATGTCTGAAAGGCATAAATCAACTGAATCAGTCCTAAACACTAAAGGTCCACCTATAGAATAAAATAATGAACCGAAGGAGGATCAGGGTAAAGCTATACCGTCCATCCCAACCATTGGAGCCAATCCTCCCTAAGATGAATGTCTGAATCTTTGGAATTTTTCTAATTATGTCAAAGGAAAAGCTATACCGTCCATCCCAACCATTGGAACCAACCGAAGGCCGCTCGTACTAGATGCATCACAAGGTAATTAAATCATCAAGTTACTGACAGCTGTTATGCTTATTTACAGAGGTTGCTGGAATTTATTTTCAAAGATGGGTAGATGTATGAATACATTATCGACCTAAAATTATATAAAGATGACAAATATAAGAAGCAGCTTGAAGTAGTCCAGGTCGAAGATCAAGCTGAAAAGAAACATTTGTACCATATGTACCATAACAACATGATTGAGATTCATCATATCAACAACTCTTGCAGATTCAAGCGTAGGAGACTATCAGAATATTGCAATCTCACACCTCAAGATAAAAAAGGCAAACTTTTACCTAAGTTAAACAATCACCGGCTTGGGATTTCATTCAAAGATTACGACATTAGTCATGTAAAATTTCTACATCATGATGCATTAGTCATAATGCTCAAGATGAAGAAGTTTGGCATGCATACAATGATGATCGATACTGGAAGCAGTATTTAGATTCTCTTTCAAAGCATAATCGACCAAATGGGCTTGGCCGATCAAGTCATTCCGAGCGATACCGATATCAGTGGATTTAATCATTCTAAAGAAGAGCGAGTAGGCAAGATCATCTTATAGCTGGACCAGCCACAATTGACGTCGTCTTTTACATCATCAATACCATATCTCATTATCTCAGGATTATGGGCCGCTGCTGGATTTACAACAAGGAAGCAATCGCTTTCACTTATCATCAAGCACTACGCTTCAAATGCATTGATGGCATCTATGAAATCAAAGGCAGTTAAAAGCTTTCCAGAGCTTACGAGAATACCATTTCTGTCAATCTAGATACCTTAGACAAATATGCTACATAACAATTATAGAAAGTTGGTCACATCGATGATCAGCCTTCAACAAAAAAACTTACAAAGTACATCGACATTGATGGACCTAGCCGAGGTACTTTTATCGGTACCAAGCTAATGTAACACGATAAGGATGCTCTCATTCACTTCATACGAATGAATCAGGACATTTTTGCGTGGACTTTTGAAGAAATGCCCTGGGTCGATCCTTCAAGGGCATGCCATAGATTGGCCATCAACATCAACGCCACAGCAGTTAAATAGAAATAGCGATGACTCTCACCTCATCTTCCGGATAAAATCAACATTGAGATCGTGAAATTGATCTAGGTGGGGGTTCATTCGATAAGCCAAGTATTAAGATTGGATATCCAACATCGTCATTATTTCAAAAAAGAATGGAAAGATCCGAGTTTGTGCAAATTTCATCGATATAAACAAACATACTCCAAAGGACAGTTTCCCACTTCCCATCATCCATCAAATTCTTGATTCTACGGTAGGTCATGAACTCCTTTCTATGATAGACGTTGCTTCTGGATACAATCACATTCCTCTCTTGGAATAAGATCAAGAAAAAGATACTTTCATCACTGAAAGAGGACTTTACTGCTACAAGGTCATGCCATTCAAACTCAAGAACGCAGGTGCGACTTATCAACGGTTAATGATAACTATGTTCAAAGCACATCGTGGGAAAATTATTGAAATCTACATGGATGATCTCTTGTGCAAGAGCATATAGTCAAATAACCATATCACAGATCTAACCACAATATTCAATATTCTTCAAGTTTATAGAATGTGCCTCAATCCTGATAAGTGTTAATGTTTCAGTAGGACCTGCAGGGTCAGGAATTGGAATAATATTAATTACCTTTTTGACGACAGAATTGAGAAATCAGTCCGCTTAGATTTTGAAGCCTCCAACAACGTTGTAGAATACAAAGCTCTAATTCATGGACTCAACCTCACTCTCAAGCTTGGCATCCCAGAGCTCTTAGTCTATACAGATTCTCTACTCATCATCCACCATTACTCTGAGCAATACAAGAAGAATAGTAAGATGATCGAGTACGGAGCCCTAATTGCCAACAGGATGGGCAAATTTGCGAAAACAACTCTTAACTATCTACCTCGAGGTAAAAATTGGCACGTCGATTCCTTGCTTTATCTAGCTAGAGTTTTAGGTACAGAAGAAAGATATCTACAGATCAAAGTGATATCAACCCCCAGTATTGATCTCCATTATGTATGCACGATCAATACTGGGGGCGATAAAGAGGAGGATAACGATTGGCAAAATCCCTTCATTGCCTATCTTGGCCCCGATAGCAAATACAAAGTGCCCCTTCCAGCAGATCTGAAAGAGCGCCGACAGTTGATTGAAAATTTGATGCATTACACAGTTTAAAAAAAAAATTATATCGGCATTCAGTCACGGGGCCTTATCTCAAGTGCCTCTCCAGGATAAAAGTAGATGGAATGCTCAAAGATTTACATGAAGGAACGTGTGGCTCCCATGCCACAGGTCCATCACTCGCTAAAAGAGCTATTACATAAGGAGTATTCTAGCCAGGCATACGCAAACAAGTAGAAGAGTACTCACACAAATGTGACACATGTCAACGACATGGACATATGATTCGCGCCCCTGTGCTCGATATGCGTGCAAGCAAGGTGCTCTGGCCATTCAAGCGGTGGGCATTCGATCTTGTTGGAGAATTTCATAATACTCTAGGTAACTGAAAATACCTACTTGTAACAATATATTATTTCACAAAATGGCTAGAAGCAGTTCTACTCTGTCGAACTAGAGAAAAAGTAGTCATTTTTTTATCAGGGAATACATCATCACACGGTTGGATCCCCTCACCTGATTCGAATCGATAACGGACCACAGTTCGTTGGTGAGAAAGTCGTAGTCTTCCTCAACAAACACAACATCATCTACTTACCATCCAATCCCTACTACCCTCAAGGCAATGGCCAAGCCGAAATCACCAACAAAACCATAGTGAATAGACTCAAGAAAAGGCTTCAATCAAAAAAAAAAAAAAAAAATTGATATGAGAACTTCCTCATGTCTTATAGGCGTACCACCCTACTCCGCGTCAATCAATTGGTTGTTCCTTCTTCCTCCTAGCCTATGACATTGAAGCCATCATTCCAACAGAATACCGCCATCCCGTCAGAGATCACGAGCTTACAGACGTAGAAAATGAGTTTTAATGTATCTACAATATGAACTGGATTGATGAGACTAGGGAACGTACTATTGCCATCCTAGGTCGATATCACCATATGCTGGCTAGCTCGCACAATAGAAGAGTTTGAAGACGTGAGTTCCAAATCAATAATTTCTTCCTCAGAGAGATCCCACAACACAGAAAAGAAGCATATGCCAGGAAACTGGCAAAAAATTGGGAAGGTTCATTCCTCATCATTGGGCAAAGTGGTCTGAATCATATTATCTCATGATGGAGCAAAGAATTCGAATCCCAAATCTATGGAATACTAGGCGGCTGAAACGGTACTATCGCTAAGCCCCTAGTTTCTCCATTTCCATATTCTCGTTCTTTCCATTCCAAAAGTTAGATTTTATTCTCCATACAGTATACATTTTATTCTACTTAATGAAAACTTCCAAGTTTTTTCCCACATTACTCTCTACTTATGTAGACTCTACTACATTACACAGATTAAAGCAAAGGTAAAACTAGCTTTTAATCAACCTTTATGCAGATGAAAGCAAAGGTAAAACTAGCTTTTAATTGACCTCTATACAATTTAAAGCAAAGGTAAAACTAGCTTTCAATCGAGCTCTAACAAATTAAAGCAAAGGTAATACTAGCTTTCAATCGAGCTCTAACAGATTAAAGCAAAGGTAAAACTAGCTTCTAATTGACCTCAATACAGATTAAAGCAAAGATAAAACAAGCTTTCAATTAAGCTCTAACAGATTGAAGCAAAGGTAATACTACCTTTTAATCAAACTCTAATAGATTAAAGCAAAGGTAAAACTAGCTTTCAATTGATCTCTATACAGATTAAAGAAAGATAATACTAGCTTTTAATCACCCATCTACATTCATCTGCAGTTAAAATGAGGGTCTTACTAGTTTTCAATCATTGATCTCTAGCAAACATAAGATAAAGTAAAGGTCAAACTAGCTTTCGTCTCTCAATATGTCTACAACTACAGAAACTTCTACATGTTACATCTATAAGCCACTTCTAAAGGTTCTTCTCTACTGATAGGAGGTCAGCTATGCCTTCCCTTACAATAAGAGGACGTCCAGCTATAAAATTTTGAGCTCAAGCAGCTATAGTAATCCTGCCTTGTTCTACCAATTTAACAGGTCGGGAACCTAACTCTATTTCTATGGTGTTCATACAGTTTCCTCGATCTACATCGACTCTATAAATATATCCTCATCCCGACAGACAGTCATGCAAGGTATCCCTCTGTAACTCAAGTCTTCTCACTTCCTCTACAAAATAAGCAATGACAGCCATTAACATTTTTGAGCGTGTTACTTCGGGCATAACTGCCTTGGAAAAATTATCTCTCACTTTCTGATGAAGCTCTTTTAACTTTTTATACCATGTGTTTTGCTATTCCATGTGTCTATCTACGCGGAACATAAGATTATTATGCCCCCTCACCTTCTCTGCTACTTTATCTGACTCTTCTTGGCTCATCATCCTCAATTCTACCACCTGAGCATAAAGTTCCTTAAGCTCCTTGTTTTACCTATACTTCCCCCAGCAAGAGACTTCTTTAGCAATTCATCTTTCTTCCTTATCAATTGATCCTTACCCTTAATCACCCGCTCTAACTCCCGCTCTCTGCTATGAACAATATCCAACTTACTTTGGCACTCCCTTAAGCGTTCATTTCCTCTTTGTACGTGAGCTTGAATGTAAGCTACGTCTCCCTCCAGCTCTCTAATTTGAGCTGATAGGTTAACAGCATCCCCTTTTACAATGGAGACCCCAGTATTACCTTTATTCTTCTTTGACCGCTCCCTAGCTTCGGCCTTCTTGAAACGCAAATTTCGAATAGCCAAATTGGCCTTTAATTGGGCCACCCTCTCATTCAATTCATTACATCATCTTTGAACCATCCAGAAATCTATATCTTTAGTAGGTAAAGCCTCACTTAACTGCTCAACCGCAAATTTAGATTTGGATAGGTAATCTCGAGCTCTCTTCAGCTCGTTATCTTTCTCAATCATTTTATTCTTTAATCGTCCCAATTTATTTTTGGAACTCACTAGATTAGCTTGAGTCTGCTCTTGCTCATTCCTTTTGTTAATCATTTGGCCCTTCAGACTGGCCACAAAACTTTGTAACTCTATTTTTGTCGTTTCTAACAACTGGATACATTATCGAGCCATGTCCACCTCCTTAATATTCACTATCAACACATCATTCTGGCTTTTATGCTTTACTATCTCCTCTTTCGCCTCCTTAAGCTCTTTTTCCCCCTTATTAATTTTGGCATCTTTTTCCTCAATCTTTCGAGTTAGATCTTCAACAGTTTGTGTTGCCTCGACAAACTTAAAATGGATTTTGACGTGTTGATCCTCCCTATTTTTATTTACCTCTCTCATACTATCAAACTCCACCGCAAACTCTTGGTTATATTTGAGTGTCTCTTCTTCACTCAAGCGAGCTGGCACTAGTTCAACCTACATCATAAATACAATATATCAAGTTTGAATCAACATATCTACATAAGTGCATTGAGATCATAATACAGAAGACTTTTAAATTTCAAATAGATTTTTATTTTTTGACATTCTATCATTGTGAGACTGCTTTTAAACTTAAGGTTGAAGTATGATCTCAGTTTGTTGGCCATAAGTCTACATCAAATTTCAAGGTACACATTTTTTATGGTCTGATTTTCTCAAAACTTTTGTATTATGTGAGACATTTGATTATCATTGCCCCAAATATTTCTGACACGTCTAAGGTCTATTTTAATTTTTCTAAATTTTTGCTTTGTAGCTCTACAGTAAGACAGTATACATGCCAAATATTTCTTGCTCTTCTCTAACCCGTAGCTCTGCTTGCAAAGTTAATAGGGACGATGAGGTGTCTTTCTTCTTAGCGAGATCATTCTCCAATTCTTTTATTCTGAGGCGCATATCCCTAAGTTTCTACAAAAAAAGGTTTACAAACATCTCTTAGCTTTCAAAAATTTATCCTACAAGATAATATTCCATATAATTATAGTTCTCAAACCCCATAAATCATACAGCCATAAATTCAACAATTATACTCTACCTTCTCATTATCTTTCTCTGGATTATCATTATCATCCCCTTGGTTCTCTAGCTTAGTTTGGGGAGAGATACCATCCAACCCTCCTACCACTCCCGTAACATTATCTTCTACCTCGTCCTCTGTGACGTAGGTACCCTCCATAATAGTTATAACCTCAGCTTTAGAGTACCCCACTTTGAGGAGCTGATGCCCATGGCTATCTCGCTAAACTACCACCTCGTCCAGGTTCTTCTGCATTTCTTCTATCAGCTCGCTAATCTGTACCTCTTGCACAGCCTTCATAGAATCTAGCCGCTTCCCCTCTTGAGCCAGGTCAGATTTTAATCGAGCCACCTTTCTCTCGAGCTCTACCTATCCATTCTCGAGCTTAGCTTTTCTGTCCTTGGTATTGAGGCAGATCCCCCTTCAACAAAGGAGTAGCCTACAATAAATTGAACATATTTTCAACTCGAATCACAATACGAAGTTCAGAAACATATAAGTCATCAAAACTTACCATTTTTCTCATCTCCTCAGTACCCTCGTGAGCTACAAGCCTTACCTTGTCCTCCACAGCCCTCAGCTAGTCTTCCTTAACTAGTCAATTCTTTACAACCTTTGCCCCAATCAATTCAACGGGAAGACCAACCCTTATCTTTCTCGCATCTCACTCTACTTCACCACTTCCCGCAGTTCCAGAGGCTGAGCCACGCTTCACAACCCTCTTCTTTAAAAACTTCTGAGCTAACTTGCTCGAAGTAGTAGATTCTGATACATCTACAAAATCTAACGCAGTAGCCTTCAACAAAGATACTCGCTTCTCTCTGTCAACCCCTCTTTTCTTACTGGCTCTAACCCTTATTATTAGTCTCGTCGCTTGAGACTTTTGAACCTTCTCAGACTTGTTGCTAACTTGTTTATTTCTATTAATATCGAGGTCCTTCAGAATTACCTCGAGCTTAATCATTTCTTAGGCAACAGTAATTAACAAGGACTCCTTCTTTGTCACCTTCGACTGAGGCCCTATGAAATAAGCACAACACATTATCAAACCACAGAATAACATTCAATCATAGTAGTTCGATATTATAGCCTATTACGCTTACTTTTCTTTACAGTCCTATACAAAAGTTCTATTGGTTTTTTATCTTCTCTCTGAAGGTAATCACCTTTCACCCAGATGACATTATAATTCCACATTCGACCTGTTGAATTCAGATCGAAGAAAAGCGGTCGAGGCAAGCTCGAAAAGAAGTATGCACCTCCAGTTGTAGAATAATTTTTTACACCATAAAATTACAAAATATCCTCAGGAGATATTCTCCTCTCCACCTCATTCTCCACCCACAACCTATTCAAACTCTTACAGACATTGATTACCTCCCATATGTACCTATTAAGTTAGTATAATAGCGTGTTTTTCAGGAGGATAATCTTCCCCAATACTTTTAGTAATGATGGTGCAATAATAAGGTTAAACGAATAAGATTTTCTGTGTAAACTCAGTAAGGGCTGCGAAAAACCATGACCTTAAGGAGGATTTTGATTTAAAATCTAATAGGTTGCTAGTTATTATAGTTTATTGTACGATAGTACAATAAGGAAAAATGAATAGTAAAGTTACAGATCTGAATAACCTATTCTCTGCCTGTATTTATAGTAAATATAGGCAATTTACAAAAAGAAAAATAGTTTCCTATTTTAGGGGTAGTGGGTGAACTTTGCAGATCTTTAACGGTTCTCTTTAACTGCACACAACGGTTACTTTTAGTATGTCGAGAACTTGTGATTGCAGACGTGGCATCTTTTCGAATGGTGGGCTATCTTCGATTATGTTATATTGGCTTATTCTTGTCGAACCTAAGAAATATGCTACTTCAATCACCCCATTCTCAACATAATTACTTATTGTTGTGTCGAGAAGAAATTAGAAGCTGAAGAGTTTATCGAATGCCTTATGGCTTTTATGCTATCATTTTTGAGGCTAAAGTCAAATGAATCTGGTCACATTTTCTCGGGGAGTATTTAATGTAGAATATTGGATTGTACAGCTTGAAGGTACGGTTTTAAATAGACGGAGAAAGAAGGATTTCTCCGGTAATTAAATGGTTTAGAAGCTACGATTGTAAAGATGTCATCCCAGGCATGGCGCAGCAAGTAGCTAGATGGTGCAGACGGTAATTGTGATGACTATACAGAGGTAAAGTTTGGTGTTAAGTCTCTACTGTTGTTTATTTCTATATCAGTGGTCATGATGGTTGGGAGAATTGAGGGAGGTGGAGGTAGAAAGCGTTTACACGCAGGGTATCCATTATAACTGGTGTCAGTGGCTGCTGCAAAAGGTTTTGGAGTTCATCAAATGTTCAAAGAAGTGGTTATTGTCCACATTGAAGATGATGATACGAAGGCTGGTTGGTATCCTGTGGATCTTGTCGACCTAAAGAATTTCTTAAACTTTTCTGTTGTTGCCATTCCTCACAGGTAGCTATGTTTAGAAATTCCTTGACCTGAGATTCATTGAGTTTCTTAGGATATCGTTGTTCTTTTTGTCAGAGAAAATATTAGATTCTGGTGAAAAGAAGCACATAAAATTGAGGCCTTCATGTCGAATAATAGAATGTAAACGTAGGCTAATGTAATGTAATCGAAGGATTAAATTGTCAAATGTAAAATATAACAGAGTGGTGTAATAAATAAAAATTTTCTTTATTTTGTATTGTGTTTGTAGTTTATGATCTCGAAGTTAAATATATACGTAATCAAATTTTTAATGTCAAGGTAAATTGTACTTAATGTATATGAATCTCGAGTTTAATTAATCTCTAATTAGAGTTTGATTTTGTGGGAGGCCAGGAACGGATTTTGAGGATAATTTATTTGACTCGGATGTGTAAAGTTTCAATGAAAAATAAATGTGGGATTGGATTGACTTGCAGCTTCGTTGTACTATAAGTACCCCGTATACTTGGAAAAATTAAGATTATGTGTTGAGGAAATGGTGAAGACCAGAGCGCAAGCACGCAAGGTACATTTTAATCACACTCTGGGGAAGTAATAGGAAATAGTAAGGTGATACTTCGGAAACCGATACATTAATTTTCAAGTAGAAGTTCCAGTGGAACAAAATTATGAAGAGATGAGCGAGGCAGAGGCGAAGGATGCGGAAGAGGAGTTACAGTTTCATTACCAACTTGAATTTTTAAGTCCTTTGGAGCATGTAGGTAGTTTGTATACTTGTGTTAAACTATTGGTTAAGGAGGAGGATACAGCTACTACCCAGAATTGCTTAAGACATTTGTTTTGTAAAGATGGGTAATGTAAGGATCGAATAAGCGTTTTACAGTGAAATAGAAAGATTTTGATTTGTAAAAATTTGCTTGTCGATGTTTGTAATGATAAATGTTGTCAAATAAGTTGTGACTTGTGTGACTGAATAAAATTTATTGATACAATGATACATGGGTATGGAAACAATTGATTTGTCGAACTTTGGTAATTGATTTTTGAAGATCTTCCCAAGAATATAGGATAATTATAAATAAGGAAAATATGTGCAGGTAATAATAGATTTAAAATGGCTAGGTGTACTCATGTAGGTGATATTTGGAAGTATAAGGAAATGGATGCATACAATCTTTGGGATAAAATAGGTTATGCTTTAGTATGTATGAATATATTAGGGGATGTATAAAGAGATATGGAAGGTTTGGAGTAATCGTTCATGGGTTTGTTGGCTTTCTAGAATGCAATAAATCAAAGGCTTCGAGAAAAGACGGAGAAGGCGTTATGCTCAAGAACTCGAATGGTCGTAAAGTAGTGTAATGAGCAGTCGCGTGGGGTCTATAAATGCCCCGTGGTAGGCGACTGTTCACATTTTGCAAACTCTAAAAAAAAAAATCAAGTGCTGTGTTAGTCGCTTGAATCACTGTCAATAATTGGGAAAGAGGAGATAAGTATACTAATTTAAACGGCAATATGTGCAAAGTTGAGGGATACCGAGGTAGTACGAATTCAAGGTTAGTGGTTTTTGTATACTCATTGTATATTGAATGATTCTATGTAAACCCTTTGTAGATTTATTCACGTTAGGGGTAGTGTAAGAATTTGATTGTATTTAGATGGTTGAAGGGGAAGTAGTTAGAAAAATACTATTTTAGGGTTTGTATGAAATTGATCATGAGATGGAGTGTTGATGGTGTGTTTGATTATGGTAATGCTGTCGAAAAGGTTTTAAAGGGTGATTGAGATAGAGAGATTATTGGAAATGGGTGGCGTTGAGTGGAGAGAATGATATGTGGGTTTCGCTGTCTTTACGGCGTGACTGTGGAGGATTTTCCAAATTTGGAGAAGTTCAGTAATGGAGTGCCGAATTATGTGTGATGTGGTCAGATTTTACGCTGGAAAAGGTGGATTCACATTTTTTAAATTTGCTTTATTTTGGTGTGAAATAGGAGAAGTATACTCGAGAAGTTAAGGTTCCTGAACTTCGATAAAAAACATTAGTATAGTAATCGATTTTAGGACTTAGAAAAAATAGTATATAATTATTATATCAGGAACTAAATGTAGTAATTTTGCATTTATATAGTAATGATTAAAATGATATAATGACGTGTTAAAGATTAAACTCAACAACGATATGAATATTAGCATATGAACATATATAATGTATCAAATATCATAGATACTAATTGTTGTTAGAAAATGGAATTTGATTTTTAGATTCATAAAAATGGCTAAATCTATCAATATTAATGATAAAGAAATCTTCGGGAACCTAGCAGATGTAGTAACCCTTTTAATTGATGTGACAGCTTGTGTCCAAAAGCAGGGCGATAGTTATAGAGTGGGGTCAAGTAGCGCAGACATGGCTAGTGTCGACCAGCTTAAGGTAGTACACAGAAACGTAGAAGTTTCTGACGAGGAGGGTGCCAAAATAGATGTAGATAACATGCCACAGGCTAGTGATCGATAAGGTAGTGGGGGCAGGGAAGAAGATGTTGAGGAGGGTGAGGAGGCTTATTATGGAGATGGTCCAGAAACAAGAGAGATTCTGAGTTTTAAGAAGTGTGGTATTACTCAAGATATTAGGTTAGATGAATATCAATACGACATGATTGATCGGGAAATTCCATTGGGTGGGATTCTTGTTCATCGAGAAAAAATTAAAAAGGGTTTAAAGCTCCCTCTTCAAGATGATCAGAAGAAGCAGTTGAATTTCTTCAATGTGGCACCAGATCAGTTCAACTTTAACATTTATGACCTCTTTCGTGTATGTGGGGTGATAAACAGTTGACTAAAGGCAAGGGGGGAAGATTTGATTACAGTTAACGATCTATGTGTATACTGCACACTCAAGCAAAACCCACAGAAGTTAGGATATCGGTACTTGGAGAGGTTTTTTAAGAGACTATTGTTTTATGTCATGGTTTCAACAGGAGGGCGGAATAGCGATGAACGTCTTCATTTTTTGGGAAACTATGAGTTTGATAGGGGAAAGAGCTGAGAAAACCTTGAAATGAAAAACTTTCCATCTAGGTTTGTGGTTAGGTAACGTAATTGTCAATATTTTGGGTTTGTTTGTTGCTTAAATTGTTGTGCAACTATTGCTTTTGTGCTTGTACAGCATTGAAGGAGATTGATAGGAGGTCGATCGAAGCAGGGATGTTGTACAATATTAGTATAGATTACAACAGTAGGATCGACAGCCTCCTCATTGACCAAGAAAAAGTTGAGACTTTGTTTCATGAAGCAGGTTTAAAGAGATCGAGGGCTAAAGGGGCAGAGGTTCTAGTAATCGACGAAAAGATGTATGCGAGGAACAAAAGAGTTGTAGAGGCGAGTTTGCCTTTGGAAAATCCTTTACAAGGTGGGCATACGATGGATTATGTAATGACTGAGAGAGATTCAATGTTTACAGAAACTTTGGGGAAAGAAATAAATAAGAGGACGGTCAGTCAAGTTGTTGCTCCTTTGCTACCTCCAAAGAGGCTTTCTTGAAGGTCGACCATCGAGAATGAGGCAAAAATTAAAATACCAATTACTATTCCTTATGGGTGACCTCCACTAGCATCGACAAGTATGATGCCGAAGAAGAAGGCGTCTTCAGAATTGTCGAAGAAGAAATTCGTCGAAGAGTCGGAGACTGAGGTCCAAAGGACCATAGATGCTTATGTGGCTAGGGCAACTATGCTGGAGGAGGAAGTGGATGATTATTTGGTTGGAGCAGAGAGTTTGATCACTTTTCTTAGCGAGTGCCACCGAAACTTATCAAAGGTGAGAAAAAAATTTGCTTTGCTTCGATTAAAGAATTTGGTACCCCATTCGAATACTCATATTATGAATATAATACAGATCAGGAAGTTGTTGACTGAGGCCAAAGGTTGCATTGTTGGTGCTGGTACTCTGGCAAATCAGTTAGTTGCTTACAAGAATATAGAGCAGATATTGGTGAAGGATAAAGAAGAGTTGATCGATGAGAAAAGATACTTGAGGCGAGGTTAAATAGGTACAAACTGGATGTTGGAAAGGTGAAGGAGGTTACCCTTCATGATGTGAAGAAAGCTATTAAGGCGGACCTCGCAAAAGATCTTTAGGCATTGTCTTTGTAGAGAACAAACTTTGAGAATGATGTACGAGAGTAGGTCAACACTGCTTGAAGGACAATAGAGGTGGAGCATGGGAAGGTTATGGAAGAGGTAAGGGCTGAAGTGATGTGAGACAGTTTGGATGCATGTAGGAAGGTAAAGGCCAATTATGGGGAACAGTTCCGGGTAATGAAGGTGAGAAATGATTGCTACAAAGTATTGATCATTACTGGGAACTTGAAGTTTATCAATTCAGATGTGGAAGGCAAAGTTCCTGAAACCCCTGAGGGTCCTAGTGGGATGGAGGTCGTTGAGGATCCTGCGATGATGATTTTCGAGGGTTCTCGCCATGAGGAAATAATGGATGAGCCTCCTCCAGGTAGATTTGTGAAGGTTGATGATGTGGTTTCTCCCCCTGTAGAGTAAATCATGTTTATAAAAGATGTTGCTTGATGAGAGATGTAAAAATTATCAATGGGACAGAAATAATATTTTGATTTGTTTCTTGAATATTGATGATTATGTTTTTCGAAGAATTAGTTTGAAAGTAATTGATGCATAGTTTAGTGAAATTTATGCTAAGTGTTGATATTCGATAAAATCGATAGCGTGAAACATGAATGTAGATAGTAGCAGAGTGTTGCTTTGAAGCAAGTATTCGTGATGATTGAAAGATGGCCATGTAATGGTAAGTATCTGGAATGATTACCAAATGTTGGTCCTCAATAGGATATTTGGGTTTAGATTGGAAAGAACAAAACATGACATGTTTTGTTTGATAAGTAATGATTGCAAACAAGATTATCCTATAATTGGATAGTGTTTGACAAAGAATTAAATGTTAGTTTTGACGCATACTTAAGTATGGATCAAGACTAAGTAAAGATAGTAAAGATGATTGTTAGTTTTAATGCATACTTATCAAGTACGGATCGATACTAAGTAAAGATAGTAAAGATGATTGTTAGTTTTAATGCATAGTTATCAAGTTTGGATCGAGACTAAGTAAAGATGATTGCTAGTTTTGATGTATATTTATCAAGTATGGATCGAGACTAAGTAAAGATGATTAATAGTAAAGATGAATGTAAAGATAGTAAAGATGTAAGTGAAAGTAAAGATAGTTGTATTGGAATTATTGAAAGTGGTTACAGTTGTCATCTGCAAAACATTTTTAGTTGGGTTATATTCCATGGATAATTGAGCTGTATTTTGTCTTCAGTCATTAGCCAGTTATCCCCACTATCGGTTTTGTCGCTGACAATATATGGCCCTTCCCAGTTTTCTGATAATTTTCCAAAATTCTTAGGTCGAGACTATCCTGAATTCATCAAAGGACAAGGTCGCTAATGCTAAATTTTTGCTTTCGAACATTTTTGTTGTAAGCTTTCTTGAGTGTATCATGGTATCATCCCAAGCTCGTAATGACTTTGTCTCAGGTTTCTTAGATCCAGTTGAGGTCACAAAGGAGACCTAGCTCATTGCCTGCATCTGTGATATTTCTTCGACCACTCGGCAGATTGAGGTCTGAAGGTATGACGGCTTCAGTACCGAAGGCCATCATAAATAGAGTACAGCCTATAGATGTTTGAGGAATTGTCCAATATGCCCATAGAACAATTAGCAATTCACCGACCCATCTGCCATTCTTCTCGTCGAGGCGTTTACATAATCCTAATTTGATGTTCTTGTTGATGGCTTCAGCTTATCCGTTACCCTAAGGGTAGTATGGTGTCAAAGTAGATAGTTAAATTTTGTATTTATGGAGGAAACTAAGAACTTTGTTGCTGATGAATTGTTTGCCATTATAAGATCGTATCATGTGTGAGCAGCCAAATCTTGTTTTGATATGCTCCTAAAGAAACTTAATGATTTTATTTTCGTCAATATTACATAGAGAAACTGCTTCGACCCATTTGGTGAAGTAGTCTGTGGCCGTAAGAATGAAGTTGTAATTTCCCAATGCTGGGTGGAAACGTCCAATGATATCAATCTCCAATCTTTTGAATGGCCAGAGGACATTGCTGATGTGCAAGTCGAGTGCTGGGATTTTTATGTCTTGAGTGAGGATTTGGCATTTGTAACATGTAAACAAAATCTTCACAATTTTATCGCATCTTCGGCCAGTATAACCCTTGAGTGAATGCCCACTGGGCTAATGATTATCCTGAAATATGAGCAGCACAGATTCATTCGTGAAGTTCTTTTATATTGATTTGAGTCTAGTTCTAATAGATACATTTAATAAGAGGTCCTCGTCCTGTAATGTGATACAAGATTTTATCTTGAATTGTAAATTTGGGGTATTTGGCTAAGAGGGATCGGATTTCTTCTTTGTTACTTGGGATGATGTTGGAATTAAGGTATACATAGAACGGTCTTCTCCAATCATCTTCATCTTTGTCTTCAATAATGTTTATTTATATCATATAACTTATATCGAGACAGGAATGCTCGATGACCTCGATGTCCAAAGTTCTCTTTTTACTGTCTTCGAGCATTGCAGCAATGTATGCTAACGCGTCAGCATGGCAATTTTCGGCTAGAGGGAGGTAAGAGATTATTACTGATTTGAATTTGCTTGATTTATCTTCGACCAGGGCTGCATAATTAACCATCTTGCCGGATCTCCTGAATGTCTGGTTGTAATGATTAGCGACGAGTAAGGAGTCGACATATACAGTTATTTCTTCCACCCAGAGTATTATAGTAAGATCCAATTTATGAAGGATAGATTCATATTTTATTTCATTGTTGGTGGCATCAAATTTGAGTTTAATATCTTTCTCGATACGATGATTAGATGGTGTAATGAGAACGATGCCGATTCCTAGTCCTTGTGGTCCAGCAAATTCGTCTGTAAATAGTCTTCATCCTGTGTTTTGTGACCATGCATCTGGCTCAGCAATTGAGTCATCAGTTAATACTTCTACTAGTTCTTCCCAATCGGGGTCTTCGATTGGAAAATCTGCCAAGAAATTAGCTATTGCTTGTCCTTTTATCAATATTTGAGGCTCGAAGGGGATGTCATATTCGCCGAGGTATACAGACCATTGTTGAATTTTTCGAGATTTTTCTTTTTTAGAGAGTACAAGTTTAAAAGGATATTTAGTAATGATTTTAATGGGATAAGCTTATAAATTTGGTCGAAGAATCTGAGAGCTGTAGACCAAGGTGAGAAATTGTTTTTCAGTTGTTGTATATCTTTCTCAGCAGGCATAAGAGTCTTGTTGATAAAGTAGATTGGTTTTTCTACTCCTTCGTCTTCACGAATAAGGGCAGAGCTAATGGAATCATTAGTTATAGATAAGTATATTGTCAGTGTTTCGCCATCAACTGTAGTACTCATTATAGGAGGTTGCCCGAAGTATCGTTTAAGTTCTTGGAAAGCCAATTCAAAGTCAGGAGTCCAAACAATTTCCTTGGACTATTTTTTTGATAGTGGAGTTGGATTTCCACGAAGGAGGTAAAGAAGTTTGCATCGATCAGATGACTTGGCGATGAACTTGTGAAGAGCTACAATCATGGCAATAAATTTATATTTTTTTTTTTCTGCTCGAAGTGATGGCATTGGTATGAGGGTCTTGATTTATGTCGGATCAATTTCGATTCCTCTTTTACTAACCAGGTGTCCCAAAAATTTACCAGATGCGATACCGAATTGGCCTTTTTTTGGGTTGAGTTTCATCTGGTAGGTACAAAGGATATCGAAGATAGTTTGGAGGTTATTGTAGTTGTAATGGCCTAATTCAATAACCCCAAAGTGGCTTAGAATTAGCTCTTACACCAATATACTTGTGACAAAAATCTAATAGAAAGGAAGAAATGACACAGGTGTTTAGCATGGAAAACCTATGAATAAGTAAAAACACCATGACCTCAGGCTGAGGATTTTTGTAATAGTGACGTTTATTGCTTAAGGCTGATATCTTATTATAAGTGATCTGTTGACTTAGAAATGCTTGATCTTTTGAATAAGAAGTATAAATTTTTGAGAATCTAGAAAATATAGTTTTCTTGGTGGTTTCTCATATAATTTTCTGATCCTTATCTCTTTTGGAACTTCTTATTTATATAGGCCATCTCCGCAGTTCTTTATCGTGCTGAAGCATGTTCTCCAAATAATGTGGTTAGTAGCGGTTGATTGAATAATTGTTGAGTTCATGAGAGACAGGTGGCCATAACTTGTTCATGTATTTCTATTTGAGCTTAACCCACATCATTCATCAGTTCGTGGAGTAGGTGGCAATGTTGACATGAGGAGTCATGTGGAGAATGCATGGATCTAACATAAAGGTAGTTCGAACTAGAGATAACTCGATTTAGGTAAGATCGAGGGGTAGGCCCCTACAATCGCCCCCTTACAACTGAAGTCACGAGTGGCTTTGGTTAAAAAAGGATTTTTGGGTATATGGGTATTCGGGTTGGGAATTTGAATAATTAAGAAAATAATGATGGTGCTTGACTGCATGGGAACTGCGCGTGTTATGGGGGGATGTATGTGAATTGAATGTTTGATGGGACTATTGATGTATGTGATAGTAAAGGTTTGGAGAATTTCATATGTATTGAATGATGATGCTTCAGAAAATGTTTTTGTACAATAAATGAAGGGTTATATAAATAGTACCTATACCAAGGTTTGTAGCAAAGTAGTTTGTTCTGTTGCAATATTCTCTAAAATTATTGAAGATGGTAAAAACCCGTAGAATGGTTCTTAAGGAGAGAATTGCTTCTGAAATGTAGAGGTTGAAGTTGAAGTATTTCAGGGATCAGTCCTTGGGGAATCCTACTCTTGTTCATATTCCTGTTCTTCCGACGTATCAAGGAATATCATAAAATGAAGTGTCTCCACATTCTTATAGAAGATGGAGGTTTTACCACGTTGTCTTAACAACCGAGCAATCCTTGGTTTGTCTCTGCATTCTTATAGAAGACAAAGTTGGGGAGACAGATGCAAGGATAGGCGTGACTGCGAGGAAGTTACGCTGATGTCTGCGCTCGAATAGATTCTCAGGTCGGGCCCTTTTCATCTTTACCAACTCTGTGAGGGTAGTGGTTATAGGTGAGGTGGTGATGGTAGTAGAGGAGGAAGACGGAGAATGGAAGTCTTTTTCTATACTTCCATCGCTACTTTGCGCTGAGAAGACCTTCAGTTTGAGGAGTTGGTTCAAGCACTGAATCTCTTACTTTCATAGTTTCCATTTGAAGTTTGTCTGAACTTCAACAAAACACATGGGAGGGAGGATACTTATTATTTCCCATGCTTGCTTTTCATCAGGATAAAAAATCATGGAAGTAGACAAAACTGAAGGATTTGATGTTTCAGAGTGCCTGAAAGACTTGTTAGCTGTAAAGTACTTAAAAAACTTGTTATCTATAAAGTACTGGATGTTGAGTACTTGAAAGACTTGGTATCTGTAAAGTACCTGATGTTGAATACTTGAAAGACTTGTTATCTATAAAAGTACCTGTAATTTTTTTATAGATGAATAAAATTTAATTATCCAAACTCTGTGTTGATATATAATAGAATAACTCTAGAAATCGAGCTGTATGATCTAAAGACATTCGAATATTGTATGAAATGAAATGTATGAGATCAGAAAGTACGTTTTTTTTCTTATAATCGAACTATATAAATTTACTTGTAAAGTAAAAATATCTATGTAAGTGTCAAATATGATTCGACCAGTGTGCTGAAAATGTGGGAGAGAGAAAAGTATAAAAGTTTCTGAATGAAGAATCAATCTCGGAGAGGTCGTTCTAGAATATTAGATTTGAAAAGAATATGTTTGATTTGGAATTGGAGGAAATGACTGAGGTCGATAGGGAGAGATATGTTTAAATAACTTTTCTCAAGATATTAGGGTTTTTGTGACGAGATAATAGGATTATATCACGACTTGTGGGGGATTGGTAGTAAAAATGTATAAATAAGGGGGGAATGAATTCTAAGTAAGGGGAAGGAAATAAGAATGGTTTGGACTCGATCTGAGAAAATTCATTATGCCGATGAGGGGCGGTTGGCGATAAAAATAACCAAAGTGCGGGAGTAAATTTTTGGATTGTTAGATTATAACGTTGAGTTGCCAGCGAGGGAGGTGCAGCTAGAAGGTTTATATGGGATTGGGACGGAATGCGAGTATGAACATTGTTTTCATGAAGAGATGTTCTGAGAAATTATGGTGGATCCTGCAGCTCGGAAACGTTTATGGAGAGGCTTATTCGTAAATGCGATCGAATTGAAATCTTAAGAGGACTTGTATGATATGTGATCGACATGTGTTCCCCCGGTCATCAGTTATTTGCGTATATTATATGGTGAGGTGAAAAAAACAAGAAAAAAAGAGATATAAATAGGAGTAGAAATGCATTTAATGATCATATTGATTTGAATAATTTCAAAGCAAGTAATGAAAAAAAGTTAAATAATCCTCTATTTTTTCGAATGCTGTTCTTGACTATTGATAAAATAAATTTGGAAATATTGAAATTTTGTTATTGAAAATTTGTTTTGAGAACTTCGAAATGACGTCATTGCTTCTATAAGTAAAAAGCAGTATAGAAAATTAGGAGCTTCTGGTTTTGTCCCTTGTGTAAAAGTTATGAAAACCTGATTACGTGTGAGCCTAGTGATCATGAGTATTGTTAGGTCAGAGGGAGATTTGGAAAAGAGGTAATAACAATATCTTAAAATATAGGTACAGGCGCCATATTGAAAGCTTTTTACCGAAAGGTGCAAGACTGTCTGACCTGGATAGGCATAGGGAGTCTCTGTTCCCAAATGAAAAAAAACTCCGTGCGATGGCTCAATAACTGCAGCAGTTAGAGAGAAAAAATAAAATACTAACTTCATGCACCTTCATCTTCAACGTTTTCCAACTTCTAAAACTTGAAGAACAGTAAAGAAGAAGGAAGAAGAAGGCAAACTAGCACGAAACTCGGAGGATTACTTGAAAGTGATCACAGTCAAAGTATAAATAGATTTGTTAGAGCTGATTCACTACGGTTGCAATTAGGCAGCGTTGCGAAGAGGATTTGGCGCTGCCTCAGATTTCATTTCGACATAGGAATATTAGTAGGGGATTCATGTTGTACTATGTGTTTTTTCTTAGATCATACTCTGTATTTAGGCAAATCTAAAAAAGTTACATTTTATAGTATCTTGTCAACAACCGTATGGTATCTGGATGTATGAAAGATATTTTATGCGAATGATTGTATATTTCAAACGATAATGATAGATACCTGGATCTTCAGTAAGTTTGATCGTGAGTAGAGTTTTTGTGGCGATAAAAATTATGTTGTATGTATTGATATGGTGAGTTTCCCCTTAAATGGCAACGACTTTTGGTCGGTCGGTTGGGTTCTGAGACTTGAAATTCTGAAAGTGATAGATAGAAAAGTGTGTATAAATTTCAAATTTTCCCCGGAAAGATTTGTACCATCCTCCTCGCCCAGTATGTTTCAAAGAGTAATAAATCCCAAGGCTTCTGTAGTAGGTAGATTGGGGTAACTATTATAGAAATGTTCGGTTACATTAGGGTTGGCACCGTAGCAACGGGAGAGAATACTTTTATTTGTGCTAGCTTCTGTCGAAGGAGAAAGGGATAGGGGTATAGACGATCTTCTCTTTAGAGTATTTCGATGGAATATTCAGAGTAAACTTCAAGGGTTTTTATGTTCCTAGCTCGTTGTAGTACGTATTAGTCTTCCCCTTAGTAATCTGGCTAAAGGATTATGAATCTCCATCTGGGCCATATCCTTCATATGACAGGAACATGTGGAGTGATAAGTATCTGTGAATCTCTGAATATCATTGGGAAGGAAATGGAGAAGGAATGAGACATCTCTGAGTTGATGTTTTTCGTTTTATATCAGTAAAAAACTATTCTTCAAGTGGAGGGGGCATATTTCTTTACGAGCTCGACTCGACCTCGCTTCACGATTTGACACTAGCGTCGACAATTGACATGTTAATTGATATGGTAGAAGGGTGATGCCTTCAGAGAGCTGTAGAAAACCCATAGCACTTTGTTTAGGCTGGTAAAACAACGTAAGTATAATACTTATATGTATGAGATTATAGTTTAAGAATTGTATGATGTTCTGCTTCATAATGGCCTAATTCCATAATGCTCAAAGTGCCTGAATTAGCCCTTATCCAATGTTCCTATACTAAAATCTCAATTGACAATAAGACAATGCACAGTGTTTAGTGTGTACAACCATTGAATAGTTAAAACCGACCTCAACAAGGGTTGAGATCTTTTGGTAATAGTGATGTTTATTGCTTGAGGTTATATCTTCTTATAAGTGATCTCAACTTCAGATTCTTGTCAAGGAATAAATTTGAAAGTTTGTGAGGAATCTAAAAACTATAGTTTTCCTGGTGATTCTTCTCCTATAATTTTTTGCGTTCCTGTTCTTCTTTTGGAATTTCTTCTTAATATACTGGCCTTTTTTTCGTAGTTCATCAACGCATGCTATAGCACGTTTCTCACGAAAAAAATGTGGTTATGGGCAGTTGACGGTAACTATTGTGTTTCTAGAAGACGGTGGCTTGTTGCATGTTTCATGTTTTTGGTTTGAGCTCGACTCATACTCTAACAAGTCGTGGAGTATGTTGCAATGTTGACTATCAAAATTTCTTGTTAGTCATAATACTTAAAAACTCATAACTCAAAGTACCTTGATGTCGGTATTCTTGAAAACTGTTATTGAGTAAAAGTACTTGTAATATGTTTCGAAATGATATAAATTTGTTTACCAAATTTGTGAATGATATAGAAATGAATCCTCTAGAAAATAGAGTGTATGATCCATAAATCGAATATTGTCATGAACGATAATAGTAGAGGGCAAAAGGAAATATTTATAGTATCACAATGGATACATTTCCTTCTATAAAAATGAAGAAATGGTGTAACTGTTGTAAGTATTCACATGTATGGCCCGAAAAGTAAGTGTTGAATGTAGAATTGATCCTCATAGAGGTCGTTTTAGAATTAATCTTGAAAGAATAAGTTTGATCACACAGTCTTGAATGGCGAGCTCATAGAAGAGATATATCCATAATTTTTCTCAAGAATGGATTTCTGTTACGAGATACAAAGGATATATATGAGTTGCGGGGAAATTGTTATAAATGTGGTAAATAAGGCAAGAATGAATTCCTAAATCTGTGATATGTTGATAAGAATGTGTGGAATCGTCTGACTAATTTTATCCTGAAGGACGATTGCTATAAGATCGCTGAAGTAACGGGTAGAATTTTGGACTATTGATTTTATACTAGATGCCGGTACAGGATGTGTTAGTTCGAGGCTAGATTAATGGCAGGGCACTTGAGTCTGCCATTTATTCTATAGGGGTTTTTCAGGAACTGGTTGGAGATCTTAGATCGAGAAGAGGTGGTAAGTTTTGTTGCAGAAAAGAGATTGATTTTGAGGATTCTAAGGATTGTGTAAGTTTACTTATTGGATTTGGTTCCCAGTCATCAGGCTATTTTAGATGTTACTTATATCTGAGGGAGTACGGAGCATATGAAAAAAATGGATTACACATGTTTTAATTGTTTTGAGTTTGTGAATATTTAAAAGAATTAGTGTTAAAACTAGATCTCTATTTGTGTTAAATGTTGTTTTATGACTGTATGAAAAACGATTTGAAAATTCTCATATGAATTTTGTTATGGAGCTTTGGAAGGATGTCCTCTGCTGTTCTAATGAGCTTGAAGAAAAAGCACGTAACTAGAACAAGCGAAGAGTTTCATACCCTTGTGTCAAAGTTTGTGAAATCCGATTGCGTGTAAGAGTGACATCAGCAATGATGTGGTGAGGTCAGAAGAAATTTGGAAAGAAGTAAAAAATAGATAAATATAAGGCAAAGGATATGATGGAAGGCATTTCACCAAAAAGTGAAGACGCCCTACATGGATAGTGGGAAGGATGCCCAGTTCCAAAACTTGAATGGCTCGTGCGAGGCCAATAACTGCCAGCAGTTTTTAGAGAAGAGATATAAAACTGCTTAATCTTCGCAATCAAAATTAGTTTCCAACTTCCCATTATTTTAACTGAGCGAGCAGTGAGAGAGGAAGGATAGAAGGTGCTCAAATAGTAGAGAACCCTAGAGATTTAATGAAAAGAATTATATTAGCAAAGCGCGAGAGAGTCGGCTAAAACTGAGTCGCAAAGTATTAATATAGTAGTCGTTAGGGGACTGATTCGGCGCTGCCTCGAATTCCACTCTGACGAAAGTTTTAGCTGAGATATGTATGTGTGTAGGTTTTTTGAGGATATTTTTATTTCTAGAAAAATGATAATTACTATTTATATATACTAGTAAAAATTGTTTGTACTTGATTAATGAAAGCATTTGAATGTGGTTGACGATATGAAAAGATATGTATATACCTTGACCTTGTGTGTAGGTCAACGTGTTGTGTAGATAAAATCACTGTCATGTAATTGGTATGATAGAGTTCCCCCGCAAGTAGGACTCGACCCTCTAGGTTCTTTGAGTCTAAGATTAGAACGTCTCGAGTGAGGAAGAAGTAGGTGTTTTAATTTCCAGATTTCCCAGGAAGATTGGTATCCTATCCTCCTCGTATCGGATGCATTCAAAAATTTTTTAAAGCCAGGGCTTCTAATAGGAGGGTATTTTTTTTTTTTTTTTGTGCCAAATTGGGTTTTATTTAATATACAAGTCAAAACAAGGGGGACCTAAAGCCTGACCTCCGAATATTACAAAAGGTTCAGTGTCTAGATAGCTACAACCCCGATTTTTTAATAACGTAAGAGGCTCAGATTTAATCTAGGTATTGGGGCACATGACCATAACATAAGGTTCTGTTGTGTACTCTTCCAAGCTTGGGAGACCGTCAGTGATCCGTTTCATTCTCTGTATGGGAAACCATGTTTGATTTGAGCTCGTGGAGGAGTTGCAGATCATGTCCCATATGGCTTGAACTTGTTAGGGCAGATGTCCTATTTATTTGTGGTCATCACTATAACTTTCAAGCATCCATTTTGACCATGATTGAAAACCCATTGTTTTTCCTTGCCATGAGTTTTGAGGCCATGTAGTAGTCCATAAAGTTCAGCCTTTGTCCCGTGTTCGTTGCCAGTACCTAGCGCCACGGTGTAACGCGAATTTCATCTTTCGCTTGTGACTGCATATGCATCCCTCCATCCCCAAGAGGCCATTGCTGACAAAGATCCGTCAGTGTTCATTTTTAAACCACCTTGTGGTGGTGCTTTGGGCCATTTTAACAACCATATTCTTGCTTTACGTTTTTATCTAGAACGTGTGTACCCGGAGAACTTGAAGCGATATTTTCCCCAAAGTTGCTCGCTTTAGGTAACTTTAGTATTGACCCTGATAACTCTAAAGCCATTCTGGCATGTTTTGGTTAAATCGCTTGAGCATTCATCGGCACGTCGTTAATCGCTGTGTGAACGTTCTTTCCATCATTCCCAGCTTATGATCGCCGTAAGGGGCCACCTTTAATGATGCCTCATTTGCGTGTTTTTGTTGTTTGCCATGAACATATCCCTTATTCGTGTCCAAAACCTTTCAGCCGGTAGGTTTTCGAACTCCACAAGCGTGCGCGAAAAATTGCCAAACTTGTTGCGGCTGTCTCTTTCCCATTTACGAGCAAGTGTTCATCGTTTTGTTGTTACCGCCTAAGCGACACCAAGCTTCATCGTGAAACAAATGGAAGTCGTTGTTGTAGTGAATTCGTGCCACTATGAGAACTTTCTTTTCTTCCACGTTTTTCCAGCTGAAGACCTGAATTTTTGTAGTGATTAGCTTGTACCAAATCCAATCCATACGATGTTGTGTATCTGCAATCCCTCTCCGAATTGCCAACAACTTTACCGTGAAGTACCACTTTCAGAGACCCCATAGCGTTAAAATCGTTGCTTCACCGATGAAGAACTTGTTTGCGAGAGGGACCTTCAAGTCTGCCAGTAGTTCATGGTATAGGCGCTGCCAATTCCAATTTGCTCCAGTACATTATTTCTTTTCCATGAACCCTGATATCATGGTTGCAGTCTGTGTTACCGTATCAGCTAGCTGCCCTCCCCTGCTCAGTCGTCCTTCCAGAAGTTGCAGATTCTTGAACCCAGGTTCCACACAAGTGTTTGCGTGACTGTTTCAAAACAGATTTGATGATGCTGTCCACAGGGAGAGTTTTGTTGATCGAAGCCGAACAGAAGTCGTGTTGCAGGTGTTACTTTCACTTTCAGAAAATCTAGACCAGGAAGTTCGGCATGGAGCAATTCCAACATTTTGAGCCGTAAACTATGCTTCTATATCATCAAGTTTCGGATACCGAAGTCTGCTTCCATTTTTGGTAGACAAATTTCATTCCATGAGACCCAATGTCATTTATTTTTGCTTCAATTTTCCCTAGAAGAAGTTGGAGAACATGCTCTCCCAGTTTTCGAAGACTGATTTCAGAACAATGATCGGCTAGAAGATGTATTAGATGGAGTTCAAAATGTGGTTTCAGTAATGCAGTTTTCCCCTTGGTTATAGAGATTACACGTCCACTCCTTCAATTTCTTTATTGTACCTTCAGTCAGCTCCTCAAGTGATATATGTCAACTTTACCATAGTTATGGGCGCTCCCAGATCATAGCCATAGGAAGAGCCTGTGTTGAAATTAGCTTAGGTGGGGTGAAAGATTGGTTCTGGCGACAGTCGCATTGTGGTGACATATATACCGTTTTCTATTTGTAACCAATTGGCCTAGAGAATGCTTCATGATTTGTCCATAAACTTCAGTAGCCCCTTAAGTGAAGATGGCTTCTATTTAGTGAATACGAGAAAGTCATCTGCATACGTAAATTTTGATCGGAAGACCCCCGAGCTGATTTAAAGTACCCAATTTGGCCATCTAAGCATTCAATAATCCTATTGCCAAGATACTTCTTCTGCAATGATGAAAAGCCAAGGTGAGATGTGAAGAAGGGTCCCCTTGCCGAAGGCCTCTCAGAGATTTGGAAAACCCTTTGATACTACTCCCTTGTCGACACCAAAAACTAGGTGTTTCTCAACAAGAAGAAATGAGATTTACGCAGAGTTTCTAAACCACAATTTTCAAGAACCATCCTGGAGAAATTTCACACCCCAACGGTACATACGCCTGGACCATGTCCAACTTTATCATAACATTGTTGCCCCGTACCGTCTATGTAAATCCCCCACCATTTCTTGGGCGAGAGGATAGTGACGCTGATTGCCTTGCCCTGTATTGAATGTACATTGGATTGAGATGAAAATCTACTTTGTGGAATTGAAAAAAAGGAATTTGAAATGGTGCCGTAAGGGACTTAATGATATTACCATTTCATTCTCCTATTGTTCCTCAGGATTTAGGATATGAACTTCCTCTTCGGT